>OU466858.1:12567500-13192500 GCA_911865555.2 Thlaspi arvense
TAGAATTTTAGAAATAGCTTCCTAAAAAAAATGTCAATTAAACAAAAATAACGATAGAATAAAGATCAAGAACAATAAGAGAACAAACCACAAGGAAGAAGATAAAATTTTATCAGATAATTTCATCTTCGATTGCTAATAAGAACTAAACAATTTTGTATATTCGCAGAGAGATTGAAAAATTTAGAGTTTTAAAAAACGATAGAAGTGGGTAAATAGAATTTGAAAATTGAAAGTGTGGTTTTTGTTTTCTGGAAAAGATAGTTTTCCCAACCCTCTCTTTTTCGTTTCCATATTTGAAGAAAGATATATATCATTTAAACTGTAAAAACTGAAATCGCTAAGGAAGAATGTTGTGGTTTTGAATTTAAGGAGATAAAATCTGAAACAAAGGGATGGTGGATTGTGGAGTAATTAATTTTAATTTTTAAAAAATTACCGAAACTGACATACGGTTATATCATAGTAACCTGTCAAAATATAATTAGTAAAGATATTTATGCTTAATAATATCTAGGTGATTGAAAAAAAGGAAATAATTTGTAAAATAGGGATCGTGGCTAGTGGGTAACAAATACAATTTTTTGTTATGAAAAAAAAAAAAAAAAAAAAAAAAATTGAAATAAATATAGAGAATACACGTGTCAAACTGAGAATTGTCAGGATTTCTAAAAGATGGAGACCGAGGGCACCTCTAGGGTTTCGGGAGCACAGGAGCAAGATGCGACGATGATGGATATCAGAGAGAAACCAAGGCCACTGGGGGATCCGCTAGACAAGGGTGACACATGGGCAGCAAAGGTTGCGGGTACAAGTGGAGGAGGTCTCCCGGTGCCGGAGAGTTTTCTAGAGGACAAGTTTGTGATGGATAGGATGCATGTGGAGTTCCCGAACGGTGAAGAAAGAGAGCCGGAGATTACTATCGAGCGGGAAGTGCTAGCAGCAATGAATGGGCTATGGAAAAGATGCATCGTTGTGAAGGTGCTAGGTCGGAATATTGAAATCGTGGCTTTGAACCGGAAGTTGAGAGAGATCTGGAAACCACAAGGAGCTATGCATGTGGTTGACTTGCCAAGGCAATTTTACATGGTCAGGTTTGAAGAAGAGGAGGTGTATTTGGCAGCCTTAACGGGAGGGCCATGGAGAGCTTTTGGAAGTCATCTAATGGTGAAGGATTGGAAACCAGATTTTGACCCGTTATGTGATGAGATTGATACAACCCCAGTGTGGATCCGCCTGTCGAATCTACTGGTTAACTTCTATCACAAAGCGATTTGATGGGCATTGCTCAGGGTATCGGGAAGCCAATTAGAGTTGACCTAACCACACTCAAATTCGAGAGAGCCTGCTTTGCGAGAGTGTGCGTAGAGGTGAACCTAAAGAAGCCCTTGAAAGGAACAGTTATAGTGAATGGAGACCGATACTTTGTTGCCTATGAAGGATTAACAAACACATGTTCTGTATGCAGTATGTATGGGCATACAGTTCATGGGTGCCCAAAGAAACCTCAGTAGAAGGAAACGGTCGTGAGTCCACAGGTAGTTGAGGAATCAAATGGTTCAACGCAAGGTGATTTTGGGTTTACTACAGTCAGGAGAGGAAGAGGACGGGCAGAGGCGACACACAGTCTGATGGCTTCTGGAGCAGAGAATATTGCAGGAGATTCGGTCCGTAACTTGAGGGAGATCCCGAGAAAAGTGGGAGCAGAGAATATTGTTACCTCGAACAGATTTTCAAATCTGGGGACTGAGGCGGGAAGCTTGGGGATAAGGCAAGTCAAAGATACTCGTGAAGCAAATAAGGAAAATGAGGCCCCACGGAATATTTTTCGGCAAGACTTGAGTAGTGAGCAAGGTAGGGAAAAGGCTTCGGGGATGCTTTGCATAAGAGAGGAGTTGTGTTGAATAATGGGCCGACGGAGAAAAGAGTTAGTAAAACAAAGCCCAATAGTACGAGTCGGGCTAAGACGAAGCAGGGTTATTACCAAAAGCGATAAATGAGACACACGTCAGACTTATCCCAAAATTTCAAGAGCCGAGGAAGGTGGCAGATTATAGACCAATTGCGCTATGCAGTGTCTACTACAAAATAATCTCCAAGCTACTGACTAAAAGGTTACAACCATCATCTCAGACTTGATATCAGAGAACCAATCGGCCTTCGTTCCAGGGAGGGCAATCAATGACCATGTTCTCATTACCCATGAGGTACTACACTTCCTAAAAGCCTCTGAGGCGACTAAAAGATGCTCAATGACCATGAAAACGGACATGAATAAGGCTTACGACAGACTAGAATGGAGTTTTATCGAGCTGGTCCTCAGAAGATTTGGATTCCATGAAAGATGGATATCTTGGATAATGCAATGCGTCAAAACCAACAAGAAGTATACGGCAGGGAGACCCTTTATCCCCATACCTGTTCATTCTGTGCAGTGAAGTCCTTTCAGGGCTATGTAAGAGAGCACATGAGGAAGGAAAACTCCAAGGGATAAGAGTTGCAACTGGCTGAGTGAACCACCTCCTTTTTGCCGATGATACCATGTTCTTTTGCAGAACGAATGATGTGAGTATAAAAACCCTCGGCATTATCCTAGACCGGTACGAGCAAGCTTGGGGGTAGAGTATTAATCACCAAAAGTCAGCAATTACCTTCTCAAGGAAAGCTACAGCGGAGCTAAGGGCAAAAGTGAAAGGAGAGCTGAAAATTGCTTACGAAGGAGGAACCGGGAAGTACCTAGGGCTGCCTGAACATTTTGGTCGACAAAAGAAGGATCTGTTTACCGGAATAGGTTACAAGATTAGATAAAAGTCCAGGATGTGGTCCACATGGTTTCTCTCAACCGCCGAGAAGATGGTTCTACTAAAGAGTGTACTATCTACAATGTCAAACTACGCTATGACCTGCTTCAAACTGCCAGTATCACTGTGTAAACGAATACAATTCGCCTTGATGAGGTTCTGGTGTGATATGAAACAGGATGAGAGGAAAATGTCGTGGATATCATGGAATAAGATGATAAAAGGAAAGAAGGAGGGAGGCCTCGGTTTCCAGGATATCCAAAGCTTCAATGATGCACTGATCGCTAAATAAGCTGGCGGATCCTAATGAACTCCCAGAGCCTCCTGGCGAGGATACTCCACGGCAAATACTGCCTTGATAAGCCGTTTATGGAAGTTTCAGCAACAAACAACTGCTCCCACGGATGGAGAAGCATTCTTATAGGAAGAGATCTGCTAGGTCGAAATTTGGGATGGGCAATAGGCGATGGGGAATCAGTGAATACCTGGACAGATCCCTGGCTTTCGTCAGAGAATGTAGAACGACCCATGGGCCCAGCTCCAGCAAACAGCGACGGCTTACTGGTGGCGACTCTACTCCGGGACGAAACAGGAGAGTGGGATGTCGGAAAAGTAGAGGGCCTTCTACCGCTCTTAACCTCTAAGAATCTAAGCATCAAACAAGCAAAAAAGGAGCACCAGACAAGAGAATTTGGCTTAGGAAAAGCTCAGGAGTATACTCCTCTAAGACAGGTTACTATGCAGCCCTAGAGCACAATACAAAGCACGAGGAAGACCCCCATCAAAGCCAAATTCGCTGGATAAGTGACATTTGGGCCCTCAAGATACCACCAAAGCTCAAACTATTCCTATGGAAAGCAAACCATGGTGCACTACCAGTAAATGAACGACTAGCAGCAAGACATATTATTCCATCCAGCAAGTGTCCTCTTTGTGACCAAGACGAAACTATACTACACCTTTTCTTCCATTGCCATTATGCTAAAAGAGTTTGGGAAATAGTACCTTTCTCAGTGAGCTTTGAAGCAGAAAAACAGAGGAGCTTTATCGAGGGATGGAAAGCGCTTCAAGAGCGGCACTTCTCAAAGCCCCATGGATCCTCTGGTCTATCTGGACAGCTTGGAACCACAAGCTCTTTCAAGAGCGGCACTTCTCAAAGCAGGAGACCGTGGTCAAGGCTATTGGTAACGCACGTGAATGGATAGCTGCACAAAAAACAGAGGTGACTCCTTCAATTCCGGTGGCGAGATGTGACCCTCAAACCAGAGAAGAAATCGTCTGCAAATCAGATGCAGCACGGAATGCGAATCACTTGATGGCTGGAGGAGCTTGGAACTTCTCTCGATCTAGGGACGGCTTGAACAAATCTGAATCCCAAACCTTTACGTATGTGAAATCTCCCCTTGCGGCGGAGGGACTGAGTCTGCGAGCGGCTATGGAGCAGGCAATTTCACTGAATCTTAAACGCATCTCCTTCGAATCCGATTGGAAGACCCTAATAGCAGTAATAAAAAATGGCGAATGCATCTCCGACTTGCATGGTATAGTCGCGGATGTCATCTCCCTGACTTGTTCTTTCGACGCTGCTTCCTTTCATTTTGTTAAAAGAGAAAAACTCTCTTGTGTCGACAAGTTAGCTAAGCAGGCCTTGAGCCTAGTTGTACCAAATCCAATTAATTTTCAATTAAAGCATTTGGTGAACAGAAAAAAAAAATTAACCAAAAGACTATTATCTTACAACATGACAAATAACAAATAAAAAAATAAAACATTAACAAAAATACAATAACTACACTTAACCAAAAAAAAAAAGACACTTCAATACTATATAAAAAAACAATAAGCTACAAATAGCAAACACCATAGAGCATTTAATTAACAAATAACCATATTAGTTCTACCACGAATCCAATGGAAAATATACTATATGCATTATATTACAGGAAAATTCCCCTTACCCTATCGACCGAGCACAAATTCTATCTTTAAATTACATGCCATTTTAGTTCTACCACGAATCCAATGAAAATATACTGTATGCATTATATTACAGGAGAATTCCTCTTACCCTATCGACTGACCACAAACTCTATCTTTAAATTACAAGTCCACTCCGTCAAAAAAACAAAATCAAATACACAAACATAAACTACAAAAAGATGGTAATTGTACTACTATATGTTTTGATAATCTAGAAAGACTAAAAAATATCAATATTTTATTTTATGGTCATAAATTTTACCGTAAATATATTTCTGAATAGTTATATTACAGAACAACATATTCTTATTATCGAGGTGAAATAATATAATATTTTTAAATTCTTTTAATTAATAACTAAATTCTTAATCTTTTTACAAATTATTATTAAACAAACAGATTATAATATAAATATTATTATATGACATCAAAATATAATAAATCTGCGCAATGCGCGGACCTCTCCTGGTAATAACATATGTATTTGTTCCTTTGGCAACGTACATAGTTACGAATAAATGTGTAGTGTTATGACAACCTTCAAACTCGTTAATAAATAATAACTAGATTTTGGACTCGCACAGGTAATAAAATATTTTTGGGCTACAACAAAAATCGGTTTATAATAAACTTTTGTTCAAACAAAAATCAGTTTATATGATTAAATCCAAAATTGTAGCCTAAACGGAATTTTTTATTAGATTATATAAAGTAATTTTATATTATGGTTCTTAAAATTATTTAGGCTTGATATTATAAAAAAAAAATTTGATTAGTGAATTATCTATTAATCTTTGTAACAAATATTTCAAAATATTATGTTTTCTAATGCAAGAGAAATTTTATTTGTTCGTAATGAATATTTCAATATTTACTTAGGTTTTGTTTATTTTTGAATCCAAATAAGTATTTGGATGCAAATACTCAAATATTGTTCTTTTAAATAATTTTAAATCAGTATATGGATGTTGTATATGGATGTAAAATTTATAATATCTCAAAATATGGATATTTAAGATGCTAAAAAAATATAGTTTGGATGCAGCATTTGAATCTCAAAAATTAAAAGATCATAACACCCTTTAATTTAAACCACAAAATCAAGTTTTTTTTGTCAAAATAAAAAAAAATCAGAGTTTTCTATTGAAATAGAAAGCCGCATTTTTCCGCAAAATCATAAAACCGCGTTGTTGTACCAAAACCAGGATGAATCGTAATAAAAACCTTCAACTACTAACATAGTAATAAAATCCCTCACGTTTATGTCTGTTAATGTCAATCCCCCTCTGTCTACAGCGACGTTAAAATCGAAGAGAACGTGTTAAATCCAAACGCGGCATTTTGTATAAATAGAAAACAACATGTATTTTGTTTACTAAAACAACATGACTTGTGAAAAAAACAGCAGGATGTTTGAAAAAATGAATCAAAATCCCCAAATTCATCGAAGATCCTAAAACCCCCCAAAGTAATCGACGAACCTAAACTTCTGAAAGTGATATCTCAGAAGTTTCAGTGGCATGGATGTCGATTCGGCGAGATTAAGAGTGATTTCTCCAATCCATAACTTCAAATTTGAGAGAAATCTAAGAAACTGGAAGAACATCTTTAAAATTTTAGGAATCCAGCAAAGTTGATTGAGAGAGATTGGATGCGCCTAAAGCTTGCAAGATGATTAAGTAATTGTGTATGATGATCTCTCGCTTCTTATGTTTCAATTTCAGCAGTTGTGTTTTCATATATTATTGCATTTTTTATTTCGTTTCTTTACAAATAAATTGGGCTGAGTTATAAACACATATGGTTGTGTTCACGATGGTTTACAAAAAATACATGTCGTTCTCTATTTATTCAAAACGCAGCATTTAGATTTTAACAGGGTTCTGTTCGGTTTTAACGTCACTGTAGACGGAGGGGGGTTGACATTAACGAACATAAACGTGAGGGGTTTTATTACTAAGTTAGTAGTTGAGGGGTTTTATTACGATTCATCTTTACATGAGGAGTTTTATAACTAAAAACCCAAACTGTAAAAATAGCATTTTCCATCAAACCGTATTTTCCTGCCAAAACTGCAAACCCATATTTTTTAACAAAACCAAAAATTATGTTTTCTCCCAACACCATAAAACCGTAATCTATGGCCAAATTTCTACAATTACTTGTTTTTATCAAACCTATAAAATTGCGTTTCCCATCGAACCCGCAAACCTGTATTTTCAATAAAATCCATAAAACCACATTTTTCAATCAAAAACTATAAAACAGCCAAAACATGTAAACCTCGTAAAATCCATAAAATCACAATTCCCGTCTAATCCATGAAACTGTGTTTTTCCGTAAAATTTTAAAATCGTGTTTTACGACCAAATTTCTAAAATTATGTCTTTCTGCCAAACCTGCAAAATAAATTTCCAAACCCACAAACCCGTATTTTCCCGTAAACCCAGTAAAATTTGCAAAATCATGATTCACGACCAAATTTCTAAAATCATGTGTTCCAGCTAAATATACAAAAGCATATTTCTTGTCAAACCGGCATTTTCTCGTAAAACTATGTTTTCCGTTAAAACTTATAAAACCCGCTAAAACTTGTAAAATTCGTAAAATCTACAAAATTGTGTTTGTCAAATCCACAAACCCATGATATCCTGCAAAAAATCATCAACAAACCAGACAAAAAATTATTTACATATTTTTTTTATAGTATGTATATATATAACCAAAAAAATAATGATTACATAATCATCATTGATTATAAATTGTCATATTTAGTAAATACTATAGTAGCTTGTAGACATTTTAAAGCAGTGCTTCTATTTTAATAATATAGAGAAGAAATTGATTATAATATAATATATATTTAATTTGTAATATAATATAGATAATTATATTAGTATTCATGGCATATATATGTCGTAATTATGTTAATATATTATGAAGATTTTGAAATAATTTTAAAATTAAATTAATTTGAATTTTATTAATATTGTTATTATCTGTTAACAAACTAATATAATTTAATTTAATTTAATGTATTTGTTAAGATTTTAATGATATGACTAAATTACCCTTAATGAATTAATGAAATTATCTAGCAAATGTAATGACACATTTAGTAAATACCATAGTAGCTTTTGGATATTTTAAAGTAGTGATTCTATGAGTGTTTGCAAGAATTAGTCGGGGTTTTGCCGTGATTAATAAATGCATGTAAAAAAATAATGATTCTATTTTAATAGTATAGATATATCAAATAACTAATGATTCTTTTGGATCCGTGCCAAAATCCTCAAATCTGCAATAAGCGCATGTTCAAAAATATTACTCTACACTTAACACAAATCAAAGAATTTAACTGAATTAAGATTCAAAGTTTTTAGAAAATAATTTCGAATTTGATAATTTTAATATGTTAATTTTGACCGAAAAATATAACATGTGCCATGCAATAAAAATTTTATGATGAAAACGTTATGTTTTAATTTTGAAAAGATTTAGGAAAATGAAGACTTTTTAAAAATTAATTAATATTTTTTTCTTAAATTGACGTAAGATTATACAATTAATATAAAATGTGACAGAAGTTGTTATGATCATAATAATTATATTATATAATTTTAAAAAAAATTATATGTGAAATACATGAAAAAAAGAAATTTTTTTGTGTAAATGTATAAATTAAATCTAAATTAATATAAAAAATATGAGATTTTGTATTTTACTTTATTGTTGTAAATTTATCAATGATATATCATAATTGTTTGATAAAATATCCATTTCGAAAAAATCGAAATTTTCTTGTAAAAAATGATAATATATCATATTTATTATTGGTTGATAATTATATATGTAAAAATGGAAATTGATTATAGTATAATATATACTTAGTTTATAATATATTCTGATTTAATATGTTAGTTATTTATGTCATATGTATTGATAACTATGTTAAGATATTGCATGATATTATAAAAAAAATTGAAATAATTTCAAAATTAAACTAAATTTAATTATATTAGTTTGTTAACAGATAATATCAATTAAAATCTGTTTTGAAAAAAAAAATCAAAAATATATGTATGTACATAATATTTTTAAAAACTTTCATAAAAAAAATTATTTACATAATATGTATTATATGTAATAAAAAATACTACATATTTATTATTAACTATAAATATCAAATTATATATAAGAAACAAAAATTGATTATAATATTGATTATAGTATGTTAATAAATTCAAATTTAATATATAATTATTTATGTCATATATATGGTAAATATGTTAACATATTACATGATATTATAAAAAATTTTGAAATAATTTCAAAATTAAACTAAACTAAATTATATAAATTTGTTAATAGATAATATTAATAAATCATGTTTGTATTAATAATAAATATGCAGTTTTAATAATATGACAAAATAAATGATTAAATTTTGTGAATCCAATTGTATATTTAATAAATACATAAAATTAATGATTCTCTTTTAATAATATAGTTTTAATAATATAGAGGAAATACAAATACTTTGAAAACAATAGGAAGGGAAGAGAATGTTAATAATTTAACCTCAAAAGAAATCCACCAACATCAAAATCAAAATGTGTCAAAAAGGAAGAAACAAATACTTTGAAAACAAAACAATGTCTAATGGCATTTCAATAACAAAGAAATCTTCTCAGCTTTGAACAAAATAAAAATAATAATAATCTTCTAAGCTTTGACTCGACCGAAGGACTTGGCCTTCTCCTGAGAAGTCTGGTAACTACGGTGTCCGAATCCGGAAGAAGTGTCAATGAACTTAACCTTGATCTCCTCCATAGCAACCCTAGACGTCTGTTTCACCAATGTCTGTCTCAAAGTCACCACACGTTTCTTCGGCCCCACGCAACATCCCTTGATGATCAAATAATCTTCCTTCACTATCCCATAGTGAGGGAATCCTCCCATCGGTGTGATCTCCTTCTCAGTTCTGAACACAGAAACAGAACATTAACACCTAAAGTCAAGTTCACAACACAGATGATCAAACACATCTCCAAGATTGTTTTGTTTTTGTTACCTGTCAAACTCAGTCATGGCCAAGTGAGACTCTTGGCCAACTTTCCCAATCCGGTAAACTTTCTTGTTCATCTCCGTACGGTGGTGGTAACCGTTTTGCCCGGCTCTAGCCACTGTGTAGGAGACTCTAGCCGGATGCCAAGCTCCAATACAAGCAACCTTGCGGAGCCCACGATGAGTCTTTCTTGGAAGACGAGTCACGCCCCATCTTGTAACCACACCTTCATAACCTTTTCCTTTAGTGACACCGATTACATCAATCATCTCATCTTTCTGAAAGATAGCATCCACAGGGACTTGCTTCTCGAATAGACTGTAGGCATAGTCAACCTTCTTTGCTATATCTCCACCATTGATCTGAATCTCGTTCAAATGCGCCTTCTTCTGCTTCAGCCCTTTCATTTTCCTTATCTGATGCATGTCAAAAAGTAAATAAGAAACGCATAAAGCAAATGAAACTAATGGAGTTGTTGACCATATTGAGAAAGATAGAATACCTGAGTGTGAGCAAGAACTCTGATGACAGTGCAGTACTTTTTCATCTTCTCCAATTGACTTTGAATGTCTTTTTTACCTTCTTCGGTTTCATGTTTCTTCGAGTAGTTGGTGAAAGCCTTCTTCTTCGACTTGCACCAGTTCTTGTAAAACCTCCTCCTTACTTCTTCGCTCAGATGCTGAGCCCACACAGTATTTAGAGTGCGCAGACCACGAGGTGTCTTCACATACCCAACCACACCAACAACAACCATTGGAGGTGTCTCAATCACAGTCACAGCTTCACAAGTTTCCTTCTTGTGGAGCTCTGTCAAGTACATTAAAAGAGATCAGCACAAAAACACATGCAAGTGATGTGAACTTAATAAGTGAAGAGAGTGAGAACACACTTGATCCAGGCTTTTCAACCTCTCTCACAATGTGAGTCATCCCAGCTTTGTATCCCAAGAAGGATGTGAGCCTGCAAGGCTTAGTAGGATCATCCTTAGGGAAGGCCTTCACTGAAAACACAAAACACAGTCCATATGGAAATTAAAGTTGCTTTGAAATAGATTGTAAACAATAAGATAAGATACAAAATGTCAAATACAAAAGACGCAAGAAATTGGTTGAAGAATGCAAAAAGTAACTACCTTTTCCACGGTGTCTGCTAGATCTTTTCCTTGGAAGGAAACCCAAAGAACCATGTCTTGGATGCTCAAACTTTCTGTGAGACATTCTCTCTCAACTAGAAGCAAACATTAGCAAAATAAGATGAATTTTACAAAAAGAAGACGATATACTGTTCAAGAACAACAAAAACAACAAAAGGATGACAAAATCTGCAAGTGATTTATGCAAAAGATGATTGAACGCCAAGTATAACCTAAGTTACTCACTTTTTACAAATTGACAAAAGCCCTAAAACAATCTAAGAGAAGCAATCAAAACATAAATGTACAACAAGAGATTAATGTAAAAGATAACTGAACGAACTAAGAAGTATAACCAAGTTACACACTTTTTTACAATAGACAAAAGCCCTACAAGAATATAAGAGAATCGATCAAAACATCAATGTACAAGAACAGATTTGTGAAACGAAACAAAACAGGATTAGCAGAGAAACAAAACCAACGATATACTAATCAAGCTTAATGTAAAGATGATGCTGCAAGTGATTTAAACAGATTTATGTAAAAGATAATCGAACGCCAAGTATAGCCAAGTTACTCACTTTTTTAACAAATTGACAAAAGCTCAAAAGCAATCTAAGAGAGGCAATCAAAACATCTATGTACATGTACAGATTGTGAAAAGAAAACAAAAAACAGGATTCGCAGAGAAACTTAGACACATGAGAATACTCTCAGGATTTCTGGTAAGATGATACGAATTGTTCCCTCGATCAAAGGCCTATGGCATCATTAAGATAGCCAAATCTCGAGCTCTGTTTTAAGTGTTTCTCACCAGAAACCATTAAAAATGATTTCTAGCAACAGAGCAGATCAGAGATTCCGGCCTTGATTTAATAGAGATTCCGAGGGTTTTCATTCCGATCATAACCAGAAGAAGATGAGAGTATACACACGTGAAAAGATTTTCATACCAAAAACACAAACTTTTTTTTTATATAAAATTGCGTAACAGTAGAATACAGATCAGAAGAAAACATGCGAAAATTGAATGGAAAACGCCACATTAAATGAAAAATCAGTGAAAAAAACAATGAGGTCAGAGAGGCAAACCAAAATCCAGAATCTCCAGAAGATAATAAAAAAACCAGATCGAAGAATCTAATCGCAAATAAAAAGGTGAGAAGCTCGTGTACCTTAAGGTTAAGACGGCGATATGAGGGGAGAACAATTAGGTCAGTTGAAATTTTATTGGATTAAGGTGTATTTATACTCTCTTGTCTGTCTAGGGCTTATAAGGGTTAAGCCAAATGAAATATGGGCTATTGGGCTTTCGTCGTGTTAGGTTCAAATAGCCGGGCCCGTTTTTATAATGTATATTTTGGTTTATTTTTTTTAGCTACTATCTTTAAAATTATAAAAATTTATATATATTTATAGAAATTTTCATTTATATAAGAGAATTTAATATATAATATGTAATTTATCCTATTTTTATTTATAAATTTTGAAAAACTATTAGGTAAAATAATAACAATGACACTTATCGAATTATCTAACTTTGACGTACATATACATTTGATTTAAAAAAATATAATTTTGCTAAGATTTTGATATTATTTTCTGTTTTCCATAGAATTTCTATAGTACTTTTTTTCTTGAGGGTTTATGTATTCAATTATTTAGTTTTTTTTATTGAAAGTGTTATTGATGTTGTGTACCACTATATATATAATCCATGATTCATGTTGATTCACATTTACTTTTGTTATAAAGCTGTAATGATTATGCAAAACTATTTTTTCTTGCTCCATCATGTCTTTCAAGAGTTTTATGTTATATTTTTATTCAGTTTTCATTGTTTTAATTGTTAAATCGAGTTGTTGTAGATTTTTTTAATTGATAATTGATAATGGTTACTTTTTTTTATACATACATTGTTAATTGTTAATTTTTTATTTAAATATTAAATTTTTAAACTATATTAACATTTTCTGATTTAATAAATATGTTGATTTGGATCAATCAGATTGAATTTTTTTTTTTTGTTAGACATAATTTGTTAAATTAACTTTTAATATTTTAGTTATACTTAATAATTTTTGTTTGATTTAAAAGCTGATGTGGACCAATTAAATAAAGTTTTCCATCCTAATCATACTTAACATTTTTTTATTTAATGAATATGCTGATGTGGACCAATCAGATCGAGTTTTTTAATCTCATGTGGACGCCCTCAATGAACTATGCCATCAACTTTTATATATTACTAGGCTTTTAACTCGCGCTATGCGCGAGACTGTATTAATAATTTGGTTTAATTCTTTTTTGGTTAATATCTTTTAAATTATCAAAACTATAATATATTTTCTTTTATATAAAAAATGTAAAATATAATATGTAGTTTTCTCTATTTTTTTGTTTATAAAATTATAAATCTTAGTAAGTAAAATCATAGTAATGACACCTAACAAATTATCTAACTTCGGCGTGCATACATTTGATTTAGAGAATAATTTTCATACTAAATTTTTGGTGTTTTTTGTGTCCTTAGAATTTCTATTGTTATTCTTTTTTAAGATTTGTGTGTTCAAAAATTTAGTTTTTGATTGAATGTCTCACTGATGTTGTGTAACTATGCATATATAATATATTATTCATGTTTAATCGGATTTCCTTTTGTTAGGATGCTACAATAATTGTGTAAATCTGCTTCTTGCTTCTCCACCAAATCGTCAATGAATTGTAGGTCAATCTCTATTCAGTTTATAAGATTTGTTTTATTTATAATCAGCTATTTGATAATTTTTATTTTTAAACATGTAAGATGGTGTGAAGTCTTCATATTATTTTTTATTGTTTTTATCTTTTGTGTGTTTTATTCATGTTTTGATTTGAATAGTTTATCTAGATATATTCCAATTTGAAGTTGATTCATAACTTTGTCATACATTATTATTTAAATAAAAATTTAGAAAGTGTCACTCATGTACTGCACATGTTGGCTAAGTTATAATTAGTAACTATTTATAAAAATCAGACTTTGTTACTTGTTATATTTCGAATGTAAAGTTACCTATGTAGTATTTTTTGTTAGTTTTTAAACCAGACGAAGCCAAAGTATTAGTCTTTGTAAATTTAAATAAAATGTTTTAGAAACTCATATAACCTACTGTAACTTTATATGGTTAATCAAAGTCAATACCAATATTTTAGAAGTAATGAATTTCCTGGAACTAAATTTCAAACTAATTTTTTTTTAGATTTTTTTTTTGTTATTTTATATATTTTATGGTAATTTTATATTCTATTTTATTTATATATGTTTTTGCATGTTTGATATAGTTAAAATATATATATATATATATATATTTAATTGAGCTATTTTGTTATCAGTTTTCCAATTAGGTTGCATATATATCAATTTAATATCTTTTAAATAAATGTTTTTTATTTGTTAAATTTATTTTTACATTAAATTTAATTTTAATTATAATGCTGTTTTGACATGCTATAACTGGTTATTCCAAATTTTATGTGGACTTCTCTCAAAAGTTTATACCATCATTGCTTTTTAGTTAATATTTTTATGTTGATTTTTTAAAACATTAGCCTAAATACCAAGCTAATTTTAATTTATACGACTTTTTCTTTTGATAATATACCTTTTTGATATTAATATATATTTTATTTTAACAGATAATTGTTTTGAAAATATTAATATTTTTGAAGACATAATTTCATCTTTTGTTATTTTGTTAGCTAAATATTTTTATATTGATTTTTCAACAAGTTAGTCATATATGAAATCAATTTCTTTTTAAATAAATTTTTTATATTTAATATTTTGTAAAAATTAATTTTCGTTATATTTTTTATGAATTAGTTTTTTTAATATTTATTCCTTAAATAATTAACGTAAATATTTATCTTCTTTTTGTTAGTTAAATTTTTTAATATGACTTAAGTTTTTTTATACTCTTACTAATTTGTTTATATTGACTTGTTAAATAAATAGCATAGATATCAAGTTATTTTCTTTTTTTTCTCTATGTTCATTTAACTTTTTCGATATAAAATTTTCATTTCTCTATTTTGTTTTTTGTTAGTTAAATATTTTTATATTGCTTTCTTCAGTAATTAACATAAAGTATTATTTTTTTGGTTTGCTAAGCTTTTTGTGTTGATTTTCTAAATAATTAGGCTCAATATCAAGTTTTTGATGACTTTTTATTTTATTAATTTAACATGAATGTTTTTTTGTAGTATTTATAGTTTTGAATAACAATTTTATATGTCTAGCGGCAAAATTTAACCTTAGTACTTTTACTAAATAAAATACTCATTTAAAATATATATGTTAATTTTTTTCTTTTTTTTATTTAACTTTTTCATTATTGATTTACATATTTGTTTTGGTTAGTTTAGTTTTGTCACACTGGGTTTCTATTTTATTTTGACATATGTTATAGATTTAGATTTTTGACATAACTTTATTTTATCTCTTTTATTAGTTAAACTTTTTAATCTTAATTTTCCAATTATACTACGATAATTTTTTATTTTTATATGTTTTAATTTATTTAAATTATTAATCATATTTAATATTTTTATATCTAATAAAAAACGTTTATATAGACCAATCATATTGAGTTTCTATGTCCTATGTGGATGCTCTCATTGACACAATACATCAACACATACCACAACTAATATATTTTAAGTTATCAGTTCAGATTTTAATGGTTTGTCATGATTAAAAATTTGAAATAGTTAAGTTATAGTCTTAAATACAGTTTTTAATTATTTTGTTCAATATATATAATTTTTCTTTAATAATCTAATTATATGTTCATTTACTTTTGTTGTTAATAGAAAAATATGATCTATTTTCTAAACTCTTTCTTATTAATAAGTAACTTAAAATTTAGAAAATTTTCTAATAACAACAAAAACTAAATTAATTAAAATTTAGAATATTTCCATTTGGAAAACGAAATTAATTAATTTTAATATAAAATATATAAATAACTATAAATGATGATGATGTTGAAAATCGTTGAAATAAGTTTATTAACTAAAGAAAGATAATTTCAAAATCGTTGCCAAAAAAAACTAAAGAAAGAAATAAAATATACCAACTAAAATAAATTTGAAGAAGAATTATTTTGCTTGATGAAAAATTGTTGAGATTTTGTTTGTTTATATAGATATACTAGGTAGCTGGCCCGCACATAATGTGCGGGCATGAAAAATTTATAAAAAATTAATTATTAATAATATATATCATTAATAATAAATAAGTGATTGACTTGTTTTGATAATATATTTGTTAAAAAAATTTTGTTTGTAAAAACGTGTTTTAATAGATTTGAGAAACTGAGTCATAGTAAAAAAAAACATATAAAATATTTAAAATATTTTTTAAAAAATTATAAAATAAAATAAAATGATTCTTCGTTATTCATTATTTTCTACTTTTTATTTATATTTTTCATCTTTTTATATTTTTTTCTATCACTTTACGTCCTATTTCTGGTTCGTAATTCTCATTATATAATTGAAATACATTCACATATAATATAAACTTTTGATCTTTATTTATAGTGAGACAAAATAAGATGATAATAAAAGTGAAGAAATTCTCCTTCTAAAAATTTGATGCCGCAAAATTTGATGCCGCAAAATTTCACACAACAAACAATTGAACTTATAAATATTTTGCTAAAAATTTACTTAAAATAAGATTTCAAAAATTTCCATCAAAAAACAGATTTCACAAATTTCATGCCAAAAACATGAATATGTAACTTTCACACCCAAAAAATTACGTCAAAATATGATCTAAAAACACTTTATCAAAATTTTGATTTTGTGAATTTTTTGCCAAAAACTGAATTCATAAAAAAAATCGCCAAAAACTTTACATTAAAAATGTGATTCTAAAAACTACAAGTCAAAATTTTGATTTCATGAATTTTCTGCTATATAAGTGAAACCGTAAATCTTCCATCAAAAAACCTTATTTAAAAATATAATTTCAAAAAACTTTCTTGAAAATCTGATTTCAAAATTTTTTTGCCAAAAACATGAATTTGTAACTTTCCCACCAAAAATATTTATTTTAGAGTATTTTAATTTGATTTCGTGAGATATCAAAAAGTTTCCGACTAAATTGGTTGTCACAAATTTTCTGCTAAATATTTAAAATGCGTAAATTTTTTTAGCAAAATTTTTGTGTCGAAATTTAATTTTAAATCTATTTAACAAAAATATAATTTTTCTAAATACTTTAGTTTTGTATTAAAATTTTAACATCAAATTTTAATTATAGAATAAATAATGTCATGTCACAAGCCATGTGTACTAAAAACTGACATGTCATAATTACATCATTATTACACATCATCATTTCCATGTCACATTAAAATTGTTCAAACTAAACATATTATCCAATCAAATTAAAACAAATCAGCATTTTTCATTAAACTACATTCTCAATTAATAGGTAGAGGATGAATATTCTTTTCTCTTTTAGGATTAGTGTTTTAGTTATGAATGTTATTTTATTTTATTATTATTTTTATTTTTCATTTGAGATATATATCTATTTTTGTTTTTCTTTTAGAATTAGAAGTTTATTTTATTTTTAATCTGTTTTTGTTTTTCTTTTAGAATTAGAAATGTATCTTATTTTCAATTGAGATATACTTATTTTTAATTGAGATACACTTGTTTTGGTTTTTCTTAATTAAATATATTTTTTAAATTTCTGAATACTATTTTAAATAACACGTGTAAAAATCTGATCGATTTAAATCGCCATGTGTCGCGATCTTATGAATTACTAATTTTGACGCATCCAACTTTATATAATAATATATGTTTCCATGTATTATATTTTTAAAATTATATTATGTTTTAATAGTTGTTAGCATAAGTTTTTACTTGAATTTATTAAATATATATATATATATTTTGTTTCTAAGACACCAATCAAAAGTGTTTCCATTGTATGCTTAAAAACAACAAAAGACTATAAAATATCATATATACATAAAGTACACAAAATATTAATAATTAATCAATAAGACCCACACTAAGGGAGGTGTATTGGATTAAAAAATTTAGAAGATTTGGTGGTTGTTTTAAAAATTTCTGTTATTGAATTAATGATTTCTAAATGTCTCACAAAAATTGATGTTATTGAACATGAAATTTATGTAAAACTAACTAATATCATCTAAAATTTCATTAAAACTCAAATATTTTCAAATTTTCTAAAATTTAAGTTTCAATACACCCAATGATGTCTCCATTGGGTTTGCTCTAACTTGCAAGTTTGAGTCCAATAATTAATAAAAAAGTTATGAACCGTATCCATCTGAATAATTCATCCAATATTCTTCAACATTACTTTTTGAAAATCTAAGTTTTTTTGGTACCAAATTGCCAAATGATCTACAAACATATACTTAAATCGATTCAATGAAATCAAACTTGAGAAATCCTGAATAATCGAGTATTCTTACCATTTAAAACACATACATATATAATGACTTGTCATGTTTGATATCGCAGTCGGAAGATTATAATCTTGTTCTTCTAAATATGTTTTTCCATATTACTCTCACTATGCCACACGCTGCTTATGTATAACCATATTCCATATATACACACACTGACACACATATGTAACGACACAATCACATGTTTATTGAATTTCATTTAAACCCTAATCTCTCACGATCTTAGCGAACCGGGAGCTGATTTTCGACCGCTCCGATTGTCCCCTCTAACCTTGGGAGAAACTTTCCCGCCCTGAGATCTTGGAGACGGTGGCCAATGACCGGAGGAAACCGCCATGTCCTTGTGGTGCATGAGACTCTCTAGAGCCTCCACAACGGCAGGCATCTTGGACCGGTCTTTAGGGTTAGGGCTCACACATTGTAAGGCGAGAAGAGCCGTATCCTTAGCCGCCTTGACGGAGTACTGTCCGGCGAGCCTCGGGTCTATAACGCATCGGAGACGACGGTTGCTTGTAAGGTAAGGCTTTGCCCAGTCGATGAAAGTCCTCTTAGAATAGTATTTTACTCTGTTGATTAGAATTTTTAAAATAGCTTCCTAAGAAAATAATGTCAATTAAACAAAAATAACGATAGAATAAAGAACAAGAACAATAAGAGAACAAACCATAAGGAAGAAGATAAAACTTTACCAGAAAATTTCATCTTCGATTGCTAATAGGAACTAAACAATTTTGTATATTCGCAGAGAAATTGAAAAATTTAGAGTTTTAAAAAACGATAGAAATGGGTAAAGAGAATTTGAAAATTGAAAATGTGGTTTTTGTTTTCTGGAAAAGATAGTTTTCCCAACCCTCTCTTTTTCGTTTCCATATTTGAAGAAAGATATATATCATTTAAACTGTAAAAACTAAAATCGCTAAGGAAGAATATTGCGGTTTTGAACTTAAGGAGATAAAATCCAAAACAAAGGGATGGTGATTGTGGAGTAATTAATATTAATTTTTAAAAAATTACCGAAACTGACATACGGTTATATCATAGTAACCTGTCAAAATATAATTAGTAAAGATATTTGTGCTTAATCATATCTAGGTGATTGAAAAAAAAGAAATAATTTGTAGAATGGAGATCGTGGCTAGTGGGTAACAAATACAATTTTTTGTTATGAAAAAAAAGAAAGAAAGAAAAAAGAAATTGAAATAAATATAAAGAATACACATGTCAAACTGAGAATTGTCAGGATTTCTAAAAGATGGAAACCGAAGGCGACTCTAGGGTTTCGGGAGCACATGAGCAAGATGCGACGATGATGGATATCGGAGAGAAACCAAGGCCACCGGGGGATCTGCCAGACAAGGGTGACACATGGGCAGCGAAGGTTGCAGGTACAAGTGGAGGAGGTCTCCCGGCGCCGGAGAGTTTTCTAGAGGACATGTTTGTGATAGATAGGATGCATGTGGAGTTCCCGAACGGTGAAGACGGAGAGCCAGAGATTACCATCGAGCGGGAAGTGCTAGCAGCAATGAATGGGCTATGGAAAAGATGCATCGTTGTAAAGGTGCTAGGTCGGAATATTAAAATCGCGGCTTTAAACCGGAAGTTGAGAGAGATCTGGAAACCGCAAGGAGCTATGCATGTGGTTGACTTGCCAAGGCAATTTTACATGGTCAGGTTTGAAGAAGAGGAGGAGTATTTGGCAGCCTTAACGGGAGGGCCATGGAGAGCTTTTGGAAGTATTCTAATGGTGAAGGATTGAGAACCAGATTTTGACCCGTTATGTGATGAGATTGATACAACCCCAGTGTGGATCCGCCTGTCGAATCTACTGGTTAACTTCTATCATAAAGCGATTTTAATAGGCATTGCTCGGGGTATTGGGAAGCCAATTAGAGTTGACCTAACCACACTCAAATTCGAGAGAGCCTGCTTTGCGAGAGTGTGCGTAGAGGTGAACCTAAAGAAGCCCTTGAAAGGAACAGTTGTAGTGAATGGAGACCGATACTTTGTTGCCTATGAAGGATTAAAAAACACATGTTCTATATGCGGTATGTATGGGCATACAGTTCATGGGTGCCCAAAAAAACCTCAGGAGAAGGAAACGGTTGTGAGTCCACAGGTAGTTGAGGAATCAAATGGTTCAACGCAAGGTGATTTTGGGTTTACTACAGTCAGGAGAGGAAGAGGATGGGCGGAGGTGACACACAGTCTGGTGGCTTCCGGAGCAGAGAATATTGGAGGAGATTTGGTCCGTAACTTGAGAGAGATCCCGAGAAAAGTGGGAGCAGAGAATATTTTTACCTCGAACAGATTTGCAAATCTGGGGACTGAGGCGGAAAGCTCGGGGATAAGGTATGTCGAAGATACTCGTGAAGCAAATAAGGAAAATGAGGCCCCAGAGAATATTTTTCGGCAAGACTTGAGTAGTGAGCAAGGTAGGGAAAAGGCTTCGGGGGATGTTTTGCATAAGAGAGGATTTGTGTTGAATAATGGGCCGACGGAGAAAAGAGTTAGTAAAACAAAGCCCAATAGTACGAGTCGGGCTAAGACGAAGCAAGTTTCCACTAAACCCACACGTGGGCTGGTGTTTGGCCCAACTAGGGGGAAATAGAGTTATCGGTGTCGGGGAAAAGGCTTAGGGTTGAAAGGGAAAGTACAGGGAGACCTGGCAGAGCTTTCGTGAATGAATCGGAGGGGTTCACCGGAATGGAGGAGTCGATGTGTCCGCGAGATGTGGAGGAGTCGAGCACATCTGATGTTCCGGAAACAAATCACATGCATGAAGAAGAGATTGAGAAGCCGGATAGGGAAGAGGAGGAGGGAGAAATGAGGGTTGCCTAATGGCACGCCCCGGTGGTTCTGTTATTATCGTGTTGCTCATATAGGATGAATTGCATGCAATAGAATTGCCGGGGGGCAAACAAACCCAATTTTCGAAGATCAGTTCGATACATTGTGAAGAAGTGGGAGACGGATGTTTTGGCGCTGTTTGAGACCCACGCAGGGGGAGATAGAGCTCGGAGTATATGCCAAGGGCTAGGGTTTGATAATTCTTACCGTGTGGATTCAGCAGGACAGAGTGGCTGATACAATACTTGAAATGCTCCAAGTAATGTCCCTTTGAAATCTTTGCTTAGAAGCCTTTGATGGTTAAATGGCTAGATGGTTGGTTGGCCAGCTGTGCTTGAACCCCAAATACAAAGAGTTTAGATTCTAATGTTCAAGGGCTAATCCTCACAAGAACACTAGTCTCTACACTCTTTACAAGTTCTAAGAATCTCTCTTGAAGAACTAGTAATAAGCAGGAACAATATTAATTCAAAAGAAATCTTTCTTTTAGAAGCAAAAAAAAGGTTTTTGATTAAATAATTTCGTGGGTATGAAAGTACAAGCTTATGAGCTTATATAGTGTTCAAAATGAAGTGTAAAAAACGGTAACAAGGTAATAAAAACAAAGCATAAAGTTTGGCTTGACTTGTAGCTAGTCTTTGGGCATAAAGGGGGAAAAATGCTTGATTTGGGGCAATGAGAGAGGGGGAACGAATCTTGTGGTCTTGATCTTTGTATGAACGTCCAGGATCTTCTTTAGAGGATGGAGGGTCGAGATTTCTGAGAGAGAGTGGTCGTTGGTCATAGTTTCCCTTTGGAGCAAAGTTAAAATGCTTAGAAAAGGAAACTGTCTTCATGGTGATATCTTCTTCGGTTTGGAATGTTTTGACTTGGTTATTGGCTTGGTCTGGTGGTTTAGAGCTCTTGGTATCTTCATAACATGCCAAGGAATGTAAATGAGGCGTGGTGATATAAGATATGGTGGAAGTTTCCTTAAATGGTCTTGAAATCATGAATGTTGGTCCATCCATGTGATTTGGTGGTTCTGGTGGTTTGGCTTGGTCTTCTTGTGAATTAAACTGGCCCAGACATGGTTTAGCTTGATCAGAACGTCCTCCTTGATGCATAGAACGACAGTGTTTTGTTGTTAAGTCCTTAGCTCCTTTGAAAACAGCTACATGTCTCCTTTGCTCCTTATCTTCAAGCAAAACAGGTTCTAACTCCTCTCCTTTGTGTTTCTTTTTGATATAAGCATTGATGCTTACATCATACTCTCCCTCTTGAAGAGGTTTTGTCCTCAAAACATTAGTACCTGCATCAAATAAAGCTAAGTTAGTTTTTGTAAAATTTTGAAAGTTTAGAAACTTACCTTGGTGTTTAGCTTTTAAATGCTGCAATAGTTGATTGAGGGGAATATTTTTGGCTTCAGCAAGCTCTACTGTGGGTGTCATCTCGTGTAATGGTGGATTCTCCTTAATAAACATCTTGTTTTCACCATTGTTGACCACGTTTTTATCCTTAATCTCCATAGCTTTGAACTTTTGTTCTTTAAAACCTCCAAAACATTCTTTTGGCAAAGACAAATGCATCATATCTGGTGGATCAAAGTTTAAAAATTCTTGTATTGCAAAATAACTAACTGTAGTGTTAGTATCTTGCTTAGCTCTCACTTGCATAACTTTAATGTCTTTTTGAGCTAAAGGGACCAGAATGTGCTTACAATGGTTAATGGTGAAGGAGTACTCATTGGTTCTGCCATTGTGGGTTACTTCTCTATCATATTGTCATGGCCTTCCAAGTAAAACATAGCCAGCTTGCATTGATGCAACATCACACAGTATTTGATCTTTGTACTTGCCAATGCTGAATGATATTTCAAGTTGCCTAGAAACTTTCAGCTCTTCTTTGTCATTCAGCCACTTAAGGTTGTAAGGCCTTGGATGATGTTTTGTGGTAAGACCAAGTTTTTCTACTAGATAAACACTAGCAATGTTAGCACAAGAACCACTATCAATAATCAAATGACATACCTTGTCTTTGATTTTACATCTCGAATGGAAGAGATTGTTTCTTTGCCCCTGATCTTCTAATACTTGTTGTGCATTCAAAGCTCTTTGAATTACTAGAATCTCTCCTTCTTCAGCATCTTGGGTTGGATCTGGTGCTTGAGGTAATGGTGGTATATCAGGTGGTCTTGGCTCCTTGTATTGTTGATATGGTTTGTTTAGCAAATTGGTTGCTTGAGCCCTTCTTAACATGGCCATCATGGTTTTCATAGGATCTGCTGGTGCATTCTCCATTTAGTACCTTGCAAAATATGGAAAGAGAATAAATCAAAGTGATGTTCAAAAGCAAGCAAAAACAGAGAAACAGAATTTCACTGAAACAAAAGCAGTTGTTTTGAAAATCGAATTAAAATTAACAAATGGCTTGCTAATTTTTAGAAAACAATTTTTTGTGTTGTTAAGACTTTAAATGACCTAAATCAAAAATAAAAATATTTTTTTGAGATTTCATGAAGTTTATAAAATTCGAACAAGATAATTCAGCGGAAGAACAATTTTTAGGAGTTTTTGGTTTTTATAAGAAGCAAAACTTAAAACTGAATATAATAAATAACAAAAATTCGAGATAGGGTATGAATACACCTGGGATAGGAGCTTTTAGCTCTGATACCAATGATACAATGCTTGAAATGCTCCAAGTAATGTCCCTTTGAAATCGTTGCTTAGAAGCCTTTGATGGTTGAATGGCTAGATGGTTGGTTGGCCAGCTGTGCTTGAACCCCAAACACAAAGGGTTTAGATTCTAATGTTCAAAGGCTAATCCTCACAAGAACACTAGTCTCTACACTCTTTACAAGTTCTAAGAATCCCTCTTGAAGAACTAGTAATAAGCAGGAACAATATTGATTCAAAAGAAATATTTCTTTTAGAAGCAAAAAAAGGTTTTTGATTAAATAATTTCGTGGGTATGAAAGTACAAGCTTATGAGCTTATATAGTGCTCAAAATGAAGTGTAGAAAATGGTAACAAGGTAATAAAAACAAAGCATAAAGTTTGGCTTGACTTGTAGCTAGTCTTTGGGCATAAAGGGGGAAAAATGCTTGATTTGTGGCAATGAGAGAGGGGGAACGAATCTTGTGGTCTTGATCTTTGTATGAACGTCCAGGATCTTCTTTAGAGGATGGAGGGTCGAGATTGCTGAGAGAGAGTGGTCGTTGGTCATAGTTTCCCTTTGGAGCAAAGTTAACATGCTTAGAAAAGGAAACTGTCTTCATGGTGATATCTTCTTCGGTTTGGAATGTTTTGACTTGGTTATTGGCTTGGTCTGGTGGTTTAGAGCTCTTGGTATCTTCATAACATGCCAATGAATGTAAATGAGGCGTGGTGATATAAGATATGGTGGAAGTTTCCTTAAATGGTCTTGAAATCATGAATGTTGGTCCATCCATATGATTTGGTGGTTCTGGTGGTTTGGCTTGGTCTTCTTGTGAATTAAACTGGCCCAGACATGGTTTAGCTTGATCAGAACGTCCTCCTTGATGCATAGAACGACAGTGTTTTGTTGTTAAGTCCTTAACTCATTTGAAAACAGCTACATGTCTCATTTGCTCCTTATCTTCAAGCAAAACAGGTTCTAGCTCCTCTCCTTTGTGTTTCTTCTTGATATAAGCATTGATGCTTACATCAGTGGCGGGCTGTGGCTTCTCTGGCGCACTGAAGTAGGGGAGGTCACGATTGTAGATTTGGCAGAGCAATTTTATATGCACGAATAGCTAATTGGGAGGAGAGTGTTCACTTAGTTGTAGTCTATGCAGCTCCTACGGTGAGTAGAAGGAGTGGACTTTGGGGACAGTTAAGCAGCATTGTTTAGAGTATTGATGGGCCAGTGATTGTAGGAGGGGAGTTCAATACAATTTTTCGGGTGGATGAGAGGACGGGAGGAAATGGTCGGCTTTCTCCAGACTCTTTGGCTTTTGGAGAATGGATGAATAAACTCTCCTTAATTGATATGGGTTTCTCGGGGGGCCAGTTTACTTGGAAGAGAGGGAAGACAAAGAGAAACTTTGTTGCAAAACGTTTGGATAGGATACTTTGTAGTGCGGAGTTGAGGTTGCGGTGGCAAGAAGCGGTGGTTACGCATTTACCGTTTTTATCCTCGGATCATTCTCCACTATATCTACAGCTGGAACCGGGGCTGGTGAGGAACCCTCGCAAGAGACCTTTCCGATTTGAAGCCGCCTGGCTAAAGCACACGGGTTTCCAGGAGTTTCTTGCAAATTCATGGAGGAGTGAGTTGAGAACTACAGAAGCTCTGAGGGCTCTCAGATGGAAACTTCAGAAGTGGAATCGAGAGATATTTGGGAATGTCCAACAATGTAAGGAACGTCTTGTGCAGGAGATAAAGGCAGTTCAAACGCTCTTGGATCAGAACCAAACAGATGATTTGTTGGAAAGGGAGGCAGCTCTACTTAAGGAGTTTGATGTTGTCCTAGAGCAGGAAGAGGTTCTCTGGTTCCAAAAATCTCGCGAAAAGTGGATTGTACTTGGTGATAGAAACACTAAGTACTACCATACCACTACTGTTGTAAGAAGATGGCGTAATCGGATTGAAAGTCTACGAGATGGCGAAGGTAGATGGATATCTCAACAACCAGAGCTGGAGAGACTAGTCGTTGATTACTATGCCAGGCTTTACTCCATAGAGGACGTAGACCCTGTTGTTACGTGTCTTCCACCGAAGGGTTTCATCCCTTTGACCAGGGAGGAGCTGGGACAGTTAAACAAACCATTCTTGGCAGGGGAAGTAGAAGAGTCTATTAGAAGCATGGGCAAATACAAGGCACTAGGACCGGATGGGTATCAACCTGTGTTTTACCAAAGCAGTTGGGAGGTGGTTGGTCCTTCGGTGACTAAGTTTGTCTTAGATTTCTTCAGTACGGGTGAGCTACCTGCAGGAACAAATGATGCTATTGTCGTGCTCATTGCGAAGGTTCTGAAACCAGAGCATATTATGCAGTTCCGACCGATCAGTCTTTGTAATGTGTTATTCAAAACCATTACAAAGACCATGGTGATGAGATTGAAAACCGCAATCCCACAGTTAGTTGGCCCAGCACAATCCAGTTTTATCCCGGGGAGATTAAGTACGGACAACATAGTAGTTGTTGAAGAATCTGTACACTTGATGAAACGAAAGAAAGGGAGAAGAGGATGGATGTTGCTGAAGCTAGACCTTGAAAAGGCGTATGATCGAATCAGGTGGGACTTTCTGGAGGATACGCTACGAGTAGCGGGATTGCCAGAGTCATGGGTGAGATGGATTATGCAATGTGTTTCCGGACCCTCTATGACCCTACTCTGGAATGGTGAGCTAATGGAACCCTTTACACCACAACGAGGATTGCGCCAAGGTGATCCTCTGTCACCATATCTCTTTGTCCTTTGTTTAGAGAGACTTTGTCACATGGTGGAAAGATCAATTGATCTAAAGGAGTGGAAGCCTATTCGTCTCTCCCGTGGGGGGCCAAGACTTTCCCACATCTGTTTTGCGGATGACTTGATCTTATTTGCAGAGGCATCTGTAACTCAGGTTCGGGTAATAAGACGTATCTTGGAAAGCTTATGTGTGGCCTCAGGACAAAAGTGAGTCTAGAGAAATCAAAAATTTTCTTCTCAGATAATGTAAGTAAGGAGCTGGGACGACAGATCAGTGATGAGAGCGGTATAAGTGTCACTCGGGAGCTTGGCAAATACCTAGGCATGCTTATACTACAGAAGCGGATAAACAAAGAAACTTTTGGTGAAGTGCTGGAGAAAGTTTCCTCGAGGCTGGCAGGATGGAAGGGAAAGATGCTGAGTTTTGCGGGCCGTATTACACTTACAAAGGCAGTCTTGTCCTCGATACCGGTACATACAATGAGTACCATTCTGCTACCAAGCTCAACTTTGCGCAGGCTCGATAAAATTTCGAAAAGTTTTATATGGGGGGATACTGCAGAGAAGAGAAAACAGCATTTGATCGCTTGGGATAAGCTATGTCGTCCCAAAGGAGAGGGAGGTCTACGCATTCGATTGGCATGTGACATGAACACGACCCTTATCTCTAAGCTAGGGTGGGGGGTGACACAAGAATCTGACACACTTTGGGTGAAAGTGGTACATAGTAAGTGCCAAGTTAAAGATTTACGGGAGACCTCATGGGTCTTGGCGAAAGGAAATTGGTCACCGTTATGGCGAAGTATGATCAGGGGAGTGCGTGAAGTAGTGATTCCGGGAGTGAGTTGGGTGATTGGTCGTAGCATCCATTTTTGGAAAGATAAATGGCTCTTACAGACTTCGTTGCTGGAAGAAGCTACTGTTGAGGTTCCATAAGAGATTGTGGAACTTACAGCGAGGGAGCTATAGCGGAGTGGTCAAGGCTGGGCATGGGATCGGATTATCCAATACATCTCCATGAATACTAGACTCAGGTTGGCGGCTGTTGTACTGGATGACATCATTGGAGCTAAGGACAGAATATCTTGGAGTTCCGAACAGAATGGGGAGTTTACGGTGAAATCAGCTCATAAGTTGCTCACCCGGAACAAAGAGCCGAGACAGAATCTACAGTCCTTCTTTGCAAGGGCCTGGCAGGTGACGGCCACTGAGAGAGTCAGAGTATTTCTATGGCTTGTTATGAACCAAGTAATCATGACGGATATGGAGAGATGGAGGAGACATCTTAGTAACACAAGGGTGTGCCAGGTATGTCGCGGAGGGGATGAGTCTATAATTCATATTCTAAGAGATTGTCCCGTAATGATGGGAATATGGCTGCGTATTGTACCCGTGAGAAAGAAAAGGGACTTTTTTGAAAAATCTATGTTAGAATGGGTATATGTGAACTTAGGAGAGGAAACATAGGTTGCGGGTTCTCCTTGGTCAACGTTGTTTGCAGTTACAGTATGGTGGGGTTGGAAGTGGAGATGTGGGAACTTATTTGGGTCCACAAAAAAATACCGAGACTGGGTGTGTTTTGTTTAAAATCAAGCTAAGGAAGTGTGGACTGCTAACACTGTTGTTAGAGGCCAAAGTAGGGAGGGTAACAGAGTGGAGAAGCAAATCGCGTGGGAGCCTCCAATGAGAGGATGGTTGAAATTGAATACTGATGGGGCCTCACGCGGTAACCCGGGGCTTGCTACAGCTGGTGGAGTGTTAAGAGATGAAGTGGGCCGGTGGTGTGGTGGCTTCTCGGTGAATATTGGGATCTGTTCAGCCCCTTTAGCAGAGCTCTAGGATGTTTACTACTGACTCTATACAGCTTGGGAGCAGCGAGTACATCGGTTGGATGTTGAGGTAGACTCGCGGATAGTGGTGGAGTTTTTGATAAAGGGAATCAGTGATTCTCACCTCCTTTTTTTCCTAGTACGGTTGTGCTACGGCTTTTTGTCAAGAGACTGGATAGTCCGGATGTCTCATGTGTTTAGGGAGCTAATAAATTAGCAAATGGTTTAGCAAATGTGGCACTTTCTCTACCTGTTAGTTTTTATGCTTTTAATACTCCTCACATGGAGGTTAACTCGGTGTTGGAAAAAAATAGTATTGAGACTACACAAACTCTTGTAAACATATAGTTTTTTAATGGTCGAACTAGAATAAAATGTTGGAGACATTTGTCTCCATACTCTTACACAAAAAATTGAGAATTGTCAATTGACTTGTATTTTATAAGTATAAATATCTAAGTTCTTTAAACAATTTTTTTGACACATGTAGAGTTTGTTTTTTTATTGGCCATTCCCATTTGTTTATAGAAAACAAATGTTTAATTGCAAACATGCGGTTTGTTACTATAAGAGGAAAACGTTAGTAGTATAAACAAATTAAATGTATTAATTTCCAAATTTAAAAATATTGATGTAAATAATATTATTTTCTCGAAGCCAAGCGATAACGAATGTGATCTGTTCTATCTTCTTCCTCTACGTCTCTCTCTGCTCGAAGCTTGTGCCCTCTCCTTTCATCATGTTTAATCTTAATTGAAATCCTACATCTTCGCCAGAAAATAAAATAAAAAACCCTAATTCCGAGAGACAGAGGAGGAGAGAAGATGTGGGGATATGGAGGAAAGTACTATTGGCGAAAGAGGAACAACAACAACGGAGAAGGAGGAGGAAGCGAAGCGATCGTTGTGGTTTTCGCTTGGATGTCGAGCGAAGAACGCAATCTCAAGAACCATGTCGATCTCTATTCTTCACTTCTCTGGGATTCACTCGTTTGCCATTCTCAATTTCTCAACATGTTTGTTCTCTCCTCATCCATTTCTTAACAATTCCAGCTTTATCTGGAGAGAATTCCCTTAAATATTGAGTTCTCTTGATTCAATTTTGGATTTCATGTTTAGGTTCTTACCAGACAAAGCTTCGGAGTTAGCTTCTAATGTTGTGTCTGAACTTGTGAAGGTACAAAATGGTTTTGTTTATTACATAGGGAAATGTGTAAAGTTGAATTTTTGAAAAAATAAATACTCAAAACATTATTCTGGATTTGTTCTATAGAGGAATAAATAAACAGAGAACGAGAATAGGAGTAATAATAATAAGTGTTTTCTATAAAATTTGATTCTTTTGTTTAACTTAATTGTACTCAGAATCTGGTTTTTGATGATGTCTTGTAGGAGCTCAAAGCAAAGCCACTTCCACTAGTGTTTGCTTCTTTCTCAGGTGGTCCTAATGCATGTATGTATAAGGTTCTTCAAGTAAGGTTTTTCTCTTTATCACCATTTCTCCTGAATCTTTCATAATTGACATCAGAGAAGGAAGATTAAGCTTCTTATGTATATACTTATGCAGATACTTGAAGGAATATGTGAAACAGGGCTAAATCCGGTAATTGCTGCTTGCTTCATCAAATGCCATTGCTGTTATTGCTTAAAACCCTTCTTTCTCGTCTCGATGAATCTTGAGTTGAATGTGTGTGTTTTCAGGAAGATTGTAGTTTGGTTAGAAACTGCATCTCAGGGTTTATCTACGACTCATCTCCAGTGGATTTCACCAGCGACTTGGGAGCTAAATTAGCGGTTCATCCAACTACACTGAGAATGTCGAATCCACCAAAACCATTTGTATGGGCAGCCAATGGTATCGCTTCGAGTCTCGACTATGTTTTCCTCAACAGGTTTGAATCGCAGCGAGCTGAGTATTGGCAGACTCTTTACTCCACTATAGTAAGAGAGCATCTCTTTTCTTCTTTACATATTAATGAAAGGGTAAAAGAAGAATCTCAGAGTTTTGATTTCGTTTTTTTTATTTTGACCTCTTTGGTGCAGACAATGAGAGTTCCTTATCTCATTCTATGCTCTGAAAACGATGATCTTGCTCCTTATAAAACTATACACAATTTCGCCACGCGTCTTCAAGAGCTAGGAGGAAATGTAAAACTCGTTAGATGGAATGATTCTCCTCACGTTGGTTAGTGAAATGTTCTTGATTCTCCCCAACAATAGTTTCTTTATGATTGGAATGTTTATGTGTTTGTTTTTTTTAAGGTCATTATCGGTATAATCAAGTCGACTATAAAGCTGCTGTATCCGAGTTCTTGTCGAAAGCAGCTTCTGTTTATTTGCAGAAGAACAGAGAAGAAGCTATGAAAGAAACTCAGTGTGATGATGATGAGATATCAGAACCGGTTCACAGCTTGGGAAACTCAACCTCTGGTCTTAACCGGAGCTTCGACGGAACTCCACTTGTCACAACCGATCATTTCTTCGTACCTACCACCGTAGGTTACTACGTAGGCAACGGCGGGTCTGTGGTAGATGAACACAAACAAGATTTGATTCGTTTGTCCAGTACTCAAGACGACGACGAAGCTCGCAAGCCTAACGGAGTTCTTGGCCAAATCTTGTTTGATGTTTATATCCCCAAGAATGTCGAAGATTGGGATGTAAAGTTGTCGGAAACCGGTCGGTCTAAGCTGAGATCGGCGAAAAGGTTTATACGTAGATCGAGATTGTAACATTACCCTTCAATATCACCATTTGTTTCTCTCTTCAAATACTGTTGTAGTGGAACTCTATTTGGTTTTTCCCTCACAGAGAGATCTTTAATAATGAAATAAAATCTATTTTGCAGACAAGAGAATGTATATGATGAATCCAGTAAAGTAGTCTTATATACAAATGTTCTACTTTTTGTCCATTTCTTTCTTTCAGTTAAGAGAAGTTACAAACGTCAAGGAACTGTGATTTTTTTGAAAAAAAAAAGATGAAAGAAATGTATTTTTTTTTTTAGTTGTCTTTGCAGTTTCTGGTATAACCAGAAGAAGAAGAAGATAATCTTGACTGAGACTGGAAAAACTCGAATGGAGTTCCAGGGCCAAAAGAGCGACGTGTTGCGTTTGGAGAATCTGATAAGAGAGGCTCGTAGACAGGGCTACGGTTCTTGGTGGGCTGAGTGATGGATAATGGAGATACTTCTTTCTCGATGGGCCTTGGTTGGGTTTCGATGTTTCCTAGAGTCAGTATTGGACCGCCCATACGTTCAGCTTGTTGGAGTATATTGATCTTGCTTGGTCTGTATGTGTAACGGAAGTACTTCAATGCGAAGATAGGACCCATCCCTGCTCCAACTATGAGCTGCAACAAGGAAGAAGATTAAACAAACAAACAAACACAAGTTACTTTGGTGTAAGTTTTAGCAGCTGAATTGTTTTGATACTTACAAACATTGTTATCCAGTAAGAAGGTTGAGAACAGAGACGGAACATGATCGTGTACATTCCCGATGACGGTATGGCGCTGAAGAGAAAGTTTATGGCGTAGAAACCGACTAGGTTTCCCCAAATGGAAAGGTGTTGCAACACTGTGAAGGAACTGCAACGAACATCAAGGAAAACAAAAGAAAAAGGAAGAGAGGATTAGTATTGAGCATGAGTGTTTGTATCATGAACATGCGGATTTGTAAATGTGATGGATAAGTCTGTACTTGGTTTCTTGAGCTACAACGAAAGCTTGAAGCCATATACATCCAGAGAGAGCTACCATTCCAAGCTCCTCCATTTCACTTTTCTCATAAGCATATGCGTGGATGGTTATTACAAATACAACTATCGCCTGCAAAAATCACCCCAGATTTCAGATTTATACATAGGCAACATGAGCAAGATATAAGAAGAAGAAAAGGTTATCTTAAGCATTTCAATTAGGTGTGTGGAGTTTTATATAGTACATTTGTATATTAGGTATATGCAGTAAAGACAATGTACTCACGTGAAAAAGAGACCGGCCAAACCAACCCGCAAATGTGCTCGGATTAAGAAGCCTGAACATGAAATTTATAGATATGCAATAACGTATAAACACTTAGCTTCACAATTAGCGAAACCCTCAACGGAATTAAAGCAGATCTAGAACTAAGCATACCTTCCAGCTTGGCAGTAGAACAAAATTTGAGGGTGTTGCATTACTGATGCTTCACTAAGATCTTTGTCGACTACGCTAACAAGAACAGGTATACTGGTGTAGAACACGTTATAAGCCATCAAGCTAACTGAATTGAAAAGACTGGTTCCAGAAACGCCTGAAATAAACGAGAAGCTGTGTAGATTCTGTTGTCAGTATTTCAGAAAATGACCTGGATGCTGTTTGCTGAAAACATATCTGAGGAAATAATAAACTTACAAGATCTGGATGAAGCATATCAACAATGACTTGTAGAAGGAATACTGGGACAGAAATGCTGTCCGGTTATATGAATACCTCCCATGAACAAGAATCAGTCTTTTCAGAAACCTGAATCCTGCAAGCAAAGATCATTCCATGAAAGTACCAATTAGATCTGTTTTGACCGGCTAGAACAATATATCTGAACAACAAAGTTACTTTTATATATCAATAAAATTTAGAAACATCTGGAGGGAGAATGTATAAGATACGTATCTTCAAGTTAATATACAGAAAATAAAGATTTTGCTAATGCTCTTACTTCCAATGCTATAATCTGCAGCTCTTGCTGCCTGCAGTCCTTCTCTTCCGCTGATGCCAACTCCGATATCAGCTTGCTGTATCATTCTTACATCATTCCCACCATCACCAATTGCCAGGGTTCGATAATCGCAGGATTTTAAGATTTCAACTAACTGTCGAGTCGCGAAGAAAAGGTTCAACCAAAACATCAAATAAAATGATGAGCATTGAAAGGCCACTTGGTAACAGGATAAATCTAAAAATTTACATAAATGTAATAAGAAACAATAGCACCTAAACGTTGGGAGGGGTACCTGAGCTTTTTGTGAAGGTGTCACACGACAACATATTGCTGTCCTAGAAAGTATAGCTAGTTCAACAAAATCCTTGCGATGGTGTTTCAGAGCAATTTCTAGAGCCCAGCCATCAATAACAAACGCCACATCCTGTACGACCCATAAAACTCGTCTCTGATACAGGTGATAGAAAGTTGTTCCAAGGATGCAAAAATTCAAGAATTTAGCTTAGAAGGTGAACCTTGGGTTCTGATGCTGTAATCCGCATTGTAAGCAAAACCCTCTCCAAACTCCGAGAAACATCCTCTTCAGTTTTTCCATCAATCAATAGAAGCTGACCTTTAGGCTCTGATATAAACATGATTATGGTAAGGAAAGCATGATAAGTAGCAATACACTAAGCTAACTCACACAAATAACAACGAAAAGGAAATGAACCCAACGTACCCGGGGAGATAAAATTACATGAAAGAGCAATCTGTATAGCTGTGTTCTGCTTATCTCCAGTCAGCATCCAAAAGTTTATCCCTGCTTTTCTTAGCGTCTCAATTGTCTCTGGTACACCATCCTAAAAAAATAAGGTAAATATTTATAGGACGGTCCTCTTTTACTTATAATGCTACATTATACATTGTGAACCGTCTATGTCCTGGACATTTATATTTTTACCTGCAAACGGTCTTCTATTGCCGTGACCCCCAGAATATAAAGATCATGTTCTAGTCTTTGACAGACCTCAGCAATTCTCCACTGTGACATGGGAAAATCATCAATTTGAGGCAATCAAGTGCATCGTCTAAATTAAGCAAACTGAGCATACTTCATATTTGCTTAAAGTGAGCAACCAAAACAGAGAAGAATTGTTCTAGTTACCTCCCTATCGACCAGAACACTACTAGCCTCTTTAAACTTTACAGACCACTCTAGATACTCATCTTCTTCCAGTTCACGCCAAGCCAAACACAATGTTCGGAGTCCCAGCTGGGCATAATGTTCTACAGCTTCAGCAATAGTTCTGGTTTGCTGACCTAATAGCATACTCGAAAATAATTGGCCATCAGCTCTAAAAGCACATTCAGTAGCACACTACTTCCTCGTCTTATATTAAGAAGAGATACGTCAACTCACCAGCGCATGCGTAGGGAAGGATTGATTCATCAGCACCTTTTGACAAAAGAATAATTTTCCCATTCTGACAATCTTTCACTACCACTGACATTCTTTTTCGATCTGAAGTGAATTCAAGAATTTCCAGTACCTCATAACGGATAATCAAACCATTAAACCTAATTTCTGCATTCAATAAAGAGGACGAAACAATAAATGAGAACTACTTTTTAGCTACATATTCCATGGAGAGCAAAAATGATATATAATGACTATTACCTAAAAGATTGGCATTTTTGCCGACAAAGACCATATGCAACTTTGCAGCAGCAATAACAAGAGCGTCTTCATCCTGAGATTGTGCCTTGTATACAATATCTCCAGCTTTGCTATTCGATGGAAACACCCACACAAAAAACGATAATGAAATGAAAATTGTTAGATAAACGGAATAAATATGCACAACTGAGAAACAATCTATGAAGTTTTTTTCCCATGCTTGACTGCCAAAAACAGATCTTATGAAAATTGAAAATTCAAGAAGTTGAAAATTACCTCCGCACAGGTATAACTGTATTGCAGATTGCCATAACCGTAAGAAATCGGATGACATCGGTAGAGCCACTGGTGATGACATTAAGAAGTTTTTCATCTGATCAGAAAGATGATCAAGATAAGTTAGAAGCAATATACTCCTCTGATGCATACTCACAGATGCAGAGGCTTAATTTATTATAACACAAACTGGGTGGGCAAAAACTGACAACATAATACACACGTAAATGAAGTATTAAACCTTTTAATGCATCTCCATTCTCATTCCCATAAAAAATGCCACCAATACAGCATCTTCTAAATATCATCTTGTTGTCTGTCAGTGTCCCAGTTTTGTCGGTTAAAATGTACTCTACTTGCCCGAGGTCCTCACTTATTGCTGTGCTGCCACACATAAAAGTAGATCGTCAGATTAACGTGTTCACAGGTGAATCTTCTGAGGTAGTTTGCCTCTATCATGAACTTACTTTGCTGCATAAGATGCTGTACCAGTCTCTTGATCTATCATCTCCACATCCCATTCTATAAATTTTGCGTAAAGACCCTTAACCAAATCTAGAGACACCTGCCAAATTACATCAACCAGGTGCTTAGAAGAAACAGGGATGCTAATTTAATATAAATTGCGTTGTCTTCAAGATCAATGTTGTTCCGTAAAGATTATCATTAATCCCCGATTTGCAATCCAATATCTCTTTCACATGCCAAGAAGTCACTTAATGCATTATGAATGTCACTCGAGAGCTAGCAAAATGCTACCAGAGTTTCCACAAGTATAGCAAGGAAGTTATAACTACCTTTATGGAGATGGGTATCATGATGGAACACAGAAGCTCAAACCGCAAAGGGATTACAAGCAGCTCATACCACGGGGCTTCCTCTGGATATTGCACATACCATTGCTGAAAAACACAAGAACCAAATTCGTATAGTTCAGAGCTGCCCAATAATAAAAAATAAAAAAACAAGCGTACAAGATTTATTATGGACATAACATTGTATGAAGATTAGATGGGCATCTAACCTTCCTTGCTTCTGTATCTTTCCAAACATTTCCAGCAACACCGAGAACCATAACAACGACAATTTGGAAAACGAATATTGCTCCAGTCAATTTATCAATCATTGCATCCATAGCAGTAAGTTTCGGCTCCGCTATACCCCTACTCATACCAAGCTTAGTTTCGTTGCCTATAAGAGTATGAAAAAATCATCAAAGCATTTTCGAGATCAACTTAAATCATACGACTAACCAGAGATATTTAGACTCCTTGGTCCTCCAACTTAGAAATCTCTTTCAAAACCCAAAAAAAAGCCAATTTTAGAAATAACAATTTACCTGTATAGACAGATACTCCACAAGCCCACTCTGTATTTCTCAAGTAACAGGACTGAAGAAGAGTGTTTTTTATGGTTAAAGAACAGACGTCATTGTCAATAAACGGCGGAAATAAGCGCATGTTTGCATCAAATCTTCGAATATCCTTATCTGGAATAGGACATTCAATCACACCCTGAAAATACATATAGCTAAAAATCAAATCCTTTTATAAAAAAAAAACAGCATGGTAAGCCAGGAGCGACATGATTATTTACAAGAACTCTTACTTTCATTTTGTGTAATAATTCTAAATCAATTCCCACGCATGCTGAGGGTATGACTCTTGTTTTGAGATCAGTTTCACCGTCTAAAGCAGCAGTCTGCATGTAGCATGAGTTCCCTTTTAGAGCATCTACTTGGAAACTAGATTGTAGCATAAATCAATCAGCATGCCTACCTCTACATAGCAAACACCTTGTGGATCTGAGGTACCAAGCAAAACTAGATCACAAGGAACTTCATCATTCTCACGCAACCAGACAATATTGCCAACCTGTATGTCCTGTGCTTGGATCTACAACAAAGATACTAATACAGTAAAGCCTAAAATATCACCTAAAAAAAAGAAAGCAAAAAATCTCGCAAAAGTGATTCATACATGCTTCTTGTTCCCTTCTTTCACGATCCAAACTTCTTTCTCATTCGCTTTCTTATCTGAGAGGTACCTGTGGTAATCATCCCAAGCTTCCTTTGAAGCAGAGACCGCAAATATGAATATCAAAGGACCCCAAGTGCTTGCAGGATTCACAGGAGTGATAAGTGACCATAGCTGAAGGCATGCAATCAACAAAAAATACTGGTTCATGAACCGGCTGCAAAGAACAACAACAACAACAAAAATTGATCAGAGAAAGGGCAAATGATCAAATGTTTAGAAAATCATATAAAATCAAAATGAATCATTCACCTGAATTGCTCCCACAAGTTCTTCGGAAGAAAATTCCACAATGTATACTTTCTGTTAGATATACGGTTATCACAACAAAGCTCCTTTGAAGCTTCATCATCGTTAATGTAGACAAAACGCTTCATTTTCGTTGTTTTGTTTTTCGCGTGGAAGCAAAAAGAATTATTTCTAGAGTTTCATCCTCAAACTCAAAGAGGCTTATTGAAGTTAACGCCCATAAACTGCAAAACAAAAAATGTTCACTGGAAGAGAAGAAGCTTTAGAATAAGAGCTAAGAACATTGAGTGGGAAAATGATAAACCCCAATCGTTCAAAACCCGCGTTTGAGGAAATTACAGTTTACACAATTAGGAAGATCGAATCAAAATCCAAACACCAGAGATCTATCGAAATCGCAAGTTAAAAAATCGATTAATTCGAGATCAGAAGAATTTCTCAGATAAATTTTGTTTTAAACTTCGAAATTCACACGAAGACTATATGAGATTGAACGATGCGTTACCTTGTGGATCACACGGAGCTGGATTTTTTCTCAGAGAGTTTGAGATTCCTTTGCCTTTGTTTCTCTTGCTCTGTTCAATGTTGTTTCATTAAGGCGTAAAAGAGGAAGGTAAGTGATCCGCAGCGACGGTGCGTTTTGTTTGACTTCCTAAGAAATAGGCCCCACCAGAGATTTGGCTTCTGCCGTTTGGATAAATTAAATGGACAATGCTCGTTGTTTTGCTCTTCATAAACGTCACGCATTCTGTTTAATACATCTCTCTCTTCGATCCTTTTGCCATCTCCGAATATACCTCTTCTCTTTGTGGTCCATAATTCTGTCTGTTAAGTCTTCATAATTTCAGAAACTCTTATTGTTGTATATGGACTTTAGAAACGTGCGAGTCAAACAAAAGAAAAATACTTTAGAAATGTAATTTTCAACTATATGACTTGACTATTTTATTTCTATAAATAATTTGGCATACATTATCTCGAGCAAAAAAATGAAAATAAAAAAGTACACATGCATCTCATATAAAAAATGAAAATGTGTGGTTGGGTCTATAGAGACACCAAGACTAAGCCCAATCCCAAGCCCATCATAAACATAACCAAGCAGGTCTAAATCACATAATGATCAGATTCAGATGATTAAGGTCCATGGCGTTTTCAACTAAGACTCTCAAGTCTCAACGAGATGTCTTCAACTTCTTCGATTAAGACTCTCAAGTCTTTCACGAAATGTCTTCGAATTCTTGAAGGAATCTGAATCTCTTTAATTTCGAAGTGTTGGCGTGATGTTTTTTCACAGAGCCTTTTTCTTGTTTCACAAGAAATCTTCTCAGAGTAGAGTTCGACTTTCGCCTGTATACAAACCTCGATTCTCACCAAAAATCACCACATGAACAAGCTCCATTCCTAAAATGGTGAAACCTCATATTATCCCTCATTATAATCACCCTCTCTGTAACCTCCGACGCCAAACGCATAAACGTGTGACAATCTTGACACATCCTCAGATTCTTCATTATCTTTATCGTACAATCCCTGCTCGTAGTCAGCAAAGAGAACGCTAAAGCCAGCTTCTCCGTGTGCCGAATCAATATCGACCTCTTCTCATCATTACTCGCGTTATAAGGCACAGAGCTTAGATCCGGTTTATACCCTAACACCGTTAATCTCTGTACAAGCTCTTCTAACGTCTCTTTGATCTTATCCGACATCGGATGGTTGATGTTTCCGGGGAAAAACTTGTGCATCTGACCATTCTTATCCACAACCCAACTAACCGCAGGTGTCTTCTTCAAACCCTTGTCTTTAATCAGTCTCCGAACACTTAACACACCGTCCCAGTCTCCAGCTGAAGCGTAGACGTTAGCGAGCAAGATATAGTTTCCGATGATCTCCGGTTCCAATTCAAACAAATGCTTTGCAGCAATCTCTGCAACGTCTGGATCCTTGTGGATCCTACAAGCACCGAGCAACGCACCCCACACACCTCCGTGTGGCTCAACAGACATGGTTTTAACCATGTCAAGCGCTTCTTGTAACCGTCCCGCACGGCCAAGAAGATCGACCATACAAGTATAGTGCTCACGCGTTGGCTTTACGCCGAACGTTTGATGCATAGAAGCGAATATCTGACGTCCTTGGTCTACGAGCCCCGCGTGGCTACAAGCCGTAAGGACGCCAACGAATGTAACCGTGTTCGGTTTTATCGCGGTCTGTGTTACCATGTAATGGAACAGGTCCAAAGCCTCTTGAGCACGCCCGTGAATAGCTAGACCAAGGATCATCGAACTGTAAGAGAAGACGTTCTTGTTCCTCATCGACTCAAAAACGTTCATCGCCTCTTCTACATTCCCGCATTTCGAGTACATATCTATCAACGCAGACCCGATAACAACGTGATCGCTTGGAGAATAACCTGATTTTCGAGCGATTTCGACGGCTCGATCAGCGTATTTGCTTGCTCCGAGCTGCGCACAGGCCGATATGAATCCGGCGACGGTGACTTCATCAGCTCTAATTCCTGATTTCTCCATTCTATTGAAGTACTCTAAAGCTTCTTGAGGTTTAGCGTTCTGCGCGAATCCTGTAACCATCGCGGTCCAAGCCACCATATCCTTCGTAGGCAAGCTTTCAAACAGTTCTGCAGCAGATTCCATATTCCCAGCTCTCGCGTACGCTGCGATAAGCTCTGTCCACGATATTACGTCTCGCTCAGGCATTTGGTCGAACACCTTACGCGCACAGTCGATAGATCCGCACTTCACGTACATATCGATCATCGTGTTCCCAACGTACACGAAACAAAACCCTCTGAGACGAAACGTCTGTGCGTGAAACTGCCGACCCAAATTCAAATCTCCCACCGATCCACAGGCTTTCAAGAGAGCAGAGAAAGTGAATGAAACAGGGGTGATCCCTTCTTTCCTCATACACCCATACATAGAAATGGATTCGAGCAATTCACCTTGAACCGCGTAGCCGCGGATCACGGCGGTCCATAGAAACGGGTTACGGAAATGAACAGGCTCCATCACGCGGCGAGGGTACGGATCCATGGGGACACCGAGCTTGGTGAGCGTGCGGATTAGCTTGGCGATGATGTAACAGCTTTGATCGAGTCCTTGACGGATGACGTGACCGTGAACTTGCTTGATTTGGTCGAGGCCGGTGCAGACATTGAGCTTCGAGATGAGCGATGACACTAGGAGTTCTTTTTGACGGGTGAGCTCTCGATACGTATCGGAATTGTTGATCCGGCCAAGCTGAAGCAGTTGCTTCGAAAGCGAGCTAATGTTGATGGGATTCACCGCCGTCGAGAACCGGTGAGAATGAGCCGCTGTCATCGCCGACAACGTCCCGGAGCCCGCGCCGTGCCTCGCCTCTTTAGTCTTTAGTTACCAGTTGTTAAATTACCAAAATGCACCTGTGAAGAGTTTCTCTCTCGACCGTTTTCCGGTTTAAGGCCCAGCCCATTATAGTAATGCTCAGCTTTAGGCTCATAAAGAGTTCAAAGACCCTGAGCGGGTGGATCACATATCTTTGGACACGTGTCAAATAATGAAGCGGAAAAGGTAGGAAGTGGGCCCTAAAATCAGACAAAGACTCGAATGGAAAGCGATTAAGCGATAGAAAGAGGGGAATTGTTTTTTCTTTTTCTTTTCAAAACAAAACCTTTCGTTTTGTCAAAAAGGAAAAGTTTTTTTTTTTGTTGAAAGGTTTACTATTAAAACTTAAAAGGTACTTAATACTAGCTTTCTAACCAAATGGAAAAACGAAAAATAAAATACTATTATCGCATATACCAAATTCTAGTTCACTTCATTTTTTTGTCTGTTCATAAATTACCGAAGACTCCAAAAGTCAGTTTTGAGTTGTACTTGTTAAGTTATATGGGCTTCCAACTCAAAACCAATGGGCAATGAGTGGATTGACCCAAGTCTTATATATATTAGTGTTGGTCCCTTTAAACTTCTGATGTGGAATTCCAACACGCCCCCTCGAAATGATGGCTCTTATCAGCCCATCTCGAACTGAATCCCACTTTAGGACCAGTAATAAACCCTTTTTTGGGCCACCCTACTTGGGTTAACAAACGAGGCTCTGATACCATGTAATTCTGAGAAAGTACTTTTAATATTGATGTGTGTTGTTAACGATGAATCATACAAGTATTTATATACAAACGTCAATCCTATCTTAACTTGAAATTGAAGTTATCTAAACCTAATAGAACCTTATCGTATCATACTCATCCTTATCACAATATATTCTCTAATATTCAGAGCGATTTTCCTGAAACCTAAAATTCATCTTTCTTCCTTTGTCTCATTTTTTTTCTCTCTCCAAAGTTCTTGTTGAATAATGTCTATCATTGATGAGTCTACATCACAAAGAGGAACAGGTTCATCCACGGATAAGTAAACTACGATAACTCCTTATTCCTTGTATGCATCTGACAATCCTGGTGCATTAATAACGTCGGTGATGTTAACTGGTAAAAATTACAACGAATGGTCTACGGAGATGTTGAACGCACTTCGAGCCAAACGAAAGATAGGGTTTATCGACGGTACGTTCCCTAAACCTGCGTTTGATAATCCGAATCTTGAGCTCTGGCTATCGGTCAATTCCATGATCGTAGGGTGGATTCGTTCCTCCATAGAGTCTCGAGTTCGATCAACTGTAACATTCATATCTGATTCCCATAAGTTATGGGAAAACCTAAAAAAACGTTTCTCGGTGGGAAACAAAGTTCGCGTTCATCATCTCAAAGCTCAAATCGCATCTTGTCGACAAGAAGGTCAAAGCGTTCTACAATACTTTGGGTGTTTATCAACTATGTGGGAGGAGCTCGAGATGTACAAACCAATTCATGATTGTTCTTGTGGGAATTTGCCTAAAATCGAAGCAGAACGAGAGGAGGAAAAGACGCACCAATTCCTTATGGGTTAAGATGATGCTCGCTTTGGAAGTCTCTGCGCAAGCATCATTGGTTCTGACTCTTACGATCTGGGTGAAATATACGCCAAAGTTATTCGCGAAGAACAGAGGATTAATTCAACAAGAGATCGCGAGCAACAACAGTCCACCGTGGGGTTTGCTACACGATCAACAGAGCAGCCTTCTTCAACTTCAGCCCGATCTAAAAGTGTTCAGTGCTCCCATTGTGGCCGTAATGGCCATGAGAAAGAAAACTGCTGGCAGTTAGTGGGGTTTCCCGATTGGTGGGAAGATCGTATTCAAAACAGTGGAGGTACAAACAGAGGAGGCAGAGGCTCAAACAGAGGAGGTCGTAGGAACACCAGTGGTCGTGGACGTAGTAATGGCGGTAGCTCTGCTACAGATAACAGCGATGGCAGTCGGAACAACAAGAGTTCTACAAATCGTGTGCATAATGCACATGCGACGACTTCAAACTCGTCTACTTTTCCCGAGTTCACACAGGAGCAATGGAAAGCTTTGTCTCAGTTGATACAGGAGAAGACAACCGTCACCTCTGATAAGCTTTCTGGTAAGAGTAAACATGGTGATCTTATCTTGGATACATAAGTTTCCCATCATATGACGGGAGATATATCACTTCTGTCTCACACGATAAGCATCCCACCATGTCCAGTCGGTTTTGCAGATGGGAATAAAACATTGGCAACGCATTTAGGAGTTTTAACGTTATCTGATCGTATAACTCTAAATGACGTTCTCTTTATTCCAAACCTCAACTGCTCCTTAATCTCAGTTTTCAAGTTACTTCAACAAACAAGTTGTTATGCTCTATTAACGGATACTTTGTGTGTTTTACAGGACCGTTTCACGAGGACTCTGATTGGAGCCGGTGAAGAGCATGATGGGGTTTATTATTTCAAGGACGTCATGGCAACAAGGGTCCATCAAGCGTCTGTCTCAGTTGATCAGAGTTTGTGGCACAAAAGGCTAGGATATCCCTCATTTTCGGTGTTTTTGCATTTACCAGTTTCTTCAACATTATCGAATAAAACTGCTGTCCCCAGTCATTGTGACACATATTTTAGGGCAAAGCAGACAAGAGAAGTTTTTTATGACAGTTTGAATAAATCAAATGAGTGTTTTTCGATTATTCATTGTGATGTTTGGGGTCCATATCGTATTTTGGCTTCCTGTGGAGTTGTATACTTTCTTACAATAGTCGATGATTTTTCAAGAGCTGTATGGACATACTTGTTACTTGCAAAATCAGAAGTTAGTCGTGTGCTTCAAAACTTCTTCTCTTTGACTGAGAAGCAGTTCGGAAAATCAGTTAAAACAGTAAGAAGTGACAACGGCACAGAGTTTATGTGCATGTCAAAGTTCTTTCGTGACCATGGAATAATACACCAAACATCGTGCGTGGCGGCTCTGCAACAAAACGGACGAGTCGAACGTAAGCATAGACACCTCTTGAATGTTTCACGTGCCTTGCTTTTCCAAGCCAGCTTACCAATTAAGTTTTGGGGAGAAGCAGTTCTTACTGCAGCTCATCTTATAAATAGAACACCAACGGCAATTCTTCAATGGAGGTCTCCTTATGAAGTATTGCTCGCAAAGAAACCAGCTTACACTGACTTAAGGGTATTTGGTACTCTCTGTCACGCTCATATGCAATCTCGAGATAAGGATAAATTTGGCTCTAGAAGTCGAAGATGCATCTTTGTTGGTTACCCCTTTGGAAAGAAAGGGTGGAAGTTATTCGATTTAGACAAGGAAGAGTTTATTATTTCCCGTGACGTGGTGTTCCACGAACATGAATTTCCATATGCTTCTTTGTCTACGTCTGCAAATCCACAAACTAAGAAATTTACAACGCACTTAGATCATTATGCAGATGACGATTGGCTTATTGAGCCTGTATCAAATGTAGACGAAAGGGGGAGCACGAGCGACACTTCTCCATCGTTCTCTCCCGCTCTGATTCAAGACATTCCTGATACTGCTGATACGTCAGATCCTCAATCACCACAAACAGCGCTTCCGGATACTACTGATACGTCTGATTCTCACCCATCACTAGAAGTAACACCATCGCCACAGTTTGACACTCCGATACAAGCTTCACCACAAACAGATACAGGTGTCAATATCCCGATTGATGAGTTAGGCAAAGGCTTACGAATCAAAAATCTTCCAGAAAAACTCAAGGACTACGTTCTCTACAACGCCATCTGCCCAAATAAACCCCATCTTACATCACGCTCTTCATCTTCAGAGTCTTCCGAAACAGTCCAAGGTAACACACCATATCCTTTAGTTGACTACGTCTCTGATATGATTTTTTCGGAATCGCATAGAGTTTTTTTGGCAGCTGTCACAGCTCAAACAGAACCATATTCTTATGATGAAGCCGTAAAGTATGAAGAATGGAGAGGTGCTGTAAAAGATGAGGTCACGGCATTGGAAGATCAACACACTTGGGATATTGATACATTGCCACCAGGAAAAGTAGCCCTCGGATGCAAATGGGTATTTCGTTTAAAGTTTAACGCCGATGGTACATTGTAAAGACATAAAGCAAGGTTGGTGGTGTTGGGTAATAGACAGATAGAAGGGGAGGATTTTGACGAAACTTTCACTCCAGTTGCTAAAATGGCAACGGTTCGGAGTTTGTTAAAATTAGTTGCTTCTAAAAATTGGAAAGTACATCAAATGGATGTCCATAATGCCTTATTGCACGGCGACCTTGAAGAAGAAGTATACATGAAATTGCCGCCAGGATTCACCCACTCAGATCCTACAAAAGTTTGTCGTCTCCGCAAATCTTTGTACGGGCTTCGCCAAGCCCCTCGATGCTGGTTCCAAAAGTTAACGGCAGCACTAATAAAATTTGGTTTTGTTGAATCCTACTCCGATTATTCATTGTTCATTTACACATCCGGTGAAGTTGAGTTACGAGTTTTAGTCTACGTGGACGACCTCGTCATATGTGGAAATAATGGGGCTGTGTTGGAAAATTTCAAGAAATACTTGTCTGAATGTTTTAAGATGAAAAATCTTGGGAAGCTAAAATATTTTTTGGGCATCGAAGTAGCACGCTCTCCGGAAGGGATTTTTCTTTCTCAACGGAAATATGCACTCGATGTTGTTGCAGAGGCTGGTCTCCTAGGTTGTAAACCTGTGTTTACTCCCATTGAACAAAATCATAAGCTTGCTTCCGACGATGGTCCCATCTTTCCAGAGCCGAGCAAATACCGGCGTTTAGTGGGTCGTTTGGTATACCTGGTCAATACTCGCCTCGAGTTAAGCTATGCAGTACATCTCCTGTCTCAGTTTATGAAGAACCCTCGGGTGGCTCATTGGGAGGCAGCATTGCGGGTTTTTCGCTTCCTGAAAGGTTGGCTTGGCCAAGATATTTTGTTAACAGCAGACAGTGACTTATGCTTGACAGTTTATTATGATGCGGATTGGGCTTCATGTCCTTTAACACGCCGTTCTCTCAGCTCTTACGTCGTACTACTTGGCGGGTCCCCAGTTTCTTGGAAAACAAAAAAACAAGATACGGTTTCACACTCATCGGCAGAGGCTGAATATAGAGCAATGGCTGCAGCTACAAGAGAAATTAAATGGATGATACAACTACTTGAAGATCTTGGTGTTCAACATTCGGGTCCTGTTCGCCTTTTCTGTGATAGTCAGGCGATAATCCATATCGCTGCTAATCCAGTTTTTCATGAACGCACGAAGCATATTAAACGCGATTGTCATAGTATACGTGTTGAAGTTAAGGCAGGACGCAGTACCACAGTTCACGTCCGCACAAATAATCAGCTAGCCGACATTCTCACTAAAGCCTTCGACAAGCCATAATTTGATCATTTGTTGCCCAAGTTGGGTGTTCTTAATCTCCACACTCCAACTTGAGGAGGAGTATTAGAGAATATATTGTGATAAGAATGAGTATGATACGATAAGGTTTTATTAGGTTTAGATAACTTCAATTTCAAGTTAAGATAGGATTGACATTTGTGTATAAATACTTGTATGATTCATCGTTAACAACATACATCAATATTAAAAGTACTTTCTCATAATTACAGTACCAAATAAAAGTCAAGTGTGAATGCTTAAATTTGTTGTAAAATGTTATAAGTTTGTTGCCAAAATTTTAATTCACTTCATTGTTTTTTTTCCTGTCCATGCATTGTCGAATATGTATATATAAAAAGTCAAATCTCATGTTGTACCAACGTCCAAAACTCTACACATAGAAGTCAAGTGTGAATGCTTAAAATTTTGTTAAATGTTCGCCAGTTTAATGACTTCAGTCTTGACTTGACACTTTCGAAATTACTCAGAAAAAAAGTACTCTAATTAAACGTAATAAAATTTCAATTAATTAATAAAGGAAAAACACACGCAAGGCTCGTGAATAGACCAACACGCGGCGAAACATAGCTAGAGATATTTCAGGCAAAGACCAAATGGTATGTACGTACGCGCGAGGCGGTGATGTCACGTGGCCTATGTGTGGACAGTGAGTAACACGCGATAACATGGCGTGTGGTGAGAAGCCTAAAGTAATACTTTCCGCAGAATCTGCCGACTAAATGTGGGACCCACTCATATCTGCTTACCCGACCTTAATTTGAGTCCCACACCCACTTCGGCGACTTATCCAATGCTAAGCAATTGATTTTTTTTTTTTTCTTGTCTATATAGAAAAAATAAAATCTTCGTAAACTAGGGAGTACTTTTTAGGAGAACAAAATTTCTAAAAGTTCATGCAGCATACAAAACAATTTTGGAAAAATAGAGATATATTTAACGACGATAAAGATAAACAATTTTGTCATTGATGAAAAGGCTGGATAAATAATAAATATATATTTTCACCAAATCCATTGTTACATAAAACACTTTTTTCCAAATTCGGGAGATCGGTAATACTTTATTTGCTAGTCAAAAAGTGAATCTCCACGTTGATTGGTTTAAATATTTTGCATAATTACATCCATTCCAAAATCAGGATTACTAGAGAGGATCATATCATCTTATCACAAGCAATTATCGATTTTTTTTTATAACGTCTGGAGTATTATTTTTTGAACAAAGTTTTCTAATTAAGTCTGGAGTATTATTGATTGATGAAATTCAAGAATCTATTTTTTTGTTCCAGTATATGATTTGATTTGTCACCAATCTTTTCCATGTACATAATACATATTTCAAATCAATATTTACTTTACAGACAGATCTAACAAACATCTAAATTTTATGATCTTACGAAATGCATGAATATCTTATCGAAAATAGAGTTTATTACATTGGTAATTTCAATTTTCAATACCTAAAATAAAAATACCCAAAACATGAGTAATTTTTGGATTTACTAGACCGAACCGAAACCCAACCTACCGAAAATAATTTCGGTTTAAAGAAGAACAAAAGTATATGAAGACGCGCCTGGTGGACGGCGAACACACACGTGCTTCCCACCTGACACTGATGCCATCATCCCCATCTACACGAAACTCGAAGATTGGACAGATGATGCTACCACTCTATCTTACATTTTTACATTTCAAAAAATTCATTGTTTTTTTCTTAAAATTCCTGACTTCTTACTGTTCATTTGTTTCTTTCGAACTTCGCTTTCTTAGAATTCTATTAATAATTAAGAATCTAATACTAATGACAAATGCAGCTTATAGGCACTTTTCACGCGTCTGATAGCCCCATAATTCAATTTTCAACATAATGAGGTCACTTTTATAAAAATAAAATAAAAAATAACATCATGAGAATTGTTAATGTCATTGCAACTACTTTGTGTATTATGATGACGATTTTTTTGTACTCCCCAACATTAATTTGTTTGACGTTGACAGATAAAGTAAATGTTCTATATTTCTTTGATTTCATATTCCACAGCCATTTAATGGATTTATAGTTTATTCCAACTGCCATTTGATATTATATTAGACCAACCATCATGTAATTTCAATTCTAAGAAATTTTGAAAGGAGAGAGAAGCAGATAAAAAGATAGATTTCTGATTAATACTCTATTAACATTCATAATTAGAGAAACTATAGAGAAATTAAAAAAAGGAATTTCTCAAACATTCATACTTAGCCAAAAAAAAACAAAAAGTTTTCTTTTCCCGTCTACCAAAAACCAAAAAAAAAAAAATAGTACAGATATTGATTATTTTACCGGCAAACGTCAAAAAAAAAAGAAGAAAATAAATCTACACGTCAACCGGTGGAGCTAGGTTAAGATCCAGGTTTAGTTCCTTTCTCGGTTCGCTCTTTACGGTCTCTCGAATACCAATACTCAGCTCGATATTAACCGGATCAAACCGAACCGGGTAGACGCGAGAAAGCTCCGCTCTTAACGCAGCAGCCCTTGACGGATCGAAGAAAAAACCGGTAGCAGCAGGTGATAATCCGCCGGAGACGTATTGCTGCCGGTGACATGCAAACGGAAATCTCCCCGCCATTCCACCCCGCCGCGTCATCTCACGCGCCGTCATATCCGGCGAATGGTTGATAGAAGAAACGTTTACGCTGACCGGAGCTTCGCCGGGAAGAGGGAAATTAGTTTTAGCTTTGGAGCCGCGAAACTCTCTCGCGGCGGCGTCGTAAGCTCTAGCGGCTTCTTCCGCCGTGTCAAACGTCCCGAGCCAAACCCGGGTTTTCTTTCCCGGGTCACGGATCTCCGCCGCGTATCTCCCCCACGGCCGCTTCCTCACACCTCTAAAGCGCAGTTCCATCTTCCCCCCGCCGCCGCCTTCACATACGGCGGCGTTACTCGCATTCGCCTGTTTTGGAGCCATTTGATGATAAAAAAAAAACTAAGAAAAAGGATAATTTTTAAAGAAGTGACGTTGGGTTAATTTATAAAGAGAAAGGGTTGTCTTGGGTTAAAGAGAGAAAGGGAGAGAGTCGGTCAACGAGGGTTTGACTGAAAAGCGCCGCCCAAAAAAACAGACAGTGAGGTTTATGTTTGTGACGGCTTTTGCCTTAACGTCCCGTTACTGCGGCGTGACTTTGCGTAATCTTTGATTGCTTTAACTCACGCTCCCTCATTAATGTGCGTGACTGCCACGCTCTCAAATCTTTAATACTACCATTCAATTAAAAAGAAAATTGATTTTACATTACTAGAAAATTTCCACCTTCCAAGCCTTAGGTTATTACTATATTTTTGATATATTAGTAGGTTATCAATATTAAATAAGTATTTTTGATATATTAGTAGGTAAGGTAAAATTTTCTAATAAATGGTTAGTATCTTAAGAATCCATTTTGCCATCAACTTAATTATCGTCATTATATGGCATATCATGGTTTGCAAATAGATTCCGTTTGTCATATAAATACATGACAGACGACGCATATTGATCTTTTATTTATTCCTGTAGATTTTATTCATTTCCTGTTTTATGAAATCAAATAGCAATCAATTTTATTAATGAACATTGTTGTGTAACAGCTCAAATGTTGACTCATTTAGCTTGATGATAAGTCTAATGTCTAAACCAGTCTTCAAATCATACGAACTTCTTCTGAACATACATTTTACCATTTATGAATTATAGACGCGTCAATATATTACACCAACGTTCTTGCCATATATAAGTCATAAATATATTTGTTCCAGAACATAACACCAACACAAATAATGGTATATGACTTTCATTATGTTAGAGATACACTCATACACATCCTCTCATGCATGCAGACTATGCAATCATTTAACTTAATATTATATTAATGTATGAAAATTCATATCGTCTACAAGTCTACAACTTCGCAGAAATCCATAAGTGTCGTGTTATTCGTTAGCAACGGAATATTGGGGTTTTAAGGTTGGAGACTTAAGGCTTTTGACTCAATAACAAAAAAATTGTTTAATTGATCAAAATGATGTATTTGTTTTAGCATTTGGCAACAAGATAAAAGATCGCACTACTGCGTATTAATATACACACATTAATATAGGCAGTGCGTGAAGACGCCTATAACAAGGACATATACAATCAACCAGATACTCTCGTAATCACGTATTGGCGAAACAAGATTGAAAATCAGATAGACCTAATTATTATTGATGCTCAAGATATCTTTGTAATTATTTGTAAAATATCATTTTTGAACGAGTGTTCAAGATATTTTTTGTAATTATTTGTAACATATCATTTTATAATGTGTGGCACTGACATGTGACAGTGAAATCCGTGTGTAACTTCAAACAAACAAGACTGAAAAATTACAAAGTAAACGCCGAAAAGAGCATACAAAAACTCAGGTTGTTTTTACTTACTATATTAAACGCCACTTGTAAAAGACTATGAAGTTGTTTTACTTAGCACATGAGGATTTTAGAATTCCAAATCAGGATTTACGATATTCAAATGGTTTTGAGTTTTGAGATAATTAACTGGGTACCAGACTAGCATATGACGAGAATGGTGATAATTTCAGTGAGTTGCTTAGTTTCTAGGTGTAAAAGAATAAGGTATTGCGTGCGCCATGATGGCCATGGAATTTTCCAAATTTTGCGTTAGTTTTTTTTTTCTTAAAGCTGAAACTTTGAAGAGATGATGCAAAACAAGAGAGGGATGAATGAGAAACAATTAAAACTAATTGATTTGTTTGTTTCATTGACTGGTTTGGAACAGGCCCCTTACAATACTGAAAATCTGAATTTGAACATACTCTCATCAAAGCATCACTATGTATAGAACGTAGAAAGATCCCCGAGAGAATCATGCAAAAGTTTTTTGACGATCACAGATCACTCATGTTAATAAAGCGAAATTCTCTCGGGGATCTATATGTATTATGTTCAAATTCAAAATTTCAGTATTGTATAATACCTATAAAATACAAATCAGTTAGCAATTATGGGTTTGACACGTATTTTTCAATTTTTTTAAATTCAAAATATATTTTTTTTTTAATTTTTTTTGGCGAAAATATATATTTTTAATCTGAAATAAAATTGAGAAACCAAATTAACGATCTCACTTTAGTTTTTTGCATCCAAGATCTATGAACTTCCCAATTTAACCATTCACCACCATCTTTATCTCATCATTATATTTCAGAATTTTTTAATTTCTATCAATTACTTTCTCAAATAAGTAAGTTATTCTTTTTTTTAATAATATCGAAGGTAAGTTATTCATTGTCGATTTCTCGGTTTTTATCTATTTCATTACAACAGCATTTGTAAATCGGTAATTTGGAACTATTTCTCTCAATTTTATTTTAGGTACTAATTGTGGGAGTATGGCAGTCTTTCCCCGAGTTCTCTAATCTGTTTCAGAATCTTCACATCGCCTGAAATCGTCGGCTTGTGTGGTGTTTTTCCATCGGAGAAGATGATAAGCGTGATCGGAGCGAAAGCTCTGGAGAGTATAGCTTTCGATCCAGCAGAGCAAGGTTTGTGTGTAGGTGTCTCCGAGGTTAGGTAACTAAATTTCGTTTTACCACATCCACATGTGAATATGGTTTTAGCCAGATGTGTGTTACCTCTTTGTACCAGAACTAAGATTGCATTTCGATAAGAAAACCGGAGATCTCTACATTGCGGATGCCTTTCTTATTGTTGGTCATGCTGGTGGTGGTGGTTTAGCCAAACCCCTGGTTGCAGAAGCAGGGGGGGGGGGGGGGGGGGGGGGGGGGGGTGGGGTGTGTGGTGTGATTGCAGAGAAGGTAACATGAATAGAAACATCTATAATCTCATCTTTCTTATTATGCGATTTTCATTAAATAACAAAGCTATTAACTTTCTTACTCTGATGCATGAATCTCAGATTCTCCTTTTCTATTGGTGATGATGATTTAACTTCAAAGTGTTGTCATCTTCAGGCAATTTTGGCTGTTGTTTTGAACTTTGATAAGACTGGAAAGTTAATCAAGTATGATAGATCAAGTAAAAAGGTGACGAAGTTGCATTTTCAAATGGCGTTTCACTAAGAAAATACTGGTCTTTTGTACTGATAGCACGGGATAAAATATACTGATAGCAGGGGCTAAAATACTAGTTACATGATAATTTATTTAAAATATATGTGGTGAACTGGTGATTGGACTGGTTCGATTATATCGAATCCTTGTCGTTTTTGATTTCTATTTGTACCTCATTTTGTATGTTTTTTATGCAGCAGGAAAAAAACCATATACAGTAGGGTTGGCTGCCATCAACCCCGCAAACTATAAGACCTCTGCCTATTCCCACCCAAACAATTTATTTTCTGCTTATTCCCCCAAATTCAATTAGAAATTAAAATAGCGATCAATTTACAAAATCACGTTTTGGAGAAAAATATGCAGAAAACAAATTGTTTGGGTGATAGTATGCGGAAGTGTAGTCTTTGGGGGGGGGGGGGGGGGGGGGGGGGGAGGGGAATATGCAGAATTTATTAAGTTCGAGAGGCTGAGCGCAGTCAATTTAATTTTTAGGTTTTTTAAAATATTTAACACATGATTAGTTTAATATATCCATAATATATATTTGTATAATCAAATAAACATATATCTATTCTATAAAAGATGGTCAATTCTCTCCAGTTGAGTGACACGTCAGCATTGAAGAGAGTGACATGTGTCCTTTTAAATTTTTGTAATTAATAATTTATTATTATGAAGCAATCAAAGTTAGACTAATTAATTATTTATCTTTTAATTATATACTAATTAAAATCATATCTACATTACATAAGCATAATACAATTCATATTTTTTTATGGAGAAAATATTTACCACATATATAGTTATTATTCACATAATACATACATATGTATTATATAATTATTTAATTATACAATATTTTTAGGGAAAATTCAGATATAATAAATCATCATTAAAATTATAAGTTTCTCATTCGAAAACAATATATGTAATAATAGATGAGTACCTTTTTTTATCATACATTTGAACATTGTATATTTATTTAGTTGTATCACATTTGAAAAATATAGACAAGAGGTGTTGCATCATCAAGTTAAATACGACTAGAAACCAAAGCCAAAAAACTATTACTATTGTTCATAAAAAAATATTTAAGTATACAATAAAATAAATTGTAACTAATTTTTTTAACAAATTATATTTTGAAGCAAAAATATGCACATCGCGCAGGTACTCATCTTGTTTCTATTAAAAATGGTAGCAATATGGCATCACAATGTTTTTTTTTTTAAAACAAAACTAATATTGGTTATTATACATACATAAACATATTATCCCATTGTTTTAATATATTTTGATTTGAAATACTAATAGAAAAACTATTTTTTGGGATATACTTGATATCATAGGACTTATTTACTTGACATTAAACATCTTAACTAATGCAAGTTTATCATTATATTGGTTCGAATATTTTTATTATAAATCCCTGAAATAAACGAATTTATTGTTAAATCAGGTCACTAATGACTTCTAAAACGGATGGGTTAGAGATTTCAGACTTAGATGTCGTATGTACATATTGTGCTTAAATTAACATATATGAGTAATGAGTGGTTAGACAAAGAGTTGAAACCTCTTCTACATCATTCATGATTCGAGTATTTTTATTTAAAATGCTAATAGGAGGATTGCATAAAATATATTTGAGGATTTACTTGACATTACACAACTTATTCATTTGATATGATACGATTTATCTATATAAATTTATTATCCTATTGTTCCAAGTATATTTGAAGTACTAATAGGAGAAACTATTTTTGGGATTTACTTTACTATACACAATTTGTTTACTTTACACAATTTAATTAATATAAGTTTATCATCATATTAGTTTGAATATTTTATTTGAAGTGCTAGTATGAAGAAGTATTATTATACGACTTAATTAATATAAGTTTATTATTCTATTGGTCCAAGTATATTAATATAAGTTTATAAATCGTGAAAAATAATTTTTTTTCTACTAACACACTTCAAACCAAAATACTCAAACCAATAAAATGATAAACTTGCATTAGTTAAGAATTAAGATGTTTAATGTCAAATAAATAAGTCATATAATATCAAGTATATTCTGAAAATAGTTTTTTCTATTAGTATTTCAAATCAAAGTACTTAAAACAATAGGATAATATGTTTGTATATGTATAATAACCAATATTATTTTTGTTTTTTTTTAAAAAAAAAATTGTGCTGTCATATTGCTACTATTTTATATAAAAATATATGTTTTTTATTATACAAATATGTATTATGGATATAATTAAACTAATCATGTGTCAAATATTTTGAATAACCTAAAAATTAAATTGACTGTGCTCAGCCTCTTGAACTTAATAAATTCTGCATATTCCCTCATAGACTACACTTCCGCACATTCCCATCCAAACAATTTGTTTTATGCATATCCCCCCGCCCCGAACGCAATCTAACCAAAACGCGATTTTAATTTCTAATTGAATTTGGGGGAATATGCAGAAAATAAATTGTTTGAGTGGGAATATACAGAGGTCTTTAGTTTGGAGGGATTAAGTAGACAACATATAGTTTGAGGGGCTGACGGCAGCCCACCTTATACAGTATGCTGAGTGTAATTAAGCATCAAATGTTTGTTTCTGTTTCACACTTCCTAAGTGTCAATCGAACAGTAGAACAAAATAATATGTATCTTAGGTTCCTCTTTTAGAAGATAAGTTTCGAGATATATCTATTTCAGAATTGTGTTAAAGTGGATGGTATTGTCTTTAACATAATACCTTTACTTCTATTGTCATCGTTATCAGGTATGACTGTGTGAAAACGGAAGAAAAAGTTACAGGAAACGGAGCGTGTAAAATACACGTCCCTCTTTTTCTCTCCCAAAGGCTATTTTTTCTGCAACACAAAAACTTTGATCTGCAATTGCCTCACCGGCGTCCGGCTTCGTCCGGCGTTGTGTGAGGGCCCCCTTCTCTTTTCTTTTGCTTTTCTCTCTCTCGGTGTTGGATTTATTCCGGTGTTGAAGTTTAGATCTCATTCCGATTCGGTGGTCTACGGTGGTCTTTGTCGTGGTGGTGGCTAGGCAGCTGTGTTGAGATGCGACGGTTGATTCCCCGGTCGATCTATCCTGCTCGTGGACGGCAGATTCGTTGGTTCATTGGGCCGATGTCTCTTCGCGGAGGCATTCTCTCCACATCTGTCTACCTCCGTTGTCGATAGGACCTTCTTGCCATGACTTTTGAAGAGCTTCGGTGGGCTGAGGCGGTTTTGCTGTTGTGTAGAGGTTTCGTTTCTCTTCTAATCGGTTTGGATCTAAATTTTTCTCTTTGCTGGTGGTGGCTCCGGTTAGGTCGGCTGAGCTCTCGTAGTGGCTGCGGTCATTCTCCGACAGCAATGGTGGCGCGTTTGTTGTTCTGCAGTTCTTTTGGACTGCGATGGAGGCTTCGTGTTGTGTCTTTCTCTGTTTCCCTGTGGTGGTTCTCGTGGGTTTGAGGACGGCTCTGATGCTGCCAAGACGCAGGGGGATATCACTTCTCGATTCTCCTTGGAGTTGTGGCAGTTGGCTCCAGCGCTGTGTATCTCCATCGACGGTTTGCTGGTAAGGTGGGGCTAGGGCGTTGGTTAAAAGAGGTGTGGGCTTCCCTGGCGACGGCTGGTGGTTTTGCTCGGCGATGATGGATGTTCAGAGCTCCTCATTTTGTCGTTTTCACTCCCTCTCTTATCTGGTCTGTTCCTGGGTCATGGTGTGGCTCCTTCCACTTTCCCGATGTGTGTTTTGTTTCAGGTTTTGGGTTCGGCAGGGTTTGAAGGGCTTCCTTTTCGGTGGGTGATGGCCTTTTCCTTAGCTTCAGTGGTGTCTTGTTTTCGAATCGAGGCAGCGGGTTTTGCTTGGCTACTAATTTCTATATGTGGTAGGTGATTCTTGCAGCTTTCTTAAGCTAGGGAATGGTGGCTAGAGGCGGCTTCTCTAGTAGGCCTGAAGACTCTCATGCCACCGGATAGTGATTAGTTGGGTCGAAGCGTCTCGTTTTTGTGTTTGTCCTTGGAGAAGCTGTAGGTGCTGTTTTCGGCGAGGTTTTGAGGGCTTACCTCCTGTATGGTTGCTCGTGGCAACAACGATGAGGACTCACAAATTTCTGATGTAAGTTTTCGGAATCGGTGTTTTTTTTACTTGGCCCATCTCTGGATTATGTCACTCTATTTGTAGAATGTTTGTTAATTTGCCGGTTGGGTTTTTTCCGTGGCATTACGCTTTCTATGCCACTTATGTGATACAAGCCTCAAATTGCTTCAAGGAATGTGCCTTAGAATCTGTTGCTTTAAGCTGGATATGATGGAGGAAAGACTGAATGGTTTTGTAGTCTAGTTGATGCTTGATGACCCCAAACACCAAGGATTAGATTCTTCTCAGCTCAAAGGCTAATCCTCACAAGAGCTTAGGAGATTCTACACGATAATTCTTCAAGGTTGAATCCTCAAAACACTTAAAGAAAAACGCAGGAAAAATTGTAAACAAAGAGATACTTTTCTTTGAAAAAATAACTTTCTTTTTGATTATAACTTGGGTAAAATGAAAAGTACAATGCTTTGAGCTTTATATAGGCTCGAAAATAATGAAACACAACGGTAATAAACATTAAAAATGGGGCAAGGATCAAGCTGAATGATGACTGATCTCTTTACTAGCTGTTAGGCTTCAATGGACATATCCTTGACTTTGGCGATGAATGGGGAGGTTGTGATGACTCTTTGGCACGAAATGAATGTGAGGGGTCTTCTAATGATGATGAATGGTCTAGATTGAGTGATGAGGGTGGTTGTTGGTCTTCAGACTTGATTAGATATAAGTTGTGATCTTCAAATGGGAAAGCTTCTCCTTAATGTAGTTTTCTTTGACTTCATGGAATGGGGCGATTAATGAACTGTTCTGATGTGGTATGACTCTTGTTAGCTGCTATGGACGTGAGGAGGGTCGAATATAATGTCTTCATACAAGTTATATCCGCTGTTTCCTTAAATGGCTCGCTGAATGTTTCTCTTGGCTTAATCGTTGGTTTTGATAGATTTGGAGGATCTCCTTGGTTAAATGGCGGCTTGCACTGAACCAGGGACGGTTTGTGGCTCTCCTTAGTTCCAAAGAATGATTTAGGTCGGTCGAATATTATGTTGGTGTAACATATATTCCGACTTTCCTTATCTAGCTCATCCGGTGGTTCAAGGGCTGTATTTCCGATTTTAGATCGAACCGGCCCAATTTTAGCTCGATCAATTTGCTCCTTGGAATGTCTAGAACGACGACGTATGGTGGTTTGATCCTGAACAGCTCCAAGCACAGCTACAAACTCTCTTTTCCCCACGGGTTCAAACTGTTCTGCATCATCATTAGCTTCAAAGCTCCACTTTTTGGTTGTGTTAAGTGAATTGCAATCCAGTCTTACATCATTATGTCTATAGACTATAGGATACGAGTTTGATCATGGAGTTAATAATTTAAAATGTTTTTGTTTTAGAGTTGGTTACAGAGTCATATCGTGTTACAATTCGTTAATTATGAACATATCGAACTCATAGAGAGCTGCTACGTTCAATGTTTAAACACGACAACAATCTCTCTCCTTGGTCAAGTATGAGTTGGTCAATGTTTCTGTTCAATGAGTTTTTCTTAAATAGTTTATGTCTCTTTCAGTTTTTAGTCGAAATTTTCATAAGACACTTGATGGAGAGGATTCGAATGTTTTTCTTAATTAATTCATTGGATTTTATTCAACTTGTAATTTCACGTCTGCATAGTTCACAATTCTTTCTTGGATAGTTTTATGATTCCTCTATCTTTTGCCATGGTTAAATTACTATTAGCGTTAATGATGGCAAATTAATTAAAGGGTATTATACACTTCTTAATCGGCTGAAAGAGAGTATTTGATCTACTACTATGTATAAAATCTTCCAAAATTTGCTAAAATATACGTATAACAGATCAGATGTAATGTATAATTTTTTTTTAATCAACGTTTTTTTTGACAACTTTATTTTTTAAAAAGGTATACAGTAAATTAACACCAAATTCAACAATTTAACATGTACTATAAAAGTTATGTTGTTAAATGTTATAATGTTGTAATGTATATTTATTTGTGTATCAACATTAATATGTATAATATTTTGTTTATAGAGTTATACAGATATTATTGTTACAAAAAATATGTTACACAGTTACTAACACCAAATTCAACAATTTCAAATTTTAATATGAAAGTTACCATAATATGTTGTTAATTGTTACGTATAATGTTTTGTAACGTACTCGAACTCGAGTCGCCGGCATATCCCACTTTTATCACAGCTCTGCTTTTTTTTTTTTTTTCCCATTAGAAATTAGGGCTTCGGAAGAAGAAGAAGAGCAAACGTCTCTCCGTTTCGATTCTTCGCTCATCTTGGTAATTTCTGTTTCTCTCCTTGTCCTCGTTCCCTCTTGTTTCACTCCGCACATCCAAATCTAATCCTAATTTGGGTTTATCCTCTTTCGTTATCTCAGATTTACTTCTTCGTTTTTTCAGCGGGAGGAGATGGCTTCATTGTTCAAGGTACCAAAAAGTTTAGATTTTGATTTGTTTTGGTATATTTCGGTGAACGCATTTCTGGGTTTCGAGTTTGGGTACTGCTGCTAGTTTTTTGCTTTTAGTGAATTGAGTGTTCGAGTCACCGAGAATCTGATGGGTTTAAACGATTCTTAACATACCGAAGAGTGATGAAAACCCCAAAATCGACTAATTGATTTGGAAAAAAATTGGTGTTGGTCTCACGGTATGCTTTTCTCCTTTTGCGTAGATGGCGATTTGAGTTTTATATCAATTTCATATTTTGAACTCAGGAGCAAGCAAAGCTCTCGGCTTATCGAGATAGAAGATTCTCAGGAACACAAGAGGAGTTCGACGAGGCTCTAAGGACGTCTTCTACTGTTTACATTGGGAATGTCTCTTTCTACACAACTGAAGAACAGATTTACGAGCTTTTCACCAGAGCAGGGGAGATCAAAAAGATCATCATGGGATTGGATAAGAACACTAAAACGCCCTGTGGTTTCTGTTTCGTCCTGTGAGTTCTCGTTTGTTTATAACAATTTCACCTGCAAGTTTCATGATGATGGTGGTTGTTGATTTTAGCTTGTGTGTGTGTGTGTGTGTGTTGTTATGAAATCAGGTTCTACTCGAGAGAGGACACAGAGGATGCAGTGAAATATATAAGCGGGACGATTCTTGATGACAGGCCTATTCGTGTGGATTTTGACTGGGGATTTCAAGAAGGAAGACAATGGGGACGTGGTAGAAGCGGTGGCCAGGTATATTTATTCATCAAGATGCATTCCTCTCTGTAATTTTTCTTGAACCTTTGACTTGTAATTATGATTTTTTCGAATTTTCTTACAGGTTCGAGATGAGTACCGTACTGATTACGATCCTGATATCCTTTTCAATCCGCTTTTGTTTGTGCTTAATAGTTCTTGTTTTTGCCTGCTTGCTATAGACCTAATCCAATTGTAATCTGGCTTTTAGGTTTGATTTCTTGGTTTACCTATCTGTGTTTTTTTCTTTAACTCGCTGTTACCTAGAGGTGGTTATGGAAAATTAGTCCAGAAGGAACTCGAAGCACAAAGGCAGCTCGTAGATTACGGTACTGGCTCTTTGGGAGCTTATCCTCAAGCTGCGCCATCGAATTGTATGTTCTTCCAACTTTCTATCGAACCTACTCGATCTTGTTCATGGTTGCGTGAGTTAACACGTAAACTTTGAATAATTGGTCAAGCATGTAGAGAGGTTTCATGAATGCGAGCCTAAAGCTGCTTAACTTGGCATTGTCTTGCTCAAATCTTCTTTCCCTTTGTGTTAGATAGTCAAAATGTTAAAAAGTCATGAATGTAACTGAAGTCCATCATGCGAGAACCTGTAAATAGAATCTGCATAAATTTAAGTTCTTTGGAGTAAAGTTATCTTCCTAAATGCATATATCATCAATCATGCAGATGGAAGTGGAAGACGTGGTGGTGGAGGAGGAAGCTATGGCCAAGGGGGATCAAATCGCCATGGAAGAGGAGGAGGAGGAGGTATATGTTTCTGAATTAGCATAATGCATAGTAATAATTCATCAGCCACACAATAGCATAACTCAAAAACCCATTTGATGCTTCTGCAGATTACCATCGGAAACGGCAAAGAGACGATGATCGGAATGGACGGGATAACTCAAGAAGAAACACAGATCATGAGACTAGGAAAGACACTGATCATGACATGAGACCGGTATTGACCATAACTGTTTTTCTCTTTTCCTAATAATCTTTTTGAGCAAACCTTTTTGAACATTTCGTCTCCTATGAAATGTAACAGGAGAAGAACCCACGATTCCGCGAGAGTGGTGACTCAGACGATGATGGAGAAGATGATCGGAAGAGAAGATCTTAAAAAAAAAAAAACAAATGTTTAGAAGTTGCAAAGGTTGTTGAAGGATCAATGTAATCTTTAGATTTATGTGTCCTGAACTCAAATTTGGGTTTTGCAGATTTTCATTACAACCTTTATAAGTTTGGTTTCACTCGATATGATGTCACCATGTACCTTTTGTCTCCTTGATCAACGGAAAATTATCATTGCTACACTTTTAGGCCGAAGAGCCCATGTTAATGTCCGAACCATATTTTGTCTTCGAAATATCGGGCTTCAAGTCCAAACCAAGTTTCTTTAATTTTTGATCGATAACGTTACAAAGTATTCAAGAACCTATATACATATCGTATTTCTCGTTAGTCGTTTGTTTTAATGAAAAGTGTACAATCGTTGATTGATTAAAATAACATTTTAAAATGTTAAGCATTTAGTCATTTTGCATTATGCATCATGCTTCTGGAGAAGCAGTTCATAAAATTTACAGATTCTTTTTTGTTTACTAATGGGTAAAATTACAGATTCTGCTGCTATCGAACATTGGTTAAATATATTGAGTAAATACTGATTTGAAGGTCGGCCAATATTACAATTTAATTAGACTAATATAGACTTGCTTTAGCTTCGATACATGCACTCATATAGATTACATATGATCAGGCAACAAGGATTTCATTATTTTCCTTGCAAAAATACTTAGAAAGATACCGAAAAAGAAAAGAAAATGAGTTTTAGCAATTTTGATTTCGACGAATTTTGTCTCTTTCAAGTTAGAGGAGGAACATTAGAAATGCCTTGACGTTGTAACTCCGTCACGACGCCGTCAACTGACGGTGGTTTCAGTCCTAAAGGAAGAGGCAGCCACGGCTTTGTTATAACGTCTCCAATAGCGGCATCGATGCTCTCATTAGACTGCACCGTCAACATCAAGTCAAAAGAAACATTTATTAATGAGATAAAACTTAAAGCAAATCAAAACAAACTTATTCAAAAACTTTTTGGATTATTTCATAATAACAAAAGAAAAATCAACCAAATAAAGGTGCACTCACGGGATGAATGTCCATGAGAGGATTAGTGGGGCCTAATTGTCTTGTGGGAACACCGATGCTTGTTTCTGATTTATTATTATACATCGAATGATTCGATGAAGCCATACCATATCCCTATATATACACATAAACCTTAATTCAACAACACAACAACATAATATACATGCAATCCATGCTGCATGCATAACTTATAGCTCTTAATCTCATTAGCAATTCACATCAAAATTATTTTAACTTGTATGTCAAATGAATAGTGAAATATCGAATGTTCGAATGTTAGATGATATATAGTTACTCATCTTTTATTTTTTATTTTATTTTTATTTATTTATATAAAATGTGTCAAAATGACACTTTTTATAAAATAAAAAGAATAAAAGATAAGCATAATCATATTTTAAAACTGAAAACAAAAAGTGGTGATGAATCATGCCAATAATTAACTGATAAAAACTTTTTCATTTAATAATTTTGTCGTCTCGTTTTAATTTTTGTTTTTTTCAATTATCATCACAATGTAACCGTCATATGAATTTACCTGTGGGTAGAGTGGAGGTTGGGGCCAATATGGCGGATGACCTGGCCAAGACGACGGAGCCGCCGCAACTGCCGGAATCGGAAACGTCCGATGAGTAGACGGTGGATTGTTAGGCTTGTGTTTAGGCCACGTAGGATGACCCCACACGTGCAAAGGCCTGAAGTGGCCATGATGCAATGGTGCCACGTGTGGTGGGTAGCCTAAGGCAGGAGCCATCCACGGTTTTTTCCCTCCTCCTCCTCCTGCAACTGCCACCGTGGCATGTCGCCGGAGATTCCAGCTGGCAGCTTCTGCTTCACGCGCTAGTAGATGCTTTCGATGTGACCTATATTTCTACCATTACAAGACAAACACACACACAATATTAATCTCATTAAAGGGATCTTAGTTCGTGTGTAATAATAATTAATAATAATATAGATTCTGATTGCTTAAGATTTTAGTCTATAGATTTTTAGACTGTTAAATACCTGAAGATGGCTAGCAACGTTGTGACGAGTGAGAGATTTAACGTTCATAATTTCCAAAATCCGAGATGGAACCGCCTTGTCTACCCCTAATTGCTCCACCGCTTGCACAAATTTCCGGTGTAACTCCGGCGTCCAATCCACCTGGTTTTCCAGTAGCAAAAGCCACAAATTAATTACTATAAAAATAAAATTTATTTATTTGATAACGACAAACCAGATGATTGATCCATGATGAACACAAACATTTATCTAAAAAATCATATAAATTCAAGATTGTGATTTTGCTGCTACAAAATTAAATAGTTTTGATTTTCAAGACAAAAGTTATTTATTTCATAACGACAGAGTAGATGATCGATCTGTGTCGTGCGCAAACAATATATTGTTTTTTTTACTTTAAACCATCTAAATTTAAGATTATAGTTTTGCTGCAACAAAATCAAACTGTTTAATGAATACAAATTTTATTATTAGTAAGAATCTAGATGTATTAAAAAAAATTCAATTATGTTTTATTGTGAACTAAATAGTTAAACAACAAATATTTCAAATAAATAGAAATGATTTAATATTGTTAATAAGGAAAATAAGTATATAGAAAGTAGAAACACACCTTGGGTTTTTTCTTAATTTCGTTATCATCGGATAAACAAGCTTTACTTTTCTTCCCCTTACGTTTGCCTCTACGCACCGTTTTGTCCGTAGTACCACCACCTTCCGGCTTAAACCCACCAGCTTCTCTCTCCGATGTCTCCGACGCCGTCGAAGTGTTTCCCTCCATTTCTTGCTCCTCGTCTCCTCCGCTGCCGGAATGTTCGCCGAGAATCTCCGAATCAAACTCCAAGTCCGGCAAAAGATCATCTCCATCGTCATCGAATCCAATGAAAAGGTCGTCGTAGTAATCGATTCCTTCGAGAAGATCGAGACTACCTTCGACCGTCGTGAAGTCCGGCAAGTCTTCCGTCGAAAAATCTGAGAAATCAGCCGCCATATAATTATCCTTTGAGGTGGTGGTGTTCACGGTGAGGGGAGACACAGTTAACATCGAATCCTGGAACTGAAAACTTCAAGATTCGAGAATTTAGAGAGAACAAGAGTGATACAGTGAAGTAGTAATATGTGAATATATTATATATAGTCGTGTGTGTCTGAATAGATATAGATAGTTCCAAGGTTTATTAAAATCTTTAATATGCCATATATATGTGTTGGTGGCACTGGCGTGAGAAAAGCTGTGGTTGAGAGATAGGAGAGAGAGATTTTTAGTCTTTTTTTCCTTTTGTAATTTTGAAATGTAATAGAAAAAGTCATTGATACATTTGATACATACTGTACATCATATTTAAATTATAATAGATTTGTTTCCTTTTAAAATTTCAGACAAGTATGTTAGGTCCATTTTTTCTATCAATATTTTCTTTCTTAAAACATTATGAAACTCTTAACATTTGGTATTTATATTCTTGAGATTTGTATTCAAATTTTCTATTTCCCTTTACATGTAATTTTAAAATCACTATTGGTCAAGCTTTAAGAATGACTACTAAAAATGCATAAAATTGTTAAACTACTATTAATAGAATTACTAATTACTATATAATGTAAATTTTGTACAACTGTTAGATTTTTTCCGTATATATATAAAGACAATCGGTTTTAAGCTTCAAAAACAAATTGGGCTTACGACTGAATACCGTAATGGTTCACATGAAAAAATTAGGCTTATTATTGAACAATAAATTAATGGCTAAACAAAAAATTGGGCTTTTAGTTAAAAATCGTTAAATTTGTTAAATTTTAATAATTATTTATCTAAAAAAAGTTAGGCTTATGATTGAAAACCGTTAATATTTTAAAATTTTAATAAACTATCGATCCAAAAAAATTGGACTTATAGATGAAAACCGTTAAATTTGTAAATATTTAATAAATTAATGATATAAATTATATAGTGAAAATATGTTTAAGGCTTTTAACTATTATTTAACTAACAAGTCTATTTTTACGCAATGACATTTTAAACTTATATAATTGGTTGTATATAATATACATTTTAATATGACGATACAAGAATTTTACCTAAAAATATATGATAAAAAGCTTTTTAATTATTTTTATAAATTTATTCTTATTTTGAAAAAATGCAGATTGAAACCAATAGCTCTTTTAGTTTTAAATAGTAACGATTTGATATGATAAATGTTTAATTTGAAATTTTATATCACGGTATTATTATTTAGATGGCAACAATATTGATAAATATGTCTTAAATTATTAAATATTTTACAATTAAAAATAATTTTGAATAGAAATATGTTCTAGTTACTAGGAATAAGACAATATTTTAGTAATACTTCATATAGTGATATACGCCAAAAACAAAACAGACTAATATTAGTCATAAAATTTTAAAACTCATTATTAGGGTATCTCGCCAAACATGTGTGTGTAAGTGCAATAAGTTGACTTCAATGGCTTTAAACAGTTCTCAAATAAATAATGATGCCAATAGGCGTTACGAGCGTTATTTTACATTTAATGATGGTAAATTGGTAATATGTGATGTTTAAAAAAAATGATGCTAATGTGTACTGTTATGCTTAATGCGTCAATGGTGTATTTTGTGGCATTAAATGTCATTAATTCTATTAACTTGGCTACATTCAACGTCTAAATTACTAATACTACTTAGTATTGCCAACAAAAACAATTACCAATACTTAGAAAAATATTTAACGATGTCTTTTTATAAAAGTTATTTATTAGACGTTTCATACTATAATAAGACAGTGATATGTATGGCTAAAGTTTATTTATTTCCACATTCGGTTACGTTGATACATAAAAAAATGATTAAAATAAAGAAAATGTCTGTTTTGCATAAGTAACCCACTTATACGAACGAAAATACAGTGAATTTGTGTGTATTTTAGTTTGCAGTTTACGAATCTGTTTGGAATATATTCAAAGGCATATAGTATAATAAAATTAGTGGTGGGTTCTCTCAACCACATATTTTTTTTATGTTATATTATAATACTATTTTACATTGTGTGTGTCTATATATTTGAAACGTATAATGAGTGCAACGGGGTTGGCTACATTTTTATTTTGGTATATTTTTCCTTTATATTATTTTATTAATTATTATTGCTATGTGGACTCCAATTATTTTGAGAAATTTTATTATGTGAAAAAGTCGGGTCATTCTCACTCTTCACCAAACGACATCTGTTTCGTTTTCATATGTGAAATGTGAAATATGCATTTATACAAAAAAAAAGAGGAAATATATATACAGCCATATGAAAAGAAAATATATCTCACAAACAATAATGGTGCAACTAAAAAGAGAGGTCGTATTATTGAAAAAATGAATTTTAAATTAAATCAAAAATGAATTGATATGCACAGATTTATACAAAACAAATCGACAAAAGGTGATGGAGACCAGACGTCGAAACAAGTGGGGGCGTAGAAATTGACCTTCTCGTGAGCCACATTTGGATAATGTTCCTTTAATCTCTTTTTCTTCCCATCTCATTCAATCTACATGTCTGATTAATTACTACCGAGATAGGGAATTCAATTCTATAGAAAAAGGTTGACTTGAATCAGAACATTATGCCAGTATATTTATAAGTCTACAGAAAGAGTGTAACTATTACGATCAATCACACATACTACTACTTTTGATAAATTTTGAAGTTTGAGGTCGAGGTACGTATATTCTCGTAAATTTGAGATTAGGCAACTGATAATATTATTATGACACGATCTAAATTATTTTTGTTTACCAAAAAGTTGAACCTTTTTTCTTGTTACCAAAAAGTTGAACCTATAACACAACATAAACAACTTTTTGCACTAACAGCAAAATTATTATATTATACTCCGAATCAAATTATTATTGAACTGTATATTTTTTTGATAATTTTGTTTTTTTTTTTGAACATATATTTTTTTTATAAATTTTATAAAGCTTTTTAAGAATCTTTAAAAGACTTGTGCGTACAAGAATTTATGTTATAGAACATTTCTTATGGTGTTTCACATACCATAAAAAAATCAACGGAGAGTGTTTTATATTCTATGATTAATGCAAAATTACAGCGAGTAAATTTTGTTGTGGTATTTATAATATTAATATGTGTACCATAATGTTTTTTTGTCAGCACTAATGTTTTGTACAGTGTAGACTCAAGCTAGAGATCTTAACAATGATAAATCTAGAAAAAAAACAAATATGGGACATCACGACAAATGTTTGAACTGGTAAAAATGGTGTTTATATTGTTTATATCAGTATACTGGCATATGCATTCTCAATTTATTTAGAAAAAATATGAGAAATAAAAAGTTGTTAGTTTTTTCTCTCTATCTTGCCTATTTTTTTTTAAAAATTTTAAATTAAATAAATTAGCAAGGAATGCTCGACTATATCCCCATAATTTTTCTTATGTAAACTTTGTATGTTAAGTAAAAATATAGTTTCAAAATTTAAATTCAATAAACACTTATGTAAGATCAATTATAGTTTTAAAGTATATAAATGAGTTTACACTGTAAATAAATAGAAACATAAATTTAAAAAATGAAAAGATGGATAAATACGTAAGTTTAAAGTTTAAACTTATTATACAAATGATTGAAATTTAATAGGTCTATAGTACGGCCTGACGTTGTTAGCTCTCTCCTTGCCAATGGCAACCACCTCATTTCAGTCTATTCAAACACTCTTTCAAAAGAAATGCTCATTTTCACTTTTTATTTATTTATTTGATCTATATATCTCTCTCATGATTCTTGTACATGATTATATTTGCTGAGAAATACATTTAATCTTCCAACAAAAAAAATCTTCTACATGCATGTATGATGTAACGTTAATTAAGTGCATAATTGACGACCAAAAAGATGCTTAAACAGTTTGGGTAATGACACACGCCTACAAGTTAGTAACCGTGTATGGTGATAGGATTGGATCGCTGGTTGTTCAACTCTTTCGGCTTGCAATCAGTGGGTGGGCTATGGAAGGTAGTGGATCGAGATGGAGATCAAACAAAGAGTTATGCCACTCTATTTGCAAGATCTAAAGAATGAGATGAATAGAGAGATAGAAAAGAAGTCGCCACAAGGCTTTATGGATCTAAACCTTGATAAGACAAGAACTCTCAAGCAATGAATCACACAAAGCTTTAGAAAACAAAGGAGTTGGTACTTAGCCAAGAAGTTCGTACTTTATTGATATCTGAAAGAATACACGGCTGTGAGGGGACTTTATAAACAGTCCGAACAGCTTTGCCCTTCTAGGGGACTTGAAACAGATTACAAAATCCTTAGGTTAAACTACTTGGCTAACAATACCTTAAAACGAAAATGTAAATAAAATGTGGCCAACATGCCTTATACTAAAGTTTAAATAAAATAAAACTTAAACCAAGAAACAAAACAGAAAATGTTTGATTAGTAGAACTAAACCATATGGAAATTAAGGATTCGGATCATACCTTGGTTTAGCTCAAATTGACGCGGTTTACTTAGATGTCGTGATGGTGAATAAGGAAACTCCTTTGTTGGCATGAATCAATGGCCAGTCACGTGTATAACCTATGCGTTTGATGTAAGGGTCGTTGATGATGTCTAAACCATCTTCTTGCTCATTGGGAAGGTCTTCTTGCTTGTTGGGAATGCCCTCCTCATCTAGATATGCCCTCACCATTGCTGCTTCCTTGGCGATGCTCAGTTGGCTTAGTTGAGTAGTGACATCCTCTAAGTGCTGGGAAGTGATCAGCGACTCTACTGCTTGGTTGAAGCCATCGGCTAAGTCTTTAGTTCCTGATCTTGTTCTTGGAGCTTGTCTCATGGTAGGAACGTCAGCTTCAGCTCCCAAGTTTGTATCATCCTCTCCCCCTTGGGAAGGTTCTGTCCTCAGAACTGATTCACCTACATCAAACGGTAGCAAGTCAGATACATTGAAAGTATTAGAAATGTTAAACTCACCTGGGAGTTCAATCTGATATGCATTGTCATTGATCTTCTTGAGGACTTTGAACGGGCCATCTCCTCTTGGTAATAGCTTAGACTTCCTCTGAACTGGAAACCTCTCGGTTCTCATGTGCAGCCAAACCCAATCGCCAAGTTCAAAGGTAACTTCTCGGCGTCCCTTATCAGCATTCTTCTTGTAGTGCTCGTTCCTCTTCTCTATGTTCTCCTTGACCTTCTTGAACATAGTCTTCATTAGCTCGGCCTTACTAACTCCATCTTGACTCACTTGTTGCACCGGCGGTAAAGGAGTAAGATCTAAAGGAGCAATGGGTCTAAAACCATAGACAATCTCAAAGGGTGAAAGCTTAGTAGCCGAGTGGGGTACTCTATTGTAAGCAAACTCAATGAAAGGTAAACAGTCTAGCCAATTCTTTAAATTTTTACCAACCGTAGCCCTTAAGAGGGTGGAGAGTGTACGGTTGACTGCTTCAGTCTGTCCATCGGTTTGTGGGTGACAAGTTGTTGAGAAGAGAAGCTTAGTCCCAAGCTTCCTCCAAACGGTTCTCCAGAAATGGCTCAAGAACTTGGTGTCTCGGTCAGAAACAATGGTTCTTGAAAGTCCATGAATCCCCACCACCTCTTTAAAGAACAAATCAGCAATCTGAGTAGCATCATTAGTCTTGGCACATGGGATGAAATACGCCATTTTAGAGAAACGGTCCACCACTACAAAGATTGAATCCTTGTTTCTGATCTTGGGTAAACCTAAAACAAAATTCATAGAAATGTCTACCCATGGTAGGTCAGGTATAGGTAAAGGAATGTATAAGCCGTGGGGATGCAACCTGGATTTTGCTTTCAAGCAAGTGATGCACTTGGAGCAGAACCTCTCAACATCACGTCTAAGATGAGGCCAAAAGAAATGCTCCTTGACGATGCTAAGTGTTTTGTCCATCCCAAAATGTCCCATGAGGCCTCTACCGTGTGCCTCCCTTACGATGAGTTCTCTAACCGAGCTTTGGGGTAAGCATAGCCGGCGGTCCTTGAATAGAAAGTCATCATGCCTGTAAAAAGAACCAAACACTCCTCGGCTACATTGGTTATAAAGCTCTTTGAAGTCAGGGTCCTCTCCGTATAGTTGCTTGAGATGCTCAAACCCCATGATTTTAGCCTCCATTGTTGAGATGAGGGCGTGTCTCCTTGATAAAGCATCCGCTACAACATTCTCCTTTCCCTTCTTGTATTTGATTACATAGGGAAATATCTCTATGAACTCAAGCCATCTAGCATGCCTCTTTTTCAAAGTAGTTTGGCCTCTCAAGTACTTGAGGGTCTCATGATCTGTATGAATAACAAACTCTTTAGATAAAAGGTAATGCTGCCAAGTTTCAAGAGATCTTACTAGAGCATATAGTTCTTTGTCATAGGTAGGGTAGTTAAGGGTTGCTCCATTGAGCTTTTCACTGAAGAAAGCCACGGGTCTCCCTCCTTGAGTAAGAACAGCTCCGATTCCTGTCCCTGATGCATCACATTCAACTTCAAACATTTGGTTAAAGTTAGGTAATGCCAAAACGGGCGCATGTGTAAGGCTATCCTTAAGCCTTTGAAACGCTAGCTCCTGTGCCTCTCCCCATGAGAATGCTACATTCTTCTTGATCACCGAGGTTAAGGGGGCGGCAATGGTGCTGAAATCCTTCACGAATCTCCTATAGAAGCTGGCTAAGCCGTGGAAGCTCCGGACATGACTGATGGTGGAGGGGGTTGGCCACTCCTGAATCGCCTTGATCTTCTCTTCATCCACTTTAAGCCCCTGTGAACTTACTACGAAACCTAAAAACACTAACTGATCAGTGCAAAAGGTACATTTCTTTAGGTTTGCATATAAGCCTTCTAATCTTAACGTTTCTAGCACCTGCTCAATGTGTTTAAGATGATCATCTAAGCTAGAGCTATAGATCAGAATGTCATCAAAATACACAACTACTGACTTACAGATGTATGCTCGCAGCACATGGTTCATGAGCCTCATAAAGGTGCTCGGTGCATTGGTGAGGCCGAAAGGCATGACCAGCCATTCATATAAACCCCTCTTGGTCTTGAATGCTGTCTTCCACTCGTCGCCCTCTTTCATTCTGACTTGGTGGTAGCCGCTCTTGAGGTCAACCTTTGAAAATATTGTAGCTCCACTCAACTCATCTAGCATATCATCTAGCCGGGGGATGGGGTGCCTATACTTGATGGTGATGTTGTTTATAGCTCGGCAGTCTACACACATCCTCCATGATCCGTCCTTCTTTGGCACTAACAAGACCGGTACAGCGCAAGGACTTAAGCTTTCTCGGATGTATCCTTTGGACATAAGCTCCTGAACTTGTGCTTCTAGCTCCTTTGCTTCCTCCGGGTTAACTGTATAAGCTGGCCGGTTGGGTAAAGATGCTCCGGGTATAAGGTCTATCTGGTGCTCAATGCCTCGGATGGGTGGCAAACCAGCTGGTATCTCATCAGGGAAGACATCTTTGAACTTCTCCAAAAGCTCATTCATCTCGGCGGGTAAGACAGTCTCATCTTGACCTGAAATCAACCCTTCTCTAAAGATCATGAGTAGTACCTGCGTTTTGGATTCTAAAGCCTTTAGAACATTACTAGGAGTAACATAAAGGCTAGTTTTACTTACCTTAGCTCCTTTGTCCATAGCCTTTTGGAGATTAAAGACTTCTTGGGGTGTAAGTGGAGAAAGGTTATGCTTCTTCTTGTTGTGAGAAAAGCTGTAGAAGTTGGTACGACCATTGTGTATCGTCTCCTTGTCAAACTGCCATGGTCTACCAAGCAGAATGTGGCCTGCTTGCATGGGAACTACGTCACATAGGACCTGATCTTCATACTTGCCAATGCTGAATGGTACTAGCACTTGCTCTCCTATCTTTAGCTCTGTCTCGTCATTCAACCATTTGAGTCTGTAGGGTCTCGGGTGCTTTGTCTTCTTGAGGCCCAGCTTATCTACAAGATACTTACTAGCCACGTTAGTACACGAACCACCATCTATGATGAGACTACATACCTTGGTGTTCACGGTACAGCGTGTATCGAAGATGTTCTCTCTTTGAATGGTTTCTGGATCAAACATGGCGCTGAGAACTCTCCGGGTCACTAGTAGCTCTCCCTCGTCAGGAAAATCAGTCACTTCTTCCTCTGAATCATCAAACTTGGCCTCGGCTTCATCTTGGGATTCATACTCGCCATCTTCCTTGAGTAACATCACCCGTTGATTCGGATATTCTCTAGCGTAATGGCCTCTTCCTTGGCACTTAAAGCATGTAACATCTCTAGCTCGCTGGTTTTGGGGCTTGCTTGACTCGCCAGTAGCTGCCTTAGACGTCTCTACAACCGGCTTCTTGTACTTGGAAGCTGCTTCTGGTGCTTTGCCTCTATCAAGGGCTTTCGGCTGTGATCTCCAAATGGGTCTAGTTCTAGCCGTAGAGGCTGTCTTCCTCTTGACGTGCTGCTCGGCTTGTACAGCTAAGTGTAGGAGCTCATCAAGGTCTCGGTAAGTAGTCCTCTCCACCTTTCTTGCTATTCGGTCATGTAACCCATCAATGAACTGCGCCATGAGGGTTTCTTCGGTCTCGTTGGTCTCCAAGCGATTTTTGAGTAGTTCAAACTCCTCAAAGTACTCCTCAACGGATCTAGTGCCCTGTGTGAGCTTTCTGAACTTCTTCTGTAGGTCTCGGTGGTAGTATGAAGGAACATATCTCTTCCTCAAGTGGTATCGCATCTCCACCCAAGTGGTGATCTGATCGTGTCTATGTCTCCTTCTCTCCGAAACCTCTCTGTTCCACCAGGAAAGAGCATTCTCGGTGAGTTGTGCAGCTGCTAGGGAGACCTTCTTGGCGTCATGGTACTGGTAGTAGTCGAAGATATACTCCATTCTTCTCTCCCAATCTACATATGCCTCGGGGTTGACTCTTCCGGTGAATGTGGGCGCTGTAAGCTTGATATCCTTTCCTCCAAGCCACGGTTGATCATCTTCTCGGCCTCTCCCTCTTCTAGGACGATCATGGTACCTCCTTTGTCTCGGGTTGGGATTGTCTTCCTCCAAACTCGGCATGTCATCGTCAGTTTCACTTCCCCCTTGTGTTACGGGAGTCCCCTCTCGGTTTCTAGGGCCATTGGGAGCTCCGGCGGGAGGTGGTGGTGGCAGTCGCTGCTCCAACTGATTCATCCTAGCACTGATGCCTTGAATAGACTCGAGCATTTACCTCATAACATCAGCTTGATCGGCTTCTCCCATCTTAGTACCTACAAAGTTTCAAAGATCAAGTGCTTAATGGGTTCTAATATAAGTCAAGTAAAACAACAGCTTGTGGGCTATAGTCCTAATGCTCAATACTAGGAACCGTCCTAATCACTAGCAAGGTAACCTCACAATGTAAAGACAATATGCAATTAATCCAAAACAAGTAAGAACTAATTCGCAATATGACCGTTATGGAAAGAGTTCTTGAACCGAATATGCAACTTTAAAGCTGAATAATTTTTATGAATTTTTTTGTAAGATATGAAACAACACGAATTGATGCAATAATGAAACTTCTTTTGGGTTTTTTTGAGATTGAAAAATCGAATCAAAACAGTAGATAATGAAAACTTTTTATGATTTTTTTTTTCTTTTTTGAATGATGAATGAAATTAAGAACCAAAGCGAAAACTAAGAAAGAAGATGCAAGGGATAGAGTACACCTGTTCAGGGAGCCAACCTGGCTCTGATACCAGATGACACACGCCTACAAGTTAGTAACCGTGTATGGTGATGGGATTGGGCCGCTGGTTGTTCAACTCTTTCGGCTTGCAATCAGTGGGTGGGCTATGGAAGGTAGTGGATCGAGATGGAGATCAAACAAAGAGTTGTGCCATTCTATTTGCAAGATCTAAAGAATGAGATGAATAGAGAGATGGAAAAGAAGTCGCCACAAGGCTTTATGGATCTAAACCTTGATAAGACAAGAACTCTCAAGCAATGAATCACACAAAGCTTTAGAGAACAAAGGAGTTGGTAATTAGCCAAGAAGTTTGTACTTTATTGATATCTGAAAGAATACACGGCTGTGAGGGGACTTTATAAACAATCCGAACAGCTTTGCCCTTCTAGGGGACTTGAAACAGATTACAAAATCCTTAGGTTAAACTACTTGGCTAACAATGCCTTAAAACGAAAATGTAAATAAAATGTGGCCAACATGCCTTATACTAAAGTTTAAATGAAATAAAACTTAAACCAAGAAACAAAACAGAAAATGTTTGATTAGTAGAACTAAACCATATGGAAATTAAGGATTCGGATCATACCTTGGTTTAGCTCAAATTGACGCGGTTTACTTAGATGTCGTGATGGTGAATAAGGAAACTCCTTTGTTGGCATGAATCAATGGCCAGTCACGTGTATAACCTATGCTTTTGATGTAAGGGTCGTTGATGATGTCTAAACCGTCTTCTTGCTCATTGGGAAGGTCTTCTTGCTTGTTGGGAATGCCCTCCTCATCTAGATATGCCCTCACCATTGCTGCTTCCTTGGCGATGCTCAGTTGGCTTAGTTGAGTAGTGACATTCTCTAAGTGCTGGGAAGTGATCAGCGACTCTACTGCTTGGTTGAAGCCATCGGCTAAGTCTTTAGTTCCTGATCTTGTTCTTGGAGCTTGTCTCATGGTAGGAACGTCAGCTTCAACTCCCAAGTTTGTATCAGGTAATGTCATTTAGATCGCTTTATCTAAATAAAACAAGTCTATCAAGACTTTTTTGAGAAGTACAGAATTTGCTTTTGACCCGAAAATAGAAAATTATAGAAAACTAAACACGATACTTGTTTATTACGACACATTGATGTAATAATGATGATAATTGTATAGTACAAATAATTAAATGCGGTTGAATATCCCGTCAAATCAAATTACATTGATGCATAATGGTGAGCGACATGAATTGTAACATTTTTGGCATTTAGTTATACTTCTATCAATAAAGTTTGAATATCATTGTCTTAAATGACATTTCACAGAAATTTATAAATCTTCGTACTTGTGTTTTTGGGACATGCGAAAGATAACTACAATGGCAAACTTACAGATATTTTAATTTCTTATACCCTTTGATTCTTATAATAATTGAAATATAAGAGTGCAATCATAGTTGATAGAAAACATATATATGCTTTATCCCCTTTGCAGTGAATGGTGACTAAATGTAGAGAACCGAGACAAGACAACACGATTTGAACAGCATCAAAATCAAATGCTATGCTCTATTCATTAGAAATGTTACGCATGCAATTTCAAGACATACTTCAAACTGTAGCCGTTCAATTCCCAGTCTATGTGATTGTGGAACATTCCCATATTCGGTCTCAACTTCGTAATAAAAAAAAAACATAGAAAATGTAAACAGTTAATCAGATCCTCCTTAACTGGTGTGAAGTTGATTTAAGTGTTTTAGTTTTGCTGTTATTATGCATTAGTCTATGTTTTTCATTTGAATCTGTGATATATTAATTTCGTTTTCTGTAACTGTATTTATTTTAAATTTTTAGGGGTGGTGGTTCCTCTTTTACTGTATCCAACCATGTATTTCATCTGTATTCCACTATATATTTTACCATGTATTCCGTTCAATTTGTATAATATATATTATTTCAGATGAGAAGAAAAAAAAAAGATCCTCCTTAACTTTAGATCCTATTTACACTATCATTTAAACTCTAGACCTAATATCTTCACACAATCTCATATATGTTCTACTTTCTTCTTTAAATTTACTATTTCTTTAAATCGTTGAAGATAATATGTGAATCACCGACCCTGTCTAGTTTAATACCACTAAACCACATCAGCTTATGCGTCATGCCACGCTTTATGCTTCCTACTGTACATCATTTGCTTCCTTATACCAGTGCATAATCAATTTTGAATCTGACATCTTTAGTAACAAGTACGTACTTACTCACTTGATCCCAACACCTCTAAGTTACTTCTACAACTTTTTGAACCTAGCTAATTTTTTTTGGTAGTAACTGTTATAATATATGTGATCTAAAGAAAGTGAGAGAATAAACAGACAACATAGAAAGGAGAAGCACAATTTTGATGTATAAACAAAAAAAAATTATTCTGGAAACATAAAAAGTAGATACAACATTGTTCAAGAGTGAAGTAGTCTCATATTGTATTCTTCTAAGCCTTAGTGGTCTTTGAACATTTTTCAAGAGTGCAGATTATTGGCTTCCTTTGATAGTATCATGTTACGTTTCCCCTCATTATTCTGGAATGGCAGATTAAAATCATTGTAATATTGATTACCTTTGCAAAGGGTAGAAATTTACATCTGCCACAATTTTTTTAAAAAAAGAAATGTCAGACCCATTGACCTTGACTTGTTAAAACATTACATTTAAATAAAAAAGTAAGTAAAGAGCACTTAACGATCTTAGATTATAACATTTTGGAAAACCAACATCAATTTTTTTGTCGAAACATATGATTAAAAAAAATAACATTTTGATAAAAGTTGGGGCATGATTTGTCTTATCGAATTTTGTCTCTTTTGTTCGATTTTTATTTTTTCGAATCGTTATCTTTCGCAGTCTCCTATTCGTTAATGGATTCATCAAGAGTAGATTTTTTTAACAGCACGTATGTTTTTTGTTTAATGGTCGCATTCTTCTTTCTCAGTTTTTTGTTTTTCTTCTTTTTGGTATTTTTGCAATACAAAAATTATCTGCAATTCAGAAAATGTTGGGTAAATAATACTTTCTTACATGTACTTATTAGAGATAGTGGTGGGACACTTTAAGAAGCATTGGAAGATGCAAAACACTAACAGTATTATTTATTCTGAAAAAAACTTTATAGTATCAAATACGTAATGAAAACATGTCAGATAAAATGATTCTGAAATTGTCCATTTCCGTTCCTACTTTCTTTAACTAGGCAAGTCGATTTTACAAGTTACAAATATTTCAGATGTATTGTACCAAGTAATTCCCCACATGTACTATCTTTTTTCTTTGGGTGTAGATTACCACATGTACTATCTATTACATAACTTAAATATACATATCTAGTATAACATTTGAGTTACTGAGTAACTACTTTTCCCTCATTCCTTTCTTTTAAAGTCTTTTTCAGTCAACATGCACATCTGGATATCTTTTCGCAAACCCTAAATAAAATAATAGTATCACCTTTTTAGCTTTACTTCAAAAGTACCATATTTTTCTTTGATAAAAAAAAATCAGTAAATACGAAAAGAAAAAAATTATAAATTTGTCTTTCAATGTTTTACAAGAGGTCCCAAAATTACATGTAAGACACCATCTTAAACTTGTAAGAATTTTTCTAAAATATATATATATATATATGGTGATGAAATATTATATTAATAAAAAATTCGACGATTAAACTACTTGTTTCCGTTATATGATTGAGATGATATTTTTAATACGAAAAACAAAAAAATCAAGAGAAGGTGTGATATGTGGAGAAGATGGTTTTGTCTTTCTTCTATTGAGAGGCGAGCACTTCTTTGTCTGTAAGTTCATAGAGAGACATATGCACGACGTCGTTCTCACTCCCACTATCTCCCTCTTTACAGATCCAAACTGTCTGATTTTTCTTTTCGTATTCTTTTGTTTTTACAACAATAATGTAACAACGTCACAAGTTTTGCAATCATATATGATATGAACTTTGGTACATAGATTCCACAGCCCACAGCTCAGTTTTATATTGTACTACGTGCCCCGAATATTCATCATAGAAAATTTTAAATTTTTGATTTAACTATCGTATTACCAAATCAAGCGGTAATGGACTAATGATTCATATTTGAGTAGGAGTCGTCACGTAGATCTAAGACATTTCTATTTAATCAGTCGAAATGTTATTACGTTTTTACATTTATTAGAAAATTTGATGCGTGTTACTCGCTGGCTATATTCACACTGAAAGGATTAATCATGCAGTAAAAACTTAGATAAATACATAAATAAAACTATCTATAATTAATAATTCTATATCACCAAAATAAAGCTTACCTTTCTGTAACTCATTTGATAAAAAAAAAAACTCGATTGTTAAAAACATGTTTGACGTAGTTTGAAATGAGAATTACGAAGATAAACACAAAGAAAGCGTTTGTATGTAAAACAAGTTTTTCAAATGTTTGGTAAACCAAAAGTATAAGTTTGACCTGGTTTATAGTTGGTACATTATTAAGTTTGTGCTGGTTAACTCTGCGACCGAACCGGATATATCATTTTGCACCTTTGAGTTTGGCGATTAACCGCGAATCAGACAGCAAAATCACGTTTTATTTTGGACTGGTTCTTATAAAATTGGGTTGACCGGAACCAGACCGGTCTGGACCAAACAACACTAATTAAAATCGTAGAAGCTTTGCTCATGTACGATGAAGAGACAAAATTATCACATTGATTTGTCACCTTAAAAAAGGGTTAATGATGATGCTAACTGAAAAATTTTGGCATTTTTTTCATCTGAATAATACAATTTTTTTTTAAAAAAAACAAACAAATTAGTCACTAATAATCAGAGGAAGACGAAGATGTTAAATCGGGATCTTCAAACGGAAACCTTTTCCGATTAGCAACAATACTAATCTCCGGCTGCTCTCTACCATCAGAATCCTCGTTTATGTAATCTTCATCATCAACATTCACATCCATTTTCGTGTTCCTCACGTCTTCTTCTTCTTCATCATCTTCATCTTCTTCCTCGTATTCATCATCACTATGTAAACTAAATTCACCCCTACCTACTAATTTACTCGATTCTCCACCATCAAAATCATCAATCGGAGCCATGACGTCATCGTAGTCCTTATACTGAAACGACCTCTCCGAGCTGCTAGCTTCACCGTCATCCTCCTCCTGCTGCAATTCAGGCGTTTCGATCCAATCGAGAGCGGTTTTGGCCGTTCCAACAACTTCCTTAGCCCGACGTCCTCCTCCTCCTCCTCCTCCTACTACTGCTTCATTAGATATCCCAAGCGTACCTTTCGTCGGTCTCGTCCGGCTTTTTGTTCCGCCGCTGCGCCTTCCGTTCTTTCTACCACCGCGCGGCTGAGCTCTCGGTCTCAACATGGTTTCGCCGTTTGAGTTTGCCACACCTCCTCGTGGTGGTCTACCAGAAGCTGGAGACGGTTTCTTGCCACGGGAGCGAGGCCGGCCGCGTCCTCGCGGTGGTCGGCCTCTCCCCGAGGTGGAGACACCACCGCCTAAACCCGGATCCGCCCAGTTCTCTTCTTGCGTGTAAGCAGCAACTTGCACCGGAGTCGTCTCCATCACGTCGTTTTCTTGATCCTTTCTCAGAAAACTCGTCTCCAAACCCTAAAGAAGAAAACTTCTCAGAATCTTGAATAATCAAGAAAATATTCAGCATTTCGCTACTTATACTATACACACTTACGACGAAATCTTCAGTTTCTTTGTCCTCCTTTTGAGGATCGTTGTTTTGATCTGGTGTGTAAACAATCGAGCTGTCGAATTCAAAGAGCCTCAAAGCTACGCCTCCCGTTGTCTTTGGTAGCCATGGAAGTACATTACCGGAACAAGCGAAGTCGCCGGCGAGAGCTTCCTCCGGTAAATCCAAGAGCTCGGAAGTTGTTTCAAAGTTTGGAGACAGGAACTCTCTCTTTAGTGCGACCTCTAACGCTGTGAGAACCTGAAGCAAGCGAGGGATCAGAATTGTCAGAAAGATCCAAAAATTTGAATCAATGGCACTAATTTAGAACACATGAAAAACCTGAAGAATCTCTTCGGTAGAACTTGAAGACAACAGCTTAAGACCCCAAGACTTTCTTCGATTCTCTGTCCAAAAAGCTTGAAGTCCTTCAGGTGGAAGAGAAGCCTGAAGAAGAATCACACATATTGTAAGCACATACATTACTTTTAACTTGCAATCTGGTTTAACTGAACCGAAAACATACCAAAACGAAATTAAAACCGATTTGGTCTCATATATTCCATATCCGGACAAACCGACTAAAACCACAATTTCTTTGATAATCTGTCAAATTAAAATTAAAGATGAATTTTCAGAAAAACCAAAACCGTGTGGAACCAAACCGGACGGTTTTATGGTTCCATTCGATCTTTATAAATCATAAACCAAAATTATCCGAAAACCGAAATTTATGGACTGTATACGAGAGTGGGCATTCTTAAGTTGTATGATGAGAAAGTGTAGAAAAACTCACTTCGACAAGTGCTAATTGAATCTTGAGCAGTCTTATTCTTAGAGGAGACGAGATCGAGCCACGCAAGATAAACAAACCGTCTCCTCCTCTCGAACCATCACCGAGCTGAGCCAGTTGCTCAGCGAAACACAACTCACCAACATCAGAACCACCACCATGATGCATCATCTGACCGCAACTAGGACAGCAAATATCCTCAACAAAGTGTAACTCCGCACAGTTCCGACAAACGCGAAAAAGCGGTCTGCTTATCTTGGCTCCGTACTTAAACGCGGATAACGCATCGGGACGAAGCATATTATCCCACATCCACTTCTCAAAACTCTGGAACCGATTAAACACGCCGCATCTCTCAACGGCGTCGTTACTATCCCCTAGCTCGATCTTAAACGCCGTGGAGATCTCTGAATCCAAGCTAGAACACAAGCCAGGATTTGCTTCATCATTCCTCCTCACTGCTTCCTTGAAAGAAGCTTCTATCTTCAGCAACATGAAGTGTAGATTTGATTCTCGTACACCACGAACATCTAGTGACTTCACTAAATAATCAAAACCCTGAAAAAAGACAGAACCCATGAGAGATATCAAATGATTGTTACTGACTAAATGTTCACATTTTCAATACAAAGTTTCAAGCTTTTTTGTATATATACCTCTTCCGAATCAATGAGACACAACAGAGATATCAATGATTGTTATTGAACAAAATGTTTCACATTTTCAATTCAAAGTTTCAAGCTTTTTGTATATATATACCTCTTCGGAATCAATGAGTCTCCATCGTCCATCTTGAAGCTCAACGAAGATCCTACCACACCCTGGATCGTTCCTAGAAGCTGATGCCGAAAACCGCCAATAACGGTTGCGTCTCCGATCTAAACCCAGAGGAAGTGACCTGTATACATATAGCTCCTCTGCTTTATATCCAACATAAGCTTTTAACTGTGCACGGAGCCTTTCCCGGTCCGCTGTGTAACCCTGCTGATACTGAGAATTCTCAATTACAGAGACACTTTCTTGCAACTGCAAGCTCGGTCCCGCGACCGCGTTGTTCACATCGATCTGTGGAGCAAGACTCAATGGCTCCTGTGAGGAGATTGGAGTCACATCCGTCGATGGGATTTCTTGAATTCCCGATGATGCAGCGGTTGCGGTATTAAGCCTTGGGTATGAAAGGTAGTTAGCTCGTTGCAAAGACTCTTCTTTCCATCGTTTGTCGAGTTGTACTTCGCCCCACATTTGCTTCTTTAACGCACTCGCAACTTCCAACCGCTCCTGCACACAACACACAGAAACAACAAGTGCGTTAAAGACTTTTTAAAGACTTGAAGAGAATGCAAGGTTTTGAAAGACTATTCTTATGAATAACCTCAAGGGCGATTCGGATTGTGTTTCCTTCAATGGCGATACCGATGAGAGCAACAAGTGCGTTTAAACGTTCCTCGATGCTGAGATTCGAGTAATCTCCTTCTACAAGCCCTTGAACCCACTGTTCCCCAAGTTTGCTCTCATCAAAACAACCACTCTCCTCATCGTTTGCTGCTACTCCATCTTCCTCTAGAGATTGTTCCGCTAACATGTCGTCTCTTTTCTCAACTTTCATATCCTCAGGGAGAGAAAGAGTAAGAGGAGGCAGTCCTGGTTCGGTTTTCATGGTCCCATTCTCCGTCGCTGGTACCATCTCCAGAGCATCTGGATCTTCCTTTTTAACGTTCAGATCAACCTCTGGATCATCTCCGACATCGCTTTCGGAATCTTCATCTCTCTCAGCGTCATCAACGTCTTCTACATCGGTAACGCCGCTTTTGAACGCGCGTATCCTCTCTCTGGCTTCAGCGAAGATAGTTTCTGCATCACCTGCATCTTTTCTATAGGGAGCACGCACACAGTACGTAGAAGGAGCTACTCTCTCAAAGAGCTTCGTATCACGAGACAACGCAGCAGCAACCGAGGCTTCAGGTGTCCTGCTCGTCGTTAGATCCCTCAAGCCTGATTTCTATGATCAATACGCAAAAAAAGAAGAAGATGAGAATGAAACACAAGCTGCTACGAGCAAAACAATCTTTAGACTATCTATCTTTACCTGAATCTTCTCTGCAACCTCCAGAATTGTCAAACCTTTCTCACCCTCAAGAGACAGAACATGAAAAGCAGCGAATTTAACTGTGCCTGGAGTCAAACGATGTCGTGAACGTCTCGGATTAGAGAGACCTCTTTCTTGCATCTTGGCAAAAGCATTCTCAGCTGCTACTCCAACCCTCAAGTTGAAAATCACATTCTCAGAGTTGTTCGCCTACAGTTGAAAGAGAAGATAAGGTAAATACAAGTCGCAGATGCATTAGAAAAAGCCGAAGATAACAGAACACATAGATATTGCCCCCACCTCGTTGTCATCATGAACAGACATGGTTTTAATGTCTGGTTTCTTCAGTTGCGGTCCCAAACCGGCAGAGACAGCGAGTTGCCTCAAGATCTCAGGCCAAGTGAAAACATTCAAGTTTCTTCTCCAGCTGCGTATATCATAACCCCAAGCATATGCCTAAAAATCCAAAATATGCATCATACTAAATTAGGAGGAATAGGAGAGGTATCATCTACATTGAAATCGAAATAATAACTTACACCCTCTACGACATGAGGATGACCACCTCCGGGATTAGCTGCAGCGTTCTGGTTTGCTCCAACACCGTTTGAAAGTGTTCTTGCAACACCTTCAATGTCTTTGATTATAGTCTTCAGAAGAACAATGTGTATCTCTCCCATGAGCCTTGGATCCTACATGACCAACAAGGTAAAGCTGAGAAAAACCAATCCTGTTTCGGATCTAAATGCAGAGAGACTCAAGAAGGAGAGGACCACTTACATGGTCATGGAATGCTTGAGTAAACTCATCCAGAGTAAATGGCCAAAGGCCAAGAACATCGGCAAAAGTTATTAAGAATCTCCATACCTAAATGTTTTCAACCAAATAAAAACATTTGTTACTGACATAGTGATGATATTCACATATGAGAAAGGATGAATAAGATGGGGAAACTAACCATAAGAAGATTTGCAACATTCTCATCAGAACCATTCCATGGTTTGACAGCAAAAGGCTTTTTCAATTTTATAGACGTTGGGGGAAATATTGCCTGCTTTTCTGAAAGAATATTATAATATCAGATGGATATTATCATAATAAAGTTGAAAACAATTTAAAACAAATTTTTATTTTATTTAATTGATTCACCTCTATATGCATCGAGGTTCTGTAGAGTTTCAAAGTCGAGAGCGAGCATCGAAGGCAGTCCTTGAGTTAACGTAGCGATCTCCATGAGTTCTAAGCGTTCGTCTTCAATAAGCTCCATAGATTCCTTAGCAATCTTACGAGCAATGGCTCTCTCATTAGCAGCTTTAAGCCTTGCAACTTCCTTTTCCCTACGCATCTCTTCCTTTTGTCGCATTTTCTCAGCCTAAAATCACATTTCAGAGGCGCAAATGAGGAAACAACATTTCATCCCAAGTTCTCAAGAAACCTTAAAAAGGTAAGCACATGTGTCACATTACCCTGATTGTTTCTTTCTTCAAGAACTTCTCTCTTCGCTGCAACTCTCGCATCTGCTCTTTGAGGTACCTCTCTTCTTCTCTCTGCCTTTCACGTAAAAGCCTTTCTTCTTCTTTCCGTCTTTCACGGTCTTGTCTCTCCATTTCTTTCCTCACTTGCTCCTCTCTCTACATAATCAAATGACACACTGAGAACAAAAACACAGCAAAAAATGAAGTGTGTGCTTAGCTTAAATCAAAACAAGACCTTTCGCCTCATCATATCTAGTTTCTCAAGCTCTTTTCTCATCCTCTTCTCCTGAGCCTCGGCTTCCCGAGCTATTCTTGCTTCTTCACTCTACAATGAGTACATATACCAAAAAATGGATGAGACAGTACTTAACAGTTAGAAAACAATGCAGAACACAAACTTAAACCTTTACCATACCTTGCGTCTTCTCTCCATTTCCAGAGCACCATCTTCATCATCTTCATCATTGCCAACTTCTCTCTCAGATTTCACAAAGGGATCCTCATGAATGGGATGATGATCGTTTAGTGGAGCAGTATCCATGTAGCTTTTCTGATACGGTGAGTCATATTCTCCCAAACTAGGCGAGAACACGTGCCCTGTCTTCCCCTGATGAGTGGAAAGATTCAAATTCGGTATCTGAGGCGAAATCTTATAGTCATCTCGATGTACTGCAGAGACTGATGAACCCCTAAGAACCGAAGCATCAAGTGGAACTCCGAAATGATGCGACGACGGTGAAGCTCTCTCTGAATGATCAGTCCTTGAAGATGGCTGCTCAGGAAGGAACTGATATTCACGAATCGTCCTCACAGAATCCTAAAAATGGGAAATGAAATAAATCTCTTGAGAACGAAACCAATCAGACTTAAGCAGCAACATATCATGAGATGAGACAAGAGACTAAGAGAAAACTAACTTTAATGGTCTTTACATCGGACCGGGCATATAGATTCGTCTCAAAAGCTTGCCTAGTCGCCTTCCTATGGCTTGGCATCTCTGCTCCACAACCAAAAAGATTTCATTTTTAGCTAATTCAACAGCATTTCTATGGATTCTAAGGAGCAGCTTTATAATGAGAAGAAGAATGTAGTATACCTATAGGCATACCAAATGCACCAGGAGGCAAAGGATCAAACTCCATTCCAAGAATCGGTCCGTTATCTCTCAGACGCTCTCCTAATTGAGCTTCCACATAGCCGATGGCTCTAACCTCGACCGGAGACGGTTCATTGAACCGTCTAACCACCGTCACACCACCACCGCCTCCGCGAGGGGTTCTTCTCGAATCAAGCTCGTGACCAAACGAGCTATGCTCATTTCCCGCCGCCAAATCACCGGCATTGACGGGTGTTCTCGAGGATTCGACCGCCCTCGGTGTCGGCTCTTTGCGCTGGCGTTTGCTCGGAGTTGAGGATTTCCGGTCTTTAAGCCGCCGGTGACAGAACCACATCTGTAACTGCCTGTCGGAAAGATTCAGTTTTACTGAGAGATCCGCTCTTATAGCTTCCGAAGGATAAGGTTCAGCTGAAAGCAAAACATCATAGTGAGGTTTAAACAACTGATTGAAAACAAAAGATAATCAACGACAATGGAGTAAGATGAAACAGACACAAACCTGAGTAGGTGTTTTCAAGAACTTCAAGTTGAGCAGCTGTTTTCATTTTCCGTTTTGACTTGCTTTCAGCAGGACCTTCAGGTGTTTTGTTCTTCTCTGCTTCAGACCCACCTTCCATTTTTCCTACAAAACAAAAATCCCCAAATCAGAAGTTGGAAAATTCGAAACCCTAGAATCACAGAACAAAAAAGAAAACCCAGAATTGATTTGGGGGAAATTAAAAAAAAAATCTTACTTTTACTTCAATAAACAAGATAGATCAAAAAGCTTGTGAATTTGAGGGAAGTTCGTTGGGGAAAGAGGAGAGATTCAAAGGAATGATTGTTCTGGGTTTTGTGTGAAGAGAGGAAGAAACAGCATCACGAACACCGTTTGGATTTTTGGTTTGACGAAAAAGAGAAATGTAAGTAAAGAAGAATAAAAATCCACCAAAAAACCAAAAGGAAAAACTTTCTCTCTCTACTACGAATGTGATTGGGAATTTCACAAATAAAATCAAAAACATTAAACATTATTAACAACGGGAGCAATATCGACAAGATCATTAATAAAAACCGAGATGAGTTTCTTTTAAAAAATAAGATTTATATATTAAAAAGAATAAGAAATCACGAAGAAGAACAGCAAGCGAACGAACAACACCAACAGTGCTTTGTCTGACTATTCGTTTCAATCATAATCACACACACACACACAAAATTTCTCTTTTGATTTTCTTTTAATTTTCTTTTTCTTCCGTAATTTTAAAGAAAACAAAAAATTCATTAAAAGGTGAATTGCGGATGTTTAATAAAATCGAGAGAAGAAGAGAAAAGGGGTCTAATAAAAATTAAATTAAAAGTTTTTGAGAGTGTTTGGTGAATTGTCAGATGCTTCTTTTCTTTTTTCTTCTTTTTATTTTCTTTGGTGGGTTTTCGGGAAAATCGAGGGAGTTTGATTCAGGATTCCGGTTTCTCTCTCTTTGAATTGTTTCTCTCGTTGAATATCAATTTTAATTTTGGTTTAAATAATTAAAAAAAAAAAATCTATTGGACCTATAATTTTGTCGCTTCTGTTTGGTCTTTGGACCCGACTTTGCCAATTTTTTATGTAATAAATCCAACCGCTCATCAATTCAGTTTTATAAAGCCCGTTATCTAAATGAGCCCATTTATAAGCCCATATCTTTGCAGTCGTTTTGTTTTGGTGGAATAATTAAAACGCTTCTCAAAGATAAAAACTAAGCGATGAAATTTTTGTTGGCTTATTTTGTATGGGAAAAAAAGCATTTAAATGCCCAATTTTTAAATTTCGGCTAATTTAGGCACAACCTTTTGTCTGAACTATTTAAAAACATTTTTTACATTGACGTATGAATAAAATGCCAAAGTTTCGTTAACTACGCCAATTTAAGCACGTCGTTAACTAGCTTAACAGCCTGATTAAACCTTGTTACTATGCTGTCTAATTTGTCTGTTATACCAAAACGACGTCGTTAAAAGTTTGATTAAATCCCCAAAATCAAAATCTCCAAAATCAAAATCCCCAAATCGAGCTAAAACCCTAAATTTCACAGTCTCAATCCAAATCCGAAATCAGCTCGATAGTTTCTTGTCTTTGAGTTAGCTGAATTGAAATGTCGAGAGGAAAATGGAAGAAGAAGGTTTCGAAGCCGAAATCGAAAGAACCTCAACCCGAAGCAACAAACGATGATGAAGCTCAACTGCCGCAATCGAAAGAACCTCAACCCAAAGCAACAAACGATGATGAAGCTCAACTCCAAGTTGTAATTGCAGAAGAAGATGATTGTGCGGTTTTTGGTGATGATGATTGCGATAATATAAGCGACGGAGGTGATGATGAAGAAGATGCGACCAATACGAACACTGTAGGAGGAGTTGAAGAAGAGGGATGTGAAGACTTATTATTACACTTTGGAGAAGCTGGGAGTGATGATGATGCGACTGATGCAGATAGTGGAGATGAAGTTTGGGATGACGAGAAGATTTCCGATCCTTTGTCATCGGACTCTGAAGATGATGACAATGGAGAGAAAGAAAAAGATAGGCGCCGAGAGAGAGAAGCTGAAGACTCTGAAGTAATCCTAGCTCTGGGAAAAACGTTCAATACTGCAGAAGATTTCAAGCTTGCGCTTGTAAGGTATTCTCTGAAAACAAGATATGACATCAAGCTATATCGATCACAGTCACTAAAGCTTGGTGCGAAGTGCTCTGATAAGGAAGTAGAGTGTCCTTGGAGAGTTTATTGCTCTTACGAGAAGAGGAAACATAAGCTGCAAATAAAAGTGTTTGTCAATGAGCATGTATGTGTAAGATCAGGGCACTCGAAGATGTTGAAACGTTCAACAATTGCGTGGCTATTTGCAGAAAGGTTGAGAGTTAATCCGAAGATGAAAAAGTATGAGATGGCTGCTGAGATAAAGAGAGAATATAATTTGGAAGTAACGGATGCTCAATGTGCAAAGGCAAAGTCGAAGCTGATGAGAGAGAAGAAAGCTAGCCATGAAGCCCATTTTTCACGAATTTGGGATTATCAAGAAGAGGTTTTCCAGTTTAATCCACACACAAAATTTGAGATCGAGACTATTCCAGGGGCAACAGTTGGAAGCAAGCAGAGATTTTTACGTTGTTATGTTTGTTTCAATGCACAACGCGAGTCCCGGAAAGCAAACTATAGACCTATCATAGGTTTAGATGGTGCATTTCTGAAATGGGACATAAAGGGACATTTATTAGCTGCGGTTGGAAGAGATGGAGATAATAGGATAGTTCCTATTGCTTGGACTGTAGTCGAAGTAGAGAATGATGATAATTGAGACTAGTTTGTTAGACAGCTATCAGGAAGCTTGGGTCTTGGTGATGGAAAAAATGTTGCAGTCATATCAGATAAACAAGCGGTTAGTATCATCATCCCCAACGTTTTATGTATTGTTTTAAGGTTTTAATGTATTATTTTGCAATCGGGATATCTAACTGTTTATGTATCATTTTGTAGAGACTTGTGAAAGCTGTGTGTAACCTTCTTCCTGCAGCTGAACATAGACAATGTGCTAGACACATTATGAAAAATTGGAAGAAAGAGAGCCATGATGTTGAACTAGAACGGCTGTTTTGGAAGATAGCATGCAGCTACACCATAGGCGAATTTACAGAAAATATGAAAGCATTGGGAAGGTACAATCCTCAGGCTTTAGCTTCTCTACACCTAACTAATCCGCAGTCATGGATAGGTTCTTGTTGCAATGATATTTTAAACAACTTGAGTGAATCTTTCAATAGAACAATTCGGCAAGCAAGAAAAAAGCCTTTATTAGACTTATTAGAGGATATTAGGCGACAAGCTATGGTTCGTAATGCTAAAAGATTCATTGTTGCGGGAATATTGAAGTCAAAATTCACAAAGAGAGCTCATATTGAGGTAGAGAAGATGATAGTTGGGTTGCAGCATTGCATCAAACACACGGCTAGACATGATTTGCATGAGGTTGAATTACATGGGGTCCGTTATACCGTAGATATGAAGAACTTCACGTGTAGTTGCAGAAAATGGCAAATGGTTGGTATACCATGTGCTCATGCTGCAAGAGTAATCATCAGTAAGAAACAAGCGGTTGAAGATTATGTCAATGTCTACTATACACAAAGTATGTGGCAGGAAACTTATAGAAATGGTATAAGGCCTGTCCAAGGAATGAAATTGTGGCCTAGATTGAATAGATTGTCTGTTCTGCCACCACCATGGCGATTTGGCAATCCTGGAAGGCCAAACAATTATGCCAGGAGAAAATCTAGATATGAATCTGCTACTTCTTCAAGCATAACAAAATTATCACGACAAAGGAGAGTCATGACATGCTCCAATTGTTTGGAAGATGGACACAACAAGCAAGCTTGTTCTAATCCGACTATTCAACCTCCTCCAAAAAGACCAAGAGGTCAACCTAGAAAGTATCAGGTTTGTTTCTTTCTTCATCTCGATTGCATACATTAAAGAAACATTTTGACAATATAAATGCATACATTTTTTATCTGAACTAGGAAGGAGTGCCACCACAACAAGGAATTCCAACACAACAAAGAGTTTCATTCGGAGGAGTTCCACTTGGTTCACAACCAGAAGTAGTTCAGACCCTCAAGGGTCACAGACAAATGCACCTCATGGATCACAAGCTAATCGAGCTCATGGAACGCAACCTAATGGATCGCAAGCTAATCAAGCTCAAGGATCGCAAGCTAATCGAGCTCATGGATCGCAAGCAACTCCAGCTCAAGGATCACAAGCAACTCCAGCTCAAGGATCACAAGCAACTCCAGCTCAAGGATCACAAGCTAATCAAGCTCATGGATCGCAGTCCGAAGGTTCTCAGGCTCAAGGCTGGGCATCATGGTTTGGATGTTCAAACTAAGTTTCAAATGGGATAATGGTTTGATGTATTGTAGACTTTTCTGGTGTTTTTAAGGGATAATGGTTTCTGTTTGTGAACATGGTGTTGTTTTTTTATGAGATCGGAATGGTTTCTGTTGTTTTATTTTGTTGTTATGAGATCAGGTACTTCTGTTGTTTGCGAACATGATGTTTCTGTTGTTTGTTTTTGGGTTATTGTGTTTATGAACATGTTCAATTTTTTCTTTCACCATCATATTTCTTTGTTTCATTGCAATCACAAAACCTGTTATAGTGAGATTGAATAATGAACTCATGATTCAATTAAAGCAAAATGCATTTCATTTCATTACCAATCCGATCATAGCCAGAGACACAATTGATGACAAACATTAAGCTTCAATCCCAAAACAAAGTATGATAAAGCCAAATTCGAACAACACTAAGAGACTACAATGACATAAACTACTAACTAACACTAAGACAAACCATTCTTCTCATACTAATAACTAACATCGAATTTGGTCTCATTTCTTTTGCCAATCACCAAGTAAACAATGACAAAGGTCATGATGAAAAGACAAGCAAAACAAACTATGTTCATCACTCTCCACTTCCTGATTTCCATTTTGCTCCACATTGCATCTTCCTTCAATCCATCAATCGAAAGCTTCAACTCTTCAATCTCAGTTTTTGCATTGCTAATTTCACTTTCAATTCTTCTTATTCTTGGTAAACCATCTTCAAGCTCTTCTAGTACAGCCTCCTCGACCCATTTAAACAAATGCCCCTGTTGCAAAGAAAAAATAAAATTCATACTGACACAGATTTACGGTCTAAACACAAGAAAAGAACTGATCAAACCCAACAAAAGCAACAACATAAGCTACTTACATCTCTTTTTTTTGAAGGCATGCTTTGGTCTCTTTGCCTTATACAGCAGTAGAAAGGTCTTCACGGATTCTCTTGCGTCTTCGATGTCAACATCATTACACCTAAACCACACACACACTTTGACGGGAGGCCACGATCTTCGACGCCGGATGATTGGTTAGAAGAAGAAGCCATCGATGATTGAGAAAATAGAAGAAAAATCAAGAGGAATTGTTCAATAGATAAAGCTTTCACGCGATTTTGAGAGTTAATTTGGGGAACCAATTTTTGATTTAGGGATTGAAGAAGTAGAAGTTATCGATCGATTTGGGGATTTAATCAATTTCTCAGAAGGAACGAACGACGTCGTTTTGATATAACAGACAAATTAGACGGCATAGTAATGGGGTTTAATCGGGCTGTTAAGCTAGTTAACGACGTGTCTACATTGGCGTAATCAACGAAACTTTAACATTTTATTCGTATGTCAACGCAAAGAATGTTTTTAAATAGTCCAGACAAAAGATTGTGCTTAAATTGACCAAAATTTAAAAATTGGACATTTAAATGCCCTTTTTCGGATTAATTAGTTAATACCTGAATCTTTAAATATTTACGTGAAGCAAACTGAACCATATTGTTCTATATATATATTTGAGCTAATTCGAAATCGATATAGCAAGAAACGTTACATTTAAAATGGGTAAAAAAAAAAAAAATGAAAATTGGTTTTCATTCTGATTCAGTCTGAAGCTTCTTCGCCTTCTTCGCCTTCTTCCTGAAGATGTACACATCAGTCTCTTCGTATGCGTATTCAGGATGGAGATGCTCATGCGGAACTTTCTGGATCTTAAAAACGGCGTCGCATAGTTCCCAGAAGAGTTTATCCGCTTCCGGCGACCTAATCTGGTAACCGAGCAGCACCGCGCCGTCTTCCGCCATCAGCGACTCCATCGCCGTCACTAGCTGCCCTACCGACTCCTCGATGTACACAACATCCGCCGCGATTACCAGGTCGAAAGGCGGATTCAGCGCCGAGATCTGATCCCGATTGTTCCAGTAAACGATCGAGGTTTTTAGGGATTTACCAAGCGCCGCCTTGTTCCGTTTCAGGTTGTGTTTGAGCGCCGGCATGACCGGAGCGATGTCGGTGAGCACGATCTCCGTTAGACCTAGTAGGTGAAAAGCCATACCGGCGACTCCGCATCCGGTTCCTAGCTCGACGGCGCGACGGCGGCGGAAATCGAGGAGTTCGGCGTATGGATTCGGGGACGATGATGATGAGTCCACCGTGGACCATCGCTCGGCGAACTTGGAGAGAATCAGAGAGCAAGGCCAGACGGAGGTTCCGACGTGCATCGAGCCATTGTCTTGTTGGATTGAGAGTCGTGTGCCGTTCACGGTCAGATCGATCACCGGAGAGTCTGTGAATTTCATTTCTATGAGAAATTCCTTCCTCAAGCTCTCTCTGCGCGACTCCTTTTGTGTAATTTCGTATCTTCTACAAATTAGGGCTTTTTTATTCACAATTGGGCTTTATTATGGGCTTGAAGTGTCTTTATGTAACCACAGTTTTTGGGTTTTTTGGTTGTGGTTTTGTCTATTTTTATTCTCTTGTTACTATCAATTGATCACGTAGCCTAGTAATTTTGGTGTATAATAATCTTAATTTGTGTTTGTATTAGTTTCTGTATTACCATCAGATTCGAATATAGTGCATGCTGTTTAGTTAAAAAGAAAAAAAGAAAAAAGAAATAGTTACATATCACAAGATTACTTTTAATTAATTTAGTTTGAGATTGCCAAGGTACACATGCATATACTTTCTTTTGGGGGGGGGGGGGGGGGGGGGGGGGGTAAAATGCTACTCATGCATATTACTAGTTAAAAGAAAACTGTTCGTCACATTTTTCCACTAGTTATATAATGCATATATATACATTATATACACACACACACCTAAAATTAATTAGTCATTAAAATAACACTAACAGAGAACATAGAATTTATATCATTCGAGTTAAATATATTTGTAGCTAGACATAACCATTGTTAGTGGCTGTTAAAAAAAAACCATTGTTAATGATCTAAGAGTGTGAAACATGATAAGTAGGATAAAAAAAAGGATGTCACTAGCAAAAGCTAAAGTTTGGTGGTTGGTGCCAATACTTTGTCTTGAATGGAAAATGAAATATTTGACGGCAACGAAAACTGGAAAATGAATTCATCTGCCCCTACATGTTTCTTTTATTGGGTCAAATCAGAGATGTTTTGTTTGTTTTTTCAACAATCAGAAGTCTTCATTATTTTCCTTTTCCGAATTATGTCATGCATATATTACACCTTTCTCCGAAATGATGCATATACACAGGAGAAATTAGTGTAGCAGAGAGTCAATATGTAGACCTTTCCTATATATTTGTTATACTAATACTACAAATGATGTTATGGAGAAAGTTTCATATTCATGATCAAATATTGGAGAAAACTTAAGGGATTTTTTTCTTCTTATATGTCTTAATATAACTATAACATGTATGACTGAATCTTATTTTCTCGAGAGCAAAAGGGGAGATAAAAGGTGGAAAAAGCCTAAGCTGGAATATCAAGCTTTTTCTCTTTTTCTATATCTTTTCCTCCACTAAAAAGTATAATTTTCTTTTTTTTTGCATTTGAGTTAGGGTTAGGAATTAAATAATTGAGCTCCAAAAGTCTCCACCTTTCATTGTCCGCACCACTTCTCCACTCTATCTATGCTTTTTGATTTTTTGTATATCCTTGCATACAAGAAGAAAATTTAAGACCTTTCTACTCTTTAATGGAGAATATGCATGGATCTTCACTTTATCTTCTACACCGAATATGCTTACAAAACCAAATTATTTCCTTGAATTCCTTTATTCCTTGACCCAATATATATGTGAATCACTCTTCCACCGATGGTACAACTTAATACCTTTATGTTTTTTTTGGTGTAATTATATTAAGATCGTAATATTTCTTTTTAGATAATTCAATCATTCGGTGATAAACGATTAAGAGTATATATACAGTATGGCTCACTTGCATAAACCTTAATTGATTGTTCAGAACTAAGTGAAACAGTGACGAAATGAAGTTAATTATAATAGAGATGAGTCAAATATCATTCACATGATGCGAAAAAATAACATGAGTGGAATATATTAAAAATTTGAACTTTAATAGAGGAATTTAGAATAACAAAACTTTGTAAAGGTTAACAATATTAGGTAAAGTTGAACTATTACAGTAGAAATAATTTTAGATAGAAAAATAAAGTAAGTTACATCTTAATAGACCATTCTGTTGTTTTCTTATAAATACTAGAGATCGAAATACACATTGCACAGTGTTATTTGTAAATTTGATTTTAAATTTTAAAATTTTATAAATTTATATTACTATTCTTTTTATTTAAATTGAAAATATTAATTTTATTTATGCATTATCCTAAATGTATCTGATTATTGTGAAGTTATTTTTCTAATAAAATTTGTTATGTGTTAATTGATAAGATTTTTTTTGTTATACGCTGTTGTTGAGTATTTATATTTTTCCACTGAATATGTTTATTCATTTAACTTTCTTTTTATTCTTTAACTTATTTTAGCAAGATCAACAAAATGAATTTACCACCAAAACTCATTCATTTTTTTTCTTTTTTATTCAAAATATTATTCAAAATTTATATCTTAAAAGGAATTTGCTTTGTTTTGCTCTTTTTTAATTTTAAATGTTGTTTTAGTTTTTATTATTCTAAAATATGTAGACCTATTATGAATGTCAAAAAAATTGCTACTCCAAATTTTTTACTATATATTATTATTATATTTACCTTTTTTAATATTTGTTTTGCTCTATTTTAATTTTAAATATTGTTTTAGTTTTTTATTATCCTAAAATATGTAGATTTTTTCACTGAATAGCTTTATTCAATTGGTTTTTCTTTATGTTGCTCATTTTTAGTGATATCAACAACATAAATTTACTATCAATCACATTCATTCTTTTTTTTTCTATTCAAAATTATATATTTCTATTACTATTATGTTTCTCTTTTTAATAATTGTTTTGCTCCATTTTTAATTGTAAACGTTGCTTATTTTTTTTATTAACCTAAAATATGTAAACCTATTATACTTTTCAAAAATATAAACTGTGATGTGTTAATATTAGAACAACGTGTTTTATACTTATATATTGTCATATGTATCTATATCTTCTTACGAAATATTTTTATTTATTTGATTTTTTAATATCATTTTTATCGATTTTAACAAAATAAATTCACCATATCACATACTATTTTAAATTCTTATTGGAAATAGCATTCTAATTTTTGTATTTATGGATAATTTGCAGTTTTTTGTGGTATGTACAAATATCTAAAAAAATATGTATATTAAACCTCATAAAAGATAAAAAAATAGATTATTTATAGTTTTTTGTTGTTTGTAAAATCTATATATACAAAATATATAAAAGCCTATCAAAATTTAATTTTGAAAACCTATTTAAAAATTGGTGATGTGGATAGCTTTATTGGAGAGAGATTTAGCTAATTATATGTATGATTTTATTATAAATCTGAATTGGTTTAATACCAATCGCGAATTCAAAAGTTTTTAAATGTCTTGTTTCCTATGTCCCAAAGACCATTTCTTGGAAGCATACGACGAGTATATACATATTCATTGTTTATATAAATATGTAATCACATGTTCATAAACTTGATAACGTTGAATTACTAAATGAAAACAACTTCCATTACCATATGTGTTCTTAGAAAATGGTGGAAATTACAAAAGATTCCTTGTCCTTTTTCATTATTTATCCATTTCCCCCGAAACTTTTTAAATCGTTTCAAATCCATCCATTGATAGACGATGGATGGCACAACGTTTGTACACCGACCCCAAGAAAATCCCGAGTTTGTCCTCCTTCACCTCCTTCTCCTCCACCATCAACTCTTCTACGCTTCCATGGGTAATTCTGTAATTCATTCATCGCAGACGCAACCGTAACGTCATTTCTAGCGTTCTCAATCTCCTGATCATGATTTTGACTCAGTCCAATGTTGTTGTTCGATCCGAACAAAGCAAAGAACTTTTCGCTGCCGTCATAAGTAGTGGTTTGATCGGAGGATTTTAGCGGGAAATTCTGTAGAAACGCCGACGGGTCGTTGGTAGCTGCGGCAGCCGTCGTCGTCGAATTGGCGCCAATTTCAGCCGCTTTCTGTAATAATGCCGTAGCGGACATATTCGCGTTTGCGTTTGCGTTTTGTGTTTGGTCGCTGCTGAACAAAGAAGGGACAGAGAGAGTAGTAGTAGTGGTCGAGCTTGCGTTTGCGGTTCGCGTAATGAGCTCATCATGGTGATTATTATTATTATTATTCATGCACGCAGACGCACCCTTAGCGTTTCCAAAAACCCAGTCGTAGTCTTGCGGTTGCGTTTGAGGCGGCGCGATGTCTTGTCCCATCCATAAGGAGAGTGACGAAGAAGACGACGGAGGTGGCGGCAGGAAATGATGGTGGTGGTTTTGAATTGTTTGCGGTTGTGGTACAAATGGCTGAAGCGGTGGGTTGAGTGTTCCCATGAGATATTGATAGTTGAGATTGATTCCTGCGGCTCCAGCTGCGGCTAAACCGTTGAGATGAGACGCTGCGTTTATCTTAGCGGTTTCTTCCGCTAAGGCATCGCAGAAAGCTCTGTGTGTAATGAAACTATCTCGCCTGTTTCAGCCCAAAACAACCATTAACGTCTTAATCAACATTTATCTCAACGCATATATATATCAAAAAATTAACTGATAATGCTCATATACAATTGGCGGAAACAAGAAAACCAAGAAAAAAAATCCTTAAGAAAACCGTTGATTTGTCGTTGACAATTTTACGAAAAATAGTGTTACTATTTTGAACCTGGAGACATACACATTCTTAATTTATATGTACATATTTAAATATCTAGCTTATGTTATATATTCATCATGGTTATTATAAATATGTACCCTTTTTGCCACAATCATCACACTATAACAAAAACATTTCCCAGGCAAGAAACTTTACCCTACTTCAAGAAGACAAACTAAATACATAGAAAATGACAAAACATAATCAAAAACTATATGTATATTATTGACAAACAAAAAAAAGAAGAAGATGTAGACACTATTAAAAAGCTACTCTAGAATAGCTTTCGAACATGATCAATACAAACGACAACATAGATATATCTATATATATATATTTATGTATATAGATAGATGTATGTATATACATACCTGGAGAAAATGGTGCCACAGTCGCAACGGTACTCTCTAGTACCACAAGTCTTAGAATGAGCTTTATAATCCGAATGAACAGCGTATCTCTTGGCACATTTCTCGCACTTCCACTTCTTCTCGCCGTGTTTCCTACAGAAATGCTTTTTGATTCCGGTGAGATCGCCCAGAGCTCTGGAGGAGTGATGGTGGACACAAGTCTTCTCCGGACAAACGTAGACACGTTTCCTCACTTCTTTGGTTGTCCTCTGCTTTAGCTTCCATGGAAGATTGTGTCCTCGGCGATGAAGCTGTAAGTTTTGGTCTCTTTGGAAACCTTTACCACATACCTCGCAAAGGAACCGATTCGTAGCCATCAAGGTCTTGGGAGATAAAGCTATGACTTCAGCTTCCGGATCTATGTAGATCATTAAGATTTTTGGTTTCGTTAGGTCAAATCGGATATACAAAGTATATAGTTTGGATCGGATCATGCATGTTAGTCAAATTTGTAATATTCTTCTTCTTCTTTTTTTTGTAGGGTAATAATAATGAGAAAAATTATAAAGGGCTTGTAAATCTATATTCTCATGGAAACCAATAATTTTTTTATAAATTCTAAGAGAACAACTATATATATTGATCACAGAAAGTTTAAATTTACAAAAATCGCATCTTCTTATACAGTATAAACTATTAAGCATCCAGACATCCAGTGATCAAATATATAACTCATGCAGCCAAACAATAGTTTTGATATATAGGTCAAGATCCAGAACATAATAACCCAAGTAAACTAATTAATAGGAAAAAAAAGTTGAAAAAAGATTATAGGGTTTCTTTAAAGGTGATGATTAAAAGCTTTTTGAAATAATATAAATAATTACCAGGATGTCCAGGGAGATTTCTCTTCTTCTTAACAAGAGGAGGATTGATGAGAGATTCATCATGATCCAGAGTTGATGAGTTCTGAGCAAATCCTGATCCGCTGGAGACTGTCTGGAGAACGTCACCTGTCATGTCTTCTTCTGGGTTCTTAACTTCTTGTAAGAGAAATTAAAAGTAGGTTTTTGTATATTGTTGAGAGAGAGAGAGAGAGAGAGAAGGAGGAGACAAAAGGGTAATATAAGAGAAAGATTAGAAATTCTAAGAATCTGCAAGTCTTAACTATGAATGAGAAGGAAAAATAACAAAGACAAAGATATATTGGGTTCTCCACTTATATATCTGGCTTTTGTCTTAACCTATACCACTCTACATATATCAGCTCATATATATGTGTGGGGGTATATGATCACCTTGATCTGTTAAACTGTTGCAGCCATTTCGATTAAAATAAAAGGTTGATTGTGATTTTCTTTTTTCGTTATCAGATTATTTTATGAGGGCTAAGTGGATGGCGGTGGAAAATCATAAGCTGAAAGTGATAGGGGAAAAATAAAAATAAAAATAAAAATGCAAATATCGGGGGAAAAAATGACCATGCCTCGAATATATTATAGCTAGGCTCTGTGTATGCAGTTTTCACTACCAGTTATTAAAATATATGAACAAAAATCTTTGCTTGGTACTCGTTTTTTTTCCTTCATATTATGCACACACATTCTAATGTTTGGTTTTTCGATTTCACTTTTTAGTAACTACTTAACAAAACGTTTTAACAGCTCATCTCGAATTTGGAAAGCTATAATTTTTTTTTTCTCTTTAAATATAAAATTTCATATTTGATATTGTATGATGCCATATATATGTAATCAACTGAAACTAATTTAAATATTTGAAATTTTCCGTGGTAGTGCGTTATGACACTTAGAAAGTTAATATTTCTGCCTTTTCTATTTGGAATGATTATCCTGTTATTTGTGTTGCCCTTTTCTCCCCATTTTTTTGTTTGTCCTATACATGCCCTTGCTAACTTAGTGTAAAATTTTTTATCTTATTTTACTTATAACTTCTGCAAGTTAACTATATTTAAAATTAATATCTGTATATATATATATATATGTACTCACAATAAAGTAAAATCATAAAAGTATATACACATGTTAATATTTTTCATGTGTTAAAAGAACTAAAAAACAATAGATATGTTATAGTTTCAAGCTTATAAATATCTTAACCTTCTCGACTAAATATAAAAATTAACTCAACTTAAAAAAAAAAACATTGTTCGACATATTGTTTAAGTTTATTGATTAGTTAATAATAAATAGTTATAACTCTGTTTAGTTGAAAACACAGTTAACTATATATCGATCCCATCAAATATCTTTATTTTTGTTGGTTTTAAGGTTGGTATATTAGAACTCAAATGTTAAATCTGTACAGAAGAATATTGTTTGGACTTTAGACTTTTCAGCTTACAAAAGAGAGAATCGTAATTTGAGTGGATACTATTCAAGAATTTTGGTCATATGTGATTTGTGAAGTTTGAGAGTCATATATTATAATTCCGAAACCATTAAGTCTATATAGGTGAAGGATATAAGATCCAACGGTGATGGTTACATCTCTTGTTTATCGAACAAAGCCTGCAATGCACGTGTACCCATGCACGTGCTCTTAGGTATAATCCAACAACGTACGACAAAAGACCTAAGATAAATTAGACATGCATTAACAGTCGTTCGACGGCCGTGAAGTCATTTTTATGTTTTTTATCGAATAGTGAAATCAAATTTTTCCTTATGGAATCTTGAAATTTCATTACTCTTCACTTACATTATTTTTACTTACGTAACATTTAATATGTTTTAAGAAAATGTTCAAATAATTTTTTTTGTTTTTGAGTTTTTTTTTGTTTTTGTAAATTTGAGAAGAAACTTTGGTGACTTTATTCAATGGTAGATAAGAAGAGTATATTTTTTCATGCTTTTTCTATAATATTTTTGTCTTCGCCATTCTCTTTTCCCTCCCTCTTTTTCTTTATGAAAGTGATATTAAGTAACAAACCGTATTTTTCTTTTGGAAAAAAGTGATCTGTGTGATCTGTATATTTTAACCCCCAAAAGTGATATTTGTATATATATATATATATATATAAATTTCTATGAAAAATTTAAAGTATATTTATTTATTATTCATAACATTATAAGAATATATACATTGGTTTGGAATTCTATCTTTGCAAAAATATTTTCCATCGATATCTCATGCGACTACTATATATCATCAAGCTGAACTTACCTGACATTATCATTACATTTTGACAGTTATACCATTTCCTAAACCTTTTTATATTCTGTTTCTTTTGTTAACTTATAAGCTCTAGATCTCTGACTTAAATTCTCTTTATACATGAAAGCAGTTGTTGATAAAACCTAGCCAATCTACAAATAAAACTGTGTTTTTATGTTTCACAAATTAGTTAAGTAAACAAATCAATCAGCTCAATAACTTTACCTGAAGTTCAAAAAAAAAAAAAAACTATTGCAGTAATGTTATTCGACGACCTAGCTAATCACATTAAGCAGCTATTTTACATAAGCTATAGCTATCTTTTTCGTGTCGATATACTATTATTTTGTGCATTTCATGATAAAAACGAACGCATATAATACATTAGTCAATAAGCTATAGCTATCAGATATTTTGAGGTCTTTACCTCGTTAGGAGGTCAAATTCAACTGGTGCATAAAAGTTAATTTTTAAAAAAATCGACCCTCGAACAAATAAGAATGAACTAAATCAAAATACATGTTTTTGCCCTAAGATAAGACGTTAATTATCATGGTTTAATTAAAGAGAATAAAAGGTGCATGAGACATAGAACTGACAAAAGGCAGGTAAGGTTTTGGAAGTCGACTTGTGGGCTGACTTAATTAACAATTCTTTTGAGTATTATTTAAACTTTAATCATAATGTAATGATGTTTTTAAGAGTGTCCTTTTTGATGTTAAAACTGGTGAACCTTTTTTTACTATAAAATTTTGGATTTTTCTTCTTGAACTATGGTGGCACCAGAATATTCTCCTACAATTTTCGAGACTTTGTAATATATAGTATTGCTCTCTTTGCTTTGATATATAAAATAAAGATTCCTAGACATACAAATATTAAAAATGTATAAACATTTATATTTTTACATATCGATGTACATGTTCCTATCGATTAACATCCTTGAGGGAAAAAAATCGATTTTGAACTGAATATGTAGACACACTATGATAGTTGAATCTGAAAATTTCAGATGTTTATTACATCAAAAATACTTTAACTTGTGTTTGTATATTTATAGTTTAATTTGTTAAATAAATTAAAATATGTAGAAATAGCATGAAATTGCAAAGACAGATGTGGATCTAGAGGGTACATTACAGATATACCACATGCTCTTTTGGTTCATAAGAAAGTAGAAGAATATATACTTTTTTGCAGATGCATTATTAGGTTAAAATGCAGACATCCCTTTGTGATTTTGCCTCGTTAGTTGGGAGATAATAAACAATAATAGAGTGCCAATAATATATTTAAATAAAATATGAAAGCACCATACAAAATACAGACATACAGACCATATGTAAATGTATACGCCTATACTGGTCATTAACTTTTAGCTAGTGAAAACTTGTTTTAAAGATTTTGACTAGATCCAAAATTGTGTCCAAAGTTAAAGGTTGGTATAATTCTGTATATTGTAGACATGTTATATATGCGAGTATGTATATTGTGTAGACATGTAATACATGCGCTAAGTTCATATATGATATATTGATGAGTACTATAAAGTATATATACATGGAAGAGGGTGCGATCGATAAACGACATTTCAAAGAAGACAAAGGATTAGATTCATGGTATTAAAATTTAGCGATATATATCAAATAAATAAGATACGATTAGAGTTAAAGTAAACATATGTCACTTAGTGAATGATAATGGTGTTATTGTTTTTACTCTCATTTTGACCAATCCAATACATTAGGTCAATCACTATAGACAATTATTACAAGACAAAAGAAACATTTTGTTTTTTTGTTTCTAATACCAAAGTTATACGTATACCATTATATGATCAGATAGTATGCTGCTTGCTAAAAATAGCGTATAGGTAGACCAATGATTAAGGGTGATGAGGATATGAATTGGCTTTATGTGGTTTCAATTTTTTTTTACTACCCTAATTTCATTGACATTACGATTAATTATAGATCTACATATCACATGTTATGCAGTTTTATTCATAGTAGTCAGTGAAATATTTCTCAAGAATTAGTGATGAGTATGTATATATTTATTATATATCTTAATTTTTGTTATATACATTAACTCACCCTCTCGTCCAAGTTCTTAGTCAAAACATCATATCAAGAACCATAATATTTTTTTTTTTTAACAAAAATGAACTATAAGAAATCTCCAAGTCGCATGGTTTTTGTTTTTGTTTGCAAATATATAACTCTTGGTCCTTAATCAAGCGAACACACAATCACAGCTAAAGATATATATATATATATATATATATATATACTACAAAATAATTGTATTTATATTTATAACATGTAGATGGTGTACACAAGCTAACTTTTCCATGCAACTTCCAGTGAAAATTTGAAATGGGACCTTAATTAAGATTCTCTTTAATGGGTCATAAAAGTAACTAAAAGATAAAGTCACCCTCTCCAACCTTTTCCACAAAGTTGATAGAGACTCGGGCTATCCATTAGTTAGTGCTACTAATTGAGAATGAGATATATACTTATTTCTCTAGACATAAAAGTGGTTGTTAATTTTTGTTTGTGCCATTATATGTTGTCATTTGATAATTTCAACGTTATATGCTGTAGAAAAACTTCTATCTAGTTGGAACCTACCTGCATTTTTTTTGTATTTAGGTTTCTTGAACACACTTCTCATAATAGACATGTGAGGATATAACTTATTTAGCTTCTTGTGTAATTCTCTTATTGTGTCGATGTTAACAAAAAAAAAATTCTTACTGTTAGATTCGATCACTGTGTGATGACAAGATAAAACGTATTGACGTTATACATATACATTTGTCCATATGGAATAAAAACATAGAAAAGACAAGTTATAAAATATAGGGTATGACCTTATCAAAACGGTTGTCAAACATTGCCCCACTATGATTGATCCATAGTTTTTTCCTTTCTGGCATCCACCTTGATCCATAATTTATGGCTCGTAAAAGCATAATTAATCTACAAAGTATAAAATTGTTAGTGATAGCTACTTGTAAGTGTTTCTAACAATAAGGCTATATATATACATATCAGGCTAAAAATTATTTTGGCTTTGAAAGCTTGCGTCATCAAATGTAATTTATGAATTTTATTATAATAACGCACTCTGATGTTTAGTGATTATTAAGATACTTAACGAGGATCTGAAATATCAGAGTGCATTTGTGATATTAATTAAGAGAAATTTATATAAAAAAGCATTTTGTGAATTTTGATTACAAAAAGACACTTTGTGGAGAAGAGGCACTTTGTCTACTGTTGATAATATGTTAATTCGATTTTGCCATTTATCTTTCCTTATAGTTATCCACATATGTTCATCTACGTGATCGGAATATTTTAGCCATTTGTTATAATTTACAAGTTTCACAGAGTTCATACACAAAAATATGTAAAATAGATATACAAAATCACATTTAGCTGCATATAAAGGTTCATCCACAAAAGGCATACAAAATTGATAGATAAATTAAAATAATACATATTTGGCTGTCCATGAAAGGTCATCTACGTGAGCATGAGCTACATCAATCTCAAACTAGTCCAATGAACGTATGAAGTCGTCCACATATGTTCATCCACGAGGTCGGAATATTTTAGCCATTTGTTATAGTATACAAGTTTCACAGAGTTCATCCGTAAAAGATGTGCAAAATAGATATACAAAAATTGTATTTAACTGTTCACAAAAGGTTTGTCAACGAAAGACATGCAAAATGGATAGACAAATTTAAACAATACATGTTTAGTTGTCCATAAAGGGTCATCCACGTGAACATGAGCTTCATCAATCTCAAACCAGTCCAGTCAACGTTTGAAGTTATCCACAAAATTTCATCCACGAAGATTGATGACGAAGTGTTATGGTTATCCACAAAGGTTCATCCACGTGGTCTAGCAGTTCTGGACATTTGATCTTGTATGAAAATGATAAAATGGTCATTTTGCATAATGAAAATGCCTCTTCTCTTCTAAATACTTTAAAATGTAATCTTCTCTTCTAAATACTTTAAAATGTAATTTTCTCATTAATTAAACACAGTGCATTGTCCTATTCTTTGGTGATCAGTAATAATTAAGATACTAACGAGGATAATGAGGCGTATCGAATGGGCTTTATGGCCCAATGTAAACAGTAGTATTACGGTGTCGTATCGTATTCCTTTATTTTTTTTTTATTTTTTATTTTAATTTCGACTCGATTAACGCCAAAATTGTTCTTCTTCTTCTTCGCTCAACGCCGTGTTCTAACTCTTTCTCAGATTCCTTCCGAGCAAGCTTCTTCGATCTTCCTTAGTGCGAATTTCGTTTCTAAAGGTAAGTTTTTCCGATCTCAAAGCTATGAGTATTAAAGAAACTGTTTAATAAAACCTAATTGCTATTGTTCCATTGTAATCACTTTTCTTAGATTTGTCCATCGGGAATCGAAATCTACCGTCTTAAAAACTGATGTTTACCAAATCGAATCGTTGCGTAGAAACTTCAATATTCGCTTCTGTCGCTTAATTTTGCAAAATCTCTCAGAATGATTTGATTTGTGTTGATAGAGATTCTTCTGCAATGGACACAAAATCTCTGGCGAAATCGAAGAGAGCTCACACTCAACATCACAACAAGAAATCTCATGCGGTTCATAAGCAGAAAGCTGCAGAGAATTCCAAAAATCACGAGAAGCTCCAAGGAGGAGGAAACCAAACCGCGGCTGCTCTGAAAACAAAGAGTCCGGTTCAGTCTCGCCGTGTATCTGCACTCCCGTCGAATTGGGATCGGTACGATGAACAACTCGATCCCGGTTTGGAAAATGCTTCGAGAAACCAACCGGAGGATGCGATTTTGCCGAAAAGCAAAGGAGCAGATTATCTTCATTTGTTATCTGAAGCTCAAGCCGAGTCTCAATCAAAGATTGAGATTGATTCAGATGGTCTATCATCGTTAGATGATCTTTTGCACGGTATGAAAATCTGAACTAGACTCAATTAATGTATCGCTTATAGTTTACTTATATTGGATTCAAAAATTTTGTGAAAATGTTGCAGATGAGTTTAGTCGTGTGGTTGGATCTATGATCTCTGCTAGAGGGGAAAGTATGCTTTCATGGATGGAAGATGACAACTTCATCGTTGAAGAAGAGGGGTCAGCTTCCTATCACGAGGTAATTGATTTCTCAAAGCTGAGATTGAAGTTTCAGCACACTTGCTTAATCGTCTCACGGTTTGATTACATGTAGCCTGGATTCCTCTCCTTGAATTTGAATGCACTGGAGAAAATGTTAGAGAAAGTGGATTTGCATGAGAGACTCTACATTGAAGCTGATCTTTTGCCGCCTGAGATTGTACGTTTTACTGGATTTAAACCATTAAGCCATATACATTATAAGGCTCTGTGTTTGACATATTCGTATATTGTGGATTGTGCAGTGTGCATCTCAATCAAAAGTGAGCCCAGATAAAGACGTGGAGGCTGAGTCTCTGGATCAAGTCAAGGACATACCAATATTCACGGACCAGACAGAGAAACCTTCAGCAATTGAAGACGATCTAGATTTGCTCCTCGATTCCTACGCACTGGCCAGTGCCTCTAATCAGAATCCTTCAGCTTTTGAAGCTGATTTGGATTCGCTTCTCAACTCTAATAGTGGCGCAGAGCCATTCAACAAACCAGCGAACCCATCTGGTCAAAAGATTCAGACGACAGGTTTTGATGACATGCTTGATGATTTGCTCGAAAGTACTTCAGTATCGACCAAACCACAGCAGAACCAGGCCTCTTCGTCGTCTTCTTCCTCCGTTGGCAAATCCAAAGTTTTAGATGAGTTTGATTCTTGGTTAGACACTATTTGATTTGTTGTATGTATTTTGCAATAGGTCAATGAGAATATTTACTCAATGATAATGGCTTTTCAAATCTTCTTTGATACTTTTTAAAGTCTGAATCAATCCAACATCAAAGACAAAAAATAAAACAAATCCTCAAAAGTATTGATGAACAACAAATCTGGTCAGACAAAGTGACTTGTGTTTTCTGCTCTCTACTTGTTAGTGTTAGGCTCCAAGTTCATTGCTTGGAGATTAAGCAAAAGATCATTGGAGCTGAGGTAAACCTTGTTAGCTGATTTAGCTACAGTCTGAGCAATCTCTCTTGCAGCTTCAATTTTCCTCAGAGTGATGAAAGCTTCATTGTTTGCAATAGCTTCACCTATGAGTTGAGCACTCTTTGCTTCTCCCTATCAATTACCAAGGAAAAAAATTTGGCATTTAAACAAACATATATCACAAGAAAGATACACACACAAACTTCCACTAAAACATATCGATATACTTCACCTGAGCTCGGATCACAGCACTCTTCTTGTCTTGCTCGGCCTTCTCGACAACAAACTTAGCACGTTCTGCGTCCTGAGCCGCGACTTGTTTCGCCTCGATGGCTTCTCTGAACTCTCTGCCAAACGTGAGGTTTGTGATTGAGACATCATCAAGAGCAATGTTGAAATTAGCTGCTCTCTCTGTCAGAATCTTGCGTATCTCCCTGCTCACAGCCTGTAAACAGGGTTAAAACTTTAAAACCACATGTCGCGACTAGAACATCAGAGCAGGAACATCAGAAAAACACTAACTTCTCTCTGTGTAATGAGCTGGCTCGCATTGTACTGAGCCACAACTGCTTTGAGAGTCTCATTGACGACGGAAGGGAAAACTCTTTCCTTGTAATCCTCACCGAGTTGCCTGTAGATAAGCGGCAAGCGATCTCCCATTGGACGATGAAGAACCCTAAGCCCAATTGTCACCTGTACAACAACAGAACAATGGTTTTCTTTACTAGCTACTTCACACACAGACAGACACAGAGAAGCACAGAGAAGAATATTGCAAAAAAAAAAAAAAACCTTTTGAAGGTCATGACTTCCTGTGTCGCTAGTCACTTCGAAAGGCAATGCACGAACATCGTAGATGATTGGTCTTTCAAACCAAGGTATCATGAAATGTGTACCTTCTGGATAAACCTGGGAAAAAAAAAAAAAAAAACAGAAACCAATTTAGCAACTTTTGTTTGATGGTGAGAGAACTTCCATTGAAGAGTACAATTACAAAACCTTCTCTTTGATTCCGGTTATCCGGTTAAACACGATGGCGCGTTGTCCTCCTTCGACATTGTAGATGCTATTAGCGATACCATAAGCTCCAATTCCACCAATAACACTGACTTTGAGCAATGCAGAGAGCAGAGGTGATCCAGGAATCTTTGGGACTTTTGTAGCATTCATTTTCCTAAAAACCACAAAACACATTGATCGTAAAAGATATGGGAAACAAAATTCGTAAAAGTCAGAATTAAAATTCATAGATATGAATCTGAAGCAACTAATGTCTCCAAGAAATATCAACACATGATCCTTCTAAGCAACTGGATTCGCGTTAAACCCTAATATAAAGATCCTATCTAATCGCGTCACCTCGATTTAGGACGCAAGGATCATAAAAATTGAAGAGTGTGATTTTGATTGGCAAAGAAAGTAAAGAAACGGATCTTGATCGGAAAATTGAAGAGTGTGATTTCGATTGGCAAAGAAAGTAAAGAAACGGATCTTGATCGGCGAAAGAGACGGAGAGGAGAAAAACGCACCTAAGTTCGAGTCTTGATTCGCCGGCGAAGTCAGGGTTTAAGGGAAACGATCAGAGATTGAAGCGTAGGTAAGGGGTTTAACAAACGATACAGCAAAAGGGTGTGTGTGTTTGTGTATATTTATATTGGGCCCAGGAGGCGGTGACATTTTCTCAAAGTTTATTGGGCCTATTAAGCCCATCGATACATGTTTGGCTTGATTAACACGCAAGTCATCATTCATTCACACGACTTCCGATTTGTTAGACCAAATTTACAGCTCAATTTCTAATTTAATCACATAAGCACACTTTAAATTAATAATAATTTTCAATTTAATGCATTGAATAAATAAGTTTTTTTATTACAACCTCCCATACAATAAAATAAATATATGATCAAACGATGAATTTCAAACATAACAGAACAAGTCCAATACCGAACCCTAAGCCAGCCTTCATCTCACTGGAGCCAGAATTTTCCGACGGAGCCGCAGCTTTCGTAGAGGAGTCGTCTGAGTCACCTGAGTCATCTGAAGGACCAGGAGATTTTGGTTCCGGACCAGGAGCCACCTGTGGCGGTGAGATCTTGTCTTCTCCAAACATCTCTTCCGGCAACAAAACCATGTCCACCACGTAAACCGCAAGAGGAAGTTCTTGTCTTAATGCATTATTGACACGTGCCTCAACGACACCGGTTGATACGTTGACTTGGTTCCCTTGACCGGTGAAGTTAAGCCCGTAAACCGCACCATCTCGCCCTGAAGCTTGAGTCCTGACCGGGTTACTTACGGAGAGAAGATCGTCCAATGAGTAGAATTTGGGACTAACATGGTAAAGAACGAGCTTGACTTGGTCGTCGGGGCTTAACTTGTTCAGTGTTCCGGGTTTAAGGTTTTCAAAGGCGTTGTCTGTTGGTGCGAGCACGGTCATGCCTTCAGATGAACTGTTGACTTGGATGTTGATTTGGTTTCCGGCTTGCGTTATGTTTAAAAGACGCATAAAAGTAACAAATTGACCGCCTTTTTCGAGGATGGCCGTGACATTGATGGGACCAGCCTGGCTAAGAGCTGGAGCTGCGGACTGAGCGGTTACATCCGTGGAGAGGAAGACCGCGGCGAGGAGGAGAAGAGGAGCTAGAGTTAGATGAATGGTGGGCATTGCGTTTGAAGTTTGGGTTTATGTGTAGATATTTTTTTGGGAAAGTGAGGTTGGGGGTTAAAAGGATTTATATGGATGTGATGAGTTGTGGCTTAGTTGTAATGAGTTGGGATTGGCTAATAACTCATTTTGACAAAATATTTGGCGATAAAAATTGGATTTTCTATCCAATTATATGTTTATTAACTTATATGTTTACTAACTTATTAGGTGGTTGCCAGTAATTATATAGAGATGTAATTTTTTTATAAGCATAATTACTTGTAATATTTAAGTATTAATTAATTTTTAAATATATTCTGTCAATGTTATATATATATATATATATAGTTTTAGTGTATAAATAATCACACAAACGTTTCATATTATTTTGTGTATTTTGAAATTGATTTATTTAAAATCTTTTTTTATTGCAATTACAATAACATATACTTCTAAATATAAAAATTATATTAAATAAAAATTATTTTTTATAATATTTTTTGAATATTATCTATACTATGCTTTCTTTTCCTCTTACATAATATAATAATGTCAATATATATATGTTTTAAGTATATATTTCTAATTAAACAAAAATAATTTTTTACCATTATTACTTATTCTAAGAGCGGATAGATGGTTGTCTTGTACATTCATCCGTACCAACCACCTTATCGCTCTTATGATAGAAATGATTTAAAAAATGGTATAATAACTTCGATTTTTGCACTATCTATATTTATATCATAACCTTCAATCCCACTAATAATATTGACTTTGAGCAATGCAGAGAGTAGATGTGATCCCACCAATTATTCTTTGGGGGTTTTGTAATATATTCATCCTCTACATATTAATTGAGAATGTAATTTAATGAAAATATATGATTTATTTTAATTTGATTGGTTAAAATCTTCTATTTATCCTAATTAAATGTGATATGAAAATGATGATGTGTAATAATGATATAACTGTGACATGATATTTACTAATACATGTAGTTTATGACATGGCAAGAAAATGTTTCCTTAACAATATTTAAATTTGATTTGGTTGTTGCATGTATAATAACTTGATTAAATAATCAAACATTTGACGAAATAAAAAACTAGAGTGGTATGTCTGCTCCGTTTTATCCTCAGACAGATATGCAGCAAGAGATTGGTCAAAATTTTCCTGGGTAATTTTTAATCTCTCTCAATGACACAGTAATATTTCTACAATCATTTCGTTGTGTTCTGCTTTGTTGTTTGCTTGGTTATCCTGTATTTGAACCTCTGTTCTCGTCTAAAATTATGTTGGAAAATGAGACCAGTTTCTCCTTCTTTGAGACTTAGATTGTAATGTAAAGCACATATCTTTCAAGATTCTGACCTAGGAACCAACAATTCTTGAGTTTAAAACGAGTCATGAAATTTCAGCTCTAATTGGTCGTCAACAAAAATAGTTTTGATGTAGTAGTTGAAGGATGTAGAATCAGACAATATTTATCACGATAGTAAAGTTTCGAAGATGTTATATATATACAATATGTTTTGAATATTTTTTCCTTCTGACCGGATAGATAACTACACAGAAAATAAATTTAGTATGATTTAGTGGCGCAACATCAAGATTCTATTTAGCTCAGCCTAAAGGTTCAAAGAGAACGTTTGGAGACCTGCTTCCTGTAAGTTCAATGTCTAGGGCAACAGATCGAAAGTTAATAATAATGTGTTATATTTTTGCTATGTACAATTTGTGACGCTTTTAAAGATATACTAGATTACTACGGGATAATTTTTAATTTTGTAATTTATATATAATAGTAATATAAAAGTGTACTATATATCTATTCTGGTTAATTTATAAAACGACTAAATTTATATCTATTCTGGTTAATTTATAAATTGAATAAATTTATATATTTTTTAATAATGTTGGATATTAAATATATATTATTGATCATATTTTGTGTTTAAGTGGGGATTTTAGTAAGGATTTTGCTTCATACATGTATTTTTTAAAAATAATTATATATTTGTGAATGATTATTTCAGTTCAACAGATTAAAAAATGATTGTGTACGGAATATCCAAACTTTTGTTAGGAAATTTGACAATTAAAAATTATTAAGAAAAAATTAAAATTTGCAAAAATTTCTTAAATTTAGCAAAGTACCAGAAATTATGGTCCTAAAATTTTAATCTTTACCAGTCTCAAATTTAGATAATGCTTTTCAATACATTAATCCTACTTTTCCTCCTGATTTGGAAAATAAGCAGGCTTAAATTTTGTAAAATTTTGTTCAATAAATAATATATAATTTTTATATAATTAATATTTGTAACGATGATATTTGAAAAAAACAAAAAAATGAAAAAAAATATTGTATCTTGAAATTATGCACTCATAAATAATCATACATTATTGTATGGATTTATGACGATCAAACATAAATTTTAACTTGTAATTTTAAGTATTTTTTTTAATTTAGTTTATTCATGTTAATTTCACTTTTTTCTGTTTGGTTTACGCAAAAAATTAAAACCACTTAAATAAATTGTTTTAAGTACCTAAAATAAATTAAAATTAAAAATAAAATCAAAACAAATATATCTTAAACTTTTATCAAATAAATGAAATAACCGATCTTAACTATATCTTAAACTATTATCAAATAAATGAAATTTTGATATATGTTCCATGTCTTTAATCAACTTTGTGGCCGATCTCAATATCTCATATATATTATTATTGGAAGATAATCTATTATAAAAGTAACAACATATAAACACATTAATCGAATAACCTTAATCCACCAAAGCAATTAAAGAGACGAACATGTATCAAAATATGTTACAAAATGTATATATAATTATTAAATAAAGTAAACCAGTTTGTCTACACTGATACTATAAAAGAACATCAACAATGAAACATACAAATCAAGTTGATATACATAACAAAAACAGAACTGAATAAAACTAAGAAAAATTAGAAAATAAAAAGAAAAATATCAAATTCAAAAAATTATAGAAATAAAGATACAAAATATCGAAGGGCCTGTCAAATGATTTCAACATGGATTTTTTCTTGCACAAACCTTAGAAGCTTCATGAAGACTTAGTCGTAGCCTTTGGAGGCGTCTTGTGAAAGTTTCATATCTTCCTCAAATGATTTGCTCTAGTTGCCAGTCGGTTGGCTTCAAAACTGTTGCCTGTTTGTCTTTAACATGACTTTCCGTGAAGATCAAACTTTTTTTTTAGTTAATTCCACCCTCTTCTAAAGAGGACACTAACAAAGTAAAATAGTACCAAAGATAAAACAATACGACTGAAAACAATAATTTTCGTAAACAAAAATACAAAGCTAGAAACCAAGCGATGACTCCACAAAGTTTTATTTGCCGTGATTTCATTAAGTGATTTCCTTGTCAAACCACATATAATCTTTAACAAAAAGAAGCACATATAAGGAAACATAATACTTCTGTTCATCGAACAAAACAAAACAAATAATCCATTGAAATGAGAAAAGATTGAGATGCATCAAACGTTTTATGCATGTGGCTGATATATAAAGAATAGATTAACATGCAAAAAACAAATAGATGTAGCAAATAAATTGAAAAATGAAGATATGTAATGTTTGACAAACATTTAGATCCCAAAGAAACTTACTGAGATTTATATATTTCCATACAAAAGATTTGTGTGGCCGATATATGAAAAAAATATTAACATTCAAAAAAATGACGATGCCTAATGTGTTGTTTTCTCTAAACCCAACCCAATAAACTTTTAATTACCACTACACCTCCATTTATACAATTATCATTCCGAAAGATCTGCAAAGAAATCCATTTTGGATATATAGTTATTCTTACTTCTATATTAACGAAATATAATGCTATCTTTCTCAATAAAGATGACATTTTAATAATAGTGTATGTTTTAAGGTAGATACATGCAGAATCAAATATTTAGCAAATATTTGCATTCTAGAATATATTTGTACATTCTGTATTTTGTGAAGATATATTAACACAATATTTTAAAAATGATTGGTTACCGGTTAAAAAATCTTACTTTCTTTTTGTTTAATATTCGAAATTTTATTAGTTATTGTAACCGCATAATAATATATTCGAATACTACATTTAGATAAGTAAAATTTGCTATATAATTAGTTATCGTTTAATTCGGTTTATAATCTAGTTGGATTGATTTGTGTTTTATATGTACATCGATTTTGAAATTTTGGTTACTGTTACACCCAATTTAAATCAATTAAATCGAGAAATGTTAAGAATGTAATTAATTAATTAAATAGAAAATATTAAAAATAATTATGGTGTAAAACGCATCAGTTAAAATATATATAATTAAAATACTGACACATTAGCCTATAATGTTTCCTGTTTAATATATAGTAGATATTTTTTTAAAAACAAAAATTCACTTAAATTTTCTGTCATATTTATTTAAATCAAAATGTTTAAATTATATACAAAAACTTAAATATTAATTGTAGATTTTTAAAACATTAAATACAATTAAAAAATAAATAATTATTGAAGTTTTCGTTTGGTTGCAAGAAAAATTGTATTTAGTTGCAAGAATAAAGTGTTTGAGTCTTTAACCATTTTCAGATTTAAAAAATTTAAAATTCTGAGATAATGACACATAAGCCACTAATGCTTCATTTTTAATATATGTTAAATTTCGTTTTGATTCGGCATATACTATCTAACTCTTCATCTTTTTAATCTGTTTCTGTTATATTTTTAGCTATATACATAATATGTTTTTTATATTCAGAAAGTACAATTTTTCTATTGTTATGAGAATTTAGATAAATTATTTATCATAATATATTGTGATTTCCTATGATCTGACGAGAATTCCAAACTAAGTTTGAGTCAAATATGTAATGTCAATACATTCTAATTTCCGATCAATAGCTATCGTGGCAAGAAATCAATAGGAAATATGAGTAAATTGAGACCAAAAATGACTTAATCATTGAAGAATTAATGTAAGAAGAAGAAGAAAAAATTTGCAGCAAATCCGCAGCAGGTAACCCGTAGCAGTTAACCTGCTCAACCAGCTATCTATGGGTCTGACCCATTTGGGCTCCTAATATAGCAGACACATTTAACAAAATCCAGTCATCAAAAAATAAATATAATTTTATGTTTTTCCAAATTTGATTTTTTTTTTCAGGTCTATCTCAAAATATAATAGATCTTTTGTTATAATGAAATGTTTAGTTAAAATTAAACCATTCTTTGCTACTATAATTTAATATTGGGCTTGATTTTTATATACTACAAAAAAAATTTAAATATTTGAGATGATTTTAGCTATTGTATTTATATGTATTGTATTTATATAATTATATTTTTAAAACTATTCATGCCCGCACATGCATTGCTGGCCAATCTCCTAGTTTTCCTTAAAACACAAAACATATTGATTACCAAAATTACTGAGAAAATGTCAGAATTAAAATTCACCTGGATCAACATAGATTTGAATCTGAATCTACTAGTACAAATTTCTCTACGAAATATCAACATATGATCGTTTTTAAGCAACTAGATTCGACTTCTTAACATTCATACAAAAAAAACTGGATTTGAGTAAACCCTAATAGAAAGATCCTATGTAATCGTGTCACCCCTAAAGGACGCAAGGACCATAAAAATTGAAGAGTGTGATTTCGATTGGCAAAGAAAGAAAGAAACGGATCTTGATTGGCGAAAGAGACAGAGAGAGAAAAAACACACCTAAGTTCAAGTCGTGATTCGCCAGCGAAGTCGGGGTCTAAGGGTATTAGTAATGGGCCTAACTCACACCCAAAAGCTAGCTCAAGAGTGGAGGGTTGCCTCATACTATATATATTGTCAAAAAATCTCCCAAACTTCCAATGTGGGACAATTCCAACACGCCCCCTCACGCTCAGTATTTTAAGTCTGAAGCGTGGAGTATAATCACGAGTGAAGGCCACAATCAGGACATTTGGGTATAACCTGGCTCTGATACCATGTTAAGTTTTCTGAGCTTCCAACCCAAAAACAATTGGCAATAAGTGAATTTGCCCAAATCTCTTATATATTAGTCAAGGTCCCTCCCAACTTTCGATATGTGACATATCTTACACACACTCTCTAGAGATTAAGGCTTCATGGCCCATTAACTTCTACATTATCCAATACCCCCCCTCGAGAGATAATGACTCTTCTAGCCATTAATCTTGCAGATCATCAATTTTGGGTCGAGGAGCAATGCCACTTTTTTTTGGGCCGGAAATAAACCATAATCAGTCCACTTTTGGGTCAGGGTTACGAGTGGAAGGGTACTTGAAGGTGCTTCGTTATTTGAAAGGGACGCCAGGTCAAGGACTTCTCTACAAGGCCAATACTGATTTGATATTGACGGGGTATTGCGATGCTGATTGGGCCGCTTGTCCTTGCACTTGTCGTTCTTTAACAGTATATGTCTTCTTTCTTGGTGACTCTCCTATTTCATGGAAGACTACCAAACAAGATACAGTTTCTTTATCTTCAGCTGAAGCTGAATACCGCTCGATGTCTTGGTCTACTAAAGAGGTAAAGTGACTTAAAACTTTCTTACAATTCTTTGGAGTTAAGCAGTGTGGGCCTATTGCGTTTCATTGCGACAGTAAATCAGCTATGCACATTGCCAATAATCCTGTTTTTCATGAACATACTAAACACACTGAGTCCGACTGTCATCATGTTCGTGACGCCATTCACACTACAAGAAAACAGCCCTTTTGCATCGGAAAGTTGCGACGGCGAATGGTGATCGCAATTTGCGACGCGTTTGCGACGGATTTGCCAGAGAAAAATAGTGTCTCGCTAATCCGTCGCAAATTGCGACATCAATAGCCCGTCGCAAACTGACCGCAGCTTTACGACGACATTGCGACGAACTTGCAACCGATAGGGGTAATTGCGACGAACAAACAAGGCCGTCGCAAAGTATATCGCAATTTGCGACGGGATAGTGAAGAAGAAATTCTGTCGCAACTTTGCGACCAACTTGCGATGAATTTGCGTGGATACTCAAAGTAGGTGAACCACGTTTTACTCTCTTCCCACCGGCCTAAGTAGTTAGGTACGAAGTCACAAATCAGTCGGTTTTGTGTCACAAATCCGTCGCAAATTGATCGCAATATATTATGATGTCGCAAATCTGTCGCATTCGTCCGTCGCGAGGCCGTCCTAAAATTTCTGAATGTCTATAAATAGCCTTCAGGAGTTAGTGAAACAATCACAACAGAAAGAAAGAAAGAAAGAAAGAAAGAAAGAAAGAAAAGTAAAGAAAAAAATCTTATAGTGTTCAAAAAATAAGAAAATGATAGATTTTAAAAAAGAGAGAAAAGAGAAGTGAGAAAGAAATATTGAGAGAATGTCTTCAGATCATAGCATATATGCGTTACGATCGTGGATGTACAATCATCGGAGACTGGCGAGGTGACGAAAGAGTTTCGGGATGGGTTTCGAGCATTCTTATATCAGGCGACAAACCAATCATTTGCAAGGGAAAACGGTAAAATATTCTGTCCATGTAGAAAGTGCAAGAATGTGCCATATTTAAAAATTGATACTGTGAAGAAGCATGTATGTAATAGAGGATTTATGCCGAACTATTATGTATGGTTTTTGCATGGGGAAGATAGTAGTGTTGCTACGGTTGGAAGTAGTAGTATGGGTCAGGGTTTAGAGCAGCCCAATTATAATGTTGATTATGAACATTATGGGCAAAATATGTTTGGAAATGTAGATGAAGGGTATCAACAAGGGAATAGGTTTCATGATATGGTTGTAGATGCAATGCATGAAGCTCCAGCAACCTCATTTGTTGATAATATTAGGGAAGAACCCAACGTAGATGCAAAAAGGTTTGATGATATGTTAGATGCTGCTAATGAGCCTATCTACGATGGATGTAGAGAATGGCAGTCGAAACTGTCATTGGCATCTAGGATGATGACAATTAAAACTGATAATAATCTCTCTGAGGTTTGCATGGATTCGTGGTCTCAACTTTTCAAAGAGTACCTACCGGCTGATAATCTTTCTGCTGAGAATTATTATGAAATACAGAGGTTGGTTGCGGGTCTTGGCTTACCATCAGAAATGATTAATGTATGCATTGACAATTGCATGATATTCTGGAAAGACGACGACAAGCTGCAAGAATGTCGATTTTGTGGGAAGCTGAGATATCAAGAAACTACTGGAAGAACTCGGGTTCCATATCAACGTATGTGGTACCTGCCAATCACTGAAAGATTGAAGCGGTTATACCACTCAGAAAGGACGGCGTCGGCAATGAGATGGCATGCAGAACATTCCACATAGGATGGAGAGGTTACACATCCTTTAGATGCAAAGGCGTGGAAGCACTTTCAGACGGTATATTCAGACTTTGCTAGTGAGGTTAGAAATGTCTACCTTGGTTTATGTACTGATGGATTTACTCCATTTGGTATGTCTGGGAAACAATATTCTCTATGGCCTGTCATCTTGACACCATACAATCTTCCTCCCGATATGTGCATGCAAAGAGAATTTTTGTTCATGAGTATTCTAGTTCCTGGTCCTAAGCATCCAAAGCGCGCACTTGATGTGTTCTTACAGCCTCTGATTCATGAGTTAAAACAGTTATGGCATTTCGGTGTTCGCACATTTGACAACTCGCAGCAACGGAACTTCAACATGCGTGCAATGTTATTATGGACTATCAATGACTTTCCATCGTATGGAATGTTGTCAGGGTAGACTACGCATGGAAGATTATCTTGTCCATATTGTCTGGATAGTTCAGATGCGTTTCAACTAAAGAATGGAAGAAAGCCATATTGGTTTGATTGTCATTGTAGATTTCTGCCGGTGAGTCATACATACCGGAACAACAAGAGGTTGTTTAGGAGGAACAAGGTTGTGCGTATCCCTCCCCCCGTTTATCCAGCAGGCAATGAATTGTATGAGCAAATTGAATACTATGGTGCGCAGGAAACGTGTAAAGTAGGGGGAAATTGGCACACACCAGCTAACATGCCTGACGGATATACCGTATCTCATAATTGGCATAAAAAGAGTATCTTCTGGGAGCATCCATATTGGCAGAATCTCCTCTTACAACACAATCTTTATGTGATGCATATCGAGAAATTTTTTTTCGATAACATTGCCAATACAATCTTGAATGTCAAGGGAAGGAGCAAATACAATTTGAAGTCAAGGTTGGACTTGCCTGAACTATGTGTAAGACCTGAGTTGCATATTACAAGCGAGGGAAAATTACCTGTTCCAAACTTTCGAATGTCCGGAGAGGCAAAGCGGGCATTATTGGAGTGGGTTGATTCTGATGTTAAGTTTCCAGATGGATATGTGTCCAAATTCTCAAGATGTGTTGAGCAAGGCCAGAAATTTTCAGGCATGAAGAGCCATGACTGCCATGTATTCATGCAGCGACTGCTACCGTTTGCACTAACCGAGCTCTTGCCAAAACAAAGCCATGAAGCTATTGCAGGTAAAATAAGTAAAAAGATTATATAATGTTCTTTTTATAAGTGATTAAGACTATTAATTAACGCTTATTTATGTAAGTTATTAACTATATATATATCTTCATGTAGGCATTGGAACTTTTTTTAGGGATTTATGCACCCGGACATTGACTGAGTAGGGCATCGCCCAACTGGAAGAGAATATCGCCGTGTTGCTTTGTAACCTAGAAAAGGTTTTCCCTCCTTCATTTTTTGATGTCATGGAACATCTGCCAATCCATCTACCATATGAAGCAGCGCTCGGGGGTCCTGTGCAATTCCGATGGATGTACCCGTTTGAGCGATTCATGGGACATCTTAAAAGGAAGGCTAAAAATCTTGCTAAGGTGGAGAGATCGATTGTTGCTGGAATTTTAACCGAGGAAACTTCTCACTTCATCTCATACTACTTCAGTCCAACAGTGCGGACGAAAAAGACCGCCACCAAGCGATATGATGATGGAGGGGAAACACCGACTTATCATGTTGACGTGCCAGATGTGTTTGCTCAGATTGGCAGACTTGCTAGAAAAGTTAAAGAAGTTTGGTGGGAGGATATTGATCATTGTCGTGCGGCTCACAATTATATACTGCATAACTGTGAGTATATACAGCCGTTTGAAAGGTATAAGTTAATAACTTAATAAGTACATTCTTTAATTATATAATATTACAATATTTGCTCCAACTGACTCTTGAGTATAATTTAGGTTATTCGACTCTCAGGTTCGAAAACATTATCCTACCTTAGAAGAGAAAGAGTACGAGAAGTTAAACGAACGTGATTTTGCTGGGTGGCTTAAATACTTTGTACGTAAGATCGATATATTTATATATATGTTATGTTGTCGCGAATGCGTTGGATTAACAAGTAATATTTCCAGGTTAAGCATTGTTCGACTGAGCCTTCTCCACTATGGTTGCACGAACTTGTAGAGGAACCTATAGCAAAAATCGTTTCTGCTCCTATGTACTTTACCCGTGGATACACATTTCATACATATAAACATGGGTCAAAGAGGTCAACCGCCAATTATGGAATCCATGTCAAGGGTGAAACTGACTACTACGACATATTACAAGACATAATCAAAGTCAGATATCCAGGAACCATCAATTTGAGATGCATACTATTCAAATGTGAATGGTATGATCTGAGTGCTCGAGGGGTCCGTGCGAACAACTTAGGAGTGATCGACGTAAATGCAAACAGACGTTTTTCAAAGTTCGAACCCTTTGTCTGGCCTCGCAAGCGGAGCAAGTGTGTTCTATTCCTTACCCTCGAATTAAAGTCATACGCGAAAGATGGTTATCAGTGATAAAAGTGAATCCGCGAGGCCGTATTGTCGCGCAAACAGATGATGTCGCAATGCAAGCTGAAAGAGTAGATGCAATCTCCATGCCAGTCGTAACAACAGAACAGATCATACATGTTGATCCACAAAGCAGAGAGATTGATGAGGACATCGTCAATGATTCAACAGAAGGCATAGGATCAGACGAGTTTGATGAGACCGATGAAGCAGAAGACAGTGATGAGGATACTTCAGAGGACGATCAATCTGAATGAACTCCGTTTCATATGTTGTATTTTTAATATTTTGTAATTTTTTTTAGAATCACTAAGTTTTTAAATATTTCGTAATTTTTTTTAAAAATTACCAAGTGATTTTGTGACGGCCTTGCGAGGGTGCTGTCGCAAACGCGTCGCAAGTTGACACTTTGTGAGGAGTTTGCGACAGATCCGTCGCACTACTGTTGCAATATTACTTGGTTAATCTAACGCATTCGCGACAACATAACAAATCGTACATGTTTATCCACAAAGCAAGGAGTTTGAGCAAAATTGCTAAGTGATTTTGCGACGGGATTGCGAGTGGGCAGACGCAAAGCCCTCGCAAATTGTCAGTTTGCGACCGATTTGCGACGGCCCAAAATCACTTGGTAATTTTAAAAGAAATTTCAAAATTTTAAAGATACAATTATTAGATGAAGTATTTTAGTTTTAGAGATTGAAATTATTAGTTTTGTATTTGATTTACAAATTAGAATTGAAATTTATTAGATTTTGTATTAGGTTTGTAGAGATTAAAATTGTTAGATTTAGGTTATTTTGTTTATGATGATTTTGTTTTAGATTTAGGTTATTTTGTATAAGGTTTTTAAAATTGTATTTGATTGAAATTTTTAGTTTATGATAATTGCAAATTTAATATATGATTTTCTAATATTAGTTTATGATATTTATTATTTTAATATATTATTTTATAATTTTTGATATTTATTAATTTTGAAATTTTGTTTTGAGATAAATTTATGTTCTTAGAATTAGATTAACAATTTTTATTTTAGATTTAGTAAATTTTTATATTTAGATGTATTTGTTGAATTATGCATTTTTTTCAATGACTTGTTACTAATATTTTTTTTTGCAATTTCAGATGTCTAGAAATACATATTCTCAGTATGCTTCTCGGTTTACTCCTCCTGGGTCTAGTTCGCAGGCGACTCCTACTGCTGTTCCCGAGACCCAACCCCCTCCACCTCCACCTCCACCGATAGGACGTTCTGTTGCGGATATTGCTCATGATTTGGCAATCCGCACACTTTTAGAGAGTCCCGATCATGACAAACTAATCCGCCTTGTACCAGACGGTCCTCATGGTACATTATGGTAAAATATTCTTTTCTTTATTATTTTAATTATAATATATTTTATTTTGTTTTATTTTATATAATATGTATGTATTTTTTGCAGGTTTACGGATAGTTGCTTGGGTACTTCTATCCGTGAGATATTTTCGAGAGATCTCAAAAGTGCAACTCCTAATGTTACTCTCACTTCTGAGGCCACTATTCAAAGGTGGTATGAGCAATTTGCGGTAAGTGTTATAAAGTTCTGATTTTTTATATATAATTTTTTTAAAAATTATTTTGACTCTCACTTATTTTAATTAATGTTTAACATTAAATTTTTTATTTTTGGCAGCAAAAATATCATTGGGACTGGGGCATCAATGGAAGAGTGTACGGTGAGTTCAAAGCGAAACTCAGGAAACGGATGACATATCATATTGGCCGGTGAAAGGCGAAGTGGAAGCTCGAAGGAGATGATGCGAGGCCTGATTGGCTAGATCCGCTAGTCTGGGAGGGTCTAGTCTAATATTGGTTAGATCCGGCAAACGAGAAGAAGAGTGGCAATTGCCGCAAGGCTCGATACGGTGATCCTGACGGATATGGGATTTCTAAGCATCGTTCTGGTCAGACGTCTTTCACTGTCCTTGCTCGAAAAATTGTAAGTTTTTTCGAATTTATTTTTTATCAATCTAATTGCATAATATTTAAGTTTTATAATAATATTTTTTGTTTTTTTAGTCTCTAAGGACCGGAATAGATATTCCGGATTTGCTAGCTGTCCTCGAGGAGACAAAACGCAAGCCGGATGGATCTTTTGTCGATGGATATTCGGAAAAGATCTACAAAGACGTCACTTCGAAGATGGCGGATATGAGTCAGACAGATCCGGATGATCCCGAGGGTACACATGCCGAAGTGTCTGTAGCTGACAAGAACAAGATCTTTATTGAGGTAATTGTTTTTTTAATTTCCGTATTTTATAAATTTACATATAAATTTATTTTTTTAACATTTTATTTTATTTTGTAGGTTGCTCCCCGTGAAAAGGGAAGAATATTCGGAGTCGGTTCTTTGCAGTCCCAGATCGATTCTTCAGCTGTATTTGCTTCTTCTTCATCTCATCCGACACGGAGGATATGAGGACTATTATCGAGGATCAGGCCCGTCAGCTTCAGACTCAGTCTGAGAAGCTTGAGTTTCAATCTGAGAAGCTTGAGTTTCAATCCGAGAAGCTTGAGACTCAATCTGAGAAGATGAAGAGTTATGATATGCTCTTCGACTATCTGGCGGCGAAAGATCTACAGTTTGCTCAGTTGAAAGCTAATATGGCAAGTACTTCGACTAATCCTTCTGAGTTGGATTTGTAGTTTATTTGCTTTTATGTCTTTTATTTACATTAGTTTTTGTAATGACTTAAATTTTTAATTTCAGTTTTAATTATATTTTATGTTTTATTTTTATTTTTATTTGCATTTACAATATTTTTAATTTGATTTTTTCATATTATATAAATTTTTTACTAATAATACTATTAATAATGCGATTACATTGCGAAAGCACAACTAATAAATTTGCGACGGATTTGCGACTTCTTGCTAATAATTTTGCGACGGCTTTATGACTTCTCTTCTAATAAATTTGCGACGGTTTTGTGACTTCTCTTCTAATAATTTTGCGACGGCTTTACGAATTCTCTTCTAATAATTTTGCGACGGTTCGTCTCAATAATGTGGTTTGTAAGTTGGCAAATGATGTCGCAAAGCCGTCGCAATGGGTACAAAATACCTGCAGTAACTTCCACGCAATTCAGTTGCAATCTTTGCGTCAAATTTGCGACGACATGTTTTGCGACGAGTTTGCGAGATTTCTTCTCTGTCGCAGTACCTGCGACGGAGGTGCGTTGACTTTTCTCCGTCGCAAAATTTGCGACGGACTTGCGACGTTTTTAGATTTGCGGTTAAGGATTTACGACGTTTTCTGGTTCGTCGTAAAATCGCCGTAAATGTCATTTTGCGACGGCCTTGCGACGTACACCTCCGACACAAATGACCTGTTTTCTTGTAGTGTCAAGATGGTCTTATCAAGACACACTTCGTTCATACAACGGAATAAGTTGCTGATATTTTTACTAAAACTTTAGGATGTGTTCAGTTTCGTTATTTAATCTCCAACTCGAGCATTTGTGATTTGCATGCTCCAACTTGAGGGAGAGTATTGGATTATATGTTCCTAAGCCCAAACCGACTCTATTATGTATGTATACATACGTATGTATTCCGAGAATAATAACATCATCTCTTCCGCTCACGATTCTGACATGGTATCAGAGCAGGTTTAAAAACCTAATTTACTCAATTTTTTTAGGCGGCCGCTCCATCTAGATTTCTCTGCTTTCTTTTCTTTCCTTTGTTTTATCTTGTGAATTTAGATTTCTCTCTCTCGGATTCACCTTCTTTGTAGCACAATATGAGTGCTATTGTTCCTACATCACCAATTGATGATTTTTGTCCGATTTCTATCTGCATCCTTCGTCCGATCCTGGACATTTGATTTGTACTGTTTCTCTTAATGGAGCCAACTACGAACGCTGGTCCAAGTTGATGCGTAATGCTCTCAAGGCAAAGAATAAATTGGGATTTATTGATGGCACGATTACAAAGCCTACTCTTGATGCTAAGAAACTTAAGCTTTGGGGTATTGCGATGCTTGTTGCTTGGATTCTTAACACGATTGAAGCAAAGCTGTGAGGTTCAATCTCGTTTTCTAATACTGCTTATGAACTTTGGGAGAGCTTGCGTGGTCGTTTTTCTATTGGAAACGAGCCACAGATTTATGAACTTGAAGCTGAAGTGGCTGCTTGCAAACAAGATGGACAATCCGTTCAGGATTATTTTGGCCGTTTGAAATTAAAGTGGGATGATCTTGAAGAATGTGATCCAATTTCTGATTGTTGTTGTTGCTCGTCTGATTGTGATAAGCAAAAAGAGATCTTTGACAAACGGAAATATCAATTCCTAATAGGTCTTGACAATGCTCGTTTTGGAACTACATGTTCCAATATTTTGTGCACGATACCGCCTCCTTCACTTGATTGCACGTTCTCTATGATTGTCCAGGAAGAAAGACATCAAAGTGTTGCTCGTTTGTCTGATGCTCGTGCAGAGGGTGTCGGTTTTTCAGCTCAAGCCTCCTCTTCTTCCGGTCGTGGTCGTTCTCAGTTTCAGTGCTCTCATTGTGGTAAATCAGGCCATGATATAACTCGTTGCTATCAGCTTCATGGGTTTCCCGATTCTGGTGGAGATAATTATGGTGGAGGCCGTGGTCGTGGAGGATATAATAGCGCTGGTGGAAATCGAGGTCGTGGTGGCTCCTCCCACACACAAGTGGAAATCACTATCGCAGCAATGGTACTAGCTACGGTCGTGCTCATAACATCAACATTCAGGAGCACTCAGCTCCTGATGCACGTCAACCCATCACTGAACATGATCGCGTTGGTCTTCTTCTCAACGATACACAATAGAATGAACTTCTTACTTTGCTGAACAAAAACAAAATTGCCGAATCATCAGCTTCTACCGGTCGTGTTTCTGGTATAGTAATCGACACGGGTGCTTCTCATCATCTTACTGGAGAGCTCCATTTATTGTTCGATGTTTATGATATTGCTCTGTGTCCCATTGGTCTTCCAAACAGAGAGGTTACACTGGCAACTAACCGGGGGAAAATGTATCTTGGCGGATCTGTCACTCTTTCTTTTATGCTATTCTTACCGTATTTGACAAATACATTGCTCTTTGTTGCTCGCTTGTTGAAAGAGAAGCCTTGTATCGCAATATTCACTGACAAATTGTGTTACTTGCAGGACCGGTATACGAGGATGCTGATTGGAGCAGAGGATGAATGTGATGGGATTTACTACTTCCGGGAATCTGTTAACGTTCAAGCCAATGCAATGTCTAAGCTTCAAGGACGTGCGCTTTGGCACCACCGGTTGGGTCGTCCTACTATGTCTGCGATATCTAAGTTATCTAGTTTAATCGATTTTGGTGTTTCTAGTGGTAGTTCTTCTGGGCCGTGTGACGTGTGTGTCCGGGCTAAACATCCACGTTTGTCATTTTCTGAAAGTTATAATAAAGCAGCTGAGATTTTCTCCATAATACGTTGTGACGTTTGGGGTCCTTACAATGTTTCTAATTGTGGCTCGAATTATTTTCTTACGATAGTTGATGACCACTCTCGTTCTGTTTGAGTATTGTTGATGCGAGCCAAGAGTGAAGTTGCGACATTTCTACAAAACTTTTGCACCATGGTTGAGCGACAATTTAATACCAAAGTCTGCACTGTTCGGAGTGACAATGAATCGGAATTTGTTTGCTTAAAGTCCTATTTTGCATCTCAAGAAATTATTCACCAGACTGAACACCGCAGCAAAACGGCCCAAAACATTGAAGCCTAGGAGTTTTAACAAACGAAACAGCAAAAGGATGTGTGTGTATATTTATATTGGGCACAGGAGGCGGTGACATTTTCGAAAAGTTCATTGGGCCTGTTAAGCCCATCGATACATGTTTGACTTGATTAACACGCAAGTCATCATCATTCACACGACTTCCGACAACAAACTAGATGAATACCCGCGCGATGAACACATTTTTGTTTTACAATATAGTTTATTAAAAAACATTAGTTACAATTTATTTTATTGTATATTTAAAAATTTTCTTAAGGTTGTTGTGTATTTGAATAAACATATAATATGTATGTGTGTATTGATAAGAAAATATGAAATATGTTATACCTTGTATATATATAATCAATTAAATGCATATACTGCAAATTAGAAAAGTACTACAGTAGAACCTCTATAAATTAATACTCGATTTATTAATATCTCGATAAATTAATATTTTTTGTTAGTCCCAAGGTTAGTTTTTCAACCAAATAATATATTTATAAATTAATAATCACTATAATTAATTAATTTTTAATAAAACCTTACAGTCTCAATATTATTAGTTTATAGAGGTTTTACTGTATATAACTACAAGTAATTAGAGAAACCCTTTAAACATAATATAGGTAGAAACAACCCTTTTTAGCAGGTCGTATTTGTTCATGGCAATTCCAAATTTATTTAACTTTTATTCTGATTATTTTTGTGAGATTTTTATTACATTAACAATAAATTAAAATATACATTTGTTAAACATATAAAAACCACAATAAATATGTTTTTAGTTCGTATACAATTAAAAGTAAATAATTAATTAGTATAACATTAATTACATCATAAGAATAATTTATTAATTAAAAATTTAAAATGACAGATGTCACATTCTTCCATGCTGATGTGGCATTTAACTGGAGAGAGTTGACCATCTTTTATATAATAGACTAGGTATTTACCCGCGCTACGCTGCGGGATATTTTTCTAGATTTGTATATATTTTTAATATAATAAAATTATTTATATATTTTAAATGAGTATTATATTTATTTTTTATCAGCTTAAGTTATGTATTTATATGTTTTAAATCTGAATAAACATTATATATCATTAATTTTTTTATTTGTTAAAATTATAATCTACTATCAAATTTGTTTAGCTAACTATCTATAAATGTATATGTAAGAATAAAACAATACATTTTTAAGTACCTTCAAGCTAATGGTAGATGTAATTTATTTTCTCTACTAAATTGCTACTTGATCCTCTTTTGAAATTATATAAAGCTAATTGCCATTTAAAAAAAAATTAATTAATATGATTATTTTAAATTATAAAATTTATTTATTTATCAAATATTTATTATAGACATATGTTTCTAAAACTACCAAACTATAATCAATAATATTCATATCAAAATTATTACTAGTACTTTAGAACTAAATAGAAAGTTCTATTTGAATTGTTGAAATATCAATTTAGTTATAGTTAAATAATTCAATTTTGGGTTACTATAAACATATTATAACTTGAAAATTTAGCACAGATAAATTTTATCTTTTTACAAAAACTGAAAAATTGCATTTTCCGACAAAACAAAAAAAAATTATTTCCCACGAAACTAAGAAATAGCCTATTCCCGCCAAAACCAAAAAATTTATTTTCTCGTCAAACCTGAAATTTCATTTTCCTACCAAAACAAAAAAATTGCATTTTCCCTCAAAAACCTAAAAATCACATTTTCCTGCGAAAATTTGTGTTTTTCCGTCAAAACAGAAATATCAAGTTTTTTCACCAAAACCAAAAAATTTCATCTTCATGCCAAAACAAAAATAGTATTTTTCCGTCAAAACCAAAAAATTATTTTCCCGCAAAAATCGAGAAATCGTCTATTCCCACCAAAAACAGAAAAAATTATTTTTCTCGTCAAATCAAGAATCACGCCTTCCTACCAAAACCGATAAACTACAATTTTCCGCAAAAACCAAAAATAGCATTATCTCCTGAGAAATTGCGTTTCCCACGAAAACTAAGAAATCATATTTTCCCTCGAAAACCAAAAATCAAATTATATGTCAAAAACTGAAAATTTTCATTTTCCATCAAAACCAAGAAATTGTTTATTCCCGCCAAAATAGAGAAATTTTGCTTTTCTATCAACCCGAAAAATTGTATTTTCTGCCAAAATTGTCAAATTACAATTTTCCGCAAAAATCAAAAAATTACATTATCCATCAAAAGCCGAATAATTGCATTTTTTATCAAAACCGAGAAATTGTATTTTTCGTCAAAATTGAAAAGTTGCATTTTTCTCGCATTTTCTCGTCAAAATCAAATTTTTTATTTCTCACTAAAACCAAAAATTCACATTTTGTCGCCAAACCTGAGAATTCGTTTTTTCCGCCATAACCGAGAAACTATGTTTTCCTACCAAAACTGAAAATCATATTTTTCTACCAAAACCAAGAAATTCTCTATTTACGCCAAACCCAAGAAAATTTATTCTCGGTAACCAGTGGAAATGCGAATCTCCAAGCTGTGGTGGTCTGAGTTTCTCCTCATTTGCTTTCTCCTTCCATTTTTTTTGTAAACTTTGAGCTTTTTAATGGGTAAGCAAAATAGTAAATTGATTTTATTAGTATATTAATAATATGTATTATTGTTATGTTTTTATTGGTTCAAATTTTTGCTGATGTGTGAGCTTCTTATAACATAACGCTTTTTGCATTGTTGTTATGGAAGCATAGGTGATGATGAGTCTACACTTTCTTTAATCATATACGTCTCTATCAAGCAAACACATAGTTAAAAATTTTAATTTTTTTTGCTGTTATTTATTATTTGAGTTTCGGTTTGGCAAAAATATAAAACAAAGATTTAATTTTATTATTTGTTGTTATTTATTATTTGAGTTTGTTAAAAAAATAAAACAAATTTTTTTTTATTTGCTGTTATTTATTATTTGGGATTGGGCTTGACCAACAAATAAAACTAAAATTAACAATAAAAAATATTTGAGTTTTTAATGGGTTTAAATTTAAAAGTTAAAATAAATTGATGACTTGTATTAATGAAATGTTTTTACTGGTATTTTTTTTTGCTGAAGTGTCATCTCCTAAAAGCTTGAAAATGCTGATGTGTCAAGCCATGGAGAGACTTATGGGTTATTGTTGTTTGATTTACAACTCAATTTCTAAGTAATCATATAAATACACACACTTTAAATTAATATAATCTTTTAACTTCAATTTTCAGTATAATGCATTGAATAAAGAAATTTCTTATTACAACCCACGCAATAAAATAAATATATGCAAACGAAATGATCATCAAACGATTAATTTCAAACATAACAGAACAAGTCCAAGACTGAACCCTAAGCCAGCCTTCATCTCACCGGAGCCAGATTTCTCCGACGGAGCCGCAGATTTCGTAGAGGAGTCATCGGAGGCACCAGGAGATTTTGATTCCGGACCAGGAGCCACCGGTGAGATCTTGTCTTCTCCAAACATCTCTTCCGGCAACAAAACCATATCCACCACGTAAACTGCAAGAGGACGTTCTTTTCTTAATGCATTATTGACACGTGTCTCAACGACACCGGTTGATACGTTGACTTGGTTCCCTTGACCGGTGAAGTTAAGCCCGTAAACCGCACCACCATCTCGCCCTGAAGACAGAGTCCTGACCGGGTTACTTACGGAGAGAAGATCCTCCAATGTGTAGAATTTGGGATTAACATGGTAAAGAACGAGCTTGACTTGGTCGTCCGGGCTTAACTTGTTTAGGGTTCCGGGTTTAAGGTTTTGAAAAGCGTTGTCCGTTGGTGCGAACACGGTCATGCCTTCTGATGAACTGTTGACTTGGATGTTGATTTGGTTTCCGACTTGCGTTGTGTTTAAAAGCCGCATAAAAGTAACAAATTGACCGCCTTTTTCGAGGATCGCCGTGACATTGATGGGACCAGAAGGGCCAGGAGCCGGAGCGGCGGGCTGAGCGGTTACCTCCATGGAGAGGAAGACGGCAGCGATGAGGAGAAGAGGAGCTAGAGTGAGATGAATGGTGGCCATTGCGTTTGAAGTTTGAGTTATGTGTAGAGTTTAATGGTAACGTGAGGTTGGGAGTTAAAAGGATTTATATGGATGAGAAAAATGTTTAGTGATGAGTTGTGGCTTAGTTGGAATGAGTTGGGATTGGCTAATTAACTCGTTTGACAAAATATTTGCCGACAAAAATTGGATTCTCTACCCAATTATATGTTTATCAACTTATTGTTAAATATAATCAATCAATAATTTGAAAAAATTTGGTAAGTTGTTATAATTTAGTTGATAAACATATAAATTTAGGTGAATTTGGAGTATAATAATTTGAATTATTGTGTAGAGTTAACAATGGAGTATCAATCTTTATATATTTACTATGAATGTATATGTACTTAGTTAAGAACTGAGGGTAACAACCGGTACACTAACACATACCTTTTGGTCACAACAACTAACAATAATCTCAACTAATTAATGGTTGGTGGTACTTAGTAGTCTAATAGAGAAAGAAAAGGATGACAATTTATTATACTCGAATACACTTTTGAATTGTATTATTATAACTGGATTCAAAATAATTTGAAAAACGTTTTTGATTTTGACAAAATGTTAGTATTTTCTTACTACCAATCTTTTTAATTAGGATTTTAACACAAAAAACTTTTAATTAGGAAAATATGTGAAGAATTCAAACTCAATTAAAGAAATGCGAGTTGCACCATGTATTTTACTTGTAAATTAGATACCCTATAAAAATGTAGATACTATTGATGAATTCAGAAATGTAGATGCACCATGCATGTATCTATCTATATCCATATACCATACGTATACATACAAACGTAGACAGTAGAGATGTATGTGTTTGTGTCATTGTATGTTGTAGGTTGTAAAAAGAAGAAAATGAATGGACAAAAAAAGTCTGAGGCTCGCTAAGTGACAGCCTGGGACGTACAAGTTGGCATGTTGTGGGAGTGGAACACCTACAAGATTAAACATACGTAATTAATATTCTATTCTATGATCATTAAAATTTGTTTTATTGCGTTTGATGATCCATTATTATATTATTACCGATCGCTTCAAAGAGAGCCGGGTCAAAAATAGCCAAAATAGTTGTGGTTTTTTTGTTCAGTACTTCAAAATATCATAATTATAAAACTGGATGGTATGTAGTTTTTTTACAATTTTATGTTTTGAAAACGTATTTCCATTAAGTGCATATTATTAATAATATTAAACATTGAATGATAAAAAATAAAAATTAACACGCTATTTAATTCATTCTGCAAGTTTTAAATTTATAATTAGTTTAGAGAAAAATATACTCATGTAATAGATACTAGCTTTTTAGCGTTTTGAGTTTATTCAGTTTTCAGTTTACCTATCCTGTTAATTCTACTAGTTTATTATTCAATTATTCTGCTATTCAATTATTAAATTGATATACCAGTTAAATCCTATATATAATTTTTATTTATTATTGATTTATCAAGCTCCATTTGCAAAAGTACTCCCGTGCACAACTGGCTTGGAAGATCATTAATCAACCAAACAAACGGTTTGTTTTTGGGATGTAGTTCCTTGAGACGGTTTGATAAAAGGGGGAATTTCTCTTTATAACCTAAAAGTTGATTTTTTCTCAATATGTAAACCCCTTATTGAATGTTTGGCAAAACTAACCCAAAGGGGTAGTAAAATTACAGCTCAGTCCTTTGTGACTAAACAAAAAACGTCTGCCACAGTTACGATTTTATCCTTCGAGAAGTCTACGTAAGAAGTCTACAATCGTTGTATGTAGACTTCAAAAGAAGTCTACTACATAATTAATTTTTTTAAAATTAATAAGAAAATATAAAATAAATAAATTTCTAAAAAATTGGTAAACATAAGTAAGACATATATATTTGACATGTATAAAATACAAAATTTCATACAAATGAATCAACTTAAATGCAGAAAGAAAATTAACTAGAAAATATACAACCTCTTAGAAGTCTACTACAGAAAACATACGTATGCAGTAGACTTCTCAGGTAGACTTCTCGGGTAGACTTCTCCAGTAGACTTAAAAAAACATAGCGGGAAATCAAAATTATTTAACAAATTGGGCGGGAATCGGAACAAATTAGGCGGGAATTGAAATCGAAAAAATATACCGAAGTAAACTTTTCGAGTAGACTTCTCCAGTAGACTTCTTAAGAAGTCTACTTAACCGAAAATGTTCCTACATATATAAGGAGATTAACCTAATTGGGTTAAAAATAAAGTTTTTCTCTCCCTCTAAAAATGCCTCTCTCTCCTCTACCTCCTCTCTGGCCATGAATCTCTTCTCCTTCCTCTCTTGCCATCAAACCCATCTCTATCCTCCATCCTCTCTATCTCAATTATGGTGATGGTAAGCAAATCTGAGGTTTTGTGTTTCTTTTGTTGTTTGTTTTGTGTTCATATTGTAAATCTGGGTTTATTATTACATATTTGAGCTTCTTGTTGTAGATATGAGTTTATTCTTGCAAATATGCGCTTCTTATGGTATAAATTTTGTAGAATTTGTTGCAGATCTGATTTTTTTGTTGTTGCAGATCTGATTTTTTTTTTTGTAGATCTGAATTTTTAGTTGTTGCAGATCTGATTTTGTTTATTTTGTTGCAGATCTGAATTTTGTTTATTTTGTTGCAGATCTATATTTTTTTTGTTGCATAGCTGATTTCTTTTTTTCCTTTTTGCTGCAGATATGATGTTTGTAAATATAGCAGATTTTGTTGAAATATGAATTCTAACATTTTTTTTTCTTATTGTGCAGACCTGAACTTATTTATTTCTCTTTTATTTTTGTTGGAAGCAGACTTCAGCTGCAGATTTCTCGAGTAGACTTCTCGAGCAGACTTCTCGAGCAGAATTCAGTCACATACATCTATTTCAGACATTTTGTTTTTATATGCTAATTTTAAGATTTATAATTAGTGATCCTTAAATGTTTGTTTGATTAGAAGGTCTACTTTATATGTAAAGTTGGATTGCAATTAATGTTATTTTTATATATTCTTAAATTATGTGTGTTTTATCATATTCAGATTTCATATGTAGACTTCTTTGTCAGACTTAGTCATCACCATCTTTGAACCTCTAATAACACAAGAAAATTAATTCAATTTAACTATACAAAAAGTGTAAAACTCATAACAAAAAAAAACATGTAAAACTCATAACAAAAAAAACATGTAAAACTACTCAGAAATACCACATCTAGTCTTTCTTCACACATTCTCAATAAACAGTGGGTATGTAAACCATTCTCTGTAAGAAAACAAAATTCAAACTACATTAGAAATCATTGTCGAAAAAGTAGACTGCAAACGTAGTCTACTATGTAGACTTCAAATGAAGTCTGCAGACTATTAAGCTAAATACCAAATAAAAGAAGAAAATTAGTTAAAGCTAAACTGTAACAAAAAAAAATTCAAACTTATACATAAGCAAGAACAATAAATATCACACACTTAAGAGTCAAATGATAAATTTTATTTGTTACAAATATCTGATTAATTAAATTTATAAAAAATTAATATCGCAGACTGCAAACGAAGTCTACTATGTAGACTTCAAGTGAAGTCTACGGACTAATAAGTTAAACACCAATTCGAACAAGAAAATTAATTAAAGCTAAACTATAACAAATAAACATGTCAAACTCCTACATAAGTAAGAAAAATAAATAATACACACTTAAGAGTCAAAGAATAAGTTTTATTTGTTACAAATATCTGATCAATTAATTTTAAAAAAAATTAATGTCGCAGACTGCAAACGAAGTCTACGGACTAATAAGCTAAATACCAAATAAAACAAGAAACTTGATTTCACCAAATATATATAATATAAACATGTAAAACTGATGCAAATGTAAGTACACTTACTAAAACAATCGTAAAACCATAAAAATCTTAAAATTCGTTGTAAATTTGATAAAAACGCGTTTATAAAAAAAAGTGAAATAGTAGACTAACAACAAAGTTTACAAAAGTAGACTTGCAATGAAGTCTACATTTGTAATTGACCAACATTTGACTTTTTCGTAAGAAGTCTACTTCAAGCGAAATCTACTCGAAAAAGTCAACATTGGTCAATTGCAAAACTAACCTCTAAGAAGTCTACTTTCAAAGTAGACTTCTCCGAAGAAGTCTACTTTTGCGAGTAGACTTCTTACGAAAAAGTTAAATGTTGGTCAATTGCAAAATTAACCCCTTTTTACGTAGACTTTTTTTGAAGTTTATACTATTTTTTTTTTGTCAAAGGAAATGGCGCAGACTTCAACTGAAGTCTACTGTCAGAAATTGGTACACCCGGTCAATTGCAAAACTAACCTGTGTGTTGACCAGCAGACTTCTTTTGAAGTCTACTACCGACATACTTTCGCGGCACAGATCTGAAAACTCACGAAAATGACTGAAAAATCACCTACCAGTGGTATTTAACTTATTCAACCACCGATTTCTTTGATTCCAGCCACCACCAAACAAGCCCAAACGATTTGCCAGACCAAATCACCAAATATGGCAATTAAAACATCAAGTTTCAAAAAGTTAGATTAGAGAGTTTTTGTGCTGAAAATGGTGAAAAAATGGAAGAGTAGAAGGTTAAGAGAAGAGGAAATGAGGTTACAAAGCTAAAAAATGGGTCTTTGAAGCAATAAAAGCTTCAAATTGGTTGAAAATGGTGGTTGAATGAATTGATGGTGATGGTATTTTCGTGAATAAGTGAGAAAGATGAGGATTGTTTGGTAAAATAGATTTCCGAAATAATATTAAAAAACAATAATCTAATGGCATTTTCGTAAATAAATAGAACTGATAAGGATATAAGTGAGATAAAATGGTTAATTTCAAAAGTGGTAAAATGGGAGGTTAGTTTAGCAATTGACTTGAATTTATGGGTCATTTTTGCAAGATTCCCTTGATAAAACGGTTTATTTGGGCAGAGTGGACTGAAACAGTCACAAAATATAGTAACAACTTCTAAACAAGTTTTAAATAAATAAAATTATTAAATAATATAATTTTAAATAGAATATAATCATGATAAAAATAATTGAAATAATAAAATGTTAAAAATAATAAAAAATAATTAATTTTATTTAAATTTTTTAAAAAACGTAATTTAAAATAAATTTTCTTTTCAAACTAATATTTACTAAATGAATAAAGTATACACTAATTATCATTTTTAATATTAATAGGACCATATATTTTTTTATAACTATTATCATCTTTTTATTATTGTTTTCTAAAATGTACATAACTTATGTTACCATCTCATCTTATCATATTTTAAATAAAAACAAAATTTTATATCATATTCATATATATATATGTATATATACATACATAAATTTATTTTCATTATATATCAAAAATTTGAGATCATAAAATGAAAAATAACCGAACGAAAGAATAAATTAAAAATATGAATAAGAAATAAAAATAGAAGTATATAAAAATAAAATTCTCGCACTTTGTTTTATAGTCTCTTAAAAACTTTTTAACACGTAAGAGCCATATTTTGATTTTTTTATAAATATGTGTATATACATAAATATTAATTGTGCATTAGTTGAAGTCACATACGAACTTTTTTATGCATGTATTTTTTTTAAGCATGATTACAGTCTAATTTTTATTTTAATTATTATACAATTTATATTTTTTTAAAATTTTTTTATCTATTCTTAGTGTAGTGAAATGGTTGGTATGTCCGCACATGCTTACCAACCATCTATCCGCTTTTATGAATAAGTAAAAATAGTAAAAACTATTTTATTTTAATTTTCAATAAATCAATAAAAAATATATACTTAAAATATATTATATATGTATTTACAAATTCATATTATGTAAGACGCAAAAAAACATATTGTAGATTGTATAAGGAAAAATAAAGCATATTATAGAAATATTTAAAAAATACTAAAAAAATTTAATTATTATTTAATATAATTTTTTTATTTGTGATTATATATTCTTACAAGCATTATAAAAATAAAAGTTTTAAAATACATTGGTTTCAGAAAGAGATTTGTGAAAAAACAATTTATATATATACAAACATATAAATGTTTGAAAAAGCTAATCAACACATAAATATTATAATTAACTATGTATATCAAAAAATTATACCCACATATATGTGCAGGCCAACCACCTAGTTATTCTATTATTATCGATCGCTTCAAAGAGGGCCGGGTCAAAAATAGCCAAAATAGTTGTGGTTTTTTTGTTCAGTACTTCAAAATATCATAATTATGAAATTGAATGGTATGTAGTTTTTTTACAATTTTATGTTTTGAAAACATATTTCCATTAAGTGCATATTATTCATAATATTAAACACTGAATGATAAAAAATAAAAATTAACACGCTATTTAATTCATCCCGCAAGTTTTAAATTTATAATTAATTTAGAGAAAAATATACTCATGTAATAGATACTAGCTTTTTAGCGTTTTGAGTTTATTCAGTTTTCAGTTTACCTATCATGTTGATTTCACTAGTTTATTATTCAATTATTCCGCTATTCAATTATTAAATTGATATACCAGTTAAAATCCTATATATAATTTTTATTTATTATTGATTTATCAAGCTCCATTTGCAAAAGTACTCCCGCGCACAGCTGGCTTGGAAGATCATCAATCAACCATACAAACGGTTTGTTTTTCGGATGTAGTTATTTGAGACGGTTTGATAAAACGGTTTATTTGGGCAGAGTGGACTGAAACAGTCACAAAATATGTTAGTAACAGATGATTTTTGATACGTTTAAATTAAAAACAAAGGGTAGTCAACTTATTTTAATTTATTTTTTGGTGTAAAGTCACTTATATTGAAAGCATTTATCTCTCGTGTTGCCCTTAATATCCCCTTATAAAATGTATGAATATGTATGATGTTGTCTCTCGACCAAACGGCATGTAGTGAAGAGCATAAAGTCATGTATCATTCTTCTTATGTTGATATTTGAGCCATCTATGTACCATTTGGCATTCACTATTACTAGCAGGGGCCACCCTGTATAGGCTCAATAGACACTAGACCTACCCATACTAAAACATGAGTAATTTTTATATGACTGCTAAATTTAAACTCCTTTTATATATTTTATTAGTTTTATGGACCACAAGAATATATATTAGTGGTTTTTGGTAGTATCGCCATTACATAAAAAAACTATATTAAAACCCACATGTTACAAACAAAAAAAGTCTACTTTTATTGTTGTTTTATAACCAAAAAAAATAATAATTAGTTTGACCAAAATTATATAACTATACAGGAAATGAAAACAGTAATAAAGCCACGTTGGGCCTTAATATATAGTGCCGTTTACTATCGAGATCGACGATTTGTAGTTTTGTACTACTACTCTTTAGCCTTTACGGTAACTTAAGCTATAAAAGTTTGTATTGCATCACACCAGTCTAAATGTTTATAAAATCGAATATAAGAGATAACCTGTCGAATTGGCTCCAAACACGATTGTAGTGTTTTCTTATTGTTGGCCAATTTGTTATGTTTAGATCAGAAGATTAATCAAACCCATTATAGAATAATGTAACTGTAGTGTTTAAATTACAAATTCTTATAGAAAAAAAGAAAGAGGAAATTGGAAAGAAAGTCTAAAGGGGATCGAGAAAAACACAAGAAATTAAATAAAAAAATGGTGAACCGAGTAGATAGAGAAAGCTTCTTCACTCTTGGAATGATTTAAAAGGTGATTCGCAACAGTGTCTTCCCTCGCCGCTGTCCGTCGTCGCCTTCTACGACGTCGGCTTCTTCACTCTTCTCCTTCTTCACGCCCTCCCTTCCTCACGGGGAAGAAAAAGCCTCCCAAAAATCCTCCTCTATCTAAAAATCTCTCACGCTCTCCACCCTCTGTAAAACCCTCCGTCTCTACTTCTTCCTCCGATTCGTCGTCGCCTGCAATTGAGGAGTCTCGTGTGGCTACTCCACCAGCACAGAGAGCCAAAGCCTCAGTCCCCTTGTTAGATCTAGCTGCTTCCTCCCCTTTAGTGGTTCCAAAAGCTGTCCTTATTTCTAGATCTGACCTAATTGTTGCTCCTGTGATCGCTACTTCGACAGATCCAGAACCAATCCAGAATGAAATTGTGGCTGAAGAAGTCGCATCTTTACCAGTGCCTTTGGAAAATTCTGTGAGCGGCCCATCAGTGCCTGCCTTAGAATCATTGGTCAAGGCAAGTGCTTCTACAGCATAAACTTGGTGCTCCCGCGTCAAAGGGACCACAAAAAAGATGCAGAAGAAAGGTCAGTCATACACCCTACCTTCAGGAGAGGCTTGTGTGAAGATCCCAAATTCTGTGATAGAGAAAAACAGAAAGTCGTGGGACTGCTTTGTCCTCGGACAGTTTTACTCAGACCCCCCCTCGTGAGGGATTATTCACAACATAGTCAATGGAATATGGAGTAAGTACTACAGAGATGTCTCTGTATCAAAAATGGAAGGGAACTCTTTTCTGTTTCGAATTCCGAATGCCTCCACAAGAAATCGTGTGATTACTCAAAGACTTTGGCAGATTGAAGGACAAACAATGTTTGTTTCAAAATGGGAGCCATGAGTGGTGCCGGTAAAGCCAGAGCTATCGTCTGCTCCAATCTGGCTTGAGCTGCGGAAAGTCCCCTTCCAATTTTTCAATGAGGAAGGACTTGAACACATCGCAGGGTTGGTTGGAGATCCTGAATGCCTCCACCCCTTAACCGCAAACAAGACTAATCTGGAGGTAGCCAAGGTCTTCACATACATTGATCCCAGAAAGCCTCTCCCCGAAGCAGTGAATGTTGAATTTGACTCTGGCCAGATAAGTCGGGTTCTTGTCTCTAGCCCTTGGATGCCTCATGTGTGTGAGCACTGCAAGGAGATTGGACATAGCATCAAGAGATGCAAGGCAGCCCCTGCGAAATGCAATCATTGTAGCTCCAGGTCCCATGTCTCTGGAAATTGCACAAGGGATAAATCTGTCGACAGAAAAGGGAAGAAAACGCGTAGGAGACGCTCTAAGGGGAAAGACTGGAGTCAACTACCATCAGAAGCCTAAGGTCCTCAAAATGCTACTTCTCCAGAGGTGGTGACAGAGAAGACCAAGTTGGGAACCACTAAAGATTTTTCAAAAAGGGAAACAAGTGGCTCCCTGACGTCTCAGCCTCTGACAGTAACTATTCAGCCTAAGATAAACAAGGGAATCACTGTTACATCTGATGTGGAGGAAGATTCCTCAGATATCGACTTAAGTGATTCGGATGAGAAAGAAGGGCAGATAAGGTACTCCAAATCCGATCCCAAAGGTACTAGGGGCAAGGGCCCCAAACTCAAATAAGTTATGTGTAAAGACTTTTTTTGCTGGAACGTTCGCGGTCTAAATAAGTACAGCCATCGCAGCGGTTTCAGGAAGTGGTTTAAGGTTAACAAACCCATTTTTGGCGGATTAGTAGAAACGCATGTAAAGCAGCCTAAGAATAAGAAGTTCATTAATGAGCTGCTCCCCGGCTGGTTTTTTGACGATAACTACAGTTTCTCGGAGTTGGGAAAGATATGGATCTTGTGGCACCCGAGTGTCAATGTAGTGGTCATTTCTAAGTCACTACAAATGGTCAGTGCTGAGGTGACATGGCCGGGTTACCAGACATCGTTTGTTGTTTCAGTAGTCTATGCTTCAAATTGTGCAGAAGAAAGGTCAGAGTTATGGGCAGAAATGGTGTCACTTTCGTCTTCTCCAAGCGTGAGTGGTAAACCATGGATGGTCATTGGGGACTTTAACCAAGTGCTTCACCCGCAAGAGCACTCTTCGCCACGATTCCTGAACGTGGACAGAAGAACGAGAGAGTTCAGGCATTGTCTCCTGGAAGCTGATCTGACAGATTTGAACTATAGAGGAAGCACATTCACGTGGTGGAACAAAAGAGAGACCAGCCCTGTGGCAAAGAAAATTGATAGAGTTCTGGTAAACGATCTCTGGCAGCAAACTTTCCCATCTTCTGTTGCCTAATTTGAAGATCCGGATTTCTCAGACCATACCTGCTCTACAGTTCTGTTGAATCCCTACATTCAAAAAATGAAGAAACCCTTCAAGCTCTTCAACTTCTTAATTCAGAATAAGGAGTTCCATCGTGTTATTACCTCCCACTGGTACACTTTTAATGTTCTGGAGTCGGCAATGCTCAGATTCTCCAAAAAGCTCAAGCTCTTAAAGAAGGTGATTCGGGATTTCAGCAAGGAGAACTTCTCAGACTTGGAAAAGAGAGTGAAAGAAGCACATGCTACTCTCCTAAGCAGCCAGAATCAGATGCTTGAAAACCCAACGCCTACTAAAGCATATGTTGAGATGGAATCGCTCCGTAAGTGGCAAACTCTAGCGAGAGCAGAGGAAGCTTTTTTCTGCCAAAAATCTCGAGTTATGTGGCTAGCTCTTGGAGATAGTAACACTGCTTATTTCCATAGAATAGCTTCCATCAGAATGGCCTTGAATCATATCCATTACCTAATTGATGGAGAAGGCGTCAGGATTGACTCTCAGCAAGGTATTCATGACCATTGTGTGAACTATTTCTCTGATCTCTTGGGTAGTGATGTAGACAACCCCATGTTTGAGCAAAGCAATTTGAGCTTGATTCTGCCTTTTAAGTGCTCCCTGGACCAGAGAGTAAAAATAGTTAAACTTTTCTCATCTGCTGAGATTAAAGAAGCATTCCTTTCTTTGCCTAGGAACAAGACAAGTGGACCTGATGGCTACTCCGCTGAGTTCTTCATCAGTTGTTGGGATATAGTTGGCGCAGAAGTCACAGAAGCAGTCACTGAATTCTTCGAGTCTGGCAGACTCCTGCAGCAGTGGAATGCGACTTTCCTCGTTCTCATTCCTAAGATTACTAATGCCTCAACCACCTCTGATTTCAGGCCCATTTCTTGTCTAAATACGGTCTATAAGGTGATCTCAAGGCTACTGGCCTCCAGATTGAAAGACATTCTCCCTGATGTCATCTCCCACTCCCAATCAGCTTTTATGCCTGGTCGTTTGCTCTCTGAGAATGTACTACTTGCCACTGACCTAGTTCAAGGCTATAGTGGAAAGAGAATGGAGTCTAGAGGAATGCTGAAAGTTAATCTTCGTAAAGCCTTTGACTCGGTGAGATGGGACTTTATTCTTGGTACCTTAAGAGCTCTCCACATCCCTGAGAAATTTATCAACTGGATCGCTCAGTGCATCACCACTCCATCGTTCTCCATCTCTGTGAATGGCGTTTCAGGGGGTTATTTTAAAAGCACAAAAGGCATAAGACAAGGCGATCCTCTATCTCCGTACCTGTTTGTGCTTGCAATGGAAGTTCTCTCTCAGCTGCTCCTCTCGCGTTTCGAGACAGGTATTATCAACTATCACCCAAAGACCGCTGCTTTAAAAATTACTCATCTCATGTTTGCGGATGATGTGATGGTCTTCTTTGATGGAAGTAGCTCTTCTCTGCATGGTATATATGAATGCTTAGATGATTTTGCAAGCTGGTCGGGTCTTCAGATGAACAGGACCAAAACGGAATTGTTTTATGCAGGATTGAACCCAAGCGAATCCACTTCCCTGGAAAGCTATGGATTTCCGGTTGGTTCTCTGCCTATAAGGTATCTGGGCTTGCCTCTTATGTCAAGGAAGTTGAGGATTTCAGAGTATGATCCGCTGCTGCACAAGCTTGAAAATAAATTCAGAACTTGGGCTGTCAAAATACTCTCTTTTGCGAGAAGAGTGCAGTTAATAAAGTCAGTCATCTCAGGAACTGTAACCTTCTGGTTTTCGGCTTTCATCCTTCCTAAGGGCTGTATTAAGAAAATTGAGTCGCTTTGCTCTAGTTTTTTGTGGTCTGGGAACATTGAGAACACAAGAGGGGCTAAAGTTGCATGGTCTACTGTCTGCCTTCCGAGAGAAGAAGGAGGACTCGGTCTTAGGAGATTTTTGGTTTGGAATAAAACCCTGTGTCTGAGGTTCGTTTGGCTGTTGTTTTCTAAGAGTAAGTCTCTTTGGGTGGCGTGGCAGAGGCACCACCATCTCAGAAACAAGAGCTTCTGGGCAGTCGAGCCCGCGCATCAGGATACGTGGACTTGGAAAGAGATTCTGAAACTCAGACCGGAGGCAATAAGTTCATCAAGGGGGTTCTTGGAGATGGAAACAAATTACGATTCTGGTATGATGTCTGGTCCCCTTTAGGCCAACTGTTATACTTCATGGGGCCTACGGGTCCTAGAGACCTCAGAATTCACCTCCAAGCAACGGTTTCTGAAGCTTCTAACCATCTAGGATGGAATCTGCCGGATCCAAGATCTGAAGAAACAGTTTCCCTGCATACTCACCTCACATCAGTAGCTCCTCCGATGCCCAACGCTGCAGCAGATACGTATATCTGGTCCATTGATAGAGTCGGCTGTGATAGGTTCTCATTGTCAAAAACATGGGAAGTGACGAGGCCTAGGGCGGAGATAAAGACTTGGGCTAAAACGATTTGGTTCAAAGGCGCTGTTCCAAAGCATTCCTTCACAATGTGGACAGCAAATTTAAACAGATTACCAACAAGAGCGAGGTTGGCCATGTGGGGAATGCAGATTCAAACGGACTGCTGTCTCTGTAATAATTTCGAGGAAAACAGAGACCACTTGTTCCTGACTTGTGCTTACAGTGTGGAGATTTGGAGGTTAACTATATCCAGGCTTCGTCCATCCCAGCATATGTTCGGATCCTGGTCTGAGCTTCTCTCTTGGTTAAGAATGACCTCTGCTGCAGCGCCATCCCTGCTGCGGAGGTTAGTGGCCCAAGCGACAATCTACCATATTTAGAAACAGAGGAATAACGTGCTTCACAACAAAATCTATCTCTCTCCGATAGCTATCTTCAACCTTATAGACAGAGAAATCAGAAACACAATCACTGGTAGAAGGCATAGAAATTTTTTTTGTCACTTAATGACTCTCTAGTTTCGGTAACCGGTTTCACGACGGCATTGATTTATATTTGTAGTACTCCTTATTTTTATCTTTTTGCCAAGATAGTGCTGTTTTTAAATTTGTTTTTTGTAAAATCTAACTCTTTCATTACTATTAATGATATTTACATTCTTAAAAAAAAAAATAAATAAATAAAAAAATGGTGGGGGACTGAGCGAGCAGCATGCAGCAGTACACTCGTCACGGCGATACAACCTGATGAAAGCACGGCATGTTCGTCGCGTCCGCCACATCTCTCACGTGTGTCTCAGCTGTTTCGTGTGGCGACGTCTTCTCTCTCGATTGTCTTCTTATAATTTACTACATTAGTTTAACTTCTATAAACTTTTTATCATTTGCATGAATTCATAATTGATCAAAGTCTTTCGAAACTTAACATTTCCCCATCAAACTTTCAGTCTTATGTTATCTTCCTTTTTTATCTAACGAGATCATCAGAGTTCTTTGTTTGTTGTCAACTAGACTTTAACATTGAAACGATATAGAGAATGGTAAAATAATTTTCGAGATAATTAATTAAGTCAAGTCGGTCGCATCAAAAACGATTAAACTAAAAAAAAATGCTTAAAATGACTTAAAATAATAAAATAATATAAAATAGATACTCTGTTAAAAAAAATTGTAAAACACCATTTCTTTTTATAATTTTTATAAATATCAGCGTTACACTTCTAACTACTGTTATTTGTAAACTAATAATAGATTAATGATAAATTAACGATAGACTAACGACAGACCGAATACAGACTACTAATAGATTAATTAGTCAAATAATTATAGATTACTGACAAATTAATAATAGACTAATTACAAATTATATGCAGATTAATAGCAGATTAAAAGCAAACTAATAATTTTTTTTTTTAATGAAAAATCATGTTTTGTAATAAAATTGTCTTATTTCAAAAATTATTCTTGCGTTTAAACTATTAAAAAAGTTTTCTACTTTTTTTTTTATTTGGATTCTCCATTCTCTCACTAGGCTGATTTGTTGGTTCTTTAAGTAAAAATAGAGTTTTATGTTGTTCGTTAAAAGTATAATTAAGTTCACAAAAAGGTACGAGTTTCATTACAAAAAGTAGAAGAAAACCGACCAGACGGTAAAATTATCATGATCTTAATTAATCAAGTTGGAGGACTCGTATCAAAGTTAATTGCTATGTAGTGATGTAATTGTTATATTTATCAAACCTAACATGTGATATAAACATATTTTTGTATATTGAGAGATAAAACCACTATATACAATACAATTACATATTTGTCCTATTACATGTGCCTATCTCAAAGCTGATGTGTAAGAAACATGCACTGTAGTAAGCCATGCAAATTGAAATGTGTCAACTCCCTTCATTAATATGCTTTCCTCACAATGTGAGGCCAAATTTAATTTTCAGACGAAGATAGAAAAATACAGCAATTCAAGTGAAGTGTATATTGTACATAGTCGACTCTATATGCCTGGTTCTTATCTCAATCAAATTATCCTCAAAACTTTTAAAACATTTTTTTTCCAAAAAAAAAAAAAACCCCACTATAAATAGCTTCACATAACGCAAGTGTAAGAGCAGAGAAAGCACAACAAAAAGGAGTTAAAGAGAAAATGGCTCGACTCTTATCTCTTCTCTCTTTTTCCCTAACACTTTTGATCCTTCTCCATGGCTACACAGCTCAACAGTTTCCCAACGAGTGCCAGCTAGACCAGCTCAATGCGCTCGAGCCGTCACACGTACTTAAGGCTGAGGCTGGTCGCATCGAGGTGTGGGACCATCACGCTCCTCAGCTACGTTGCTCTGGTGTCGCCTTCGTACGTTACATCATCCAGTCTAAGGGTCTCTACTTGCCCTCTTTCTTTAACGCCGCAAAGCTCTCCTTCGTGGCTCAAGGTACGTTTTTTTTTTCATTTTGTTTTCTTTTTAGCAAACATTTTTGGATTAGAGATTCGAACTCGTGATCTTTAAGGTTCAGACTTCTTATAAAGTGTTAAAGAGTTCATAATTAGAGCTACATACGCGGAGCTTAATAGAACTGTTTCGTATGGTTTCGGTTTGGCTTCAAATATATTTTAGTTAATAATTTTATTCTTTTGGGGTTTAATTTATTCAAAGTTTTTTTTTTTATCAGCCCTATGCATGTAATATATATTTTTGGGTTTGTTACATTATATAGGACGAGGTCTTATGGGAAGAGTGATCCCTGGATGCGCCGAGACATTCCAAGACTCATCAGTGTTCCAACCCTTCGGAGGCCAGGGCCAAGGACAGGGACAGGGCCAGGGACAAGGACAGGGCCAGCAGGGACAGGGCCAAGGTCAGGGTCAAGGCTTCCGTGATATGCACCAGAAAGTGGAGCACATAAGGAGCGGCGACACCATCGCAACACCACCCGGTGTAGCCCAATGGTTCTACAACGACGGAAACCAACCACTTGTCATTGTTTCCGTCTTGGATTTAGCCAGCAACCAGAACCAGCTCGATCGCAACCCAAGGGTATATATAAACCAAAACCTCAAATAAAAATTCATATTTCTAATGTTTTATGAAAATGTGTTTTTCTTTTTTCTGTTATGTAGCCGTTTTACTTGGCCGGAAACAACCCACAAGGCCAAGTATGGCTACAAGGACGAGAGCAACAGCCACAAAAGAACATCCTTAGTGGCTTCACAGCAGAGTTTCTTGCTCAAGCTTTCAAGATCACTGTTCAGACAGCGCAGCAACTCCAGAACCAGCAAGACACCCGTGGGAACATTGTCTTTGTCCAAGGACCGTTCAGTGTCATTAGGCCGCCTTTGAGAGGCCAGAGACCTCAGCAGGAAGAAGAAGTAGGAAACGGTTTAGAGGAGACCATATGCAGCCAGAGAGTCACCGAAAACCTCGATGACCCGTCAAATGCTGACGTGTACAAGCCACAGCTCGGTTACATCAGCACTCTTAACAGTTACGATCTCCCCATCCTTCGCTTCCTTCGTCTCTCAGCTCTCCGCGGATCCATCCGTCAAGTAAGTACATCATAAGACACATTAAACATTTATTGCTCCATTTAAAATCAAATAATGCATTACGAAACGTGTGTGCATGGGTGTAGAACGCAATGGTGCTCCCACAGTGGAACGCAAACGCAAACGCGCTTCTTTACGTGACAGACGGAGAAGCCCAAGTGCAGGTGGTTAACGACAACGGTGACAGAGTGTTCGATGGACAACTCTCGCAAGGACAGCTACTTGCCCTACCACAAGGGTTCTCCGTGGTGAAACGCGCAACAAGCGATCAGTTCCAGTGGATCGAGTTCAAGACAAACGCAAACGCACAAATCAACACTCTTGCGGGACGAACCTCGGTCTTGAGCGGTTTACCATTAGAGGTCATAAGCAACGGATACCAAATCTCACTCGAAGAAGCGAGGAAGGTTAAGTTCAACACCATCGAGACCACTTTGACTCACAGTAGTGGCCCAGCTAGCTACGGCAGGCCAAGGAAGGCTGATGCTTGAGAGTTTGGAACGGAGTGAGCCTCTACTGTAAAAGGAAGTTAAGTAGTAGTAGTAATAAGAGTAATAATGTCCGAAAATGTGACTGGTTTTGTTGAGCTTTACTTGTAAAATGTAACACTTCTTTTTGTTGAATAAAATCATCAAGTTCATAAAAGTCTATGTCAAAACTTTGCTAGACCCTTTTAAATATGAGCATCTGCATTGGTCTCTAATGAATTTAATAACAATAATTTTAATATGAATTAATTAAAATTTTTAGTTTTAATTTATTAATAAAATTTAAATTAATTATATAAAGACAACATATAAGATTATAAATTTTTTATGGGTCTTTTATAGTTTTTCATTTAAGAGATATTATCCATTCTCTCTATTTTTTTTTTAACTTTACTAATATTTTATGTTATTATTTTTTTAAACTTTACTAATATTTTATATTGAGAGATTTGATAAGAAACCATCATGAATCCAGATAGACTAAACTCATAATAAAATATATCCAAATGAAAGCCTTAAAATTAATGGGAAAGTGGTCAATTCATGCCTCAATTATATTTTAGTCTAGATCTGTATTTCTACTTGGGAATACATTTTCAAACTCATATGACTTTAAAAATTTATAACCGTGTTCGATAATATGATATATTAGGTTCTCATAGAATTATTTTGCAGATTTAACAAGCAGATAACAAATTTATTAGAGTTATTGTCTTTACTGTAGACTTATTTCATAGGATTGCAGAGTTGAATTGTTAATTTATAGGTTATTGCGGATATATTTTGTAAATGTAAACTTATTGTATTCCTTGATGCAGATTTATATAATAATGATGTAGATTTATTGAGTACCAATGCGGACTTGTTTAGATGCAATGTATTTTTACTACAAGCAGATTTATTTTGCGTATTTTTAATATTACTAGTATAATTTTGTTTGATGCAGATTTATTTTTAGTTATGGTCGGTTTATAATTGTATGTCAATGAGGCAATAGACTTATTGAATGTTCGTTGCGGTAGACTTCAATCATTCTAAATTAACTCTTTCTTTGGTTGTAGATTTAAGTTTTTTTTTTGTTCAGATCTTGTTTTGAGTTATTACATAATCTTGTTTTGAGTTATTACATAATGGTATACTTATTTGTTCATAAATTTGTTTGGTAGAATTCTAATAATCTTTGTTACCATCTTTTTCATCATTTTAACTATGATTGAACTTGATAGCAGTCAAGCAAATAGTTATTGTTTGTGGGGATTAGAGAATTCAGAGGACTAGGTGACTGTTTTTTCTGAATCTATAAAACTCTTTTTCTTATGAAGAAAGAAAAAAGTTCATGTATTGCTAACCTTGCATCAAATCTGATTAGGCTCACACTCACGTCTCTTACGAACCAGCCTCTAAAGAAATAAGAAGGACAGTGTGGAGGATGTTAGTCTAGTGGCTTACAGACAGCAAAGGAAATGCCGATTTGGAAATATGAATATACCAGATTGCAGTGAAGCAAGGTCAGAACCTTATTTCCACTATTAGTAAATTTTGGATGCTTTGCTTTATGGTGATATCTTGCATAATTACATCGTTTAGGCTTTATTTAGTATATTTTTTTATAGTATATCATTTATTTTATAGTCCAAAATGTCCTATTTACATTTATAATAGATTTAGTATGCATTATGGTTAGCAATGCATATTCTCTACATTTGGAGTGTATTTCAGATCTTTATAAAGTTAGGAAAGATACTTGGAGAGTTGATGATCAAACTAGAACAAAGAAGAGCACTCAAAGGAGCTGGATAAGTTTCTCCAGTCTGTATCGTAGTAGCATATCGAGCATTAAACATCAAGGCGTATCGAGCATCGTATTGGGATACCAGCCGATACCAGGATGAACCGTCAAACCGGTGTTATGGAAGCTGCCAGTATCGACCAGTTGTATCGGATAGGAAGCCGATATTAAGAAGACGAAGTTTATATTAAAGTCCAATATCGGCTATATGCCCGACATCAACCTTCTTTCCAGCTGATTTGACTTTGATCAATTCTCGGATTTCAAACTTTGAACGAGTTGACCAAGTCCAAAAACTTTATCTTATCAAAAAATTATGCTTTATTATCTTATGTTTAGTAAAAACCTTATCTCTAATCATATTTTGTAATTAACAGTGGGATTGACAAGATAACTATTAGCTTGTTATTTATTTATGTCACAATCTATCTCAGTTGATATTTTTTCTGAATTTTATTAACACATTTTGTTCCCGAGATCTTAAAAATCACATTTAGTCACAGAGGTTAAGAGTCTACATCACACGGCCACACTCAACATTAAATCTGACGCTAGGTATGATTGATGACTTGGTGAAATTGACTCAATAATCATATGTAATTTTTTTGAAACTTGTAGTCGACTCAAGTTATCTTTTGTGCCATTATGATATAAATTTCATCTACGATTAACATTTTAAATATGTCAACCAATCAAAGTTTACAATTAGAGATAAATAAGTATGCAGTTATGATATAAAATCTACTACATATTATTTGAGAAGTAACATTATTGAAAATAACTGACTTGTCAACACTACAGCCAAAGTTAGTGCTTTTAATTGATGACATGTAAATGTGACATGTCAAACTTCCTAAAATAAATGAAATATTTTGATTGGTTGAATTAAATTATAGAAATTATGAAATTAAAACATAAATACACTAGATTATATTTATAACACTAAAATTAACAAATTTATATTAACAGAAAATAATTATTATTATAATTTCAATTTTTACATATATTTATAATTTAATAAACAATAATTATAAAAACATTCATAATTTAATAAACAAATTATAAATATTAATTTTCCATTAGTTAAAATCACATGCAAAATTTTTCGTGCATGTATATTGTTAATCTTGATTACATTGTAATTTTTATTTTAATTATTATACAATTTATATTTTTTAAAAAATATTTATTTATTTTAAGTGTAGTGAAGTGGTTGGTATGTCCGCATCATGCGTAAAAATGAGAAAAACTATTTCAGTTTAATTTGTAATAAATCAAGAAAAGTATATACTTATAGTATATTATATATGTATTCGCAAATTCATATTATTTAAGATGCAAAAAAATATATTGTAGATTGTATAAGGAGAAATAAAGCATATTATAAAAATATTCAAAAAATATTATAAAATCTACTACATATTATTTGAGAAGTAACATTATTGAAAATAACTGACTTGTCAACACTACAGCCAAAGTTAGTGCTTTTAATTGATGACATGTAAATGTGACATGTCAAACTTCCTAAAATAAATGAAATATTTTGATTGGTTAAATTAAATTATAGAAATTATGAAATTAAAACATAAATACACTAGATTATATTTATAACACTAAAATTAACAAATTTATATTAACAGAAAATAATTATTATTATAATTTCAATTTTTACATATATTCATAATTTAATAAACAATAATTATAAAAAAATTCATAATTTAATAAAAAAATTATAAATATTAATTTTCCATTAGTTAAAATCACATGCAAAATTTTCGTGCATGTATATTGTTAATCTTGATTACATTGTAATTTTTATTTTAATTATTATACAATTTATATTTTTTAAAAAATATTTATTTATTCTAAGTGTAGTGAAGTGGTTGGTATGTCCGCATCATGCGTAAAAATGAGAAAAACTATTTCAGTTTAATTTGTAATAAATCAAGAAAAGTATATACTTATAGTATATTATATATGTATTCGAAAATTCATATTATTTAAGATGCAAAAAAATATATTGTAGATTGTATAAGGAGAAATAAAGCATATTATAAAAATATTCAAAAAATATTATAAAATTTAATTATTATTTAATATAACTTTTATATTTATGATTGTATATTATTACAAGCATTATAAAAATAAAAGTTATAAAATATATTGGTTTCAGAAAGAACTTTGTGCAATATTAAAACAATATATATATGCAATCATACTAATGTTTCAAAAAAAACTAATCAACACTTAAATATTACAATTAACTATGTGTATCAAAAAAATTATACCCGCACATATGTGCGGGCCAACCACCTAGTAAATCTATAATTACACTACAAATACATCAACTATCTCATATAATAGAGAAACATAAGTTCATGATTGTTATACTCTTGAACCAGAAATCACCGATATGATTTTGTGACAAACAGTTTGGGTTTCGGAGAATAAATTTTATTAAGAGTTTGAAAGCTAAAAGTGATAACAAGGGTGGCGTGCCCTAGAGGTTTGCTGAAGTGAAAGAAAGTATTTAGAGCTATGAAAACTAGAAAGCTTGGAACTTAGTTCTTGTTCTTCTGCTCTCTAAAAAGTATGAGTTGGTCTTCAAGCTATCCTGGGTCTCCTTTTCCTTTTCCCCTTTGGCGATAATTCCCGTATTTTGCGATATGGAAATATTCTCTTGCCCGAAAATAAAGGAAATTCTTCATTATCTTCAAATATTCTTTCTTATCCCTCAAGTTGATTCGATCTTATGGAAACTAGATATTATCTTCGAGCAATTTTTCTTATTTGAATAGGTCGGTGCAGCCTCCTTGGTCTTGATGGACTTAGGTTATTGCCAGAGAAAACTTTTTAGGAAATATGATCATTTTCTCTTTAATAATACGCCCCCCCCCCCCAATTCGTCAAGATAATTTGCAAATCAGCTCGGCGGACTTCATGAAGCAAATTGGTTTGATCTCGCAATAAACATTAGCTCGTCAAGAGTGTTTCTCGCGATTGCCAACTTGACTCGCTCAAAGTATTATAGTTTGCTGAAATGGGCCTTATGCACAACCCATTATAATTTAGGATTTCTCACAATAGGCGGGAAAGGCGAAAGGTCTTTGGCACGGGAATCGAAGTCCAATTAAAGTAACCTTTTGTTAAACCGTTGGGTTTCCATTTTCCGATTTCGATTTGACTTTATTTATGGCTGCAGAGAAATTTCAATCCTCTGCTATTTCGTCGCGCCTGCTCCCGAGATTTTTTTTGATAAAGATGGGTTTGAAGAGAAGGAACAAGATTCTTTTAGTCAAAATTGCTACCGAGATGTCATTCAGTGAAGACATCGAGGGTAGAGACTCCGCCGAGAGATTTACCGCCATCTGAGGGTGCTCCGTCGAATAGCGATGCTATTTTTGGAGTCAGGACTGCCGATTGTGAAACGCATGCTCGATCTTCGTTTCCCCTTCATCGAAGATCTTGGGTGAGGGTTCGATGGGTGCGTCTTCATTCAGGGGGCATGGCCCTGATTTTAGAGATGAAGAGGGTAAAAATACCGATTTACCAATCTCCGCAGATGGTTCCCCAGAAACTGGCAAAATTTTGATGATAGTTCTGATCTCAATCCTTATCAATTCTTACTGCGATGGAATGGAAACTCCCCAGTGATGTTTGATGAGAGTTTTGCTGCGAATTTGGTATGGCAGTGTAGAGCGAAGCCGAACAGGGGAATCTCGATCGAGAAGCTGAAGATTTAGATAATTTTTCGGGGATGGCCCAACATTTTATGCAGGTTTATTTCTTGCATTACCCTTTCCTTCTTTCTTCTTTCCGTTATTTATCTCTGGACCTGTTTGATTAAACGTCTTACTGGGGCTCGAGATTTGTGCATCTTTGATCGAATCATATGATCAAGATTCATTGCGTGAGGAGAGCAGAGCTGAGGAATTGGCGACTAAAGACCAGAGCTTCGTTGTGCAAAGGCAAAAATCAGAGATCTTGAATGGGGAAAGCTTGAATTAGAGCTTGAATTTTCGAAGCTCAAAGTTGAATCTGCCAAAGAGAGTCAACTTCACAGGGAGAGTCTGGAAAAGAGAATTAGCGAGGAGAATGAAAAAAATGATGCTGTAGAAGAGAAGCTGCAGCAATCGCATCGGCGGTTTGTCCAACACGTCGCTCATTCAGTGTATCGACATTCATGTGATTGGTATCATCTTCACATTTGTTGGATAAAAGCATTCCTGGCTTAAGGAGAGGAGATTAATTTACTCGAGATCAAAATTGCCAGGACTAAGGCATCAATAGCTTGTTTGGAACAGATGTATTCCGCGGGTTGTGAGGTTTCTATCGACAAACTCTTAGCCCTTAAGACCAAGCTTAATCGACTGAACATAGAGCGTAGCAGTATCAAGGAGGTCACCATCTTGCATGATGATTTTTCTGCTCCGGAAAGGTCAGTTTTTATTGCGAGTTTCCTCCTTAATTTATTCTATTGCCCATTTTATTAATACTGCCTTGTTTATATAATTTGCTAGGCCCACTTATCACGAATAGATTTTGACATCCTTGATCATTCTAGGCCGGCGAAAGTGCAATTGGTTTTTACAGCCACAAAGACTTGAATGCTGAGGCGACGTTTATTGAAGCCGAGCCTGTACTTCTACAAACGTCTTATGCTCCTATTACCTATACTTTTCCTTCCGCAAATATATGCTAAGTGCCTCTTGCTGCGACAATACTCTTGTATCAGAACTTGAGAGATTGATTTAGAAAATAAAATCTAAAGAAAATGCTAAATAAATCAAACGAAGTAATAAACTTATCTAGTCGATATAGATAAATCAATCAATCGAAGTGATTCAGTGGGGTATGCGAAGTGATGCTTTTGGGAGCGTGTTGTGCGAGTTGACCCTTAATTCTGAAGGATTGTCGATTTGCAATGCGTGGGTACTTTTTAGTCCGGTACTGGAAGTGAGGTTCATTTGCCCGTCTTATACCAAACGACAACGAGATCGAATACCACGCTTTCATGTTTCACTTCGGCCCAAAAGGTATGATAAAAAGTCATGCGAGTATTGTCTTCGGCTTTAATCTCATCTAATTTGGAAGTAATTAAATTGAACCAAAACTTCAAAGGGTGGTGATCAGCCACATAATTTAGTTGAGTTTTAAAGTGACACATTTGGCTAGAATGTTGATTTTATTAAATGCAGTCGCATTGAATATATACGCGATGAGTTAGCAGTATATTTTACTTCGTATACCGAGTTGGTGTTCAAAAATAATATTTTATTAAAATTATGACTGAACCCGGAGGCTACCTGTAATAACCTGGACGAGAGAAGAGGACAGCCAGACGAAACGGCTAGGAGAGACAACTTTGGCCGAAAAACCAAAATCACGGAATCAACTCAAGGATGACTTGGATCGATAGCCTAGGCCAAAATTAACCTTATGGCCAAAGCAGAAGAAGAAAAGCTTGATGCAACCTAAGATGGCCAAGAGAAGACCATTGCGGACGTGGAGATGGCCGAAAGCAGATAAGCCAAAAGCCGAAGTTCCTGCTTCAAGGAGGAGCTGATTTGGATTGATTAATGGAACTAAAATATGAAGAGTTGACACACTTAGAATAATAAATCTATATGACTGGTCAAAAGAAGTCTGAAGAATTATCAAGAAAATCTACAAGCGTTGGAAGGAGAAGCAAAATGGTCATCTGAAGCTCGAAAGGCTCGGATAGAAGATAAAGAAGAGGACTAAGCTTCATTTCAACAGTAGCACGTGAAGGAGAGACATTTATTTGTCAAGAAAATGAAGTTAGAAGAAGAAATAGTCGATGTCCAAATTCGACCAATCAGACGGTGACACCCAAGCAGCTACTTGACCAGCTTATAATCGCAGCAGGAGAAGTCTCAGTGTGACTAGTTTTTCGTGACTATGGATCACATCTATAATGACAAAGGAAGTTTCAAGTCTTAGCCACCAAGGACGGACCAATCATGATGGCCAAAGGTAAATCTATAAGGACGAAACCAAAGGTGAATCTATAAGGACGAAACAAACCACCATTGGGGACCAGTCATGGATGGACGTGGAAGGAGTCATCTATGGGACAAAAACTATGGTTGTAACCATGATAAGGGATAGGCTACTAATCTAAGAGATAAGTCTCGTGATTATAGCTTAAGGATCAGAAGATAAGATCAAACCGCACAGCCAATACCGCAAGAACACCCAGTCTGAAAAGGAGATCAATGGAGACAAAACCGTAACCAGGCTATGGGATAAGCCTCGTTTCTATGGTCAGAGCAGAAGATAGGGGCCGTTATTATGGCCAATGGAGAGAAAACACACGAGATAAAAGATTGAAGATAAGGGTCTTGTTGATACTTATCCTGATTTCAGCCAGTAACGCGAAAACACCCAAGATAAAGAGATAGGAAGAAGGAGGGACGAATGTCAAAGGCTATAAAGCCTACTTTACAGGCTATAGCACTAGACTAGAGGCGTGGAGAGCATGCAGAGCTCATCTATCTTGAAGAAAACCGTGCAGAGATAAAGGAATTGCTTCAAGGAAGGGTTTTGTGGACGTTTATCCCTTTCTGGCCAATCGTATGACCACACACGAACCTGGAAGCTATGAGATAGGATAAGGGACGTTGACTGAAGCTATGAAGCCTAAGGATAAGGCTATAGCCTAGCCTTGCACCGTGGCTGACATGCAAAGCCTGATTATCCGGTGAACGACACTCAGCTAGCAGCCTAGATGGCTGGTTAGGACGCCTATAAATACCCCTGTGATGCTATTCTTCCAACTCATTCTCACCCAAAGCAAGGTAAAGGTAAACACTTAGAGAGAGAGAGAGAGAGTTCGTTCTAGAGCAAGTAGGCTCAAGTAGAGTAAAGCTAAGCTGATCCGAGAGAAAGATTTCTGCTAAAAGCGCAAGGTGAGTCGCGGTAGTATAGAATCATGCTAATGAATTCTTATGCAGGTTGTAGCTTAAGGATGAAACACTATGTGTGTGTTCATCTTAAGTTATTGTTGTTTGTTAGAGGTTCTGCTTTATAACTTTCGCAAATAGGAGAGTTTTGTGAAGAGTTATGCTAGGATTGCTGTATTAACTTTCACAGAAGAGGAGTTTTGTGAAGAGTTATGCTGCAAAAAATTGTGAATAAATATGCCGTATAACTTTCACAAAAAGTGAGTTTTGTGAAGAGTTATGCTGCAGAAATATTGTTGATAAGTATGTCGTGTTAACTTTCATAAGACGGACTTTATGAAGAGTTACGCTGCAGAAATGTTGTGAATTGTTGTGAGTGGATCACATGGGTCGAAGACCACGTGTGATGGTTAGGGCGGTGTATCGGCGGTCCCGCAGACTCGGAGTGACTTGGGTCGCACCTTTGGCCGAGTAATGCATGACGATGCATCCGATTGTCGAGCAAGGGCAATTCGGACCGACTGTCGAGGCAAGGACAGGTCGGGTTGATTAACCGACCTATGGTCATTTGTGGTAAGTAGGTGCGGGTGTTCAAGTGTAGTATTTGGGAAACAGTGAACCGATACACCTAGAGATCTCGAAAAACCCTATCAGCATCGAACCTGCGTAGCATGCGTGCTATGTGTCTTGTTTCGGTGTTAAGGTGAGAGTCGAATACCCTTAGCGTGAGTGCTAAGGAACTTGTTCGGCGTTTTGTGTGGTGTTGAGCATACCTAGCGTTGAGGCTAGGATGATGTTCAACGGTTAGGCTTAGTAACTGCAGTTGCTATAGCCTCGGCGTGCATAGTAACAGTAAGGTTACTATGGACATGCCACCCTTGTTTGAGTTTCCGCTTGTGTTATTTCTATGATATTGTTGCATGGTGTAAGCATGCATTGCATTTTTTATTTTGGGGTTTGGATTGGGGAACTAACGATTGCATAGAGGGTCCTGGATTCACTGAGTAATACTAGATTACTCATCCCTCTTTGATTTAATTTTTTTGCAGGAAACCCTAGTAAGTCGGACTAAGGAAGCAGACTAGACACTAGGATTATGGAATAGATTTCGGTAGGCTTTTGTAAAATTTATATATACAGTTTCAATCTGTTTGAGTAGTAAGGATCCGCTTATATAAAGTTTGAATAAGTCGGATTTTTTATAATGACTCGATATGAGTAATAAAGAAAGGTTTTGTTTATAAAACTCTTGTGTTCTAATGATATTAACTTGGTCCGAGTTAACACAACTCTTGACTGGAGTACGGGTTGGCAAGCCTTAGGCTCTAGTCGAGAGGGTCGAGCTAACATATCGGGCTAGCCTTACACTTGGATTCGTTCTAAGCAAGGGCCGGCCTATTTGTGAACCTCGACATTGTAGCGCTTTCGGTTTATCTATTTTTAGATCGAATCGGGGGTGTTACACTGCCTACGTATCTGAATCGGGATCAAGCCATCCGTAGTTCTTTTTAAATACAACATAGCATTGAAGCTTTGAATGCCGAGCTGTTCCTTCTATGGGTAGAATTTTCTTAAATTCATTGAGTTCTGTGCTCGCTTTACAGGCTTTCCATCAATTTTTTTTTCCAATCTATAGATGCCAGGCTTGATGATTCTTGTGATGCAAATAGGTCCCTTCCAATTTTCTCGGAGCTTTGTTGGGTTTGTAACCCTTCATAAGACGAGATCATGGAGTGAAAATAATTGGCTGCATACTTTCTTGTTGTAATATCGAGAGATTTGCTGCTGATAATTCTGGATGCAAAGTAAAGCTTGATCGCTGAGCTTCTCTAAGTTGTCAAGAGTATCGATTAATTTTTCTTCGTTTAAATGTGGATCCCGAACCATTAGAGCTCGGTGAGCATTTGTGGCGTTCGATGCTAAGGCTTCGCATCCATGTAATAATGAGAATGGGGTTTCCCCGTTGCTGTGTGGGGGGGGGGGGTAGTTCGGTGGGACCACATGACCCCATCTAGTTCATCAGCCCATGTTCTCACGAAGTCTGTTAACCTCTTCTTGAGACCATCAAGGATTGTTTTGTTTGATGCCTTTGCCCAGGCTGTTTCCTTGAGGATAACAGGGTATTGCGTAGCTTATACATATCCCCCAGCCTTCACAAAATTCTCGGAAAGTTGACGAGATAAATGGTGATCCGTTATTGGTGAAAATTTCATATTGGAGGCCATGCCGGCAAATGATGAATTGTCATACAAAAAATTGGACGTCGATTGCTTTGATCGTTGAATACGCTTTGACCTCCACCCATTTTGTGAAGTAGTCAGTCATGACTAAGATGTGCTCGTAGCGACCGGATTTAGGCATTGGGTCAATTGCGTCAATCGCCCACCTCATGAAAGGGTAAGGCGGAATGGCCGTTTGAAGAAGTTCGGTAGGTGCATTGATGATGGGTGCATGCTTTTGACAGGTTCGCATCGTGCTACGGATTGCTCGAAATCTTGGATCATCTTTGGCCACAACAGTCCGTGATTCTTGATTTTAAAAGCAAATGCTTGTCCTCCAGAGTGGTTACCACCTGCTCAATCATGAGTTTCCACCATTACGTTCTTAGCTTGCTTTTTGTCACAACATCATAATATGACTTTATTAGCAGTCCAACGGAATAGGTCGCCATCTTGAACAAAGTATTAAGCCGCCTTTCTGCAGAGATGTCTTGCTGCCCTCTATCTTGTGGGGCCATCCACTCTATCAGGTATGCTTTGATTTTATCTTGCCATGGTCGTTTCTCTTGCTCGGCGTCAAACTCCATTGGGTCATCGACTTTGTTTTCTTGATATAGAGCCATGTTGCATATTCCTTTGGCTAGTTGGATGCTTGGTTGCTTAATGGTTTCTACTGGATTGTGCAGCAAAGTGTTGGATATGTCGAAGATGTGAGTGCTGCTAATGCATCGGCGGTGGTGTTCTCGACTCGTGGTATCTTTGTTAGCTCGAATGAATCGAATTGCTTGGTTATTTCTTGGACTTGCTTTAGATAACTATCATTTCGCTCATTCTTAGCATCGTAATCTCCATTAAACTGGCCGGTGACAAACTAGGAATCACAAAAAGCATGGATGTCCTTTGCTCCCACTTCCTTTGCAAGATGGACCCCGACGATCAATGCTCCATATTCGGCTTCTTTGTTTGAAGCTGGGAAGCCGAGCTTAAATGATTGCTCGAGAACTTCTCGCATTGGTGAACCCAGCCGGATGCCGACTCAAGAACCTTGCTTTGATGAGGCTCCATCGACATACAAGCTTCACTTCTTTTCGATGGGTGTTTCATCGGCTAATAGGTCTGGAGGTATTTCGATCATAAAGTCGGCGAGGACCTGAGACTTGCGCTGGTTCGAGCTCGATACTCAATGTCTTATTCTGATAACTATATACCCACTTGGTCATTCGGCCGGATTGACTTGGACTGTGCAAGATGCTCCAGAGCGGTTGGCTGGTGAAGATGATAATGGCATGGGATTGGAAGTATGGTCGTAACTTTCGTGCCAAGATAATCACTGTGTAACCCTGTTTTTCTAAGGCTGGATATCGAGCTTCGGCTCCATCTAGAGTTTTACTTACATAGAAGATTGGCTTTTGCTCGCTGCGATCTTCGCGCACTAGGACTCCGCTTACAGCTGCTTCTGATACCACGATATAAAGATACAAAACTTTACCGTTTTCCGTTATTGCTAAGATCAGTGGGTGGTGATATACTCCTTCAGCTGTGTGAAGACTTCTTCGCACTTTTTGTCTAAATTGAATCGTTTGTTACTGTTGAGCAACTGGTAAAAAGGTAGAAACTTATCCGTAAATTGCGAGATAAGCCTGTTTAGCGCGGCAATCTTGCCGGTTAATCTCTGCACTTCGCGGTTATTTTTAGGTGAGGGAAGATCTAATATTGTCGAGATTTATTTTGGGTATGCTTATATTCCTCTCTGAGTGACGATGTAACCTAAAATTCACCGGAGGTTACACCAAAGGGGCATTTGGCCGGATTGAGCTTCATTTCATATTTTCTGAGAGTTCGGAAACAATCTCGGAGATATCCGACGTGATCTCTGGCGACTGTGGAATTTACTAGCATGTATCGATGTAGATTTCCATGGTCCTGCCGAGCTGGTTTGCGAACATTTTGTTGACCAACCTTTGGTAAGTGTCTCCTGCATTTTTAGTCCGAAGGACATTACTTTGTAGTAATTAGTTACTCGGTTCGTGAGGAAAGCCATTTTTTCTCTGTCATCAGGATGCATGAAGATTTGATTATAGCCAGAGAAAGCATCCATGAAGGAAAGTAGTTGGTTTCCAGCCGTTGATTCTACGAGACAGTCGATATGAAAGAGTGGAAAGCAATCCTTGGGGCAAGCTTTGTTCAGGTCGGTAAAGTCGACGCATACCCTCCATTTGCCGTTCTTCTTTTTTACCACGACGAGGTTGGCTAGCTATTCAGGGTATTGCACTTTCGTGATTGATACGGCGCCAAGTAACTTTTCTACCTCGTCGATCACAGCTTGGGCCTTCTCTGGGCCGAGCTTTCATCGTTTCTGCTTGATTGGTTTGAAGGTGTGATCAATGTTTAGTTTATGCGATGTGATTTTAGGGTCGATTCCCTTCATGTCGTCCATAGACCAAGTAAACAAATGTATATTATTTTTTAAAAGCTTGATGAGCTCAGTTTTAATGTCTTATGCAAGGTCACCACTAATGCTGACAACTCTTTCGAGGTCGTTCTCAATGATGTTAACTTGTATCACTCATTCAGGTTTTGGTCTTCTGTGGTAAGGGAGGCGTGGATCCATGTCTTCCTTCACCATACACGCCGATGCCGTTCTGATTTTCCTCTCGCTGAGAAGGCAGGTTCTCGCCGTTGGTTGGTCCCCTCCTAATGTGAAAACGCCAGTGAGTGTTGGAAATCTGATGCATTGATGGTAGGTTGAGGTTACAGCCTTCATGCTGTGGATATATGGAGTTCTTAGTATCATGTTATAGATACTCGAGCTATCAATAACTAGGAAATTGGTGTTCTTGGAGATGCCATCGACGTAAATCGTTAGTTGTATCGTGCCGATACTGTGAGAGGTGTCTCCCGCAAATCCTCTCCTTGGTAGGATATCTTTAAGGATAACTTTGACTGTTCTGCTGCTGTCAACCAAAAATTTAGTGATCGTGCTTTCGTGAATTTGTAGTGTTATGACTAATGGATCGTTATGAGGTGTATAGAGGCTCCATAAATCATCTGTTATGAAGGTCACCGATGCCTCGCTTCGTGGGATGGTTAGATTTTTCTTTGCCGTTATTACTTTTTCTTCGTGGCGCTTGATCGCATCAATCGAGTTGTTATCGTCAAATAGTCCGCCCATGATCATGTGGATGTCGTTGATCGCTGATTGTGCTCTCGTTGGTGGTTGAGTCGCAGGATTGGTGATGATGGGATTACCGTGCTCATCGAGGGTTGGATCTTCGCGATCATCGCGGGTTGGGTCCTCGTGGTTGACGAGGTCAGGGTTGATGTTGCTGGGAAGACTCATCGCTTTAAACCTTGTGTTGTGGTTTTGAAGAATTTATTCTCCTAGTCCCACAGACGGCGCCAATTGTTGAACCAGAAAATCACTGATATGATTTTGTGACTAACAATTTGGGTTTCAGAGAATTAATCTTATTAAGAGCTTGAAGGCTAAAAGCGATTACAAGGGTGGCGTGACCTAGAGGTCTTACCGAAGTGAAAGAAAGTATTTAGAGCTATGAAAACTTAGAACTTAGATCTTGTTCTTCTGCTCTCTAGAAACTTGGAACTTAGATCTTGTTCTTCAAACTATACAGAGTCTTCTATTTATAGGATTAGGAAGTCGGCTGCTGCGAACTCCTTTTTCTTTTCCCCTTTGGCGATAATTCGCATATTTTACGATATGAAAATATCCTTTCCCCCGAAGATACAGGAAGTTCTTCATTATTTTTGAATATTATTTCTTGTCCCTCAAGTTGATTCGATCTTATGAAAACTAGTTATTATCTTATAGCAAATTTCCTTATTTGTATAGGTCGATGCAGCCTCCTCGGTTTTGATAGATTTATGTTATTGTTAGAGAAAACCTTTTAGAAAATATGCTATTACACTATAAATATTAACTGATTTGTACATTCAGCAGTACTTAAGTCTGTCATTATGATACAAAATTCTACAATATAAAATTATCAAGTATAGAATTCTACATAATTACAAATCAAATCCCTTACTTATTATTTAGGAAGTACAATTAGTAAAAAAATCTTACTTGCAACACCACAAGAGAAAATAGTGTATTTTAATAATGACTTTTAAATGTGACATGACAATTTTTTAAAAATAAACAAAATATTTTGATTTGTTGAGTTAAAAATAAATAAATCTTATTTTTAAAAAAAATATATATCATATGCAAATGCACCCCCATCATATTATTTGAGAAGTAAAATTAGTGAAAAAGGCTTACTTGTCAACACCACAACAAAAATAGTGTATTTTAATGATGACTTGTAAATGTGACATGACAAATTTCCTAAAATAAACAAAATTTTTGATTGGTTGAGTTAAAACTAAATAAATCTCATTTTAAAATAAGAAAACATTTATATCATATATAAATGCATTCTCGTTATATAGCAAAAATTTAAAATTATAAATAAAACAAAACGAATAAACGAATAAAAAAAATTATAAGTATCCTCTTATCAAATATTTTTTATAATACTTTATATATAAATAAGAAATAGAACTAAAAGTAAAAATAAATCTTTACGACTTTAATTTCTGTAAAAATTTCGGGCTATATTTTTGGTTTACAGCATCTCCAACCCACTTTTATTTTAAATCTTCTAATTTAGAGAAAAAATAGAGATGTTATTTTTTCCCTCTATAATTGGAGAAAAAGAGTAACAATATTTCGTTTTCTGTAAAATAGAATTAGATTGGAGAGAAATCTATTTATATTTAAAAGGAAAAAATAGAAAAATATATTGGAGATGATCTTAATGTTTAATATATTATTCAAAGTAAAGAAGAAAAAATATGAGTCAAAGAAGAATAATTTTCATCTATTTTATGTTTTTATTTGAAATACTTAAAAATATTATCTTACACATATTAATTATTTTATGCATATATTTTCCAACATATTAAAATATTATTTCATGAATCAAGTTTTGTATATGTTGTGATCCATTATATTTTGTACTAACACATATATCAAAGTTAGGAACATAAAAACTACAAATTTTTAATATAACAGTCAAATATTAAATATATTATTTTACACCTTAAATCCTACATATGTAAGTTTATGATCTGACTGGTTTAAATGCTATGGTTACAGAAAGTTTGTAGAAGCGAGCGATTGCAGGCTGTAAAAAAATTGACGAAGAAATAAGCGGAGAGCTACCAGAGAATTTAAAATATGATTTCACAATTTTGTAATAAATATTTATTATAATTTTTATTAAGAAACCATATATCATAAAACACTAAAAAATAAAAAACTTTGATTAAATACAAACGATAGAAACAGTTTTCGTGATTGTTATTTAACGCAAAAAACTACATCATGTAAAAACATAACGTTTGTGGAAAATATCAGAAAAAATAACCAACGCCTAAATATTACAATTCACTTATCTCTTACTTATATATACATGCATAAATATACATATTAAAAAAAATTGAACCATACACTATAAAAATATATATTACAAAATATATACTTTGTTATTTCTTTTAACACATAAAAGCCATACTTTGATTTTTTTCTTTACAAATATGTCTGTAGATATAAATATTGACTGTGTAAAAGTCAAAATTGCATGCGAACTTGACATGTATATATTTTATTAATCTCGATTACTGTTCAATTTTAATTTTAGTTAATAGACAAATTTCTATTTTTAGAAAAATCTCTATATGTTGTAAGAGCGGTGAAGTGATTGATACACATGAATGTGCGGGCCAACCATTTACCAGCTCTTAGGATAAGCAAAGATAGTAAAACACATTTTAGTTTAATCTTCTAACATATATACACAAATATAACTGCTATAAAAAATTATACAATAAAAGTCTACTATCAAATAAACATATATAAATAAAATTCTAATATAAGTCTACATCACGTACATAAAACTACAATATAAAATTATCATAAACTACAAACTACGTGACATTTTACAGATTTAATTCTTCAAAGTAGACTTATTTGATCAATATTTTTTTTTTTTTAAACATTCTACCAAACACCTTACATGCATCTTTATAAAATTATTTAACAAGAAAATAGCTAAGATATCACGATTTTGTGATTGTTTAACATCTAAATATGTAGATATGACACGAATTGACATTTTTATTCTAATTTAAAAAAATATAGATAAATAAATCTTACTCAAGATTATTGATGTAGGAAATGAAGTTGGCATGAAAGTGACATATATGGTTATGTAGATGTGAAATAAATAAAAAATAGTGACTGATCTAGGATGAATAAGCGTAAAACAAAAACAAAAACAAAAAAGAAAACAAGAGAGAGAGTGATGGGTGACAGAGATGAGTGGTAGAGAGGTGTGGACATTCGTAAAACTCGCCGGAGAGACACAAACGAGAGGAAGAGAGAGGTGGCGACCAAAACAAAAAGAGAAAAATACAGATATTTAGAATTAGGTTTAGTTTGTGTTTTGATAGTTTTTGTATATTTTTTTTAAAGAGATAAAGAGGTATATGATAAAGTCTGGGGTTTTAATCTGAAAATTGACAAAATATATATATGTTAGAAGGAATTGGCAAAACGGTACCAAAAAGACAAAAATTTTCTTCACCTATTTATAGCAACTGCCACATCATGCACGTAGGATTGTCAATTAATAAGAAAAGAGGGTATTTTCTTCGCTGCCTGACGTAGGCATAGGCATGATATATACGGTGGTGATGGCTAATTAATGCTAGAAAATAATATATGAACTTAAAATTTGGTGGGAGAGGCGGAAAAATAAAAAATATATGAGTACATCTTGATTTGTGGATTGTCCATAAATAATGGTTCACTGCATCTAATAGCACATATGGCTACAAACTGAAAAATCAGAAAACGTATAGTTTGAAAGGTAAATATTATATATATGGTTATATGTAAGAGGCAGATCACATATACACGTAAATTATATTATAGCATGCTCATAAATGATTAAAGTATACTATATGTAAGTCTGCAAGGTATCATAGTTGTTTAATAACATTGATAAATAGTCAAAGATATCTAGTTTGGAGTGGCATTTGATATGATAGATGATTATATGAATGCATAAAAAAACTTGAGTAATATTAAGTTATGAAATAATTATTTATATATGTAGATGTCTAATAAAACATATATGTAAATATTTATAATATATATATATATATATTTATAAAACAATTTTAAGTTGAAAAATAGTTAAGAAATCTGGTAAATATGACAAAGGAAGGTGCATACGATGGCGAAGAAAGATATAGATGATGGCATAATAGTAACTTAAAAAAAACGAATTAGACGGCGAAAATGATATATCAGAATCAACCGATATGTATAACATTTACATAATAATGGAAATAGCTATGTATGTATATACAACATAAGCTATGTACAAACATATATGTTCATATAATAATAATATATATACCTTTATTAAAAAATATAGATATGCAAGAAGTAAAGTAGGTATACATAAACGAACATAGCATATATATATATACAATATATGATATATACAAAGATGTGAGAATAAAATCAAAGCAATAGCTCGAAATAATGGATTAGAGCGATCACTCAATTAATTAGTTACTAGCGCGAGATCGATCAAATATGATCTAGAGAACCCAACAACGAGTGTGAGAATAAGAACTCGAATGAGAAAAATGAAGAATCTCAAAAGTTAAGTCTCGGCGGAGAAGCTGATGACTTTGTAACCCCAGAGCTGATGGTGTATTGATTGTTTAAGACGATTATCCATTATCGGAGGTGCATGTGGACGATTGGCGAAAGCGACACAGTTTTTAAGTGACGGTACAATCAACGATGAAGATGGATCGACGAAAGTGATGTGGAGAGTGAAGATTTGACCGAAGCGGTGGTAGCCGGATCAGGGATACATGATGAGACCATTTTGGCCTTGTTGGAGCCACCAGATGGTTTCGTTGAAAGGAAAAAAGCTGGGGTCAGGAGGTACCAAAAGAGAAGAAGAATTACAGCAGTGAAGAAAAATGAGATAAAGAATAAGAGATAAAGAAAGAAGAGGTCAAGAACAGAATTTAGGTTTAAGAAAGAGAATGAGAAGAATAATGCGTGAGAGTAATATATACTGAAAATGTGGCTCAATATTTTTATGCTTGAACTTCTAAACATCTCTTGTTATTTTCTTAATATAACACTGGTCATTTTCTATTTAGTGATAATACCCAAAAAATAAATCATAATGACATAAAAAGTAAATAAATTTATTTTGTAGAGATTAGATATCTTTTTACAAACATTTGTTATATTTTATTCATTGAACATTCAATAGATTTTGTAATAAGAAGATAAATATAGGTAATTCTAACTATTTTTCCTATAGAAAATGGTAAAATAATTTGTGATGTACATATGAATCGTGCAATTCAAATCGAGCATGCACATAATTTTGCAAATGCAGATTGCACTTCGATCGAGAATGGTTGTTGCATACTAGACCCACTTGCCTCAAAGTCATCATAATCGGTCGAATGTTGAGCGTATGTATCTCGCTCATCCTCAACAATCATATTATGTAATATGATACATGATTCTAAATCCGCTATTTCCCATATGCGAGCTGGTTCACAAATGATTTTGAATTGAGCCTGCAACAATTCAAATGCTCGTTCGATGTCCTTCTGACATCTTTTCTGATGTTGTGCAAATAATTTTTCTGGCTCACTTTGAGGAAATCTAATTGATTTGACAAAAGTTCGATAAGAAGGGTAGATATTGCCTGCTAGACAGATGCCATATTATATGAATGTTGGTTCACGAAGAAGTTCACTCGTTGAGTATTTTCCTGTTCAACATCAACGAACACTGGTGAATAGTCTAGAACATTTATACCGTTTAATGTGCCCAAACATCAAAAGACGGCATGCCAGATCCATAAATCATGAGATGCAACAACTTCAAAGATGACAATGGTGGTTCCCTTATCTCCCTGAGTAAATTGACCTTCCTACGCTGTAGGATAATTTTTCCATTCCCAATGCATGTAATTAATGCTCTCAATTATCTCTGAGAATCCTTGCGTTTCACTAACATGCAAGATTCTATACAAGTCATCTTTACTTAGGGCTCTAAGTTATACTCCCTCATTCAATTGAATGATTATTTTACAGAATTTACGCAAGCACTTTAATGATGAAGTACCTCCTATTTTGATATATTCATCGATGGCGTCGCCTGCGACCCCATATGCTAACATTCACATAGTCGTTGTACATTTTGCGAATGGAGAAACATCTTTTTTATTGGCTGCGTAAACTCTTTAGGTGAAGTAGTTGTCACTCATTGATAGGTCCCAACGATTCAAAGGAAAACATGTTTTACATAATGAAGTACCAATGAAACATTGCATCATCATATGTAGGTTGGTTAACAAAATAGTCGCCAATCAGTCTTTGGTGTGCTGCTGCATGATCTCTCTTGTAATAGTTCTCTTGGTATGAGGTGCATAGTCTTCCTCTATTTTCTTTTGACGCTGTATAAACCGGTTGACAAAATACCTCTCTTCAATTTCACGCTGCTTTTTGTAAGCTTTGATATTAAAAAGAGATTATAATGGATCTATTGATAGTTTTTTTTTGCTAAGATGAGATTTATGGTACTAGTACATCAATGGAAGAATGAGTCTCCGTTTATAAGAATTTGAGTAGTTGGAATCAATAGGCTCCATCCAGATAATAAAATGCAGCTAATTAAGATATATGGATTGAATTCTCATATTAAAAGCCGCGATTCATGTATGACACTGAAGATAGATACTTGTTGAATATTATTAAAGCAGAAAATGACAAAATACATACAAATAATTGACAACATTACTAAAGAAAAATACGACAAAATACAGATAAACACTTGACAACATTACTAAAGCAGAATGCGACAAGATACAAACATATACTTGACAACATTATCAAAGCAGAATGCAACAAAACACAAACATACACTTGACAACATTATTAAAGTTGAATGGGACAAATTACAAACATACAATTAGACCTAATACTTCCTGAGCCAATATTCCCTAGTTGGCTAGCAGGAATTGGTTGAACATGGACAGCGAGCCATTTTAACATTAAATTAAAATATCCATTCTTACCACTTGAATATAGTTGATGTGCTTTCACTAAAAAATCATTCTCTGACAACCCGCTTTGTTGCATATGCTTAGTGCTGTCGTAAGCACCAATCCATTTTTTCCAGTAATTTCTGCATGAAGCTCCATCATGCGAAAGATCAAATGATCAATGCTTATTACAGTACTCAAAAATTATCCCAATAATTCACTTTTTGGTTTCTACCAATAATGATGTTTGTTTCATTTTTAATCCACCCACAAAGTAGCACCAAATCTTGATCAATAGTCCATTTAGAGCTTCGCTGACAAGCACGGGTTGAATCTTCTGCAATTGGAGTGGCTAAAGTTTGGGATATTCAGCTGCTTCAAGATTCAAACATCTGCATTAGACATTTGAGTAGAAAAATTAGGAGCTGCTTGAGATGAATATGAGTTCACTGACGATAGTTAGTATAGCCAACAATATGAAGATATTTGGACCAAAACTATAATTTGATATATATTGGGGAGGGTTAGAAGAATGATTTTGTATTTGATAATTGTGAAGATTTGGGTAGTTAAAAGATAATTAGAAGAATTTTGAGTGCTAAAAGAGTTATTATTATGATCCATTTCACTCAAAAGATGTTTAAAGTTCTAAACAAGAGTTTTTTTTGGTAATGAATAAAAACATTATGAGGAAATGATCTATAATGAGAAGATAATGCGAAACATATATCTCACTGAGCGAAAATTGTAAAAATGACACTTATAAGAAATATTTTATAAATACAAGCTCTATCTTTTTTAGCTACTTTCACTTCCAACTATTTAAATTTATTTATTAGTATCTTCATTATAAATAGCGTAATAAACTTATCGTTTTTGGTGTTTACAAAAAACTCTCCATTTTTTCTTTAATGATTTGTACTTAGTAGTTAATTAGGTATTTGGTCCTCGCATATGTATGTGCATACGAATTTTGATAAAAATTAATTAATAATAATATTTATAATTTATAATAAATAGGTGATTGGCATATCCAGTAATATATTTATAATTTTTTTAGTTATGAAAAATGTGATTTCGTAAATTTCAGATCAAAAATATGAACTATTAAATATTCCATCAAAAAACTTACTTAAAAATACGATTCCAAAAACTTTCGGTCAAAAACCAGATTCCGTAAACAAACAAAAAAGAATTATTAAGTTTTGAGAAATTATATATAGCAAAAATAAAATATACGTAAAACTTAACATACTTTAAAGAAAATACAAATGATTCTTCATTATTTTTCATCCTCTGTGGCTTCTACTTTTAATTTATAATTTTTCATGTTATTATATTTTTTCTTCTCATTCCGTCTTATTTCTCTTTCCTAGTTCTCGCTATATAATTATAATACATACAAATATAATATAAACTTTGGTTCTTTCTTTGTAATGAGACAATATCAGATGATAATAAAAGTTAAGAAGTTCCCTCCAAAAATATAATTTCGTAAATTTCACACCAAATTCATGAATGATATAAGACTCGGGTGAGCTTATATGAACCGATTGGTGATGGCGAGTACAAGTTGGCGGTCGCTCTCTCTTGCACTTGTTTGATGGTCGATGGTGAGGATCTAATACGCTGGCGGTCGCTCTCTCATGTGGGATCAAATTAATAGGGGTTTGTTGGCGGAACGAAGTGTACCACAGAGTAGTGATGAGACTCTGATACAACACGGACTTAACCTCAAGAGAATCCACTCAAGAAATCAAGCAAAGGGTGAGAAAAGCTCTTTAGAAATCTTAGAAGAAGTTCGGCGTTTTTATTGATAATCAAAGGTAACCAAGAATACACGGCTGCAAGGGGACCTTACAAATGGTCCTATCAGCTAGCCCTAGAGCCAAAAGTAAAACGCACAAGAAACAAAAACATAACGACACAAAGCTAACTACTAAAGCTTACAAAGAAAAGAACTATAAAAGGAAAGTTTATTAACTAAAAAAAAAGAAAATAACTAAGCTGCTTCTTCTTGACTCTAGCTGGGACTCGAACGTGGGTGCCTTTGAGGCCTGTGGGAACCGCTGGGACATGTCACTTAACCTGCATGATGTTATAAATTGAAAGTACCTTAGTGAAGTGTATGATGTTTTCTATAGCCAAATTGATCGATCGACACCAACCTCGACGTGAGCCAATATCGAGCAGGATCAACATCACCCTCGTCACCAAGTTGACACAGACTTAGTGTCGATCGACACACCCCATCTGGTGTCGATCGACACCAGTCGCGAACTGCCAATCTGCTTCAGAAAATCCTGCATGATATCTTCTCTCAGCCTATATTCGCAGTTGTAGCCTCTTCTAGACCTTGGTATGCTGATATTGCTAACTACCTAGCTGCAGATGAAGTTCCTGACACTCTCGAAAGGTATAAGAAGAAGAAGTTCATGAGAGAACTTAGGAGATAATACTGGAATGAGCCTTACTTGTACAAGCACTGTTCAGATGGAATCTACAGAAGATACCTTGCAGAAGCTGAAGTTCAGAATGTGTTGTTCCACTGTCATGGCTCTGAATATGCAGGACACTTTGCTACCTTCAAGACTGTCTCCAAGGTTCTACAAGCAGGTTTCTGGTGGCCTACAATGTTCAAGGATGCCCAGACATTCATCTCACAACGTGATGTCTGGCAAAGGAGAGAGAAGATCAGTAAAAGACATGAGATGCCACAAAACTTCATACTTGAAGTTGAAGTCTTTGACTGCTGGGGCATCGACTTCATGGGACCCTTTCCTTCATCCTATGGGAACAAGTACATCCTGGTTGCAATGGACTATGTCTCCAAGTGGGTATAAGCAATTGCCAGTCCACACAATGATGCTGCAGTGGTCCTGAAGCTGTTCAAAACCATCATTTTTCCGAGGTTTGGTGTATCACGGATTGTGATCAGTGATGGTGGGAAACACTTTATCAATAGAGTGTTTGAGAAGCTGCTGCAGAAGTATGGAGTTCATCACAAGGTTGCTACACCTTATCACCCTCAGACAAGTGGTCAGGTTGAAGTTTCCAACAAGCAGATCAAAGAAATCCTGGAGAAGACAGTTGGAAAAACAAGAAAGGATTGGTTTGCCAAGTTAGATGATGCACTTTGGGCTTACATGACAGCATTCAAGACACCACTTGGCGCCACCCCATTCCATTTGTTTTATGAGAAAGCATGTCACCTTCCAGTGGAACTTGAACACAAGGCAAATTGGGCTGTTAAGAAGATGAACTTTGACTGGAAGTCTGCTGCAGAGAGGCGCCATATACAGCTCAATGAGTTAGATGAGATCAGACATCAAGCATATGAGAACTCAAAGCTGTACAAGGAGAAGACTAAAGCATACTATGACAAGAAGATCCTTGCCAGACACTTTGAACCAAATGACCAGGTACTTTTGTATAAATCACGTTTACAATTGTTTCCTGGAAAGTTGCGTTCTCGTTGGTCAGGTCCTTTCACAGTCAAGTAAGTCAGACCATATGGTGCAGTTGTTCTATCAACTCCAGAGTGCAGAGAGTTTGTTGTAAATGGGCAAAGGGTGAAACATTACTGGGCGCAAGCCGCGATTCCCGAAGGACAGATTATGCCTTTGGCAGATGCACCCACAGCCTGATCATGAGGACAGTCAAGCTAATGATGTTAAACGAGCGCTTGGTGGGAGGCAACCCACTGGTAAGTGTATATACTTAGTCTAATTTTTGATTTTTACTAACTTATTTTCGTGTTACCCTAGCCATAAAAAAATAATAAAAAAAAAAACAGGAAGGGTGTCGAGGCGAATACATGTCGACCACGGTCGACATCCTGGTCGACACTGACCAGTGTGGATCGACACCATCATTAATCGGGTACGTGCTCTTATAATCATCGGGTTTCTCCTTCTTATTCCTCATCTCTCTCAAAACCGAAAACCTTAAAAAGTCTCCATCAAATCACAACTTCCTTGTTTGTTGACGGATTTGAGTGATTCAAAAGCCTAACTTGGGCGAAATCTTATGCTCTTTCTGAATATCCAACTCATTCATCCGATCTGCAAGGTATGCCACTCAAAATTCTACTTTTTCAGTTCGACCCCAAGGTTTAAAACTTCTGATTTGACCTGTTTTAGCTTGATTTAGGATTTGAATCATACTTCTCTAGGTTGTTTAGGAGGAATTCGATCTTGCCCCTTAGTTATTACAGCTTGTTTTGCAAAATTTTGAAATTTTCGGATTGGTGATTAATTTTGCAATAATAAGTTCGATTTTGGGATTTTAGGCTGGAATTGTTTGTGATTAGTGATCACTAAGTTGCTGGTTAGGTTAGCTATTGATGATATATGCCAGATTTTGAATTTTTGAATTTTTGAATTTTCAATTTTTGGCCTGATTTCCACGAACCAACAAGAGATCACGCACTAAGACTGGAGAGTCCTCTAACCCCGCACCAGCACCTGCTATACCCTCTCTTCCACCATGGCCTCAGAGAGAAGGGTTGAGGATCCCAATGGAGAGGGTTTGGAAGGATACTCCAGCGAAGGAGGTAGCGAAATGCGCATGCATTTTCCGGGACATTAGTGAGCAGTGGGACGATTATGACACATTGTTCTACAATGCCTGGACCGAGATGGACTTTGTGCCTACATGCTTCGCCTGTCCGGATACATTGCGCAGACTCGAGCTTAAGGAGGAGGCTCTGCGAGTGCTGCAGAAGATTGGCTTGGGTACTATGGTGACCAAGCAATACGATCTATACCCGGAGTTAGTGCGCCAGTTCATTGCCACAGCAAGGGTGTATTACACCAATGACATCGTGAGGAGAGCAGATGATGGCACTCTCACATTCATCATGAAAGGCATCAGGTACAGGGTCAACTTCACTGCGCTCTGTAACATCTTTGGGTTCGATTCAGCGCGCACTTGTGTCTCTCTCCCGACGCTATTTCCTGACCTGCAGAGCTTCTGGTCCCATTTCTGGAATGGGATGTATGACTCCAAGAGGTCTACTCAGACAGATATGCGCCATCCGTTGCTGCGCTACCTTGTCCGCCTTTTCTCCACTACTCTCCTGTACAAGTCTGAGCCCGGGAAGATGAGAGTTTCTGAGCTGACTCTCATGTATTACGACATTGAGGATGTGTTGATAGAGGAGTATCCGGTTTACAGTGATGTCAACATGGGCGCCATCTTTGCCTATCACTTGGCTTCACTGAAGACCAAGACATTCACCAGAGCTCGGGGCAAGCCCGAGAGTATTGGCAGTCTCCTCACTCCCATCTTCCGCTACTGCCGCATCAATACTTCGACCTGCAGAGTTGTGACTGAGAGCCACCTCATAGACATGGACTACTTGCGGAGGACACACTAGATCACGGGAGATGAGCTGCTATGGAGCTTTGTCAGTCACACTGGTCAGCGATGTCTGATTCCGCTACCACAGCCTGCTCTCACTACACTTCAGACAGACTCCCTCAGCTTCCAGCATGATGCTACATTACTACGATCCGCGCTAGCTACTAGGCATAGAGGAGGATCTTCTCGAGCTGCTGCTTCTGCTACTGAGGATGCACCTGTTGAGGGCCTTGCTGGATGTCCATTTCGTCGAGCGAGAGCACCACACACCTACACGCTGCCTGAGCCGATTGGTCGACATGAGCTTCCACCGATTCCAGACATTTCGATGGAGCAGGCCGCTTTTCAACATTTCATGGTGCAGAGTGTTCAGGCTCTGTGGAATGCCATCTATGTGCTGTCCATCTGCGGTTGTGTTCGCCCACACTCACCTGATACTGAGGATGAGGATTAGTTCCTCTAGCTATCCTGGTTACTTTTTCTTTTCCCTTTGTTATTTTTCATTTTCTATTGAGTCAGTTTTTATGTTTTTGTTTTGAGTCAGTTTGTCAGCTTTGATTGTGTTTTGAAACTTGTTTGAACTGATGAGATTATGGATTATGTTGTTGCTTTTAATTGTTTGCTTGAGTGTTCTTAACAGTCTTGACTTGGGAGAACTTGAGCTAACAATATAACTTGCAACAAATACACATGTTTGGGTCATCCCATTCTGTTTTCGGACAGGGTGTCGATCGAGACCAACCATGTGGTGTCGATCGACACCACGCACAGACACAGGTACCATTTTCTCATCTCTGTACAAACCGTTTCATTGCTTCTTTTTACTAAATCCATGCTTAATAACACTGGGAACAGTGTTGTTTAAGTCTGGGGGAGGTCGTTGCTGACATTGTGTACATTGTTTTTGATTTATACAGTCTCAAAGTTGAGTTAACAACTGTTTTATTGAGTCAAAATTTTTGAAATTGTCAGTTTTTCTTGGAACCAACCACAAAACATTGATGCTTATAAGAACCATTGCCACAGTTGTTGATTACAAGTCTTACTAAGTTGAAAGTTATAGGTAGATCAGTCTAGCAATGAAGGTTTAGGTTCTTAGAGAATCTGGAAAATTTGCTGTTAGCTCCACTTTAATGAACTTAAAACTTCTTGTCTTGGTGCTTGATTCTCTTTGATCTTGATTCTCTCTTCTAACACTGACAAGTATGTTAAGACACAATTTCTCTTTGATCTTCTCTGATATAGCTTTAAAAGTTTGAGTCAAAAGAATGGTGCATTCATGACCCTGTCTCCTCACAAGGAATAACAGTAATGAACACACTCATGAACCTGTCTCCTCACAAGAAACACAAGTATTGAGTAGCACCATATCTTAGACTGTAAAAGAATGAGAAAGAGTTTAAAATAAAAAAATATCAGAAAGAAAAGACCAGGGGAAGAGAAAATAGGAGAACTGTGTTGAGATTGCTTTGTTCAGATGTTTAGGAAGGGAAAAGAATCTATAAGTGATTGAGATGATAAAACCTTGATGAGACATCACTAAGATAAAAATAAGGAGTTTAGCAGTAGAGATTTAGGATTTCTTGAAGGAGCTTGAACTGGATTTGAAAGATTTGCTAAGCCTGTGATCATTAGACTGAAATTTGATCTTGAGTTGACTTTGTGGTATGTGGGTTCGAAAGTGTTAATCATTGTGGTGTTCCTGATGTCTGGCTGACTTTTTCTGTGTTTTCAAACCTCGACTCTAGGCTCTGTCTGATGTTCGCTTGAGGGCAAGCAAAAGAAAAGTCTGGGGGAGTTGATATATCATGGTTTTTGCTGGTTTTTGACCATGATATAAGTCTTGTTTATAGATTCTTTTTGGTATTTTTTGAGTCCTATAGAGTCTTTGCAGGTCTAGGTACGTTTGGAACATAACTGTGGATTTTGGAGCCTTTTGGAGCTATGTTGAAGCTGATGCTGAAAGGACCAAGTCGGAAGGCATTATGGAGCAGGGTGTCGATTGACACCCACCACTTGGTGTCGATCGACACCGGTCGTGGTCGCGAAAGGAGTCTTTAAAACTCTGTTGAAGAATTGCAACTTGGCCCAGAAGTTTCCCACATTTTGCACTTTTGCCTCAGTTCGTGTTTAGACTTGTATTTAGGTTTTCTAAGCCATTTTTAGGCGATTATCTTGTTTTAATTGAGACTAAGAGAGAGACTAGATTGAGAGCTTTTGGGGAGACAAATCCATACTCTGTAGAGAAGAATTTCGAACCCCTTCATCTTTTACTCTATTTCTTAATGCAATTTTATTCAGCCATGATTTGTGTTTCACTTGCTATGTTGAGTAATCTGCTAGTTAGGTTTTGGGTTATTCAAAGGTTGATAATGAATTGTTAGAACTACAAAACTGGAAGGATAAATCATTTGGTTCTTCATCTAGATTGCTTTAACACTGGTTTTAAGATTGATCACCTAGAAATCAGATTTTAGGTTGTTTAATAGTTGTGGAAACATTATTAATCACCAGAACTATCTTAGATGAGCAAAATAACTGATTGCAAAGGAATTTGGATTAGCGATTTTGTGAACATATCGAACCTGAGCTATAATGCATGTTTAGGTTGTTAGAATTTGCAAAGGAATTTGGAATTCTAGAATCTGATCATAATTAATCTTTGCGACGGAAGTCGATTGGTTTTACATTTGTGTTTTCGAGTTCTAGAACGGTTTTAATAAATATTCCTTTCAATATGTAGTCTGCGATTTATGTCAACCTGCGAATTTCCCATTGCCTAGCGTCTTGTCTCTATTGATTTTAAGAACCTACAAACCGCCCCTGATTTCATTGTTTTCGTTGCTACTTTAGTTTTATTTATTATTGACTGCTTAGCTTCATTTGAATCTAAAATCTGTTGAGTAGTAGCCTTAAGTCCTTGTGGATTCGATCCCTAAGTACTACAGTGATCTCTTAATTTGAGAGAGTAGCTCTAAGGGTTAATTTAAGCATATCATATACTACCACGGATTTACCAATGTAAGACCTTAGAACCTGATTCATCAGTCGCATGAAGGTGCTTGGTGCATTGGTCATGCCGAATGGCATGACTAGCCACTCATACAGCCCTTGCTTTTTCTTGAAAGCTGTTTTCCATTCGTCTCCCTCCCTCATCCTCACTTGGTGATACCCAATCTTAAGGTCAACTTTAGAGAAGATGGTGGCTCCACTCAGCTCGTCAAGCATGTCATCTAAGCGTGGGATCGGATGCTAGTACTTGATCATGATGTTATTGATGGTGTGGCAGTCCACGCACATTCGCCATGTTTCATCTTTCCTGGGGACAAGTAATACGGGTACAGCACATGGGCTGAGGCTCTCTCGTATGTAGCCTTTTTCCATGAAGTCTCTTACTTGTCGCTCAAGCTCTATAGTTTCCACCAGATTCATACGGTAAGCCGGCTTGTTTAGGAGGGCAGCTCCGGGTAATAGATCAATTTTATGCTCTATGCCGTGTAATGGGGGTAAGCCTGGGGGTATCTCATCCGGGAACACATCCTTGAACTGATCTAGAAGGACTTGTACCTCCACGGGTAGCTCTTCTTCACCTATTCCTGAACTTAGACATTCTTTGTAAAACATTAGTAGCACGGTGCCTTTGGCACTCATAGTTTTATGAATAGCATTAGTGGATAAAAACAAGTTAGAGCCACTTACCTCAACCTCTTTGTTCATATGATTTTGTAACTCATGTACCTCGGAAGGGCTCAAAGGAGCGAGGTTGAACTTTTGGTCATTATGGGTGAAGGAGTACCAGTTAGTACGACCGTTGTGGAATGTAGCTCGGTCAAACTGCCACGATCGGCCAAGTAGCAAGTGCCCCGCTTGCATAGGGACAACATCACATAGAACTTTGTCTTGGTACTTACCCACACTGAACGGTACGGTGACTTGCTCGGAGATTTTGAGCTCCGTTTGATCATTCAACCACCGCAGCTTATACGGTCTCGGGTGTTTGATCCTTTCCAGCCCCTAGATTGTCCACCATGTACCTGCTTGCCACGTTAGTACATGAACCGCCATCTATAATGAGGTTACATACCTTGCCCTTGACGGTACATCTCGTATGGAAGATGTTTTCGCGCTGAAAATCATCACGCTTAACACTCGGCGTGTCACTAGTAGCTCTCCCGTGTCAGGAAACTCCAGCTCTTCGCTCTCCTCACCATGGTCATAGTCTTGCTCGTCTTGAGAGTCATACTCGCCGCTTGGCGTGAGGATCATCACTCATTGGTTCGGACATTCGCGAGCCATGTGTCCCCTGCCTTGACACTTAAGACAAGTTATATCCCGAGTTCTTGATTGGTTACTAGGGAACTTACCTTGATCAGCACGGTTGAATTTGGAGGGTTCGGGTGGCTTGCTCTTGAACCGTGAGTCAATCTTAATCGCTTTACCCTTATCTAGTGGCTTAGAACCGCTTGCTACCCACGGTTGTGTGGTTCGGCTCCGACCAGTGTAAGAGGTTTTGCGTTTGATTTGCTGCTCCACTTGTACTGATATGTGTAGCAGCTCGTGTAGCCCACTGTACTGAGCTCGTTCCACCTTCCGGGCTATCCTCTATTGAAGCCCGTCTATAAACTATGCCATTAGAGCTTCCTCGGACTCCTCTAGCTCTAGCGAGTTCTTCAGCTTCTCAAACTCCTCGAAATACTCCTCAATGCTCCGAGTTCCCTGTGCCAACTTACGAAAATGCTTCTGTAAGTCTCTATGGTAATGTTCTGGCACATACCTTTGACGGAGAAGAAACTTCATGTCACTCCAAGGCGAGACTGGCCCGAACCGCTGGCGTCTCCTCTCGGCTACACTCCTATCCCACCACGCGAGTGCATTCTCCGTGAGGTTGGCAGCTGCTACAGCCATCTTCTTGCACTCGGCATACCCGTAGCATGCAAAGATGTGGTCCATCCTGCGTTCCCAATCCTTGTAAACCTCCGGGTTTGATTATCCTGCAAAAGTAGGAGGGGTTAGCTTAATGTCATGGTTTTGTTCTCTAGCATCTACCTCACGCGTAGGGTTCCTTTGGAGGGGATCTTGTCGCCTCGGCTGTGGGCGTCGTATGGGGTCACGAATGTCCTCAGGCTCTGGAGGAATTGGATCTCTGCGTATGGGAGCTCTTCTTGGCCGTGCCTCCATTTGATCGATCCTAGCACCAAACTCTTGGCGCATAGTCCCTACGGTCTTGGTCATGGTCCTAAAATCTTCCCTTAGAGCGGCAAACATTTGCATCATAGCATCTTGGGGGTTGCATCTCCTTCCGTCATGGTGTTGCTAAATGATGTCCCTTGTAAACACTTAAAAAACGGTCACAGTACCAACTAAAAAAAAACTTAACTAGACTATTATTTGACTAAAGAATCAACAAACGGATCAATAGGCAAAACTAGCAAAGCGTGGAACACAAAAAAAACTTTTTATGGGTTTTTCTTATGAAAGTTGCTTTAAGATTCAAAACAAGAGAAGGAAATAAACAAGCTGGATTTAATATTTTCGGGGTTTTTTTTTATAAAACTTCAAAACAAAAGATTGAAAGCTGCTGTAAGATTCAAAACAAGAGAAGGAAATAAACAAGCCGAATCTAATATTTTCGGGGGTTTTTTTTTTATAAAACTTCAAAACAAAAGACTGAAAGGAGTAAGCAAATGATTTTTATGGTTTTTTTTTAATAAGCAAAGGTAAGAAAACACAAGCAAACAATGAAATAACTAAGGCTATCAAACGGATCTATAAAGCGAAAGGATAGAAAAACCAAAGGCAGGAACCTTTGACTCTGATACCAGATGATATAAGACTCGCGTGAGCTTATATGAACCGATTGGTGATGGTGAGTACAAGTTGGCGGTCGCTCTCTAATGCACTCGTTTGATGATCGATGGTGAGGACATAACACGCTGGCGGTCGCTCTCTCGTGTGGGATCAAAGTAAAAAGAGTTTGTTGGCGGAACGAAGTGTACCACAGAGTAGTGATGAGATTCTGATATAACACGGACTTAACCTCATGAGAATCCACTCAAGAAATCAAACAAAGGGTGAGAATAGCTCTCTAGAACTCTTTGAAGAAGTTTGACGTTTTTATTGATAATCAAAGGTAACCAAGAATACACGGCCGCAAGGGGACCTTATAAATGGTCCTATCAGCTAGCCCTAGGGCCAAAAGTAAAACGCAAAAGAAACAAAAACAAAACGACACAAAGCTAACTACTAAAGCGTACAAAGCAAAGAACTATAAAATGAAGGGTTTACTAACTAAAAAGAAAGAAAATAACTAAGCCGCTTATTCTTGACTCTAGCTGGGACTCGAACGTGGGTGCCTTTGAGGCCTGTGGAAACCGCTGAGACGTGTCACTTAACCTGTATGATGTTATAAACTGAAAGTACCTTAGTGAAGTGTGCGCGGTAACGATTGGGGGTGCTGATGTTTGCTTCCGGTGCGGGGAAGTCCTTGTACTCTTATTGCACTTGTGTCTTGAAGCTTGAGGTATCCTCACTCGTAGCTTGGTCATTATCTTCACTTGACTTGTCCCGGCCTTCGTGTATCTCTTCACTTGAACTTGTTGAGATGCGGTTTTGGTGTGTATGAAGCTCATCCGGCGTGAATGTTCCTGCATGGTTAGTGAGTGGTAAAGTACGTATGGAAGGGTCAGTGATATTACCTTGGTGAGGTGAAGTGATGACCAGACCGTTAAAACCATCTATGATGTCATCGTGTGTGGTATGGTCAGTCTGACCCGCGGTACGTCCCGTCATGTTATCATTACGACCCGCCGTACCATCGTTACACAAGCCTTGTCCCGTTCCAACTGAAACAAGTTCTTCTGGTCCGAATGATTGTATGATGTTTTCTATAGCCAAATTGAACCTCTTTCTTAGTTGTTTCGTCCTTGAGCGTGTCATGGGGGCCTCACGCACTTCGGGTACTTGGCTAATGTCTTCGTTTGGGTCAATGTCCTCATCAATGAACTATTAAATATTCTGCCTAAAACTTTACTTAAAAATACGACTCCAAAAACTTTCTGTCAAAAACCAAATTCCGTGAAATTTTCACCAAAAACATGAATTATTAACTTTATAACTAAAAATATCCAGATATATTTTGTAAAAAATGTGATTTCGTAAATTTTCTGTCAAAATGTGCATCCATAGAATACGCAAATTTTTTTTATTAAAAATGCAATTCCAAAAAATAGCAGTTAAAAACTTGATTTCATGAATTTTACCGCTAAATAGGTGAATCCATATTTTCTATCAAAAACTTACTTAGAAATATAATTTCAAACATTTTCCTTAGATAACCTAATTCCAAAAATTTTCCACCACAAACGTTGTGAATAAGTAACGTTTCCCACCTAAACATTTACATCAAAAAGATGATTTCAAAAACATTTTGTCAAAATTGTGATTCCTTTAATTTCCTGCAAAAAAGTAAATCTATACAATTTCCACCAAAACTTTACATTAAAAATATGATTCCAAAAACTTGTAGTCAAAATTTTCCATCAAAAATTAGATTTCAAAAGTGTTTTGTCAAAATTCTAATTTCAAGAATTTTTTCACCAAAAATTGGAATCCATAAATTTCTCATCATAAAACTATATCAATATATGATTTCAAAAACTTTCCCTTAGTTGACATAAATTTCTCACCAAATAGTTGTATCTATAAATTATGTATCAAATTGTTTACATTGAAGATGAAATATGATTTCCAAAATTTCCTGTTCATGATGACGTTATAAATGTTTCTTAGAGAAGTGAATATGTGACCGCCAAAGAAGTGAAAAATTAATTTATAAATGTGATTTAGTTTTTTTTGTCAGTAATTTGATATTGTGAATTTTTAACCAAAAATTATGAATCTATAAATTTTCTGTTAAAAATATGATTTCAAAAACTCTTCGGCAAAATTGGTTGAAACAAAATTCTCACCAAATATTTGAAATCGTAAATTTTCCAACAAAAAATTTGTATTGAAAATATTATTTCAAAATTCTTTCCAAATTTTACGCTAAAAATTAGAATATTTACTTTTTTATATTAAAACTTAACATCAAATTTTAAATATAAATTAAATAATATCACGCCACAAGCTATATATATTAAAAAATAACATGTCACAATTACATTATTATTGTATGTCATTTCTATGTTACATTTAAATTACTCAAACTAAATATACTGGATATCGCCAAGTGGAGGATGGATAAAACTTAACACAGATGGAGCCTCCCATGGAAATCTGGGTCGACCTTGCGAGACAGGGATGGTACTTGGCGTGGAGGGTTCGCTCTTAATATAGGGATTTGCTCTGCACCGTTGGCAGAAGTATAGAGAGTGTATTACGGTTTGTTCATCGCATAGGAGCAGCGTGTAGCTCGGTTAGAGCTTGAGGTCAACTCTGCGATAGTAGTTGGCTTTCTGACACGAGGGATAAGTGACATTCATCCTCTGTCATTCCTAGTACGGTTGTGCCATGGCTTCTTCTCAAGGGATTAGTTAATTCGAGTGTCTCATGTCTACAGGGAGGCGAATAGACTCGCTGATGGATTGGCAAATTATGCTTTCTCTCTACCCGTATGGTTTCATTGGCTAAAACATCTTCCATATGAGATCTCTTCAATAGTTTCGGATGATGTTCAAGGAGTAGCTGGAGCATGTTATGTACGTGTGTAATTTCGGATGATGTTCAAGGAGGATGATGTTCAAACGTTGTGAATAAGTAACGTTTCCCACCTAAACATTTACATCAAAAAGATGATTTTGAAAACATTTTGTCAAAATTGTGATTCCTTTAATTTCCTGCAAAAAAGTAAATCTATACAATTTCCACCAAAACTTTACATTAAAAATATGATTCCAAAAACTTGTAGTCAAAATTTTCCATCAAAAATTAGATTTCAAAAGTGTTTTGTCAAAATTCTAATTTCAAGAATTTTTTCACCAAAAATTGGAATCCATAAATTTCTCATCATAAAACTATATCAATATATGATTTCAAAAACTTTCCCTTAGTTGACATAAATTTCTCACCAAATAGTTGTATCTATAAATTAGGTATCAAATTGTTTACATTGAAGATGAAATATGATTTCCAAAATTTCCTGTTCATGATGACGTTATAAATGTTTCTTAGAGAAGTGAATATGTGACCGCCAAAGAAGTGAAAAATTAATTTATAAATGTGATTTAGTTTTTTTTTGTCAGTAATTTGATATTGTGAATTTTTAACCAAAAATTATGAATCTATAAATTTTCTGTTAAAAATATGATTTCAAAAACTCTTCGGCAAAATTGGTTGACACAAAATTCTCACCAAATATTTGAAATCGTAAATTTTCCAACAAAAACTTTGTATTGAAAATATTATTTCAAAATTCTTTCCAAATTTTACGCTAAAAATTAGAATATTTACTTTTTTATATTAAAACTTAACATCAAATTTTATATATAAATTAAATAATATCACGCCACAAGCTATATATATTAAAAAATAACATGTCACAATTACATTATTATTGTATGTCATTTCTATGTTACATTTAAATTACTCAAACTAAATATACTGGATATCGCCAAGTGCAGGATGGATAAAACTTAACACAGATGGAGCCTCCCATGGAAATCTGGGTCGACCTTGCGAGACAGGGATGGTACTTGGCGTGGAGGGTTCGCTCTTAATATAGGGATTTGCTCTGCACCGTTGGCAGAAGTATAGAGAGTGTATTACGGTTTGTTCATCGCATAGGAGCAGCGTGTAGCTCGGTTAGAGCTTGAGGTCAACTCTGCGATAGTAGTTGGCTTTCTGACACGAGGGATAAGTGACATTCATCCTCTGTCATTCCTAGTACGGTTGTGCCATGGCTTCTTCTCAAGGGATTAGTTAATTCGAGTGTCTCATGTCTACAGGGAGGCGAATAGACTCGCTGATGGATTGGCAAATTATGCTTTCTCTCTACCCGTATGGTTTCATTGGCTAAAACATCTTCCATATGAGATCTCTTCAATAGTTTCGGATGATGTTCAAGGAGTAGCTGGAGCATGTTATGTACGTGTGTAATTTCGGATGATGTTCAAGGAGGATGATGTTCAAACGTTGTGAATAAGTAACGTTTCCCACCTAAACATTTACATCAAAAAGATGATTTTGAAAACATTTTGTCAAAATTGTGATTCCTTTAATTTCCTGCAAAAAAGTAAATCTATACAATTTCCACCAAAACTTTACATTAAAAATATGATTCCAAAAACTTGTAGTCAAAATTTTCCATCAAAAATTAGATTTCAAAAGTGTTTTGTCAAAATTCTAATTTCAAGAATTTTTTCACCAAAAATTGGAATCCATAAATTTCTCATCATAAAACTATATCAATATATGATTTCAAAAAACTTTCCCTTAGTTGACATAAATTTCTCACCAAATAGTTGTATCTATAAATTAGGTATCAAATTGTTTACATTGAAGATGAAATATGATTTCCAAAATTTCCTGTTCATGATGACGTTATAAATGTTTCTTAGAGAAGTGAATATGTGACCGCCAAAGAAGTGAAAAATTAATTTATAAATGTGATTTAGTTTTTTTTTGTCAGTAATTTGATATTGTGAATTTTTAACCAAAAATTATGAATCTATAAATTTTCTGTTAAAAATATGATTTCAAAAACTCTTCGGCAAAATTGGTTGACACAAAAATTCTCACCAAATATTTGAAATCGTAAATTTTCCAACAAAAACTTTGTATTGAAAATATTATTTCAAAATTCTTTCCAAATTTTACGCTAAAAATTAGAATATTTACTTTTTTATATTAAAACTTAACATCAAATTTTATATATAAATTAAATAATATCACGCCACAAGCTATATATATTAAAAAATAACATGTCACAATTACATTATTATTGTATGTCATTTCTATGTTACATTTAAATTACTCAAACTAAATATACTGGATATCGCCAAGTGCAGGATGGATAAAACTTAACACAGATGGAGCCTCCCATGGAAATCTGGGTCGACCTTGCGAGACAGGGATGGTACTTGGCGTGGAGGGTTCGCTCTTAATATAGGGATTTGCTCTGCACCGTTGGCAGAAGTATAGAGAGTGTATTACGGTTTGTTCATCGCATAGGAGCAGCGTGTAGCTCGGTTAGAGCTTGAGGTCAACTCTGCGATAGTAGTTGGCTTTCTGACACGAGGGATAAGTGACATTCATCCTCTGTCATTCCTAGTACGGTTGTGCCATGGCTTCTTCTCAAGGGATTAGTTAATTCGAGTGTCTCATTACTACAGGGAGGCGAATAGACTCGCTGATGGATTGGTAAATTATGCTTTCTCTCTACCCGTATGGTTTCATTGGCTAAAACATCTTCCATATGAGATCTCTTCAATAGTTTCGGATGATGTTCAAGGAGTAGCTGGAGCATGTTATGTACGTGTGTAATTTCGGATGATGTTCAAGGAGTAGCCCCCTCCCCTCTTCTTTCTAAGGATGATGTTCAAACGTTGTGAATAAGTAACGTTTCCCACCTAAACATTTACATCAAAAAGATGATTTCGAAAACATTTTGTCAAAATTGTGATTCCTTTAATTTCCTGCAAAAAAGTAAATCTATACAATTTCCACCAAAACTTTACATTAAAAATATGATTCCAAAAACTTGTAGTCAAAATTTTCCATCAAAAATTAGATTTCAAAAGTGTTTTGTCAAAATTCTAGTTTCAAGAATTTTTTCACCAAAAATTGGAATCCATAAATTTCTCATCATAAAACTATATCAATATATGATTTCAAAAACTTTCCCTTGGTTGACATAAATTTCTCACCAAATAGTTGTATCTATAAATTAGGTATCAAATTGTTTACATTGAAGGTGAACTATGATTTCCAAAATTTCTTGTTTATGATAACGTTATAAATGTTTCTTAGAGAAGTGAATATGTGACCGCCAAAGAAGTGAAAAATTAATTTATAAATGTGATTTAGTTTTTTTGTCAGTAATTTGATATTGTGAATTTTTAACCAAAAATTATGAATCTATAAATTTTCTGTCAAAAATATGATTTCAAAAACTCTTCGGCAAAATTGGTTGACACAAAGTTCTCACCAAATATTTGAAATCGTAAATTTTCCAACAAAAACTTTGTATTGAAAATATTATTTCAAAATTCTTTCTAATTTTACGTAAAATTAGAATATTTACTTTTTTATATTAAAACTTAACAACAAATTTTATATATAAATTAAATAATATCACGCCACAAGCTATATATATTAAAAAAATAACATGTCACAATTACATTATTATTGTATGTCATTTCCATGTTACATTTAAGTTACTCAAACTAAATATACTGGATATCACCAAGTGGAGGATGGATAAAACTTAACACAGATGGAGCATCCCATGGAAATCTGGGTCGACCTTGCGAGACAGGGATGGTACTTGGCGTGGAGGGTTCGCTCTTAATATAGGGATTTGCTCTGCACCGTTGGCAGAAGTATAGAGAGTGTATTACGGTTTGTTCATCGCATAGGAGCAGCGTGTAGCTCGGTTAGAGCTTGAGGTCAACTCTGCGATATTAGTTGGCTTTCTGACACGAGGGATAAGTGACATTCATCCTCTGTCATTCCTAGTACGGTTGTGCCATGCTTCTTCTCAAGGGATTAGTTAATTCGAGTGTCTCATGTCTACAGGGAGGCGAATAGACTCGCTGATGGATTGGCAAATTATGCTTTCTCTCTACCCGTATGGTTTCATTGGCTAAAACATCTTCTATATGAGATCTCTTCAATAGTTTCGGATGATGTTCAAGGAGTAGCTGGAGCATGTTATGTACGTGTGTAATTTCGGACGTGTGTAAATTAGGTATCAAATTGTTTACATTGAAGATGAACTATGATTTCTAAAATTTCCTGTTCATGATGACGTTATAAATGTTTCTTAGAGAAGTGAATATGTGACCGCCAAAGAAGTGAAAAATTAATTTATAAATGTGATTTAGTTTTTTTTGTCAGTAATTTGATATTGTGAATTTTTAACCAAAAATTATGAATCTATAAATTTTCTGTTAAAAATATGATTTCAAAAACTCTTTGGCAAAATTGGTTGACACAAAGTTCTCACCAAATATTTGAAATCGTAAATTTTCCAACAAAAACTTTGTATTGAAAATATTATTTCAAATTTCTTTCTAATTTTACGTAAAATTAGAATATTTACTTTTTTATATTAAAACTTAACATCAAATTTTATATATAAATTAAATAATATCACGCCACAAGCTATATATATTAAAAAATAACATGTCACAATTACATTATTATTGTATGTCATTTCCATGTTACATTTAAATTACTCAAACTAAATATACTGGATATCGCCAAGTGGAGGATGGATAAAACTTAACACAGATGGAGCATCCCATGGAAATCTGGGTCGACCTTGCGAGACAGGGATGGTACTTGGCGTGGAGGGTTCGCTTTTAATATAGGGATTTGCTCTGCACCGTTGGCAGAAGTATAGAGAGTGTATTATGGTTTGTTCATCGCATAGGAGCAGCGTGTAGCTCGGTTAGAGCTTGAGGTCAACTCTGCGATAGTAGTTGGCTTTCTGACACGAGGGATAAGTGACATTCATCCTCTGTCATTCCTAGTACGGTTGTGCCATGCTTCTTCTCAAGGGATTAGTTAATTCGAGTGTCTCATATCTACAGGGAGGCGAATAGACTCGCTGATGGATTGGCAAATTATGCTTTCTCTCTACCCGTATGGTTTCATTGGCTAAAACATCTTCTATATGAGATCTCTTCAATAGTTTCGGATGATGTTCAAGGAGTAGCTGGAGCATGTTATGTACGTGTGTAATTTCGGATGATGTTCAAGGACTAGCCCCCCCCCCCCCCCCCCTCTTCTTTCTAAGGATGGCTCTCCTTTTATACAGGCCTCCTCAGTCTTATCCCATCCGTTCGGCGTGCCAGAAGAGCAGATGGGTTGGTGGCGCATGCGTGATTCGGAAAACTCGCCAACTTCCAGGGAATAATGTGCTAGGGAGTTGTTGGTCGGGCTAGTCAGGCCGTGTCAGTGTTTAGGGTGGTTCGGTGTCCATGTGTTGTGCCGTCCTTGGTCGTGATAAAACCGGGCTCAACATTTGCTCTTGACTTCTCGACTAATTGGAAATGAGCCGGGGAGTCGACTTCTTTGCGCTTTCTGTACAATGAACATGAGCTATCTGGTTTCCTAAGTTTTTTGTCATGAAAGGTCATATTCGACGCGATGACCTTGCCTTGTGTCCCGAGGGATACGGTACTGGTCTATGCGAAACTCACATTAACCATGCTATGCATCTTTAGGAATGTGGTACTGGTTGGAGAGTTAGGCTTCCAGAGAAGCAAAAAGAATATCAACTCCAACCCTGCCATGTATCTCGTGGGGGTACGGTTCCATCCGTAGGAATTAAACTTCTGGAGAAGCAGGTAAAAAGAGATATCAACTCCGACCTTATTCGTATGTCCCAGGGGAGCACATTATTGGTCGAAGAAATTACCTTTCCGGAGAAGCAAACCGTGAGGCGGTTAAACTGGGGGTCAACTCCGACCTTATTCGCATCCGGGGGAATACATTATTGTTCAATGTGCCCGAACATTCAAAGAAGGCATGCCAGATCCATAGATCATGAGATGCAACAGCTTCAACGATGACAGTGGTGGTTTCCTTATCTCCTTGAGTAAATTGACATTTCCACACTATGGACAATTTTTCATTCTCAATGCATGCAATTAATAATCCCAATTATCCCTAGGAATCTTCGTGTTTCACTAACATGCACGATTATTTGCAAGTAATCTTGAGTTGGGGCCTGAGATACACCTCCTCATATAATTGAATGATTTCTTTACATAATATATGCAAGAACTCCAATGCAGTATCTCCTGTTTTGATGTATTTATCAATGGTGTCGGCTACGACACTATATGCTAACATTCATATGACCGAAGGTTATTTTGCTAATGGAGAAATACCTTCTTTATTGGTTGTGTTTACTCTTTAGATGAAGTAGTTGTCACTCCTTAATAGGTCTCCAACGATACAAAGGAAAATATGTTTTGGCATCCTGAATCACCTACAAAACATTACATCACCATATGTAGGTTGATTGGCAAAGTATTTTTGTCAATCAGTCTTTGGTTTGTCGCTGCATGATCTCTATTGTAATATTTTCTCTTGGTACGAGGTGTATAGTCTCCTCTATTATCTTTCGACGCTGCATAAACCGGTTGATGATATACATCTCTTCAGTTTTACATTGCTTTTTAGATTCTTCGATATTAAAAGAAAATTCTGATAGATCCATTGATATTTTTGTTAGTAAGATGAGATTTATTGTACATTAATGGAAGAATGAGACTCTATTTCTAAAAAAATGAGTGGTTGAAATGCATAGTCTATTATCTTTCGACGCTGCATAAACCGGTTGATGATATACATCTCTTCAATTTTACACTGCTTTTTGGAAGCTTTAGTATTAAAAGAAAATTCTGATGGATCCATTGATATTTTTGTTAGTAAGATGAGATTTATGATGGTATTAGTACATCAATGGAAAAATGAATCTCCATTTATAAGAAGTTGAGTGGTTGAATTAATATATATGAATATGATTCACACATTAAAAGCCGAGATTCACGGATGACGTTGAATACAGACACTTGTCGAACATTATTAAAGTAAAAAGTGACAAAATAGAAAGTACATACAAACACTTGACAATATTATTAAAGCAAAATACGACAAAAACAGTCATACACTTAACAATACTATTAAAGCTGAAAATATAAACAAATACTTGACAGCATTATTAAAGCAGAATGCGAGAAAATACAAACAGACAGTTGACAACCTTATTAAAGCTGAATCCGACAAAATTTAAATATTTACTTAACAACAATTAATTTCTAGATAAATTATGGTTTAACTTCTTTAAAGTTATTTGTTATGGTCATTGAGATGCTCTTAACTTCATAAACATCTTCATCTTCTTAGCCGAGTCCTTTCTCTCATCAATTGGTTTGCATCCTCTTGCCTCATGCTTATTTTGTCCTATCGTTCCAACTCTTGCTCTTTGAATTATCTGAATTTATTACACTCTTCAGTGACCACTTCCTAGGTTGCACCCTTGCTTTTCCTTTTACCCCTTTTTTTTTGCTGCATCTTTCTTTATTGGATAAGTACAATATCCTACAGAGTTGGAGTCGCTTGCATCACTCTCATGGGCTCTTTTAGATCCAGTACTTCTTGAGTTAGTATTCTCTCCTATCTGATTAGCATGACGTGGTTGATCATTGACACCGAGTCATTCCGACATTAAAGAAAAAATGTTCATTCTTACCACTTGAATATAATTCATGTGCTTTCACTAAAACATTATTTTCCGAATACCCGCTTTGTTGCATACGCTTAGCGCTGTCGTAAGCACCAACCCATTTGCCTAATATTTTATTTATGTATTTGTAATGATTTCTGCACGAAGTTCCATCATGCGAAAGATTAAATGAACAATCGTCATTACAATACTCAGCAATTTTACCCCAATAAAATTTACTTTTTGTTTCTACCAACAATGTTGTCTGTTCCATATTTATTAATTCATATAAATATTTTCAGTTTAAATTTTTAATATTTATCAAAAAATAATAATAATATAAATTTAGCTAAAAAAATATCATATCAATAAAGGTATGTCAAACAATATTTATAAATTCAAAACAACAATAAAAATATATTTTATTATATTATATTATTTTTATATATCTAAATGTATAAGTGTTAATTATATAATTATTAGGATTGTATTTTTGCATAAAAATTCTACAAAAATTATTATTATTATTATTTTATTAAAATTTGTTAATTTTTATATTTATTAACAAAATTATTAATTTATAGTGATTATTAATTTATCGTAAATTTATAAATATTTTATTGTATAAAACTTTGGCTTCATTCGGTGCATGCCTTATGATGGATGGTAAATTCCCAGGCGGGAACAAAATCAAAATTCGAATTAAACAGTAAAATTATCGTGATCTTAATCAATCAATTAAGATGGAGCGCTTGTTTCAAATGTAATTGTGATATAGTGATGTAATTGTATGTTGAAAGATAAAACCACTATATACAACAAATAAATATTTATCCTATTACATGTGCCTATCTCAAGGCTGATGTGTAGGAAACATGCACTGCAATACAGCCATGCAAATTGAAATGTGTCAACTCCCTCCATTAATAGGTTTTCTTCACAATGTGAGGCCAAATTTAATTTTCAGATGAAGACATAAAACACAGCAATTCAAGTGAAAGTGTATATTGTACATAGCCGACTCTATATACCTGGTTCTTATTTCAATCAAATTATGCCCAAAAAAAACCCCCACTATAAATAGCTTCACATAACGCAAGTGTAAGAGCAGAGAAAGCACAACAGAAAGAAGTTAAAGAGAAAATGGCTCGACTCTTATCTCTTCTCTCTTTTTCCCTAACACTTTTGATCCTTCTCCATGGCTACACAGCTCAACAGTTTCCCAACGAGTGCCAGCTAGACCAGCTCAATGCGCTCGAGCCGTCACACGTACTTAAGGCTGAGGCTGGTCGCATCGAGGTGTGGGACCATCACGCTCCTCAGCTACGTTGCTCTGGTGTCGCCTTCGTACGTTACATCATCCAGTCTAAGGGTCTCTACTTGCCCTCTTTCTTTAACGCCGCAAAGCTCTCCTTCGTGGCTCAAGGTACGTTTTTTTTTTTCATTTTGTTTTCTTTTTAGCAAACATTTTTGGATTAGAGATTCGAACTCGTGATCTTTAAGGTTCAGACTTCTTATAAAGTGTTAAAGAGTTCATAATTAGAGCTACATACGCGGAGCTTAATAGAACTGTTTCGTATGGTTTCGGTTTGGCTTCAAATATATTTTAGTTAATAATTTTATTCTTTTGGGGTTTAATTTATTCAAAGTTTTTTTTTTATCAGCCCTATGCATGTAATATATATTTTTGGGTTTGTTACATTATATAGGACGAGGTCTTATGGGAAGAGTGATCCCTGGATGCGCCGAGACATTCCAAGACTCATCAGTGTTCCAACCCTTCGGAGGCCAGGGCCAAGGACAGGGACAGGGCCAGGGACAAGGACAGGGCCAGGGACAAGGACAGGGCCAGCAGGGACAGGGCCAAGGTCAGGGTCAAGGCTTCCGTGATATGCACCAGAAAGTGGAGCACATAAGGAGCGGCGACACCATCGCAACACCACCCGGTGTAGCCCAATGGTTCTACAACGACGGAAAACAACCACTTGTCATTGTTTCCGTCTTGGATTTAGCCAGCAACCAGAACCAGCTCGATCGCAACCCAAGGGTATATATAAACCAAAACCTCAAATAAAAATTCATATTTCTAATGTTTTATGAAAATGTGTTTTTCTTTTTTCTGTTATGTAGCCGTTTTACTTGGCCGGAAACAACCCACAAGGCCAAGTATGGCTACAAGGACGAGAGCAACAGCCACAAAAGAACATCCTTAGTGGCTTCACAGCAGAGTTTCTTGCTCAAGCTTTCAAGATCACTGTTCAGACAGCGCAGCAACTCCAGAACCAGCAAGACACCCGTGGGAACATTGTCTTTGTCCAAGGACCGTTCAGTGTCATTAGGCCGCCTTTGAGAGGCCAGAGACCTCAGCAGGAAGAAGAAGTAGGAAACGGTTTAGAGGAGACCATATGCAGCCAGAGAGTCACCGAAAACCTCGATGACCCGTCAAATGCTGACGTGTACAAGCCACAGCTCGGTTACATCAGCACTCTTAACAGTTACGATCTCCCCATCCTTCGCTTCCTTCGTCTCTCAGCTCTCCGCGGATCCATCCGTCAAGTAAGTACATCATAAGACACATTAAACATTTATTGCTCCATTTAAAATCAAATAATGCATTACGAAACGTGTGTGCATGGGTGTAGAACGCAATGGTGCTCCCACAGTGGAACGCAAACGCAAACGCGCTTCTTTACGTGACAGACGGAGAAGCCCAAGTGCAGGTGGTTAACGACAACGGTGACAGAGTGTTCGATGGACAACTCTCGCAAGGACAGCTACTTGCCCTACCACAAGGGTTCTCCGTGGTGAAACGCGCAACAAGCGATCAGTTCCAGTGGATCGAGTTCAAGACAAACGCAAACGCACAAATCAACACTCTTGCGGGACGAACCTCGGTCTTGAGCGGTTTACCATTAGAGGTCATAAGCAACGGATACCAAATCTCACTCGAAGAAGCGAGGAAGGTTAAGTTCAACACCATCGAGACCACTTTGACTCACAGTAGTGGCCCAGCTAGCTACGGCAGGCCAAGGAAGGCTGATGCTTGAGAGTTTGGAACGGAGTGAGCCTCTACTGTAAAAGGAAGTTAAGTAGTAGTAGTAATAAGAGTAATAATGTCCGAAAATGTGACTGGTTTTGTTGAGCTTTACTTGTAAAATGTAACACTTCTTTTTGTTGAATAAAATCATCAAGTTCATAAAAGTCTATGTCAAAACTTTGATTCTTAGATACTAGACCCTTTTAGATAAGCTCATAACAAAATATATACAAATGGAAAAATTGTTAATTCATGCCTCTTTAGTATCAGTTTTTATGAATGGAAAAAGATGGTTAGTTAGTAATTAACCATCTTTTGTATCAGTTTTTTTGTTCCTTGTTAACGTCATTCTAACTGTTTTGAAACTTTAAAAAAATCTTGGAAAAACATCGTGTAAACTTGTCACGCTGGTATAAAGCAAAGCATGTTTGCTCCCTTCTCGATATAGTTTTTGATGCGCGCAAAACACGAAAGCGGATAAATTGGCACAGAATGTTCGAAGATGTCTATATCATCTATTTTATGGTAATTTAATTCCACCGACTTGGCTAACTAAATCTCTAACCAAATCTACGAGTATGAGAGTGTCGACAAAAAAAAATACCCATTTTTTTGTAAAAAAATTCTTATTTGTATATATTCTAACAAAATATAAGTCTAGATCTGTTTTTGTACTCTTGAATTGTGAGAATACATTTCCAAACTCATGGCTTAAAAAAAATTATAACCGTGTTCGATAACGGTAGTTACTAACCATCTTTTGTATCAGTTTTTGTTCGTTCGTTGTTAAAGTCATTCTAACTGTTTTGAAACTTTAAGAAAATCCAAAAAGAAACATCTCTCACGTGTGTTTTCAGCTGTTTTCTCACGTCTTCTCTCGATTTGTACATTAGTTTACTTTCTATACACTTTTATCATTTGCATGAATCCATAATTGATCAAAATCTTACGAAGCTTAATATTTCCCCATTCGAGTGTGACCTTTTATATTACGATCTAATCAGAATATATAGAGCATATTCGTTTCTCCATTTAGATGACTTATCTAGAAAATGATGAGATTAATGTTTGTTTACTGAAACGAGAAACAGCTAAATAATTCATTATGATAAGTTTTAAAAATTTAGGGAAATTTATTAAATTCAGCTGGTAAACCAAAATGGATCATATGGATGGAAATTACAGAGTCCAAAATAACAAATGAAAATACCTTTATTTAGATCAAACATTTAAATGCAAATTAAAGATAAATAATCCAATATGACATAAATGATACTTTACAATAATTTAAAAAAAATTACATTTTTTGCTCAAAAATTTATTTTTCGTTAAAACCATGAAATCACATTTTCTTACCAAAAACAAGAGATAACATTTTTTTTAATCAAAACCATGAAACTGTTTTTCTACAAAAACTGTAAAATTATATTTTTTTGCCGAAACTGTTAAATTATATTTTTCTGCCAAAATTGCAAAATAGCATTTTAATGTCAAATTGTAAAATTACATTTTTACACCAAAACTGCAAAATAGTATTTCTCGCCAAAAATACAAAATTGCATTTAATATACATGACTTTTCGAACATGTGTGGGGTGTAGAACGCAATGGTGCTTCCATAGTGGAACGCAAACACAAAACGCGCTTCTTTGTGTGATAGACGAAGAAGCCCAAGTGCAGATGGTTGAAGACAATGGTTGTTGAATCAGAAAATCATCACTAGAGATTTGATTAACAACGGTGGGTTTTGGGGAATAAGATCTTTATTAATAGCTTTAAAGATGAAGCGATTACAAAGATTGGTATAACCGAGGGGTTATGCCAAAGTGAAAAGAAAGTGTTTTTGAGGTAAACTAAAAAGCGTTAGAGTTCTTGGTCTTAGCTCTACTGCTTTCTAGATTGTATGAGTTGTCCTTCTTGTGCTCCGGGTCTTCTTATTTATAGGAATAGAAGGTCGGTAGCTGCGAGCTCCTTTTCATTTTCTCCTTTGGTGAATATTTCCATATTTGCGATATGGAAATATCTCTTATTCTCCGAAGAATATGGAAATTCTCCTTTATCCTTGAATATTCCTTTGAGCTGATCTGACTCTTCAGGAGTTTGAAGATTAGCTTCGAGGTTTTTCTTTTTAGATCTACGTCGGCGCAGTCTTCTTGGTCTTGATGGGCTTAGGTTATTGCTAGAGAAAATGTGCCCCCCCCCCCCCCCCCCCCCCCCCCCCCCCCCCATATTTTCGGCAAGACTGATTGTGAATCAGCTCAGCGGACTTCATGAAGTTAAGTAGGTTTGATCTTGCAATAAGCATCAGCTCGTCAAGAGTGTTTCTCTGTGATGGTCAGCTCGGCCCGTTTTTAGTGGATTCGACACGTGGCGCCTTCCTTAAATAAATTTATTTAAATATGTGACTCATTAGGGTTTTACTTCAAGCGGAAAAGCCAAAGGTTTATCAGACGGCGAGATTGTGCGAATCTCGACACGCGTCTTTTAAGGGAACTGTTGATATTTCTTCTGATTTTATTACTGAATATTTATCTCTTCATCTTCTTGCTCCCAAGGGTTTTACTTTCTTTAGATTGCTTTGTAAACGCGATAATCCCCTTTGCTCGCCGATCTTCCTTTTTCTTTTTTGATTTCAGATCATGATCGATCGCATCTCTTTCGAAGCATGAGATTGAGGAAGAGAGACACGATTCCTTCATTTGATATTGACATCCCTGACTTTTCTCCGAACAAGAAGCCCAGACCCGCGGCTTCGTCCCAAGATCCAACCGCTGTTGAAGATATTTTGTTAGATAAGCCCGACGTTGCTGTTACAGATGCGCAATCTTCTCTCTCAAAGATCTTGATGGAGGATCCAGAGGTTGCATCGCCAATCGAGGAGCAAGACTCCATTTTTACGATGGCGGAAGAGCAGGAAACTAATTCATCAAGTCCTACGAGCAGCTTACCGAAGGACTCAGAGGGTGTTGATGAGGATCCAGGTTTCAATCCCCACCAATTGTTGCTCCACTGGAATGGAGATTCCCCATCGATGTTTGATGAATATTTTGAGTCGAATTTAATCTGGCAGTGCAGGATGAAGCTGAACCAAGGGATGTCGGTTGAAAAAATTTAAGCGATTCACAGGATTCTCTAGAATGGCTCAGCGTTTCGTGCAGGGTTTGGGTTTATGCGCGTCCCTTATCGAGTCATATGATCAAGAATTCTCATGGGAGGAGAATAGAGCCGAGGAGTTAATAGCCAAAGATCGAGAGCTCTGTAACGCATCGGCGAGGATCAAGGAGCTAGGGCGTGAAACGCTCGATTTGGACCATAAGTGTCAGACTCTTAATGTCGAGTCCGCCAAAGAAAACCAGCTCCATATGGAAGGTTTGGAGAAGAAGGCGGCTGAAGAGACCAAGAATTTTCTGCAGTTTAGAAAGAATTTTGAGAGCAGCACCGCAAGTCTATCGATTATGTCATTGACCTGATGTACCGACGTTCTCACGAGTGGTATGACCTCGTATCGAACAGATAAAAGCATTTATGTCGCAGGAGCACGACATTCATATTCTCGAGCTGAGGATTGTTGATGCCGAAGCGAGGGCAGACTACTATAAACGGTTGCGGACTGCGAGGCACGAAGTCTCGGTCAAAGATCTTCTGTCTTATTCTACCAGCGCCGATCGTTTGAAAGTGGATGTATCAAGGATGCTCCCATTACCAAGGACGACTTTGCTGCTCCGACGGAGGCTCATATGCGACCTTCGATCTCAGAGTTAGAGGCGGCTGGGATTCAAATGCCGAAGCAGCGCTGAGCCTTTTGTTTTTTTTTTTTCTATTTGGCGCTCTTTCTTTGTAGTTTTTAGAAAAATGTATGCAAGATAGACGTTTTGTTTTTATAAAAAATATTTCAAATGAAAGTAACGTTTTAGCACTTTTGAACACTCGTTGACGAGGTAACCCTTATCTTTGAGAGATTTGCAAAGTGAAATAATTCCTTTGTCTGGCGGTGCGGGGGCATTCTTTAGGCCGGTGCTGGAAGGGAGGTTCATTCGCTCGTCTTATACCAAACGGCAATCAAGATCGAATATCAAACTTTTTGGGATTCTCTTCGGCCCGAAAAGGTATGATCAGGTGTCGTGCGAGTATTGTCCTTGACTTTCATCTTATCCACTTTGGAAGTGATTAAATTGAACCTACGTTTCAAAGGAGTGGCTATCAGCCACAGAATTAATTTTGCTTTTGAGTCGTATGTTTGGCAAGCACATTTACTTAGTTAAATGCATTTACTCTATCGCCGAGCTTATTTATAGTCGATTTAGACTTCGCGGGTCCCCTTTACTTTGAATGCCGAGCTGGTTAGCAAAGATAAAGATAATTTTATTAAAATTATGACTGGACCCGAAGGCTGCCTACGTACCCGATTTGGGATCAAGTCATCTGTAGTTCTTAACAAATGTGCGCTTATATGCCGAGCTATATTTTCTCAAATTCATCGAATTTCGAGCTCGCTCTATTGGTTCTCTTTCCATTGTTTCCAGTCTATAAACGCCGGGTTTGACGATTTTTGTGATGCGATATAGTCAGTTCTAATTCTCTTCGAGCTTCGTCGGGTTTATTTTTTGTAAGACGAGATCATGAAGCGAGAACAGTCGGCTTCGGACTTTCTTGTTTTAATACCTAGAAACTTGCTGCTGATAATTCTAAATGTGCAATATAGCTTTATGGCGAAGTTCTTCTGCGTTGTCTATAGTATTGATTAGTTTTTCATCCGTTTAGCTGCGGGTTCTGAACCATTAAGGTTCGCCGAGCACTTGGTACATGCACTTCGGCAGGTGCTAAAGCCTCACAGCCGTGAGATAACGAAAATGGGGTTTCTCCTGTTGCGGTTCGTGGAGTCATTCGGTGAGACCAAAGGACCCCATCTAGTTCATCTGCCCAACTTCCCTCTAGGTCTGTTAGGCATTTTTTAAGACTGTCGATGATGGTTTTATTAGAGGCCTCTGCTTGACCATTCCCTTGTGGATAGCAAGGCATCAAATAACTTATGTGTATTCCCCAGCCCTCACAAATTTTTTGTAAAGTTGACGCGATGGGAGGCCTTTATGCTGGGATATGCTTTAGCTTCGACCCACTTTGTAAAGTAGTCAGTCATGACCAGGATGTGTTGATTGCAACCTGATTTAGGCATCGGGCCGATTGCAGCCATCGACCACCTCATGAAGGGGTATGGTGGGATGGCGGTTTGAAGGAGTTCGGTGGGTGCATTGATGATGGGTGCATGTTTTTGACATGGTTCCCATCATAGCACGAATTGTTTGCAATCTTCGACCATTCTAGGCCAAAACAGCCCATGTTTCTTTATTTTTAAGGCTAATGCTCTTCCTCCAGAATAGTTGCCGCCTGCTCCTTCGTGAGTTTCGACAATTACCTTCTTCACTTGTGCTTCGTCGCAGCACTGTAGTATTACTTTGTTTCCTGTCCAGTGTAATAGGTCACCGTCCTGTATGAAGTATTACGCTGCTTTTCTTCGGAGACGCCTGGCTGCCCATCTATGTTGCGGGACTGTTCCTTCGGATAGGTAGGCCTTAATCTCGTTCTGCCAAGGCTGCTTTTGTTGTTCGGAATCCACTTCCATTGGGTCTTCAACTTCGTCTTCTTGGTGCAAAACCATGCTGCAGGATCCCTTGGAAAGCTGGATATAGGGTTGCTCGATGATTTCTACCAGAATTGTTTGGCGAAGTGCAGGGTCTGTTGTCGATGCCAGTGCTGCCAATGCGTCGGTGCCGGTGTTCTCAGTTCGCGGGATTTTTGTTAATTCGAAAGAGTCGAACTGCCTTGTTATTTCCTGAACTTGTTTTAGGTAAGCGTCCATTCGTTCGTACTTTGCATCGTAATCTCCTTTAAATTGGCCTGTGACGAGTTGAGAATCGCAAAAAGCATGAATATTTTTCGCTCCTACTTCTTTTGCAAAACGGATTCCTGCGAGCAAAGCTTCATACCCGGCTTCATTATTTGAGGCAGGGAAGCCAAGCTTGAATGATTGTTCAAGGACTTCTCCTGTTTGCGATTTTAAACAGATGTCGACTCCTGATCCTTGCTTTGAGGACGCGCCGTCGACATACAAGTTCCAATGGTTTTGAATGGGTATTTCGTCATTCAGTAGATCCGGTGGTATTTCGATCATAAAGTCTGCTAAGACTTGAGATTTGGCTTTAGTGCGGGCTCGGTACTCAATGTCGTACACGGATAATTTTATTGCCCATTTAGCCATTCGGCCTAACTGACTAGGACTGTGCAGAATGCTCCGAAGTGGTTGACTGGTGAAGACGAAAATAGTGTGGGACTGAAAGTAGGGTCGTAATTTCCGTGCCGAGATAATTACTGCATAAGTGAGTTTTTCTAGAGCCAGATAACGAGTTTCGGCTCCATCCAAAGTTTTGCTTATGTAGAAGATCGGTTTTTGCTCGCCGCAATCTTCTCTGACAAGGACGCTGCTTACTGCCACCTTTGAAACTGCGATGAAAAGATACAGCGTCTTGCCATCCTCCGGTTTTGCTAATATCGACGGGTGGTCAGATACTCTTTCAATTGTGTGGAAGCCTCCTTACATTTATCATCCCATTCAAAACGCTTATTACTCCAAAGTAGTTGATAGAACGAGAGACATTTATCTGTGGAGTGCGAGATGAATCTGTTTAGCGTGGCAATTCTCCCGGTTAACCGTTACACTTCGCGTGTATTTTTGGGTGATGGGAGATCCAGTATTGCCGAGATTTGTTTTAAGTTCGCTTCTATTCCTTTTTGGGTGACGACATAACCTAGGAATTCTCCTGAAGTTACTCCGAATATGCATTTAGCTGGATTTAATTTTATTCCATATTTCTCGAGGGTTTTAAAGCAATCATTGAGGTGACAGACGTGATTTTTAGCGACTGCGGATTTTACAAGCATATCGTCGATGTAGACTTCCATGGTGCGGCCGAGCTGACTTGCAAACATTTTGTTGACTAACCACTGATAGGTGGCTCCTGCGCTGATCGGTGATGAACGCCATCTTTTCTCTGTCGTCGGGATGCAAAAAGATTTGATTGTATCCAGAGAAGGCATCTATGATGGATAAAATCTGATTCCCAGCTGTTGATTAGACCAGTCGGTCGATATGGGGAAGTGGAAAGCAATCTTTCTGCCGAGCTTTATTGAGGTCGGTAAAGTTCACGCAGACCCTCCACTTTCCGTTCTTCTTTTTGACGACGACGGGGCTGGATAGCCAGTTTGGGTACTGAACTTCAGTGATTGATCCAGCGCCGAGTAGTTTTTCCACTTCGTCCGTTACTGCTTGGGCTTTCTCAGGGCCGAGCTTCCTTCATTTTTGCTTAATTGGTTTGAATGTAGGGTCTACGTTCAGTTTGTGCGACGTGATTCTGGTGTCGATTCCCTTCATGTCCTCCATAGACCAAGCGAATAAATGTACTTTTCGCAAAAGTTGGATGAGCTCTGTTTTGATGTCTTCTGCGAGGTGATGTTTGTCAATGCTTACTTGTATACCCCGCTCGGGCTTTGGTCTCTTGTGAAAAGGAAGGCGTGGGTCTAAGTCCTCGTTTACCATGCATGTAGTTGCCATCCTGATTTTTCTCTCGCTAAGGAGGCACATTCTTGCCGTCTACTGATCGCCTTGCAAGGTGAACATGTCGGTAGAGGTCGGGAATTGATGCATTGATGGTAGGTTGAGAAGACGGCCTTCATGTTGTGGATTCATGGTTGGGCAGTCGATGACCGCAAATTTTACCTTTTTGGTTATGCTGACGATGTAGGTGAGTAGATGTATCGAGCCGATACTGTAAGGGGTGTCGCCTGTGAATCTTGTTAGTGGTTTTGCCGTCGTTGCTATCTCGCTTTCGTCGATGTTCATTCTTGCCAATGTATCTTTGAAGATAATATTGACGGTGCTGCCGTTGTCAACCAAAACGGGTCGATATGTGATGTGTGCGAGCTTTTTAAGTCCTCTGCTGCGAAATCCACTGGTGCTTCTACTGGTGCGGTTCCAGGCTGTAGGGTGATTGCGTGCTTCCTGCTTCTGCTTGGTGGAAGACCCTTAGACATTTAAAATACGCTCTTGTAACTCTTAAGTAATCGGGTTATTTTTCGGCCATGTTGTCTTTCTTCTTCTACCTTATCACCTTCAAACAGCTCTCTCAGTTCCAGCAAACATGATAACTCTCCCTCTTCCCAAGCCTTCTCTAGTGAAAACAGCGATACTTGCATTCTGAGCAAAGCTGGATCTCCTAATATTATAACCCACTGTTAATTTACTATGAAACTTAACCTGTGTAATCTCCAAATGATCCTTGTCTCTCCCAACGTTTCCAACCACGGGTATCCTAGCACCACATCTGTGGTTCCCAAACTGAATAGAAAGAATTCTTGCACTAATTTGACGCCTTGTATGGTGAGGGTAACGTTTGTATATTTGCCTCTGCCCAAAATCACTTCTCTGTTGCCCACTGATACTCCAAATCCCCTGGTGCCAGTCACTGGTAACCATATCCTCTCTACCAAACTTGATGAGATAAAATTACTATTAGCCCCCAAATTGATTAGTATCGCTACCTTTGTCTCTCTAATCCTTCCTCTCATCCTCATTGATTGTTCTGCTGTTATTCCCACCATTGATTGTAAGGACAAGGTGACTAGTTCTTGTATTTCCGTCACTTTTTTGTCGTTATCTGAGTCTTCCTTTAACCCTTCATTCTCCTCCTCTCACTCGTCTCCCTCTTCAACTTCCAAGCATTTAAACCTCTGTTGACTCCTGCAACGATGACCAGCAAAATATCTCTTTCCACAATGGCAGCACGTATTGTTTATTACTCTCTGGTTCTCCCTGTTACCTCGATAACCCTTGTTCTCCCTAAGGCTGTCAAATGATTTTCTGGCTGGAACAGTTTCATTACTCCTAGAAGATGACTGGTTTTGTGTTTGTTGTGTCGTATTCAGTGTTGGAGCTGAGTTTACCCTCTGGAAAGGACGGGAGTTGTGGTTCATCTTTTCCCATTCTTGCTCTTCAATTAGCTTAGCTGTGTTAACAATGTCATCTATTCCTATAGGTTTGTACCTCACAACATGATCTCTCAGCGACTTTTTCAATCCTTGAAGGAAGATCTCTTTTAAAACATCATTGGTCACATGGGATGCTTCTGCTGAAAGCTCCTCAAAACGCTCCAGGTATTCTGTTATTGATCCCGTCTGCCTGAGCCTCAGCATTTGTCCTATCACTGAACCACCTCGTGAAGGTCTAAACCTCTTTTTCAGCTTGTCCTTGAAGTCAAGCCAATCAAAAAAATCTTCCCTATCTTGTGTAATGCGTAACCATGTCACCACACATCCTAAGAGGCTCGCTAGTGCTAGCTCCAACTTCTCTGATTCTGTTGTCTGGTTTATCTTGAAGCATTTCTCCACCCTTAAAATCACAGTCATCGGGGTTTTGTTCTTCATATATCGGAATCTCTAACTTTCCTCCTGGTGAATCGTTCTTAGAGGTTGTAGAATCTGACTTATTCAACGTCTTAGAAGACTCCGGAGTCGTTGACACTTGAGGAATAGGGAGTAACCCATCTCCTCGGTCCTTCTCTGACGGTGTTGATTTTGTTCTAGTGACCAAGTTAACAACAATTAGCAGCGCAGATCCACTCACTGCGCTTCCAGACTTCTCAGACCTGAGATTTTGGAATAGCTGGTGAATCGTCTGGCTAAAGGAATACTGCAGAGACGATCTAAAGTTTTCCATGTCCTTGCTCATCTTATTTTGTAGATCTGCCATAGCTCTCTCCTAGAGACCCATATGTTCTTCCAATGCTGAATCTTTCTTCATGGCAGCGTTGGCAACAAGTAGATCTGGTTTTGGAGCTATCTTGCTCTGATACCAATGATAAGCGTGTGAGCTTATCTGAGAATCATAGAAAAGGGGTTTGAGGAGCGAAAAGAAGGAGAAGACGATAGAGATACAGATTTTAGGAATTTTTTTATTAATAATTCGATATCAAAACTCGTACAATAATGTTCAAATAAATACTAAAGTTCTCCATATTCGAAATGACAACCTTTATAGAATAAAGCAACATATAATTAAGATAAGAGACTCTCTCACGCAGAGTCTTATTCTTCGATTGTCTAAATTACTCCTCTTAGCCACTTTGCTTCTTACTTCTTCGAGCTACATGTCTTGAAGTCTTGGGTTTCTTATTCACAAAGGCCATCGGAACCTCCAACTTATATCATCTTCTTACTACAAAAAAAAATTGTATTTTATCAAAAAGAAAAAACAGAATAATGTAGTATGCTTTTTGTTAGTCATTGCGATGCATTCCGGCTTAAATGAAGGTTGTCAAGAAAATCAAATACGGATTCAAAACCAACTCGGTCCGGATAGTATTCTCCAACATCATTGTCGTGCCAAGAATCCAACAATCGATAAAGGAGTCCAAGAGTTAAAATTCAATGCAGCTCCTTATGTCATTAGAGTTTTCGAAGCTTTTTAAACTTCCCCGAAGCTAATATGGCAATGCCTTTTATGATACGGACGTAATATAGAGTATAATTTTGACTTAAAATTCTACGAAGAAGTCCAACCCCCTCGATGTGGTGGGTTTTTCATATGGACTGGCAAAAAAGATGGGATTTAAGAAATAGAGCGTGCATCTCACGCACCCCTCTTTTCTCTCTCAATTTTTTTCTTCTTCGCCGGTCTCAACTTTTGATATCAGATCTCGTTCGGGCGCTGGTGGCTTTCTCAGCACCGGCCCCTGCCTCTCCTGCTCTCCTTGTGTCTCTGCTCTTCTGTTTTTCCTCTAGCCGCCGGTTCGGTTGCAGCAGCTAGTGAAGGTTTTTCGGCGTGGGTTTTCGTTTCACGGCGGTGCGAGCTCAGCGGCGTCGTTGGGGTCGCGGTGTTGGAAGATTGTCTTCTCGTGCTCTCTCCTTCATCGCCTCGTTTCTTTGTCGGCGGACTCTTGCTCCTGTTGTTCTCCGATGTTTTTCTCCTTCCGGCTGGTTCAGCTTTACTTTTAGAGTCTCTCTTGCCTGAGGCGTGGCCTCCGGCTTTCTTCGGGGGTGGCTCTTGGCCTTTTCCGAGTTAGGTCTCTCCCTTGTCTGTCTCTCGAGGCAGCGGAGTGGATGGCGTCTGTAGATCTGAGTTCTTAAGCTTCCTGTGGTGGCGATTTGTTCCTAGAGGACGGGTTCATTCAACATCGATTGGTGTTTAAAGCTTGTTTCTAGTGGCTAGCCACGGAGTGTCTCGCCTTCTCTCGGCTTGAGTGGCTCCATCGGCGGTGTCTCTTTGCGATGGTGTTAGGCGTGTGGCTCGACGGATGCTCTCCTCAGTTTGGTGGACGGTTCCGGCGACGTCTTCGCCATCCGTGTGGCCTTAGTTTCCCGCAGGTGTGTGTTTTGTTCCTTGGCTAGATTCAACAATGTGCATGGTCGTAGCTTGGCTTCGGTTAGGGTGGCTCCGAAAGTGGTTCGGTGGTGAAATTTGAGCGAACTTGGACGTTAAATAGAGGTGGCGGTTCTGTCCACACGTTTTTCTTGTTTCTGTGGGAGTTGGTTCCTGCGTTTGTTTTGGCATTCTCAGGATTGGTGGTCGGAAGCGGAAGCGCTCATTCGATTGCCAGACTCCTATGCCGACAGTTGCAAGTGGTCCGTTTGGTGGAACCAGAGATCGCGTCAGTTCTTGGAGAAGCTGTAGGCATTTCTTTCTGAAGTTTGAGAGCTTGCTTCAGAGGATGCTCGTGGCAACGAATATGAGAACCCCAGTTCTTTTTGAACTGTGGCATAAACGCGATGGTCTGCGCTTTGGCAAGGCGTTTAATTGCTGCTTTTTCGTCTGGTTTCGTTTAGTTAATATTGTTTTTCTCTAACTGTTTCCTAGCCGCCATCTGTTTATTGATGTTTATTTGTCATTTTCGTTCAGTTGTTTGTAGATTTTGGTCATTCCGTTTCTCTTTGTTGTATCTCTGTAACACTGTCAAAAATCAAAATGGTATAAAATTTCACATTTTAACAAAAAAAAAAAAAATGGGATTTATTTTTCAAGAAAAATTGCATGGAATGTGACTAAAAACATAAAAGCTAAGAAATCTACTAATTTGGTGTTTGATGAATATATTGGAAAAGATTATTGTAAACTATATTTATGTATGAGTTCATTTGATATTGATGTATATTTTTAATGTTTAAATAATAACAAAATGTATCCTTTATATATTAAAAGAGAAGTATTTTTAAAAAATAACCTAATCTTTGTAAATATTTACAGTGGTGCCATTATCCTGATGTGTCAATCTCATATTTATTTTCAGCTAATTTTTTTAAAAAAAACTTAGAATTTTAGACTAATTACATGATATGCCATTGTATATTTTAGGTCCATAAATATGTTATATTTTATTTTTTTAAAATAAATTCAAATACAATAATATTAGAATTAATAATTCAATAAAATAAAATTTGTTAACAGTTGTGGGTTTCGGAGAATAAGATCTTAATTAATAGCTTTAAATATCAAGTGATTACAAAGATTGGTATAACCGTGAAGTTATGCCGAAGTGAAAAAAAGTATTTTTGAGGTAAACTAGAAAACGTTGGAGTTCTTGGTTTTAGTTCTACTGCTCTCTAGATTGTATGAGTTGTTCTTCTTGTGTTCCAGGGTCTTTTTATTTATAGGAATAGGAGGTCGGTCGCTGCGAGCTACTTTTCATTTTCTCCTTTGATGAATATTTTCATATTTACAATATGGAAATATCTCTTATTCTCCGAAGAATATGGAAATTCTCCTTTATTCTTGAATATTCCTTTGAGCTGATCCGACTCTTCGGGAGTTTGAAGATTATCTTCGAGGTTTTCTTTTTTAGAACTACGTTGGCGCAGTCTTTTTAGTCTTGATGAACTTAAGTTACTGTTAGAGAAAACCTTTTAAAAAATATGCTTATTTTCTCTCTAGTAATGGTGACAGAGTGTTCGATGATCAACTCTCTCAAGGACAGCTACTTTCCCTACCACAAGGTTTTTACATGGTGAAACACGTGACAAGCGATCAGTCCAGTGGATCGAGTTCAAGACAAACGCAAACGCACAAGTCAACACTCATGCGGGACGAACCTGGTCTTGAGCGGTTTACCATTAGAGGTCATAAGCAAAGGATACGTGAGGGGGGTCAAGTTCAACACAATCGAGACCACTTTGACTCACAATAGTGGCCCAGCTAGGCAGCTAAAGTAGGCTAAGGAAGGCTGATGCCTGAGAGTTTGAAATGGCGGCGTTTAACATTGAGCTTCTACTATAAAAGGAAATTCAATAGTAGTAATAATAATGTACGAAGTTCATAAAAAATATATGTTGAAATTGTGGTTCTTAGGGACTAGTTTTAAACTATATTGTTCAAAACAGAAATAGGTATGCGAAAATGAAATGTTTTTTGAAAAATATATATATATATATAAGAATGAAAATGTTTTATTTCTGAAAACTATATAAATATACAAAGAAATATTAAATATCTAAATCATATAATTTTTTTAAACAACTCAATTCCAGTAAATAAAATACTAATAGTTTGATAAAACAATATTATATGCTCAAAATTAATGATTTATACTATTTTCTCCATTCTCGTTTTTCTTTTGCTTATATCAATAATAAATGGATCTTAACTCTAGAAAAACAAAATACCTTGTTTATAGCTTTAAGCCTTCAACTCTTCTATGTTCTTATTTCTACTTGTCTTTTTATTTGTCGTTTTTAGGTTATGTAAATAGATTAAGAGAAAAAAATATCTTATAGTAATTAGCAATTAGGTTTTTAAGTGACTAACATAGTAAATATATCCTTATATTTTATAACTATATACTTTAAAAAAAAAATCAATACTATTTTTAAAACGAAAACTCGCATTTTCACAGTGCTTCTAAATCAAAATTTGTAGAAAATGCATTTTAACCGTATTTTCTCACATTTTTACCGCGTTTACATCTCTAAAACATTTCGAAAGCGAAAATCGCAATGAAGTTTTTATATAACATAAATTTTGAATAAGTTTTAAATGAAAGCCGGAGAATCAATAGTTTTAAACTATGTTGTATCAAAATGAAAATTGTTATGTGAAAATAAAATACTTTGAAATGTGGAAACGTTTTTTCAAAAAAAAAAATGAAAATATTTTATTTCGAAACATTTTGAAAATATTAGAATGAAAATTCTAAACCATAAGTATATAAAGAAATATTAAATATCTAAATCATATTTAAAAGTCTCAGACAACTCAAATCCAAATGAAATACTAATAGTTTGATAAAGAAAATTATATGCTCAAAATTAATGATTTAGAACTCCATTCTCATTTTTCCTTGTTTATATCAATAATCAAATGGATCTTAACATGGAAAAAAAATACCTCATTTATAGCTTTAAGCCTTCAACTCTTCTATATTCTTCTCTCTAATTGTCTTTTTGTTTGACATACTATTTTCAAAACGGAAATTCGCATTTCCACAATACTTCTAAATCAAAATTTTCAGAAAATGCATTTTCATCGTATGTCTTTGTATTTCTGCCGTGTTCCCGTCCATAAAACATTTTAAAAGCGAAAATCGTAATAAAATTTTCATGCAACATAAGTTTTATATAAATTTCAAATGAAGACCGGAGAACCAGTAGACTATTTCAGCTGTCGAAAAAAAAAGTCAGTAGACTATTTCATTTATATTTTTGTCAACATCTGAAGAAAGCAACAAAATATACCAGCTTAGTCTAGAATTTTGCATTAAAACATGGGTCGATATTTTGTACCTGGTTTTGACCGTTTTGTTAAGTTTTAAATATAAACTGTTCGACCCGGTTTTACGACGATAAAGGACGGCACGAGACATAGATACTAAATCACCTTAAACACTGATATGGTCTGACTAGCTTGGCTAATAATTCCTTAGCGCACTATTTCCGGGCAGTTGGCAAGCTTCCAGAATCATGCATACGCCATCAATTCACTTGGTCCTCTGGCATACCAAACGGAGAGAGAAGACGGGGAAGGCTGTATAAAAGGAGAGCCATCCTTACAAAGAACTGGGGGGTGGAGGGGGGAAGAAGGCAGAGGGCCGAGGTCGAGAGAAAGAGAATGGAAGAATATGACTAGAGATTAAAAGAGAGACCTCTTTAGAGCCGAGTCTAAAGAAAAAGAGTCAGACTCCGTCCTAGAGAGGCCAGACGCAACTATGCAACGTAATCTTAAGGGAACACCCCCGTTCCCTTAACCCAGAACTGTGTCTTTGTACTCGCTACATCCTATTTCCCGCATAGAACTCCTTAAAATACTAATGAGCAGAAAGATGTCTCGATCCTCGGATGAGACATTTAACCCTCAACCTGTAGAATCACCCCCAGCATATCTGTTCTTGGTAGTGCATCCATTGACTTGAGCGTCAGAGAACCTTCAGGAAAGAAACATCTATTCAGTCCTCCTGGAGGCCCGGCTGACTCTTCATGTAGTATTTGCAGGATCCAATCAGATTCGCCTCACATGACTCAAACAGACTTCCGCCTGGGAACGACTCATTGCCTTTCGCCCAAAGGACAAAATTTGGAGGCACGGCTCTATTACCCGGACGAATGACACACTCCTATGTGGCATCCCAAAATTTGCTCCTGAACAGTTGGCGCTAGAAGGAGGGGGGTCACCGGCGAGAAGTTCCACGAAGGAAGCGGTCAAGGTGGCTCAACTGCATGAAGAGCATAGAGTGCGGGAAATGACCCGCGAAGACCAAGAGCCCGATAGAGATCCTTACCTCTGGCAAGCTACATGAGACGATCCCGCATCTCAAGATTCTAGACCTCGGAGCCACACTCACAACAGCCCCGAAGTCAAAATATTGGGTCTGCTACCTAAATGAAGCAACGAACGAAGAAAAGCATAAGAGATAAACGAGACATAAATCAACCAGCGAACAATTCATAAGGCCAAAAAAAGCGGCCGTCGGATCCAAAGAGTATGGGAATATGTTTTACAAGGGACAAAGGTCCCTAAAAGAAAAGAATTTTTTTTTTTAACTAAAAGCCTGGCAGACGAGAAAGCCCGCACCCCCTGCGTCTCTTGTCACCATTGGCGCATCCGTCCCCTGTGACCCGTTCCGCTGACGTTCCTCCTCTAGCTCCCGCCAAAGGAGGTCAATCGTCATTTGGCTGTTTGAGAAGACCTGGACAGGAAAATACTCAACGAGTGAACTTCTTCGTGAACCAACGTCCATATGATATGACATACTATCTACCAGACGATATATAGCTTCTTACCTGAGTTTTTTCAATTAATTAGATTTTCACAAAGTGAACCATGCAAGTTATTTGCACAATATCAGGAGGGATATCAGAAGGACTTTGAATGTGAATTTGAAGTGTTGCAGACTCGATTTACAATCATTTGCAAACCAGCTCGCATGCGGGACATAGCCGATTTGGCTATCATTATAAGCAAGTGGGTCTAGTACACAACAATCATTCTCAACTTAAGTGCTACCTGCATTTCTAAACCATATGCATACCAGAACTCAATTACGCTCTAAATGTACATTACGAGTTCCAAATTTTTCTAGTCAAACACATATGGGCAAAATTTAGAATGAATCATAGTTAAAAATATTTTAATTCTTTATGTGATTTAATTATTTTATTATTTATGAGTTGAATTTATTATGCTAATTAAGTTAGGTATATTTTTTTAGTTGTGTTGTGTGTTTATTAATGTTTGTATTTTTAAGTTTTGTTTTTTAATTTTGGTTGTTTTCATAATGAATATATCTATTTTTATCTTTACAACTGAAAAATAAAATAAATAATTTGAAAATAATAAATTTAGGAATAGTTTTTTTTTACAAAATAGTTTAATTTTGAACAATAATTATTATTAACATGTAATCATAAAAACAAAATCATAAAATAAATTAAAAATATGAAATAAAAATTAATATGTGTTGGGACCGATTTTACCGGATCAAGAGAGGGCCCGACACGTAGACCTAGACTGCACTAAATACTGGCACACGCCACGTTAGTTCGGGCAATCCACTCCCACGTACTGTTCCGGGGCAGTTGGTGAATGTGATAACTCAAATTCGATTTATAAAGAACAAGAGTCAGTGGGTTTAAAGAGAGATCTTTATTAAAATTTAAGCTGGAGCTTGAGAGATACATGGTGGTTTAGGTCATCGGAATAAGAATGCCGACCTAAATATGAATGAAGGAAAGCTCGAGAACTAAGAACAATTGATTGCTAGCTTGCCTTAGGTCTCGAGAGAGGATTTTTGGATGTATTTGAAAAGCCAATCGCTTCTATATTTATACCCGATCAGGTCAGTCTTCTGGAGATAACTTCGTATATCCGAAATAGGAAAACTTCCTTGCTGATAAGGCTGATCTTCCGACTTTTCCGGACTTAGTCCGATAAATGGAGGATTTCCATTTATTTCGCCGACCTAAATATTCTTTAAGGTCTCCAAAATGGGCCGATCTGAATTTATGTCGGGCTTTTAGAGAGGGTACGGATCCCATCTCTAACAGTAACCCCCCCCCCCCCCCAGTTCGGCAAGTGAGGATACGTTACTTGGTGAATTTTAAGAAAAGTAGCTCGGCATGAAATGAGGCTGGTCTCTGCATAATTAGAATTTAAAACACAATCCTACCTCAAGTTTCAGGTCGACAACCTGATGTTGATTACAATTGATAATTGGGCGCCAAAAGTTCCTGCCTTCGTAGACTAGGTCTACGCATGCAGAACTAGGTTTGACACATGTCAAATGATAGAGGAGGAAAGCGAGGAGGCAGATTAAATTAAATGAGAAGAAATGCGAGTAGTCGCGAAATCATGCCGACCCTCGAAAACCGTCCTCATTTTTGTATAAATAAGTGAGGTTTGGCTCATAAACTTTCACTTCTGTACTTAGCGAAAATCTATCAAGAGGTTTGCTCTATTCTTCTCTCTCTTCTTTGTCCTTTATTTTTATATTTTTCGATCAACCCTCTGCCGCATTTCGTTCGAACTCCGCCGTGAGATTTCTCCGATATGCTCGAAGCCCCCATTAAGTTTGATCAATCATGAGCAAGAGTTTGAAGATTAGGGGATGCCGACCTGATTCAAGGAAGAACAGGTCGGACCAGAAAAAGGCCAGTGAGATCGGCGTTTCTTTGGAGGAATTTTTGGAGATGTCGCGAGCCGATGAGCTAGTAAGGGGTCGATCTAAGGGAAAGGGGATCGCTGCCAATCACTCGTTGTCTGATTGGTCTTCTGACACGAGCGACCTGTCAGCATTAGTTCGGGCCTTCCACGAGCAGGTGAGAGAGAAAAATCAGCAGGCAGCGGCTGATCGGTTCCATGCCGACCAGGTCGGGGCTGTTCTGCAAACTGGAGAAACGTCTTCAAGAACGGATTTCGAGATTCCTGAACTGCAAGACGAATCCGACAAACGAGGGGGTCGAATAAGATGGACATCTCAGATGAGTTGAACACGGTCGTCGTTGAAGACGAAGTCAACCAGTTCGGCATAATAGACATGAACCCTCCTGTGAATAAGGTCAAGAGGCGAAAAATGGAAAAGGTGACCAGGCAGATCTGCGATAATGCCCTCGGAGTGATGCCGACCAAGTCAACTATGGAGTCTCTGGTCACACTAAAGGACGAGTGCGACATCGGCCCTGAACTGATATTCATGGTTCCGAGCCCGTCAGAACGTCTATGGGATGCTCTGAATGGATGGTTGTGCCTCTTCAAGTGCTTCTTCAAGGACTTTCATCTTTAGTTCCCACTTCCGAGGTTGCTGCCTGAGTTCGCCGATCCAAGGAGATGCTGATCTGCCAGTTTACTCATGCCAAGATACGCCTGATCATTAATATATCATGGTTTTTATGGTATTTAACCATGGTATAAGTCCTTTTTATTGAGTCTTTTTGATCTTTTTAGAGTCCTAGTAGAGTCTTTGCAGGTTATAGCATGTCTGGAGCATAATTGGAGATATTGAAGCCTTTTGGAGCATTGCAAGATGAAGCCACGAAGTGTGTAACTCGAGAAGAAAAGTATGGATTTTTGTGATGCTTGTCACCACCTATGGTGACGCTTGTCACCCGTAGAGGAAGGCTCGTGGATGATTTATTAAAAGATTGAAGATTCTTTGCAGAATTGGCCCAAAAGTTCCAGTACTTGCAAGAATACCCAGATCGTGTTTTAGCTTGTATATATTAGGTTTTCAGCCATTGTTGGCTTTTATCGTATTTTTTGAGAATTCAGAGAGCTTAGAGAGGATTTTATTGAGAACTTTTGGGGAGACAAATCATGTACTCTTTTTGGAGAAGATTTCGAACCCCCTTTGTTTTTATTTCATTCTTTCAATGCAATTTTATTCAGTTATGTTTTGTGAGTCCATGATCATGTCTGATTAATTTCCTAGTTAAGCTAAGGCTTTTCAAATGTTGATGAAGAGTTTGTAGAATTGCTACATGTTAGGATTATCATTTGGTTCTTCATCTCTGCTTGCTTTAAAATCGATTTCTTATACACATCATCTAGAAATCCGAAAATCATAGGTTGTTTGATAGATGTGAGAGCATTATTGATCACTCGATCTAGCATTAGATGAGCAAAACAACTTAGTGCAAAGAGATTTGGCTTAGGAGTTTTGTGAAAAATTGAACCTGATCATTACTTCATGTTTAGATTGTTAGGGTTTGCAAAGAGATTTGAAACTCTGTGATTTAGACATAGATAACTTCTGCAATGAGAATTGATTAGTTATATATTTGCGATTCATATTCAAGACGGTTCTTAATCAATTCTGATTTCATGCATTTTAGATTCTCGGATAGAACCTGTGAATTGTCCTGACTTAGCGCTTTTAATCTTCTGAAACTTAGATCAACAACCAGATTTCGTTTGCTTTCTTTTATTTTGTCATTCGCATTACATACACCATTTACTGCTTAGCTTAATCTGAACCTACAATCGATAGTATAATTTACATACTCCTTTGGGATTCGATACCCCTTATACTACGACTGTTTTGCTGTGCACTTGCAGTAGTTTTTATTTGGATAAAACCTAAGCCCTATCAATCGTCAGCATGCTAGTGATGTTGATCAAGCGCGACATCCTGCTAAGCCGAGCTGCATTCTACGCAATGACGAACACCAGGCGAACAAAGACGAAGTTAAGGAACTGGGGCTCATACTACACGAGTATGAAGACGAGGTTTAACATCGTGACCGGTGGTCAAAAGTCGAAAGTGGCAGATCGGAGAGATCGATATTTTTTTGTGCTAATCAACGGATTCTCCGTTACCGACCAGGATATCCGATTCGAACGAAATGGGCAGAGGTCATGGGTAGAGATTTGACTGAACGGACGCTTATTAGCTGAATTATTTTATATTTCTGATCGGCTTTTATCTGGCTTTGCGGGGAACAGGCATCTCCCCATCGTAGATAATCCGCTTGATATATATGATATCTCCGAGAGATTTGCAGCGATCAGTGCAATCACTTGGCCGGAGATTACAGAGGAAAGAATTGCAAGAACAAGAGGTTAGTCTGGTTCATTTTGTCGAGGTGATAGTTGAATTTTTTGGTCGGCTAATGTTCCTTCCTTTAATCGTTTTTCAGCTGCCCCAATTCGACGCTAGAACCAACCTGAGAGAATGAAATCCCGCTCGTTTAAGGATTTATCTGCCGACCTGGAATCGGCTTTCGGATCCCCGGGTGTTAACAAAGCTGAAAATCCCATGTTGGTGGCATCATCAGATGGACGTGAAGCGCCCAATGCGTCGAAGGATTGCACCAAAAGTGGTTCGGCGAAGGCCAAGAAGACGACTGATAAGAGGGCTGAAAAGGATTCGTTCAAGGCCAAGAAGGCGGCCGATAAGAAGGCAGAGAAAGTTCGGAAGAAGGCCGAGCTGGAGGAGCGCAGGAGCGAGGATGCACAAGACCAGGAGATCGAGGATAATGATGGTAGCGGGGAAGGCGGTCCTGCTAGCTCAAAAAAGAGGAGTACAGAGGAGATACCTAAGGACTCGTATGGCATTGAGAGGGAACTTCGTCTGTTTGGGTTCTCGTATGAATACCGCGGAAATGTTCTGATGGTGAACGACTCTATCTCCTGCCTCGACTATTTTCTCCTATTGAGAGATAACCTGGCAAGTCCCCCAATGGACCCTCGCAGCTTCATTCGTAGCGACGCGATTGCGCGTTTTGCGACCGATCAGACCATGGTAAAATGCTAAATTTTGTTCACTTGCAGGCCTTAAGCACTGCATTGACTGTGATGTACGACTATGAGCGTGACGCGAGGAAGTGTTTGGCCGACCGGGCTGAAAGAGAGGTTGTCCAAGACGCTCTCGGAGCTGAGAAAAGAAGAGTGCCAATCTGGAAGCTGTGCTTCAAGAATCTGCGGGTGAACTCGCGAAAGCTCGTGCTTATAACGCTGAGAAGATCAAGCTTCTTGGCCGAGCTGTGAGGCAGATTACCAAGGAAAGACCTGCCGCTGAGAAGAAACTTGAGTCCGAGATGAGAGCGGCTAAAGAAGAAAAGATATCTTTTGGCCAAGAGATGGCTTAGTGTGCGGCTGCTAAGGCAAACAGCCACTATGCCAACTTAGTTGGGAAAGTTAAGAAATCTCTGGCCCGGAAAGAGAAGGCCAAGGAGTTGATTTCAACCGCGGCTCAATGGATCGGTGCGCAGAGAGCTCTTACCATTGTCCGGAAGCAGGGCTATGACTTCATGGCCCTTATTGACAAAAATATGGCGAAGAAGATTGCCGAGAGTAAGGCCAAGCAGGAAGCTTTTCAGGAAGTCAGTTTCTCGACCGACAAGCTCGAGGTACCCGCGCCATAGTTCTTCGTGGAAGTTATAAGTAAGCCCGGGCTGAAGGAGTCTGAAATAGTGAAGTCTCCGGAGAGGGCCGTCCTGGAGAGAGATCAAGAAGCCGACCAAGGGAATGGTCAAAATGTCGACCTAATCAAGGCCCAAGATGTCGATCTCGAAGAAGAAGGGGAGATCCGGCAGGAGAAGGGCCAAGAGGCTGAGATTATCGGTTCCAAGGGATGAATCCCTCTATTTTTTATATTACGTGTTTTTGTACCTTGAACCATGATGTATTTTGTTTGCCGTTCTGGCATTTTATCAATGAAATAAAATATTTTTAAAAATCTTGAACATAAACTGCGATGTGATATCGGTTTTAAATTGTTTATGCGATTAATTTCTAAGTATGTGTAGAATACTCGAGTAATATCGGCCTGTATTTCAATACTAAGAAATTTTTCTAAGTTGAATGCAAGATGCGACCAGGTCAGCTTAATAAATTTGCATGATTTAAGAAATGCAGAGCGGGTTCTGGCTTTAGAAAAGTGTGAATACGAACGTGCGGGAGACCCAGCTTATGTTGTCCGTACCACTTATCTTCCAAGTGTGAATACTCGATGTGCGATTCAGGTCACCGTCATTTAATCGGTACCACTTAGAAGTATCCGAGTCAAATATGGGTGCAAGACTGACTTGGCTTATAATCATGCATGACTCGGACCGATTAAAACAGGTTAAACTGTAATATGCAAGAAAGACTTGGCTTTTAAGTTGCCGAACTAAAGTGGATCAGACTTTAGCTTTTAGGCGAATCAAGCATCTGGCCAGGATGCTGATGTAAAATTGATGATAAAAGAGATAATAAATTATTATTTTTCATTGAATAATCGGGAGAAAGCAAACACTTACAAACCAGAAAAGTTTGATAGGGTAAAAGCACACTGTCAAGCTCGTCAACCCCGAAACCCTTCTTGGCATTGAGACTTTGATGCCATAAAAGATAGTCTTGTTAGTGGCTTCAGCTTGTCTGTTGCCTTGCGGATGACAGGGAGTAGACTTGTTGAGGCAGATTTTCCATTTGGCACAGAAGTCTTCGAACTTCTTTGATATAAAACTGAAGCCGTTATCTGTGACGATCTCGTAAGGGAGGCCGTGGCGGCAGATAATGTACCTTTAGACGAAGTTTTGCACTTCAGTTGTGGTGATGTCGGCGAATGCCTTGGTTTCAAGGCCCGACGATGTCCATAGGCCAACGCATGAAAGGATACTGAAGGATCGCTGAAGTTAGAAATTCGGTGGGTTGATGGATCATCAGGGAGTGTCGCTGACAATATTCACATTTCTGAACATACTTAATGCAATCCTCCTGCATAGTTGGCCAGAAAAAAAACCATGCTTCTTTATTTTGAGGGCGAGATCTCCTCCGCTAGAGTGATTTCCCCCTGCACCGTCGTGAGTATCCTTGATGCATCGCTGTACATCGTCCCCATGTAATCAAGTAAGCAACACGCCCGAATCTGTCCAACGGATGAGGACGCCTTCCATGATTGTATACTTAGCACTGCGGGTGCGAATCCGCCGAGCTGCCCACTTCTCAGTTGGTAACTCAACAGCTTTGAGAAAACGTTAGATTTCGATTCGCCTGTCCGCTACCGGCTGTTCGGTAGTGGCTTCTGCAGGAATGGTTTCATCTTTTGCGGCTGTAATCTGGAGAACTTCTTGAATTGGTATTATGCTAGGTTGGGAGATCTGAGTCTCTATTCGATGCTAGAGCGGCTAAAGCGTCGGCACCTATGTTGGCAGATCAGTAATTTTGAAGTAATTTGAAGGTTGTGAATTCCGCGGCCAACTGCTTTACTAACTTCAGGTAGGCGTCCATTCGATTTTCCTTGGCATCATATTCTCTACTGAATTGCTTGGCGACGAGTTGTGTTTTGCTGAATGCCCGTATGTGTTGGACATTCATCCCTCGAGCAAGACGGAGACCTCCGATAAGCACTTCGTATTCGGCTTCGTTGTTGGATGTGTTGAATTCTAAGAAAAAGCATTGCTCGAGGAGTTCTTCAGTGGAGGATTCCAAGAGGATGTCATGCCAGCTCCTAAGCAAGACGACGTCCCATCAACGTGTAGAGTCCACATTTCTGAGTTCGTCGGGTCGGCACTCAGAAGTTTGGGCGATAGTTCTATCAGAAAATTTCCCAAAACTTGAGACTTTGCAGTGGTTCGCGTCCGGTATTCGATATCGAATTCAGATAGTTCAATTGCCCACTTTGCCATACACCCGGATTCTGTTGGACTATGTAAGATTGACCGTATAGGTTAACTGGTCAGTACAGCTATCGAGTGCGACTGAAAGTAAGGACGTAGTTTTCAAGAGGCGACAACAACTGCAAGAGCAAGCTTCTCCAAGGTTGGGTAACGAGTTTCGGCGGCATCCAACGTTTTGCTAAAGTAGAAAATCGGCTTCTGCTCTCCATAATCTTTCCGAACTAAAACGCCGCTAATGACCGCACTTGAGATCGCGATGTATAGGAGTAAGGTGTCACCATACTCGGGTTTTGCCAAGATCGGAGGTGTTGAAAGATATGTCTTGAGTTGCAGGAACGCTTGTTCACACTTCTTGTCCCATTCGAACCGTTTGTTGCCTCAGAGGAGATTGTAGAAAAGCAGGCACTTGTCAGATCGCGATATGGATCGATTCAGCGCGGCTATCCTTCCTGTCAGACGTTGAACTTCGCGAGTGTTCCTTGGTGAAGGTAACTCCAGGATCGCGGAGATCTTTTTGGGATTAGCTTCAATCCCATGTTATGTGACCAGGTAGCTTAAAAATTATCCCGATGTGACTGCAAATGTGCATTTTGCTGGGTTGAGCTTCATGTCGTACTTATCGAGTATTAGAAAGCACTCGCGGAGATGAACGATGTGATCGGCTGCCTTAGCTGATTTGACGAGCATGTCTTTTATGTAGACTTCCATCGTCTTGCCTAGCTAGTCGGCAAACATCTTGTTCACAAAGCATTGATATGCAAACCAAAAGGCATGACCTTGTAGTGATAAGTGCCTCGGTCCGTGATGAATGCGGTTTTCTCACTGTTGTTCGGGTTCATGAGAAATTGGTTTTATTCTGAAAACGCATCCATGAAAATGAGAAGTTTGTTGCCTACAGTTACTTCGACTAGCTGGTCGATACGAGGAACGGTGGAAACTATCTTTAGGACAGACCTTATTGAGATTGTGGGTTCACCTGCTCTCCTCGCGCACCGGATGGAAAAGGCAGGATAAGGAGGCTGCGAGTATAAATAAGAGGAGATCACCACGCAGAAAGGACAAACGGATCAGATCGGAAAAACCCCTCTAGAGGAGGAGGTACCTACTTGTATCTGAATCAGTCGGCTCGAGCAAGCAGCACGATCACGGGGGAACTCCATGTTCATCCCGGGTGAATGCCTTCCAGCTTAAGTCATTCTTAACCAGGAACCTCACCTTCATACTCGCATCGTCTTCTTTTATTGTGTAGAAACCTCTTTGAAACACCCAAAAACAGATAGAAACCTTGATCCTTGGACGAGACTTCTCACATTAACCCATAGAAATCTCCCCTCCTGAGTACTTGTTCCCGGTAGGACGTTCACTGACTTGGGCGTCGGAGAACCTTCAGGAGGGAAACACCCTTTCGGTCTTCTCAAAGGCCCGTCTGACCTTTTCTTGAGTGTTTGCAGGATTTATCACGATGACCAACTTGTCACCCGGACATTGAAGGCTTCCGCCCCAGAACGACTCGCCGCTTTTCCCCCAGAGGACAAAACTCGGAGACACAGCTCCATCCCCCTGACAAATCACACACCCCCGTGGCATCCCAAAATATTCTCACGAACAGTTGGCGCTATAAGGAGGAAAAATCACCGGTGAGCATTCCGCGAGGGAAGCGGAACACTTGAATCAGCTATGCAAAAGTATGCATGGCATGCAAGCCATGGTTCCACTCAACTATCTCGAGTCTTCAGGACCATTACGCTTATTAGATCCAAAGCCGCAATTTCGGATCCGCAAAACAAAGCAATGCATGAAAGAAGTGCATGAAAGACAAAGATATATGAAACAAATCAAAGCGCATTTTAAAGAAAAGTAAACAGGTCAAAAATGGCCACCGATCCATGTTCAAAAGTGAAATTTACAAGGGGCATAAGTCCCCGAAACAAAGGGTTTTAATTTAAAAATCTGGCGGGCGCGAAGATCCCGCCGGTGAAGGTGGGCCTGCGCCTCCAGCCGCCCCCGAAGCATCTGGTCTCTGCGGCCCGCCACGCTCGTTGCTCTTCCTCGAGAAAGCCTCAACCGCCATCAGTGTCAGGTTCACCTTGGCCCCCAGAGCGAACCCTCGGTTAACCATGAGGGTTTGACGGAGTATTTGCTCTTCTGAGTTGCGAGCTTTCAGATCCCGCTGGCTTTCATTCAACGCCAAGGATAGGCGTTCCATCTTCGCGCTGAGATGTTCCCCCTGGGCGGAAGTTTGGGCTTTGGCGAGTTGGTCCCGGGTTACTAAGAGTTCGGCATGGAGCTTGCTGGCCCTGTCAGCGAGGCCTCGTTCGGGATGCACGGTCGCGTGGAGTTCATGCTCCAACTTCTCAAGCGAGCGCTAGCTCTATTAGAAGCGAAGAAACCGGTGAGTCAAGGGTGAAGACAGAAACAGTAGAAAGGAGAAACCACAAAGAAGTAGCTTACCGCATCCAGCGACTGCGTGAGCTCCAAGACGGTCAGCCCCCATCTGGTGAGCTTGCGGGTTGAGGGAGCAGTTGGACGAGGAGGCACGAATACCGGCTCCGACTCCAAAGAGGCGCTCAACGCCTTCGGTGAGCCCAAAGCAGCATGGACCAGGGTGGCGGCTCGATGCCTCTCGACGGTACCCAAGTACTCCGGAGCGTTAAAGTCTCTCGGAGCCCCGCTGCTGGCAGTTGAGCTGGACCCCAAAGAAGAGAGTGCAGGGCGGACAGAAGAGGGGCCCGGGGACCACGTTGTCTTCACCACAGGAGACCCGGTGAGGTGCCGTCGGCGCAAAGGCCGAGACGAAGCCTCTCCTTCAGGAGAGCTGGCTCGGGGCCTCCGGCGTGTCCTCTGGACAGGTGTCCTTCGAGCGATCCGCGAGATTCTCGTGGGGGCAAGCGGCCGTCTGAAGCATAGAGGTTCCAAATCTCCGTAATCCGGTCTCGAGAACCTGTCATGGCAGAACCGGTAAGCAGGACTCGTCAGGCTAGCTTAGGATTAGAATCAGAAGAGTCAAAGTCGTTACCTGGGATGTCCGGTGTCATGCGGGATGGGAGGACGAGCGAGCTCGTCTCGATGCTTGGCGAAGAGAGCTGGAAGTCCAATGACTGGAATCGCTCGTCTATCCCGAGCAGATGGTGTAGCTCGACCTGCTCGAAAGCTAACGTCACCGCAGAACCTGACAAAATGAAAACCGTTAGGTCAGCCCTGACGGTCAGAACAGATGCCAAAAAAGAAAGTTCGAAAGGTCAGCAATTTTACCCGTGGGCGCTAGGTGAGCGGGACGTTGACTTCCGAAGGCATCGTTCAGATGAAGTACCGCTCGCGCCAGTCGCGGCTCCTTGAGCGGTCCCCATAGATGGCAGTGGTACACCTGTCCCTCGTGTGTAGGGTGTAACGGAGGGCGTCGGCAGTCAGGTTCCAGAGCTGATACGATAACAGCACCGTAGAGCCGCGAATGCAAACTCCGGACAGGTCCGAGAGGACTTGGTAAGCACAGAGAAGCCCTCACGCGCAAGGGTGGAATTGGCTTAGGCATATGGCGACGAAGCGGCAGAAGTCGACCACAATCCGGGGAAGGCTGCCCCGGAAACCGTACAGGATATAGTCATCGTGGATGGCGATGCAGCATCGCGGCAGACGGTCGGCCCGGTCCCATTCGCCGGGAAAAATAGCACAAACCCCGGAGAAATAGGGAATGTTTGCCGAGAGGACCCTTTCCAGGGAGTCCGACGTACAAGTCGAAGGAGGGCGATCAGCAGGGTTTGACACTTAAGGCATCCCGACAATATCCTCGGGCTTGCCCCAAGATCACGAAACTCGAGCGTCCCATTTGCCGGATAAAGTCAAAGCCGCCATTTCAAATAAAAGAGAAGAGGGATGCGTGGCAAAAAAAAGGGGCTTGAGGAAGAAGAGTTCTAAGGTTTGCTTCAAAAATGGAGTAAATCCACAGAACTGCAGACTTTGCGGTTTTATAGAAGAAGAAGAAATTTAAGAGACACGCGAGAGGAATCGCGTCGGTAGGGGAAAACCAAAAGTCAGTGGTTGTCTAGTAATTATTAGTCTCTCGAGCCGTGCGTGGAAAGTGAAGCGCATTTAATACGGAGAGAAAAGGAGCCTGCCACAGCAGAAAAGGTGATCGGTGGCTCTCAAGGAAGTGGTGCATGCTGCGAGAAGTGACGCGCTGCGTTTCGAACCACCGAGGGCTCGCCATGTGGATTGCACTCGCCAAACCCCAAAGATTTCATGGGAAAGTTCGAAGGAAGACCACCAACCCTACCAAATGGTCTTCTGAAGATCAACTGACGAACAGTTGCAACGATATGGATTTCGCGCTCCTACAAGATAACCGCCATGTGCTCCTAGGAGAAGTCGGCTCCGGGGACAGGTTACGTGAGGGCCACTCCTGTGGGTCAAACGTAACCGTCTGGGCAGCACGGGCCCTCTGATGGGTTTTACGGAACCCATAACCGTGGATGAAACGTGACCGTCCCTAACACTGTCTCAGCCACTAAGGTCATGTTTGATTTCTTGCTTGCATGATTGCTTTATTTCTTGCTTGCATAATTGTTTGATTTCTTGCTTGCATAATTGCGTGATTTCTTGCTTGCATGATTGTTTGATTTTCAGCTTGCATGATTGTTTGATTTCTTGCTTGAATAATCGTTTGATTTATTGTTTGCATGATTGTTTGATTTCTTATTTGCATGATTGTTGGTTCATTGCTTGCGTGAACATGCGATATTTCTTGGCATAACCTCGTAGTCACTCGTTCGTCCGATCACACACCCTGCCCGCGCGGTGCCCAAGTAATCCCCTTCTTCTATCCTATCCATAATCTTCTTCAAAACTCTTTTTCTTAGCATGCTCCCCCGCGGACATGCTCGTCCTCCAGAACACCATTCCTTTGGGAATTCAGGACTCCGGTCTGGCAGGGTCCAGTGGCTCGCCCCGTGCCAGCTCCCTCCGTGGACTGCACACACCTTAAGCATGCTTCGCTGCAAACTTGCTCGCCCTCCGGGGCGGTATCCTCCAGGGGATTCTAGGCTCAGGCCTTTCAGATCTCCGGACCTTCCCCGCTAGTCTCCTCCAATGGGCTGAGCGACAAATCAGCATGCTCCTCACCAGGACGTGCTTGCCACTCAGGCACCATAGGAATTGAGGTCGCCGACTCGCAAAGCTTTCTCTTCTGGATAACTTCCCGACCTCTTCCCCTTCGGGGAATGTCCCAATCACATTCTTAAAACCCAGAAACTTCCGCGTAAGCACAACGCGAAGACAGTCCAGGCAGTAAAGGAGTCGAGGTAACGCCCTATTCCGCACCAGCTGCATTCGAGTAGCAACTCCCCCTTGCGTTAGCGCTCCGAGACGCAGGGAACATTTATTCATCCGTCCAACGACGCCACCTCTGGTCCTTGGGCCGGTGTTTTAGCCTGCGTCATTGTCTTATGTCAATCCCCATGGTCACTTAAGACTCTAACCTCGCTCATGACCCAAATGAGCGGGGGCAAGATGGCTTCTTCTCTAATGCCTCACGAAGCAAGAAGTAAAATCCCTCCGGGGATATGTCCACCAGTGGCCAAGCTATCAGTTCCCTCCGAGAACGCCTATCCTCCTATCTTGAGCAAGCGTTGCACTCTCCCGGATACACGCCCCAGTCAGGATAGGACCCCATAATCTAACTCCCCAGCCGAACGGGGTACTCCATCGGATGCGTATTGTAAACAGGGCGAGTCTCTCTATATGTATCTTGTCTTACCGTCTCACTGTTCATTTCCTCCGGATGCGTAATTTCTTCGATCAATAACATACTTCCGCGTATGCGAATAAGGTCAGAGTTGACATCTATTAAGAGCAGCCCCGCGGCTCGCTTCCTCGGAAGTAAAATTCTCTCGACCAATAACGTGCTCCTACAAGACAGACGAATAAGGTCGGGTTTGAGAGTCCCCTTCTGACTACTCCTTCGGCCAGGGTTGTATTCTTTCGTAGTACGCGCCAGGGTCGAAGTCGATACCCCACCCTACTTCTTCAGAAGTTCGGACCACCCAGCTAGTACCAAACTCCTCCAGGATGCGTGGCATGGCTTGGATGAGTTCCTAAATTCTTGTTATCTTTTAGAACTTAGCTTCGCCCAGACCAATACCGTATCCCCTGCGATACGTGGTATGGTCGCCGCGTTTATCAAGCCTTTAAGCGGCAAACCACCTAGGGAATCGGGTAACCCATGCACATGTTGCAGGAAGCCAAGGAGAATTCGACTTCCCGACTCATCTTCTGATCAGCCGAGAAGTCGGGGGAAACTGTTGGGACCGATTTTACCGGGTCAAGAGAGGGCTCGACACGTGGACCTATACTGCGCTAAATACTGACACAAGCCACGCTAGCTCGGCTGACCCACTCTCGCGTACTGTTCCGGGGCAGTTGGCGAACTTCCCCAAACACGCTAGAATCATTACGCTCACCTGCTATCCTGGCGCACCGGATGGAAAAGACAGAACAAGGAGGCTGCGAGTATAAATAAGAGGAGATCACCACGCAGAAAGGAGAGACGGATCAGATCGGAAAACCCCTCTATAGGAGGAGGTATCTACTTGTATCTGAATTAGTCGGCTCAGGCAAGCAGCACGATCACGGGTGAACTCCATGTTCTTCCCAGGTGAATGCCCTCCAGGTTAAGTCATTCTTAACCAGGAACCTTGTCTTCATACTTGCTCCGTCTTTTTTTATCATGTAGAAACCCCTTTGAAACACTCGAAAACATATAGAAGCCTCGATCCTTGGACGAGACTTCTCACATTAACCCGTAGAAATCTCTTCTCCTGAGTACTTGTTCTCGGTAGGATGTTCACTGACTTGGGCGTTGGAGAACTTCAGATGGGAAACTCCTTTTTGATCTTCCTGGAGGCCCGTCTGACCTGTCTTTGAGTGTTTGCAGGATTTATCACGACGACCAACTTGTCACCTGGATATCAAAGACTTCTGTCTCAGAACGATTCGCCGTTTTTTCCTCAAAGGACGAAACTCGAAGACACAGCTTCATCTCCCTGATGAATCACACACCCCATGTGGTATTTCGAAATTTGCTTCCGAACAGTATGATAAAGTGTTGAATTTTATTAATAAAATTATTGTAAAATATAATAATTGAGAGGATGATGATGTAGAATGTAAAAGATAGTGTTGATAATATGAAAATATAAACATCGTTCAGATACGCACCCAACATTTCTAACAAATAGAATAATAATATAATATATATATATAATTAGATTTTAAATTCTGTTTAATTGTGTGAAAGACAATTCTGTTTCTCTCACCCTTTTTTTTACTGATTTTTTTATTAACTAGAAATTGCGTGAAAGACACTCGATGCGAACGTTCTTATATTTAAGAAAAGAATATAAGGATTTGTGATTTAATTGTTTTTTGTGCATTTTTTCTTCACCGGTTTACTTAATAAACTTAAAAACTATTTTATCATTTTCTATATCGTTCCAATGATAATATCTAGTTGACAACAAACAAAGAATTTTTAGTTTAAAAATAAAGACAAAAACAAACAAAAAATGTTAATAATAATTTTACACAAAATTGAAAGATTGATGTTTTTTTTTTAGTCTATTTACGATATAACCTAAAAAACATGTAGTCGCTCAAATCATGCTCCCGAATCAACATCATACTAGAATTAACGGTATAATGCTTTGTGGTGATTAGGGAGAAATGTAAAGAAACGAGACCAGCGTGCTTGAAGTTAGATAATTATTTTATGGTTTCTGAGGGAAAAGAAGAGCATCACGATGATCATCGCGGTTTTGGTGGGAAAATATGATATTGCAGTTTTAGCTGAAAAACAAGATTGGTTATTGCGAAAAAACAAGATTTTGCTGTTTTGGTAGAAAAATAAGATTTTGCGGTTTTGGCAGAAAAATATGATTTTGCAGTTTTGGCAGAAAAAACGAGATTTTACGATTTTAGCGTGAAAATGTGATTTTGCAGTTTGACGTTAAAATGCTATTTTGCAGTCTTTGCAGAAAAATGTGATTTTGCGATTTTGACAGAAAAACATGGTTTTGAAGAAAAATATTATTTCTCAAATTTGGTAGAAAAACTTGATTTTGCGGTTTTAATGAAAAAATGAGATTTTAGAATAAAAATAAAAATTTAACAAAAAAGTATAATTTTTGATTATTATTAGTATTTGGTTTATTGTAAAATATCAGATATGTCATAGTCGTTTATTTATCTATAATTTGCATATAATTGCTTTATCTAGATAAGGATATTTTATTCATTTGTTATTTGGTTTTAATCAGTTTCATCCATCTGATATGATTTGGTTTATCTAACTATTATTAAACAGGAAGCATTTCACGCTGATGCGTCATTACCTCCTTTTTATTGAGATTTTAATTGTTTTCTATTTTTTAAATTTTCTCTAAATAATCATTTGTTAAAACTGTAAAAAAGAAAACGAATTACTCAAATAATAACTCACTTACCTTAACATGATCCGATCCGATTCCAAAATAAAACTCGCGGATCTGGATCACTTATATCAAACCGGTTCCAAATGATCTAAAATCCTACTCGGTTTAATAACTTTGATCGGTTTGATCATTCTGAATATATTAAAGTAGCAGAACTTTATAATTGGATCTCAACGCGCCAATATTTAGTAAATCTCGGATTTATTATGCCATCCATCTTCTTCACCTATACACAAATTGAGGAAAATGAATATTACGATCCCAAATCTTGGATATTCTATCAAAATTATATTCTATAATAACCTTATAAATCTTAACAAAATCGCAAATCCAAGGCAAAATTCAATAAAATATCAGTACCGAATCATTTCAAAAATTTACTCTTTCGTGATGTATCCTAAATTGTAGGAACGATTTCTAAAGTATTGTATAAATTATATATAATAATAGAAACAGTTTCAGCAAGTAAATATCCAAATCTCAACTACAAAAAAATCAGATCTCTCTTGCATTACAAGACACAATATTTTGAAATCTTTGTTCCAAATCTTAACAAAAAAGCCGCTCACAAACCAAATCAGTTACCCTAATTCTTTAGTGGTCTATATTATAGAGATCATCCATCTCACAATCATCACTCAATGATCTTCTTCATAATTTTGTAGATTTCACAAAAAATTCATCTACATACTTAAGAATCATGTATTATTACTTATTATTTATTATTTCAGTAATGTAACATTATTATTCCTTTACGTGTAGAATGTGGATGTAACCGAAAGGTAGAGAAACAATGAAGTTATTTATTCTCTATGATTCAAAGGTTAGATATAGATTTTTATTACTAAATCGTATCATATATCTTTTGCATATTTTATATTGAATGTTTAATAATCACATTTTGATATTAACTAACCTGTTTACTTTGAAAACTTATAATCTCAAATCTTTGTATCTATATGATACTTTCTTTTTCAAGCGTATAATCTCATTCAGTTGTATGTTTTCTTGATGTGTTTTATGATTGCATTATTGTTAATTTCAAAGTTTTTTTTTGTTTTGTTGAAAAAAAAAATATTGTTTCTTATTTTGCTTATTTTTGTATAGTATGAAGGTGCTCCAGAAGAAGAGAGCTAAAGTTTGAGCATTTGAGACTCATTCACTCACAAAAACTCAGGTCTTATATTCAGGTATTATATTCGACGTGTATAATTTTTAATAAATATTGTTTTAAATGAACTTAAATTAGCCATTATGGATTTTTTTGTTTCGATTTCCTTTAATCTGAGACAAAAAGGTTTGGTGTATCAGAAAGAGTCTAACAACACATAAACACTTTTTCCAAATTTGTAGGGATGTTCTCTTGATTGTCCTGAAATTATGGTCACTATGGACAATGGACAATGAAAAAATCCATACAAATGGCAAAGACTCGAAGTGGCAAAGAAGTCACATAAAATCACGTCGAATATTCCACTTAGAATCACATGGCTTCACTTCAAGTCATCTCTGTAAACTCCTTCGTGGTTAATAAGTTTGTGAGTCTTAATATATTGGTCAAAGAGTCGCTGATGGAATCGATAATTCCTTTGATAATGATATTTCTATTTAAATTACAGTTTTTATAAAAGTCTCTTAAATTCATCAAAAGTATCAAACATTAAAGTCTGCTGTGTTGAGAATGCTTTGTTGGATTTCAGAAGTATCAGACTTTGAAGTCTTTCACTCTTACATTTGTATAAACTTCTTTATTTTTGTGTTATTACTTCAAAATTTTGTTTGTATAATTACAAAGTAATTTGAATATAAAAAATGTATTTGGATATTTTTTAGGTCAAAGAATCATGCGACATATGTAATTTGGTTTCACTTCAATTTGAACCTAAAAAATATTAGTAAATCGAAACTAAAAAATCAGTTTTTCTTTTCTCTAACAATCTAAACCAAAAGAACAAATTGGAACATAGCTTTTTGTATTTTTCTAAGTTATCACATTATCAATCTAAATCCGTAAAACACTTAGTTATGATTAGTTCCTTACTAGGATAAGAGTTAAGATGTAAAAATATATGGAATATTATAATTATTTACATCTTTTGCTATAAATGAAAAATATATTCTAACTAACATCAAGAAGATATGAAGTATTTAATAACTAAACAAATAAATCTTTGGATACCCTGGCTAAAATAAAAAAAAATATTAGTGGGTAGAATTTTAAAATTTTAGACGAATATAACTAATTAAATCATTCCTACTTACAAAATAATATTTTCACCCAATCAGAAACTAAATTAAAAAATATAATAATTCATATTTTGAAGATTTTCTTTAAATATTTAGAAACTTTTCTTCATATATTTGTTTAATTTCATATTTAGTAGAAGGGTGGGAGGTTTAGAATCATGTTTTCCACATGTAATTGTAAGGCGAAATTTTTTATTCACGTTTTTAACCGAAAATTACAAAATTTTGTGTATTCCCATGCATGTCAAGGTAATTTTTTTATATTTAGGTAAACGAAAAAACCAACATACATAAAATAATATAAAAAAACATGTAATACATTAAAATTCATCATATAATCAACAACATAGATTAATAATAGTATGAACTACTATTAACATTAATGGTGCTTCAATATAAATTAAAATAAACTATTTTTATTTGAGAAATATACATTATGTATTAACATCATTAATAAAACTATTAATAACTAGAAAATAATATGATTAGTAAAACATATATTTCATAAAATACAATACCGTTGTTAACAAAAGCATTACAAATTTTATAAGCATATATCGATCTACTTAAACTCAATTAAAAAAATAATTATTTGCATTGAAATATGTATGTACACATCGTTATCATGGGACCAAAATATTCTGATTTTAATTTTTATTTAAGAAATAAATAATTAAAATATGCACATGCATTGAATTTTTTTTAAAATGTTTTTTTTAAATAGAAATTTTGATTTTAGTATAGCATAGGTTTTGATAACTCTAATTTTTTTGGAATTGAAAAAGATTATATGAACATGACGATAAATTTTAATAATGAGACAATTTCAATAAAATCTCTTACCTGAAATCTTTTTTCAAACTCTAAATAATTTGGATAAATTCTAACTTCGAAACATATTATTCAGCTAATTTTGAGAAAACTTGGGATATTATTCAACTAATTTCAGATAAATTGAAAAAATATAATAGGTAATCCATATATCTGATTTCATACATATTTTCTTTCCGTGCTTTTCTCCTGCCTGTTTTAATAAAATAAATGATTTCAAATGAATAATTGTTTTTGAACAGAATAAAGAATGTTAAAAAAATTTAAGACTCATACGGAAAAAATGGGATACCACCCCTAAAATTTCAGAATTAGGTTTTTATTTTAAGTCATTTTATATTTTTAATCCACTAAAACATTATATATATAATAAAATTAATTAAAATAATTATCTGATAAATATTTTAGTCCCGTGCTATAGCACGGGTAGTAACCTAGTCCAAATGAATTAACTTATCCGGATGAATTATCTGCATATTTCTCATTTTTATCACTAAATGAATATTAATCTCATTTCTATCTTGATAAATCATTTTAATGGAGAAAGGAACATGTCATATATATATTGATTAGATCATAATATAAAATGTCACATTCGAGATGGAGAAATGTTAAGCTTTGTAAGACTTTTGGTAACATCCACCTCTTTAACAATCAGAACGGTATGTTTAAGTGCATAAATTTTCACCACAAAAAACCATTTGTTAGTTCAATGTCACTTTCTTCCCAATAATTATATCCAAAATATCTTATGAAAACAATTTTTAGTTTAAACATCAAATACGAACCTAAATAATAAATTTTTTTAAAAAAAATAACGAATACCAAAATAAAAGCAATGTCTTCCCCAAACTATCACCAAGCCAAATGACTACTTCTGAATATCTGCGCACTCATTTGCAAAAAGATGGATGAATACTTCAACAATACTCACTGAGGACGGATCCTAGGACCCATGATATACATTTTGCACATATATAACCATTCCAGATGAAAGTTCTAAGCTGATACATACAAGCAATCACGCCCAAAGATACTCATAGATAAAGAACTGACATCTTAGACCGAACTGGTGCATCCACACTTTTATCGGCACACCCCGTGGCATATAGCGGCACACACGCTGTCCCTCTTCATGACGTATGGCTCGTCAAGCCACCGATGATGGAACTATGGAGCGCCACACACCTTCCATATCCAATCCATACACATAATATAAGTATATCTTACAGTTTATCCCAACCTGTAAATGATTTTTCTCACACAATGCAAACACTATTAATATTTTAATCAACCATTTTACATTTAACAACCTAGATTACTAAGTTCATCAATCACTAACAGCAATACAATAATTAGTTATTATTGTATTATTAATGCGTTATTAATCAGTTTTAAACAACAATTAAATACGTGTAATCATATAGATACAGCGCAGGTATGCGCACATTAACAAAGGACTATTCAGTATGAAACAAAAATGAATGTAAAAACCGATAGATCACGAAGGGTCCTCACTTTAGTCTCAAATCGGAAGGAGAACGTAAATGGAAGTAAATCTGGTTACTGTGGGTCCTTGCTGAACGGATCATGAAGTCTAAGGCAAGAAACATCAATAGATTCGAGAAGACAGCACAACAAAGCACATTGTCGGTGATTCCGGCAATTTTCCGATAATGGTGATTTTCCAGTGATGGTGGTTTTCTGGTAGCAGTGGATGGTAATGATTTTAACGGAAACTAGGCAAAGTTACACTGGAAAAATTCTAGATAAAAATTCTAAATAGAAGAAAGGGGTGGAAACCTAAGATAATGATGGATTTTACACTCTAAAATCTTCCGAACGGGATTAGGATGTCACAATTTTGATCAATTATGGATTCATGGAAATGATAAAAGTTTATAGAAATTATACCAATGTACAATCAAGAGAAGACGTGGTGAAACAGCTGAAAACACATGTGGGAGATGTTGCGGACGCGGCAAACATGTCGTGCTTTATACCAGCGTGACAAGTTTACACGATGTCTTTTCAAAATTTTCATAAAGTTTCAAAACAGTTAAAATGACGTTAACAAGGAACAAAAGATGGTTACTAACTACGGTTATAATTGAGGCATGAATTAATCATTTTCTTATTTGTATATATATTTTGTTATGAGCTTATTAAAAGAGTCTAGTATGTAAGAACCAAAGTTTTGTATTAGGATATATTATATATCCTAGTACAAATATTATATAAATATTTTTTAGATTTATGTTTATTTTTGGTATATGATGTACATGTATAAAAGGTCGAAGGACCCGAAGTAATACGACAAGTTTTCACATTCAAAATTTGTCATGGTATCAGAGCCAAAGATCTAAAAGACTTAATTTTTTCTTTTGCGGCGTTTGATTCTCCAACAAATTTTTCTTTATCTCTTTGTTCATCTACTCTATTTTATACTCAGAAAACAAAGCTTTTCTTCTATGTGTTTTATGCCTCTCGGCTGTGGTTAACTTCGATTGGTTTTAACGATGTCAATCGTTAATCCAACTCCTAAATACAAGACAATTTCACCTTGTGATCTCACATCTAGTGACAATCTTGGCATCGTAAATTCGCAACCACTTCTCACCGGTCTGAATTACGATGAATGGGCTTTCAGTTTTCGTATGGCTCTCAGTTCTCGGAAAAAAATTGGTTTCCTTGATGGTAGTATTCCCAAACCGGCAACTGGATTTCCTCATCTTTAAGATTGGATCGCCAACAATCACCTCCTAGTTGGTTGGATTAAGCAAACTATTGATCCAAAGCTTCGCTCCCCCATCTCAACTCGGGAGATAACCAAAGATCTCTGGGATATCATCAAGAAACGTTTTTCAATCAAAAGTGGGGCATGTCTTCAGCAACTTCGGAATTCTCTTGCAACTTGCAAACAGAACGGATCGATGGTGGATGATTACTTTGGAAGATTGACGAAGATCTGGGATGGAATTTCTGAGTGTATAGAGACGAAGCAGTGTGGCTGTGGACAATGCACGTGTGAGATGAATCTCTTTCATGACAAACAGAAATAGATTCTCAGAACTCATGATTTTTTGGCGGGTTTGGACGATTCCATTCATGGTGTTGCTCGCTCTCAGCTATGTGCGATTACACCTCTACCGGATCTTGACAGCATCTATCAAACGATAGTGTATAATGAAACTCTTCGGATGAATGTTACTCCTGATGTCCCAGTTATGGGATTTGCTGCTCACACCTCTTCTCCTCATACTGTTTACACCCAGGACATCTCACGCTAGTGCACATCTGATACATCATGTAGTGGATCAAGCAATTGCGATCCCACTCGACAATGTACAGCATGCGGCAAAACAGGACACAAGGTGACGTCGTGCTTTAAGGTAATTGGTTACCCGGAATGGTGGCCAGATAAACCTTACCAAAAGTCTAGTGGTAGAGGATGTGGTGGTGGCTCCAACCCTCGTGCTAATGTTACTGATATATCATGGTTTTTATGGTTTTTAACCATGATATAAGTTTTTTTTATTGAGTCTTTTTGGTCTTTTTAGAGTCCTAGAAGAGTCTTTGCAGGTTATAGCATGTCTGGAGCATAATTGGAGATATTAGAACCTTTTGGAGCATTTTGAGTTGAAGCCACAATATACAGGATGAGCTTGTCTCCACACCTGCGAAAGCTGCTACAATGAGTGATTGGTCTGCAGCAAAAGAACCAAAAAATGAGCTTAAACAGCTCCCTGCAGGGCTAAGGTACGCATTTCTTGGAGAAAACTCCACCTATCCTATTATTGTTAATGCTTCATTGAACAATGCAGAGCTCACCCTTTTGCTAAGTAAGCTGCGAAAATTTCGCAAAGCTCTTGGCTACTCTCTTGATGATATTTCAGGTATCTCTCCAGACTTGTGCATGCATAGGATACACTTAGAGGATGAGTCGAAATCATCAGTTGAGCACCAGAGAAGGCTGAATCCGAATTTCCAGGATGTGGTCAAGAAAGAGATCATGAAGTTGTTGCAGGCTGGTATCATCTATCCTATATCAGACAGTGCTTGGGTGAGTCCAGTGCACGTGGTGCCCAAGAAAGGAGGTGTCATAGTGGTGAAGAATGACAAGGATGAGCTGATCCCAACCAAGACTGTGACAGGACACAAGATGTGTATTGACTACAGGAAACTGAATGCAGCAACAAGGAAGGATCATTTTCCTCTACCTTTCATCGATCTGATACTGGAGAGGCTGGCGAATCACAAGTATTACTGCTTCTTTGATGATTATTCAGGCTTCTTTCAGATCCCCATCCATCCAGATGATCAGGAGAAGACCACTTTTACCTGTCCTTATGGCACTTTTGCATATCGCAGAATGCCTTTTGGGCTGTGTAATGCTCCTGCAACCTTCCAGAGATGCATGATGTCGATCTTCACATACATGATTGAGAAGTTTATGGAGGTTTTCATGGATGACTTTTCTGTTTATGGGTCCTCTTTCAAGAGCTGCTTGGATAATTTGTGTGCAGTTCTCCAGAGATGTGAAGAGAAGCATTTGGTTTTGAACTGGGAGAAGTGCCATTTTATGGTTCAGGATGGTATTGTGCTTGGTCACAGAGTCTCAGGAGATGGTATAGAGGTAGATAGGGCGAAAGTTGAGGTGATGACAAGTCTGCAAGCACCTGATTCAGTTAAAACAGTGAGGAGTTTTCTGGGTCATGCAGGCTTCTACAGAAGATTCATCAAGGACTTTAGCAAGATAGCACGCCCCCTTACTGCTCTCCTCTGCAAAGATGTGAAGTTTGAGTTCACAGAAGAGTGCAAATCCGCCTTTGAACAGATCAAGCAAGCTTTGGTTACAGCTCATGTTGTGCAGCCTCCAGATTGGGACTTACCTTTTGAGGTAATGTGTGATTCCAGCGATTTTGCAATTGGAGCAGTGCTGGGACAGAGGAAAGACAAGAAGCTCCACGCCATATACTATGCAAGTAGGACTTTGGATGATGCTCAGAAGAACTATGCAACAACTGAGAAGAAATTGTTAGCTGTTGTGTTTGCTTTTGAAAAGTTCAGACAGTATCTTGTTGGCTCCAAGGTCGTGGTCCATACTGACCATTCAGCACTAAAGTATCTGATGCAGAAGAAAGATGCAAAGCCTAGGCTATTGAGATGGATCCTGCTTCTTCAGGAGTTTGACATTGAAGTGAAGGACAAGAACGGTGTTGAGAACGGTGTTGCTGATCATCTATCCAGGATTCAGGTCGAAGACAGTGTCCCAATCAATGATTTCTTGCCTGAAGAGAATGTTTACTTAGTGGAAACAAGAGAATAGGAGGAAAGTGTTGAAAACCTGCAGTTTTCTCGTAACTGCAGGGGAGTGACGAGCGACACGAGGAGGGTGACACTCGTCACCAACCCAGACCAGTCGCAACCGAGTTGTACAAAAGAGGTGACGCTCGTCACCAATATTGGTGACGCTCGTCACCAATATCTGCACTTTTCTGCGATTTGTGTAAGCTTGGGGATGGTTTTTGAAGAGCCTGTTTATGCTTTGAATGATCCAAAGAAGCCCTGGTATGCTGATATTGCAAACTACCTTGCTGCAGAGGATGAACCACATGACTTCAAGGGCTATGCTAAGAAGAAGTTCTTGAGAGAACTTAGGAGATTCTATTGGGATGAGTCATACCTCTACAAGCATTGTGCTGATGGGATCTATAGGAGATGCATAGCAGAAGAAGAAGTGCAGGACGTCCTCTTTCACTGTCATGGATCAGAATATGCTGGACACTTACCACATTCAAAACAGTCTCCAAGGTTCTTCAAGCTGGATTTTGGTGGCCTACTATGTTCAGGGACGCCCAGGCCTTCATTACAAGCTGTGATACTTGTCAGAGAAGAGGAAAAATCAGCAGGAGACATGAGATGCCACAGAACTTCATTCTGGAAGTATAAGTTTTTGATTGTTGGGGTATTGACTTCATGGGACCTTTTCCCTCATCATATGGGAATAGATACATTCTGGTTGCTGTTGATTATGTATCTAAGTGGGTAGAGGCGTTGGCTACTCCTATTAATGATGCTGCAGTGCTTTTGAAGCTGTTTAAGACCATTATTTTCCCAGATTTGGTGTCCCGAGGATTGTCATAAGTGATGGTGGTTCTCACTTTGTCAATAAGGTTTTTGATAAGCTGTTGAAGAAGTATGATGTACAACACAGAGTAGCCACACCCTATCACCCCCAAACCAGTGGGCAAGTTGAGGTTTCCAACAGGCAGATCAAGCAGATTCTCGAAAAGACAGTTGGAAAGACAAGGAAAGATTAGTCTGCAAAGCTGGATGATGCATTATGGGCTTACAGGACAGCATACAAAACGCCACTTGGGACTACAACATTTCGTCTCCTCTATGGCAAGGTGTGCCATCTACCAGTAGAGTTGGAGTTCAAAGCAGCATGGGCCATCAAGAAGCTGAACTTCGATCTGAAGCCTGCTGCAGAGAGGCGTTTGATTCAGCTCAATGAACTGGATGAAATCAGATATCTGGCCTATGAAAACTCCAAGTTATACAAGGAGAAGACAAAGGCATATCATGATAAGAAGATCATCTCCAGATATTTCGAGCCCAATGACCAGGTATTACTTTACAACTCTCGTTTACAGCTTTTTCCTGGTAAATTGCGTTCTCGATGGTCAGGTCCTTTCACTGTCAAAGAAGCTCGCCCACATGGTGCAATAGTACTGATTAACTCCAAATGAGAGGAGTTCACTGTCAATGGACAAAGGGTGAAGCATTACTGGGCACAAGCCGAGATTCCAGCAGGACACATTGTGTCTCTGGATGATGCACCAGCTGTCTAAACAGCCAACCAAAGTCAAGCTAATGACTGTAAACAAGCGTTTAGTGGGAGGCAACCCACTGGTAAGTTGTAAATATTGTACTTACTTTTTATTTTCGTGCTTAGGATTAATATTTAGAGTTTAGTAAAAAAAAAAAAAAAAACGCGACCAACAAAAATAAATGGGTGACGCTCGTTACCCGTCCACGATCCAGGTACGCGTTAAAATCTCTTCTTCTTCTTCCGCGCCATTCACCTGCAAAATAACGAACCATAGAGCAAAATTGAAAAATTCTTAACTTTTGATTTTCTAAACCAAATTGAGTGATTCAAAAGCCTAATCCATGTGGATTTTGGCCCTCTTTCACAATCTCAACTCGGTTTTTAAGATCTGCAAGGTATGTGTTCGGAATCCCCAATTTTCAGTCCGCCATATGTTTGGTAAAATCTGATTTTTGACTTGATTAGCTTTATTTAACTGTTGAATCATGGTCAGTTATGTTGTATTAGAGGAATAGAACCATCTATGTGAGCTTTTATCTGTTGATTTGCAAGTTTTGAATTTTTGAGTTCATGATGAACTTTGCAAAAATCTGAAAATTTTGGGTGATTTTGGTTGAACTGATGCTTGAATTATGTCTCTAGTAGTGCTGTAGTCGATCGCCATCAGTTGTTTCACCTTGATTGATTGATTTTTCGAATTTTGAAAAATTTGCTAATTTTGGTGATGTTTTTGGTCGATTTTGAACTTGAATTTTCAGATGCCTAGACAGGAAAAACGACCAAGACAAGGCTCGTCTTCCAGCATTGCATCAGGCTCTACTGATTCCTTCAGTCACTACCCGGTTTGCAGGCCTCTATGGCCCAAGCGAGAAGATCGGAAAATAGCCTCAGGAGTGGCTTGGGCAGGGACTCTGAGGCAAGAAATATCACGGGACACCTGTATATTCTGTGATATCCAGGAAGAGTGGGATGAATATGACACACTGTTCTACAATGCGTGGCTGGGAGTGAAGATTGTCCCTACATGGTTCGCGGATTCTACTGTTCTGCAGAAGATAGGCATCTTCGAGGAGATTGTTGAGATTCTGGAGAGGATCGGGATGAGCACTATGCCATTCCAGCAGTACGATCTCTACTCTGACCTGGTCCGCCAGTTTCTCTCTACTGTTTGCGTCTACTACACGAATGAGTTGGCGAAGCATGCGCAGGAAGGCACGATGACATTTCTGATCCGAGGGGTTCGATACAGGATCAGTCTGATGGAGCTTTGGGAGATTTATGGCTTCTCTGACCACCCCACAGGCGTTCTCCTTCCCTCTCAGTGAACTCACATACGGATATTCTGGTCCAAGTTCGGGAATGGATTCTATGGCAGCAAGACTAGCACGCAGACAGAGGTTCGCCATCCTGTCTTGAGGTACATTATGCGCCTATTTGGCCATACCATTCTGTGCAAGTCTGCTCCTAGCAAGTCACGGGTTAGTGAGCTGATTCTCCTCTACTACGGACTCTATGAGATGCTTGATGATGTGATCCCTATCGATAGCATGGTTCGCGCCAACTTGGGTGCTGTTTTCACTGAACATCTGGTCTCCTTGAAGACCAAACCGTTCACCAGTCCAGGGGAGAAGACCGAGAGTGTTGGCAGCCTTCTAACACCTATCTTCCATCATTTCCAGATCGATGCCACTCCCTGCAGTCTACTCAGTTCCAGACCACTTATGGATGACCAGTATCTGCGCCATGTCACTTGGCTCAAGATTGGCATTGTATGGACTTTCACTACTACTTCTGGAGAGTATGTTGGCATTAAGTTGCCACAGAGAGCCCTCACTACGATTCAGAGAGTTCCACGCCAGCTTTTCTTCATGCCAGAGCGGACTCTGTTGCGCCATTTACCTCTGTGCTCTGCTAGAGCTGCTACAGCTGGCGCCTCTGCTTCTACTGCAGCTGCTGATGATGCTGGACCATCCACACGCCAGACTACCTCCTCCACTGCTTTCAGGCGTCCTCCACGACCACAAACACCCATGGATATGGTTGCTTTTCAGGAGTATGTCATTGACAGCTTTGAGGGACTCTGGAATGCCGTTGCTACACTTAGCAATTGTGGTTGTGTCCACCCCCATTACACCACTGAGCCTTGCAAGGGTGAGGACTGAGGCTCTACTATCTGGTTACTTGTTTCTTTTTCTCTTTTATTTTTATTTCTCTTGAGTCATTTTTATGTTTTCTTTGAGTCAGTTGTCAGTTTCTTTGATGATGTTTTGTGAGATTGTTGAACCAGGTTCTTATTGCTATGTTTGGATGTTATTAATTGTGTGTTTGAGTGCTCAAAAAGTCTAACTTTAGAGTACACATGACAACACTTCGTTAATTAACATCTAACTTGTCGATTGTGCAATACAGGTCGTGGTGACACTCGTCACCAGACTGATGACGCTCGTCACCCGACCCCACGGGAGGTAACACTTTTTTATCATGTTTCTTCGACTTCTCATTCCTTTTTCTGACCAACTCTTGGCTTAATAACACTAGGGACAATGTTGTTTAAGTCTGGGGAAGGTGGTTACTGACGTTGTGTGCTTTGTGTCACGTTTATAGAGTCTTAATGTTAAGTCAAAAACCTGTTTTTATAGAGTCAAAATTTTGAAATTGAAATTTTGTCTTGGAACTAACCATAGGACGTTTTTGCTTATAAGAACCATTGCCACAGTAGTTGATTACAAGTCTTACTAAGTTGAAAGTCATAGGTAGATCAGTCTAGCAATGAAGGTTTAGGTTCTTAGAGAATCTGGAAAATTTGCTGTTAGCTCCACCTTAATGAACTTTAAACTTCTTATCTCGGTGATTGATTCTTATTGATCTTGGTTCTCTCTTTCAGCACTGACAATAATGTTAAGATACAGTCTCTATTTGATCTTCCCTGATGTAGTTTTAAAAAGTTTAAGTCCAAAGAATGGTGCATTCATGACCCTGTCTCCTCACAAGGAACAATAGTAGTGAACACACTCAAGAACCTGTCTCCTCACAAGGAACACAAGTATTGAGTAGCACCATATCTTAGACTGTAAAAGTTGAAAAAAAGAAGTGAAAAATCGAAAATTATCCAAAGGAAAAGATCAAGGGAAGAGAAAATAGGAGAGCTGTGTTGAGATTGAATTGTTCAGCTGTTAGGAAGGGAAAAGAATCTGTAAAGTGATTGAGATGATAGAACCTTGATGAGATATCACACTTAGGTAAAAAAATAAGGAGTTAGCAGTAGAAATTTCGGATTTCTTGAAGGGATTTGGACTGGACTTGAGAGATTTGCTAAGCTTGTGATGATTAGACTGAAATTTGATCTTGTGTTGACTCTGTGGTATGTGGATTCGAAAGTTCTAACTAGTGTGGTGTTCCTGATGTCTGACTGACTGTTTCTTATTTTCAAACCTCGACCTTATTCTTTGTCTGATGTTTACTTGAGGGCAAGCAAAAGCTAAGTCTGGGGGAGTTGATATATCATGGTTTTTATGGTTTTTAACCATGATATAAGTCCTTTCTATTCTTTTTAGAGTCCTAGAAGAGTCTTTGTAGGTTATAGCATGTCTGGAGCATAATTGAAGATATGGGAACCTTTTGGAGCATTTTGAGTTGAAGCCACAATGTACCTAGCTCGGAGAAGAAAGTATGCCATATGGTGACGCTCGTCACCCATCAAGGAGAGAGCGTGGCCTGATTTGTTAAAAGTATGAAGATTATTTACAGAATTGGCCCAGAAATTCCCATATTTGCAAGAAGACCCCAGATCGTGTTTAGCCTCTATTTATTAGGTTTTTCAGCCATTGTTGGCTTGGATCTTAGTTTTTGAGATATCAGAGAGCTTAGAGAGAGATTTATTCAGAGCTTTTTGGGACAAATCCTGTACTCTTTTGAGAAGGTTTCGAACTCCCTTATTCTTTTACTCTTTCTCTTAATGCAATTTTATTCAGTTATGTTTTGTGATTCCATAATCATGTCTGAGTAATCTGCAAGTTAAGTTAGGGCTTTTTGCAAAGGTTGATGAAGAGTTTGTAGAATTGCTACATGTTAGGAATATCTTTTGGTTTTTCATCTCTGCTTGCTTTAAATCGAATTTCTGAGACACATCATCTAGAAATCCAAAAATCATAGGTTGTTAAATATATGTGAGAGCATTATTCATAACCTGAACTAGTATTTGATGAGAAAAACAACTTAGTGCAAAGAGATTTGGCTTAGGAGTTTTGTAAACAATTGAATCTGATCATTCATGCATGCTTAGGTTGTTAGGATTTGCAAAGAGATTTGAAACTCTGTGATTTAGGCATAGATAACTTCTGCAATGAGAATTGATTAGTTATACATCAGTGATTCATGTTTAAAACGGTTCTTAATCATTCCTGATTTCATACATTCTACATTCTTGGATTCAACATGCGAACTGTCCTGACTTAGCGCTTTTAGTCTTCTGAAACTTAGTTCATCTTACAAAATCGTTTGCTTATTTTTATTTAATCATTCGCATTACATACTTTATATTCTGCTTAGCTTAATCCGAACCTACATTCGATAGTGTAGTCTGCATTACTCTCTTGGGATTCGATACCCCTTGTACTACATCTGCTTTTGATGTGCACTTGCAGTCGTTTAATTTGGGTAAAACCTGAGCCCTATCAGTTACTCAAATTCCAACTGCAAATTCTGCTACAACGATGTCCACGGCGTTGATTATGGATAGTGGTCGTGTGTGTTTAGCTGGATTGACCGATAATCAATGCATTATTCAACGCATGATCACTGTCAACAAGGCTACTACAAGTTCAGGGGGTAAGCTAGATCCTACATCTTGGATCTTGGATACAGGAGCCACGCATGATATGACTGGTTGCATTGACTTGCTCAAAGATATCTGAGACATCTCTCCACTCTCGGTTATATTGCATGTAGGATCGAATGTATGTGCATCTAAACAGGGGACTGTTTTGCTTACCTCTCGTGTTTCTCTGAGAATGTCTATTTTGTTGCTGGATTTAATACGAATCTGATCTCATTTGGTCAGCTTGTCACCGATAATAATCTGGTTGGCCAAATCACTGATAAACTCATGATTTTACAGGACCGCAATACGAGGATGCTGATTGGAGCGGGTGAACGAGAGGGAGAGGGACTTACCGGTTTCGAAGCATAGAGGCTGCAACAACATTTCAGACTAGTATGCGTCCGGAGATGACATTATGGCATCATCGTATGGGACATCCCTCATCTCAGATTACTGGTTTTCTTCCTGGTGTTCGTAGTGTTTCTAGTAGGGGTGAACTTTTACTTAGAAACTGTGATGTGTGTTTTCGAGCTAAAAAAACTCGACAATGTTTTCCAGAAAATTCCAATAATGCAAAAGAGATTTTTGACTTGATACATTTTGATTTATGGGGACCATATTGTACTACAGCGTTTTGTGGTTCAAGATACTTTCTGACCATTGTGGATGATCATTCACGAGCTGTATGGCTGTATTTACTTGCTGATAAGACTCAGGTCTCGCAACAGATACGGAACTTTCTTACAATGATCGAACGCCAGTTCTTAAAGAAGGTCAAGACAATACGCAGTGACAATGGCTCGGAGTTCCTTTGTCTCACGAGTTTTTCAGAGAGAATGGAATTCTTCATGGGACATCTTGTGTTCATACCCCGCAGCAGAATGGTCGGGCTGAACATTAAACATTGTCACATCTTAAACGTTGCTCAAGCACTCCGCTTCCAATCCAGCTTACCAATCGAGTACTGGGGTGAATGTGTACTAACTGATGGGTATCTCATCTATCGCACTCCATCAGTCTTGCTTCAGAATCAGATGCCATTTCAGCGACTCTATGGCCATGATCCAGGATAAAAATACTTACGTGTTTTTGGTTGTCTCGCTTACGCACATAACCTGGATCATAAGGGTGATAAATTTGCTTCTCGAAGTCGAGGATGCGTGTTTTTGGGATATCCATACGGCAAGAAAGGCTGGAAACTTCTTGATCTCGACTGACAACTGATCTTTACATCTCATAATGTTGTCTTTCAAGAGAAGATTTTCCCTTTTGCTCACTCTACTTCTCCTCAAACGTTGGATGAGCAACCATCTCCGACAATTTCAGAGCTTGATGACGAACCTGAACCCGATTCTGCAGCTGATGATTCGATTATGATACAGAGAGTGAGGACTCTGGTCCTCTGACAATTCTGGTTCCACTACACCTAACATTGAGAACTCTGTTTCGTCAGTTGTTAATTCTTCTTCTCTACACGTTTTGGAATCTTCCACATCCGGACCTGCGACTGTTACCGAAATTCCTATCGAAGATGACACTCTTGGTCGTGGTCATCGTGTCAAGACTCAATCTACAAAACTCAAAGATTACGTGGTTGGCAAGATTTCAAAGACTTCTCGTCCCTTGTCCTCTCTCGTCTCCCTCGCACCAGCTCCTCAGCATTCCTCGGGTTCACCTTATCCCATTGCTAACTATGTTTCATGTGATAGATTCTCCCTTAATCATCAAAAATTTTTAATGGCTTTGACATATAATGTTGAACCGAGATCTTTTCAAGAAGCAATGAAATCTAGGCATTGAGAAAAGGCGGTTGATACCAAGTACAACTCTCTCCAGGCGCAACAAACTTGGAGATTGGAAGCTTTGCCTCCACACAAGAAGGCACTTGGATGCAAATGGGTTTTTACAACTAAGTATCTCTTGGATGGTACAGTTGAGCGATATAAGGCACGTCTGGTTGTATTGGGCAATCATCAAAAAGAAGGTTTAGATTATGATGAAACCTTTGCTCCAGTTGTGAAGATGAAAACCGTTTGAGCCTTCTTGGATCTCGCAGCAAAATTAAATCATGAAGTTCATCAGATGGATGTACATAATGTTTTTCTCCATGGCGACTTACATGAAAAAGTTTATATGAAACTTCCTCCTGGTTTTTGTCCCGCTGGTGAAACACGAGTATGTCGTCTCCAGAATTCCTTATATGGATTATAGCAGGCTCCCAGATGTTGGTTCGCTAAACTTGCAGAGGCTCTTAAAACATATGGTTTTATACAAACTCGATCTGATTACTTTTTGTTTGTGTACCAAACAAGGTGTCTCGCTCCGCATCTTGGTTTATGTCGATGATTGAATCATCTCTGGTAATACACGTGAGGCCATTCAGAAGTTCAAAGATTATTTATCTCTTTCCTTTCATATGAAAGATCTTGGAGCCGTAAAAAATTTTTGGGGTTTGGAAGTTTCTCGAAATTCTTCTGGCATTTACTTGTGTTAGCGCAAGTATGCTTTTGATATTGTCAATGAAATGGGCCTCCTAGGATGAAAACCTGCTTGTTCTCCTATTGATCAGAATCATAAACTAAGTCTTGCATTTGGACCTCTTCTCGGTGATCCGGAATGCTATCGACGTCTCGTTGGGAGACTTATTTATCTGGCAGCAACTCGTCCTGATCTTACTTATGCCATTCACATTTTATCTTAGTTCATGCATCAACCTAAGGAAGATCATTGGCTTGCTGTTATAAAGGTGGTACGATATCTTAAAGGTACACTAGGCCAAGGGATTCTTCTTCGAGCAGAAGCCTCAAGACATGTAAGTGGATGGTGTGACTCTGACTGGGCCGCTTGCCCCTTGACTCGCCATTCTCTTTCAGGATGGATAGTGCAATTTGGATCATCACCTCTTGTTTGAAAAAATAAGAAGCAAGATACTATGTCTCGCTCATCCGCCGAAGCGGAATATCGAGATGTGACAGAGGTTACTTCCGAGCTTCGTTGGATTAAGACCTTGCTTTCCGAGATGGGAGTGACTTATGCTGAACCTATGACTATGTTTTGTAATAGTAAGCCAGCCATCCACATAAGTGCCAACCCGGTGTTTCATGAATGTACCAATCATGTGGAAGTTCTTTGTCACTTTGTTCGGGATGATATATTGCGAGGTCTCATTAAACCTGTTCATGTTTCAACAAAGAATCAACTTGCGGACATTTTAACGACGGCGTTGGGGAAGAAAGAATTTGATCGTTTCTTGGTCAAGTTGGGCATTTCCAATCTTTATGCTCCAACTTAAGGAAAGGTATTAGGATATAGAATATATCCTAGTACAAATATTATGTAAATATTCTTTTAGACTTATGTTTACCTTTTTGACATATGATATACATGTATAAATATAAGGTCGAAGGATCCGAAATAATAAGACAAGTTTTCCCATTCAAAATTTGTGATTTTGACATAGACTTTTATGAACTTGATGATTTTTATTCAACAAAAAAAAGTGTTACATTTTACTAGTAAACCTCAACAAAACTTGCGGACATTATTACTCTTATTACTACTACTACTTAACTTCCTTTTACAGTAGAGGCTCACTCCGTTCCAAACTCTCAAGCATCAGCCTTCCTTGGCCTGCCGTAGCTAGCTGGGCCACTACTGTGAGTCAAAGTGGTCTCGATGGTGTTGAACTTAACCTTCCTCGCTTCTTCGAGTGAGATTTGGTATCCGTTGCTTATGACCTCTAATGGTAAACCGCTCAAGACCGAGGTTCGTCCCGCAAGAGTGTTGATTTGTGCGTTTGCGTTTGTCTTGAACTCGATCCACTGGAACTGATCGCTTGTTGCGCGTTTCACCACGGAGAACCCTTGTGGTAGGGCAAGTAGCTGTCCTTGCGAGAGTTGTCCATCGAACACTCTGTCACCGTTGTCGTTAACCACCTGCACTTGGGCTTCTCCGTCTGTCACGTAAAGAAGCGCGTTTGCGTTTGCGTTCCACTGTGGGAGCACCATTGCGTTCTACACCCATGCACACACGTTTCGTAATGCATTATTTGATTTTAAATGGAGCAATAAATGTTTAATGTGTCTTATGATGTACTTACTTGACGGATGGATCCGCGGAGAGCTGAGAGACGAAGGAAGCGAAGGATGGGGAGATCGTAACTGTTAAGAGTGCTGATGTAACCGAGCTGTGGCTTGTACACGTCAGCATTTGACGGGTCATCGAGGTTTTCGGTGACTCTCTGGCTGCATATGGTCTCCTCTAAACCGTTTCCTACTTCTTCTTCCTGCTGAGGTCTCTGGCCTCTCAAAGGCGGCCTAATGACACTGAACGGTCCTTGGACAAAGACAATGTTCCCACGGGTGTCTTGCTGGTTCTGGAGTTGCTGCGCTGTCTGAACAGTGATCTTGAAAGCTTGAGCAAGAAACTCTGCTGTGAAGCCACTAAGGATGTTCTTTTGTGGCTGTTGCTCTCGTCCTTGTAGCCATACTTGGCCTTGTGGGTTGTTTCCGGCCAAGTAAAACGGCTACATAACAGAAAAAAGAAAAACACATTTTCATAAAACATTAGAAATATGAATTTTTATTTGAGGTTTTGGTTTATATATACCCTTGGGTTGCGATCGAGCTGGTTCTGGTTGCTGGCTAAATCCAAGACGGAAACAATGACAAGTGGTTGGTTTCCGTCGTTGTAGAACCATTGGGCTACACCGGGTGGTGTTGCGATGGTGTCGCCGCTCCTTATGTGCTCCACTTTCTGGTGCATATCACGGAAGCCTTGACCCTGACCTTGGCCCTGTCCCTGCTGGCCCTGTCCTTGTCCCTGGCCCTGTCCCTGTCCTTGGCCCTGGCCTCCGAAGGGTTGGAACACTGATGAGTCTTGGAATGTCTCGGCGCATCCAGGGATCACTCTTCCCATAAGACCTCGTCCTATATAATGTAACAAACCCAAAAATATATATTACATGCATAGGGCTGATAAAAAAAAAACTTTGAATAAATTAAACCCCAAAAGAATAAAATTATTAACTAAAATATATTTGAAGCCAAACCGAAACCATACGAAACAGTTCTATTAAGCTCCGCGTATGTAGCTCTAATTATGAACTCTTTAACACTTTATAAGAAGTCTGAACCTTAAAGATCACGAGTTCGAATCTCTAATCCAAAAATGTTTGCTAAAAAGAAAACAAAATGAAAAAAAAAACGTACCTTGAGCCACGAAGGAGAGCTTTGCGGCGTTAAAGAAAGAGGGCAAGTAGAGACCCTTAGACTGGATGATGTAACGTACGAAGGCGACACCAGAGCAACGTAGCTGAGGAGCGTGATGGTCCCACACCTCGATGCGACCAGCCTCAGCCTTAAGTACGTGTGACGGCTCGAGCGCATTGAGCTGGTCTAGCTGGCACTCGTTGGGAAACTGTTGAGCTGTGTAGCCATGGAGAAGGATCAAAAGTGTTAGGGAAAAAGAGAGAAGAGATAAGAGTCGAGCCATTTTCTCTTTAACTTCTTTCTGTTGTGCTTTCTCTGCTCTTACACTTGCGTTATGTGAAGCTATTTATAGTGGGGGTTTTTTTTTTTGGGCATAATTTGATTGAAATAAGAACTAGGTATATAGAGTCGGCTATGTACAATATACACTTTCACTTGAATTGCTGTGTTTTATGTCTTCATCTGAAAATTAAATTTGGCCTCACATTGTGAAGAAAACCTATTAATGGAGGGAGTTGACACATTTCAATTTGCATGGCTGTATTGCAGTGCATGTTTCCTACACATCAGCCTTGAGATAGGCACATGTAATAGGATAAATATTTATTTGTTGTATATAGTGGTTTTATCTTTCAACATACAATTACATCATATAATATATAAAAGTTGAAAGTATAGTGCATCCACATGGGATTAAAAAACTCGATCTGATTGGTCCACATCAGCATCTTCATTAAATAAAAAAATGTTAAGTATGATTAGGACGGAAAAACTTGATATAATTGGTCCACATCAGTTTTTAAATCAAACCAAAAATTATTCTGTATAATTAAAATATTAAAAGTTAATTTAACAAATTATGTCCAACAAAAAAAAGTAAATTCAATCTGATTGATCTAAATCAACATATTTATTAAATCAGAAAATGTTAATATGGTTTAAAAATTTAAAAGTTAAATAAAAAATTAACAATTAACAATACATGTATAAAAAAATAACCATTATCAATTATCAATTTAAAAAAATCTACAACAACTCGATTTAACAATTAAAACAATGAAAACTAAATAAAAATATAACATAAAACTCTTGGAAGACATGATGGAGAAGGAAAAAATAGTTCTGCATGATCATTACAGCTTTCTAACAAAATTAAATGCGGATCAACATGAATCATGGATTATATATACAGTGGTACATAACATCAATAAAACTTTCAATAAAAAACTAAATATTTGAACACATAAATCTTCAAAAAAAAGAACTATAGAAATTCTATGGAAAACATAAAAGAATACCTAAATTTTAGCAATATTATATTTTTCTAAATAAAATGTATATGTACGTCAAAGGTCGATAATTCGATAGGTGTCATTGTTATTATTTTACATAATAGATTTTTAAAATTTAGAAATAAAAATAAAATAAATTACATATTGTATATTAATTTTTTTTATATAAATGAAATTTCTATAAATATATATAATTTTAAAGATAGTAGCTAAAAAATAAACCAAAATATTAATACAGACTCGCACGTAGCGCGAGTTATATACATAATATAATATACAAAAGTTGATGGCATAGTGCATTGACGGTGTCCACATGGGATTAAAAAACTCGATCTGATCGGTCTACATCAGCATATTCATTAAATAAAAAATGTTAAGTATGATTAGGATGGAAAAACTTGATTTAATTGGTCCACATCAGCTTTTAAATCAAACCAAAAATTATTAAATATAATTAAAACATTAAAATTTAATTTAACAAATTATGTCCAACAGAAAAACTAAATTCAGTCTGACCGATCCAAATCAACATATTTATTAATTACAAAATGTTAATATGATTTAAAATTTTAAAAGTTAAATAAAAAAATTAACAGTTAACAAAACATGTATAAAAAGAAGTAACCATTATCAATTATCAATTTAAAAAAAATCTACAACAACTCGATTTAACAATGAGAACTAAATAAAAATATAACATAAATTCTTGGAAGACATGATAGAGAAGAAAAAAAGTGTTTTGTATGATCATTACAGCTTCCTAACAAAATTAAATGTGAATCAACATGAATCATGAATTATATATACAGTGGTACACAACATCAATAAGACTTTTAATAAAAAAACTATATATTTGAACACATAAACCTTCAAAAAAAAAAGAACTATAGAAATTCTATGGAAAACAGAAAATAATACCAAAATCTTAGCAAGATTAACTTTCTCTAAATCAAATGTATATGTGTCATTGTTATTATTTTACCTAATAGTTTTTTAAAATTTACAAATAAAAATAGAATAAATTACATATTATATATTAAATTCTCTTATATAAATAAAAATTTCTATAAATATATATAATTTTTAATAATTTTAAAAATGGTAGCTAAAAAAAATAAATCAAAATATTAATATAGACTCGCGCGTAGCGCAAATTATATACTTAGTCACTATATAACAATTACATTTGAAACAAGCGCTCCATCTTAATTGATTGATTAAAGATCATGATAATTTTACTGTTTAATTCGAATTTTGATTTTCTTCATGCCTGAGAATTTACCATCCATCATAAGGCATGCATCGGACAATACTGTTTAATTCGAATTTTGATTTTCTTCATGCCTGAGAATTTACCATCCATCATAAGGCATGCATCGGACGAAGCCAAAGTTTTATACAATAAAACATTTATAAATTTACGATAAATTAATAATCACTATAAATTAATATATTTGTTGGTTCTAAATTGAAAAAATATAAAAATTAACAAATTTTAATAAAATAATAAAAATAATAATTTTTGTAGAATTTTATGCAAAAATACAATCCTAATAATTGTATAATTAACACTTATATATTTAAATATATATAAATAATATAATATAGTAAAATATAATTTTATTGTTGTTTTGAATTTATAAATATTATTTGACATATCTTTATTGATATGATAGTTTTTTTAACTAACTTTATATTATTATTTTTTTGATAAATATTAAAAATTTAAACCGAAAATATTTATATAAATTAATAAATATGGAACAGACAATATTGTTGGTAGAAATAAAAAAAAATAAATTTTATTGGGGTAAAGTTGCTGAATATTGTAATGAGTATTGCTCTTTTAATCTTTCACATGATGGACCTTCGTGCAGAAATCATTACAAATACATAAATAAAATATTAGGCAAATGGATTGGTGTTTACGACAGCTCTAAGCGTATGCAACAAAGTGAGTATTCAGAGAATGATGTTTTAGTAAAAGCACATGAATTATATTCAAGTGGTAAGAATGGACATTTTTTCTTTAATGTCAGAATGACTCGGTGTCAATGATCAACCACGTCATGCTGTTATATAGGAGAGAATACTAACTCAAGAAGTAGTGGATCAAAAAGAGCCCATGAGAGTGATGCAAGCGATTCCAACTCTGTAGGATCTTGTACTCATCCAATGGAGAAAGACGCTGCAAAAAAAGGGGGTAAAAGGAAAAGCAAGGTCGCAACCTTGAAAGTGGTCACTGAAGAGTGTAATAGATTCAAATAATTCAAAGAGCAAGAGTTGGAACGATAGGACAAAATAAGCATGAGGTAAGAGGATGCAAAACCAATTGATGAGAGAAAGGACTCAGCTAAGAAGATGAAGATGTTTATAAAGTTAAGTGCAAAGGAGCATCTCAATAACCATAACAAACAACTTTTAGAGAAGTTAAACCATAATTTATCTGGAAATTAATTGTTGTTAAGTGAATATTTGAATTTTGTTGCATTCAGCTTTAATAAGGTTGTCAACTGTCTGTTTGTATTTTGTCGCATTCTGCTTTAATAATGCTGTCAAGTATTTGTTTGTATTTTTGTCACATTCAGCTTTAATAGTGTTGTTAAGTGTATGACTGTTTTTGTCGTATTTTGCTTTAATAATATTGTCAAGTGTTTGCATATATTTTCTATTTTGTAACTTTTTACTTTAATAATGTTCGACAAGTGTCTGTATTCAACATTATCCGTGAATCTCGGCTTTTAATATGTGAATCATATTCATATATATTAATTAGCTATATTCTATTATCTCGATGGATTCTGTTGCATTTCAACCACTCAGTTTCTTATAAATGGAGATTCATTCTTCCATTGATGCACTAATACCATAAATCTCATCTTACTAACAAAAATATCAATGGATCCATCAGAATTTTCTATTAATATCAAAGCTTCTAAAAAGCAGTGTAAAATTCAAGAGAAGTATATCATCAACCGGTTTATGCAGTGTCGAAAGATAATAGAGGAAGACTATGCATTTCAACCACTCAATTTTTTTTATAAATAGAGACTCATTCTTCCATTGATGTACTAATACCATAAATCTCATCTTACTAACAAAAATATCAATGGATCCATCAGAATTTTCCTAATTATCGAATAATATAAAAAGCAATATAAAACTGAAGAGATGTATATCATCAACCGGTTTATACAGCGTCGAAAGATAATAGAGGAAGACTATGCACCTCGTACCAAGAGAAAATATTACAACAGAGATCATGCAGCGACAAACCAAACACTAATTAACAAAAATACTTTGCCAGTCAATCTACATATGATGATGCAATGTTTTGTAGGTGATTCAGGATGCGAAAACATATTTTCCTTCGAATTGTTGGAGATCTATCAAGGAGTGACAACTACTTCACCTAAAGAGTAGACACGGCCAATAAAAAAGGTATTTCTCCATGAGCAAAATAACCTACGGTCATATGAATGTTAGCATATAGTGTCGTAGTCGACGCCATCGATGAATACATCAAAACAGGAGATACTGCATTGGAGTTCTTGCATATATTATGTAAAGAAATCATTCAATTATATGAGGAAGTGTATCTCAGGGACCCAACTCAAGAGGACTTGCAAATAATCATGCACGTTAGTGAAACACGAGGATTCCCGGGGATGATTTGGATTATTAATTGCATGCATTGAGAATGAAAAAATTGTCCACAATGTGGAAATATCAATTTACTCAGGGAAATAAGGGAACCACCACTGTCATCGTTGAAGTTGTTGCAATTCATGATCTATGGATCTGGCATGCCTTCTTTGAATGTTCCGGCACATTAAACAATAACGTATTCTCTCGGATGCGAATAAGGTCGGAGTTGACCCCCAGTTTAACCGCCTCGCGGTTAGCTTCTCCGGAAAGGTAATTTCTTCGACCAATAATGTGCTCCCCTGGGACATACGAATAAGGTCAGAGTTGATATCTCTTTTTACTCGCTTCTCCAGAAGTTTAATTCTTACGGCTGGAACCATACCCCCTCGAGATACGTGGCAGGGTCGGAGTTGATATTCTTTTTGCTTTTCTGGAAGCCTAACTCTCCAACCAATACCACATTCCTAAAGATGCATAACACGGTTCATGTGAGTCCTTACTTAAATATAACATTTTTCCTTCAAGAACTTAGCTTCGCGTAGACCAGTACCGTATCCCTCGAGGCACAAGGCAAGGTCATCGCGTCGAATATAATCTTTCGTGGCAAAAACTTAGGAAATCAGATAACTAATGTTCATTGTGCAGACAGCGCAAAGAAGTCGACTCCCCGACTCATTTCCAATCAGTCGAGAAGTCGGGAGCAAATGTTGGGGCCGGTTTTACCATGACCAAGGACGGCACGACACGTGGACACCGAACCATCCTAAACACTGGCACGGCCTGACTAGCTCGACCAACAACTCCCTAGTGCACTATTCTCGGGCAGTTGGCGAGTTTTCCGAATCACGCATGTGCCACCAATCCACCTGCTCCTCTGGCACGCCGAATGGATGGGATAAGACAGAGGAGGCCTGTATAAAAAGAGAGCCATCCTTAGAAAGAAGAGGGGGCAGATGGCCGAGGCAGACGCCGAGAGAAAGAGAGAGGAAGAATCCGACTAAAAGAAAAGATGTAGAGATCAAAGAAGAGACCTCTTTAGAGCCGAGTCTAAAGAGGAAGAGCCAGACCCGTCCCAGAGAGATCATACTCAACCATGCAGCGTAATCTTAAAGGGATGCCCCCATTCTCTCAAGATAATGCCAAACAGGATAAACCTCTCTATAACCCAGAACCGTGCCTTTGTACTCACTACATCCTATTTCCCGCATAGAACCCCTTAAAACACTCATAAGCAGAAAGATGTCCCGATCTCCGAACGAGGCATCTCACCCCAACCTATAGAATCACCCCCTGAGTATTTGTTTCTGGTAGGGCGTTCACTTGACTTGAGCGTAGGAGAACCTTCTGGAGAGAAACTCATATTCGGTCTTTCTGGATGCCCGGCTGACTTTGTATGCAGTGTTCGCAGAATCCCCTTAGATTCCACTCGACACTTACAGAACTCAAACAGATTTCTGCTCTGGAATGATTCGTCACTTTTCTAAGCTTAGAAGCACAATTCCATTACTAAAACGAATGACATATCTCTACGTGACATTATGAAATTTACACTCAAACAAAAACCATTTTATAGTAGTTCAATGATTGATAGAACTACTATGTAACTGTGTCCATTTAGGCAAGAATTCGAATTCTTTTGCTACGATTTTAATCATGATTATACATTTGTACGTGTTTTTAATGGTAAAAATTTTAATTTTTTTTAGATTTCATAGTATGAAATTCCAGATAATATGTCAAAAAAGGAAAATAACAATGAAAAATTTGTAAAATATAAAACTCTTTTTTTGTTTGTGAACAGAATCTCTTCTTTATCTCAATTTAATTAAATGACTCTCTCTACTTTCTCTCTCTAATATTCTCTCCCTTTTCCTCTGTCTCCCCGACGATGAACTCTTCAACACATCGCAGATTTCTGGTACAGCGAGTTCATTCCGACGGTTACAATTCTGAAATTTTTGGGCACATATCGTCGGTTATTGTCCGCTGAGCAGTTACTCCGGCAGTTTCTTTGCTTTCGCATCTTCTCATGTAGCAAAACCGCCATGGATGCCTTTGTATTTAACCACCTTTTGGTTCTCCAATTTCTCACCAAATTTCTGCACAATGGGCGACAATATACAGAGCCGTATGCAGGAAATTAAACTTGGCATCGATGAAGCCCCAATTCCCCTCCCAAGAGCGATCTGTGACCAAGCGGCACGAGAGAATTGCTACGCAATTGTTGGTGCCCTTCTGAATCCTCGTAAACAGCATATGCGGGCTATGCTTGGGCAAATGCCTCGCCTATGGGATTTAAGTGATTCTGTCACCGGCCGCATCGATGAACCCACAAAGTTTCGGTTCATATTTCAATCTGAAGAAGAAGTAAATCTCATCCTACATCGTGGACCATGGTCCTTTGCCGAATGGATGCTTATCACTACGAAGTGGACACCGAATCTGTCGCCGGAATCTCTGAAGACGATTCCGTTCTGGGTATAAGTTCGTAGAATTCTGTCGGAATATCTTAATCATGATTTGATTAAATACATTGCTAGTACTCTGGAAAATTATACAGACATCAACTTCAATGAATCGCACAATTGGTCGACTATATCCGTATCAAACTGGATTGGCATATCTATAGTCCATTGCGTTTCCAACGAAACTTTTAATTCACCCCAGGAGTGAATACGACACTTCATTTTCAATATGAAAGGCTACATAACTTCTGTATCACTTGCGGGCTTCTCACTCATGAGGCTAAGGAATGCCCCCAAAGGAAGGCAGATGAGGACCATGATGATCCACATGAAGATGGCGGCCATGATGACGAAGACAAGCCAAATGATCCTGTTGATGCCCCCCAGAGCCTTCCAGACAACACTCACAGAATCTTAACCGCCCCGGACGAGACCAATACCAAAGATACAGATGGTCATCATGATGCCTACAATGCACCGTTTGAAATTAAAGATGACACAGACATGCTTTCTGAGTCTTGGCGTTACCTTCAGGCCAAAATGGACAAGGGGAAATTCACTGAAGGAGATTTCACAACCCTCTTACATGACTACATTGATCAGGAAGAAACTTCAGGATTCACTCCTGCCAAACGGGCTAAAGTGGAAGAGATGTTACGCCGTTTCGACAATTCTGAGTCCAATTTCATGGCACCTTCATACCACAGGGGCTTCACTGATGATTCACATCCTATAATCCTCGGCATCACACAGAAAGGCGTTGTCTTCTTTGAACAAAATTACTCTGCGATGTCTTCTGATTTTGATGCATTCGTTTCTCATAAACCAGAACTGGAATTGGTATCCCAAACACGACATAAGAGAAAATTTACAGAGGATACATTGACTGCAACTACAACCGGTGCTAGCTTGAAGATTGAAGTCGAAGATTTCTCTCCAAGTAAGAGACAAGTACTATTACCCCATATTGCGGATGAACATTGCTTGTTGCTTCCGATCAAATCAGAACTGTCTGATGACTCTAAAGACTCGTGCAACACTGCTGCTGTAGGGAATGATGAAGCTGATCAAGGGGATCGCTTCCCTTACCATCTCTGACAAACAACATGAAGATCTTATCATGGAATTGCCAAGGTTTGGAATCACCCTTGACAAAACCATGATTGAAGGAACTTTGCCGTCAAGTATCTCTTGATATATTGTTCTTAGTGGAAACTATGAACAACTGCGACATAGTTAGAGATATTTGTGTTACCTTAGGTTTTGATTCAGTATTCACAATACCTCCACAAGGACAAAGTGGAGGATTGACTCTTTTCTGGAAACAGGATGTATGTATTACTCATGTGTACTCCTCGAACCGGATGATTGATGTCTTTGTTAATTTCAATGGATTGCAATTCTATTTGTCTTGTGTTTATGGAGATCCAAACCAATCAGTTAGACATGATCTATGGGAAAGAATTGAGCGCATAAATCAAAACAGAATAGGTCCTTGGTTACTAGTAGGAGATTTCAATGAAATCTTATCAAATAAAGAGAAGAGAGGAGGTTCTTTGCGTACTGAACGAAGCTTTCAGGATTTTTGAAACTTGTTCGCTTCCTTTGATTTTTTTGGATTTACCTTACAAAGGAAACACATTCTCTTGGCGAGGAAATAGGGGTCAACATCGAATAAAATGTTGTCTAGATCGATCTATTGCAAATACACAAGCTGCATTCCCCGGATCAGTTGCTGAATTTCATAGATTTTGTGCTTCTGATCATCGACCACTTGTAATGACAATCACCATTGAAGGCTACTTTATTCAAAAGCCTTTTCGTTTCGACAAACGTCTCTTCCAACACCCATAATTCAAATCATATGTCCAAAAAGAATGGCATTTTTAATCAAACGCGAGAATTTCTTTCCAGGATCGAATCAGAAATGTACAACATGCTCTGAACCAATGCCGCCAAAAATCTAAAACCAACTCAGCAAAACAAATTGATCGCCTCCAAATTGATTTAGATTTCACTCTTACTGCTGATGATCCAACACCGTACAATATCCCACAGATCCGACGTGAATTTGCTCAAGCTTACTCCAATAAAGAGACTTATTGACACCTCAAGAGCAGGAACTCATGGCTGCGTTCGGGAGATAAAAATACTTCCTTCTACCATGCTGTAATACAGGCAAGATATTCCAGAAATCGGATACATAGAATTAAGGATGTCAATGGCAATATTCATAAAGGGGATCGGGAGATAGGAGAACATGCGGAAGCTTATTTCTCTCAAATGTATTCCAGCGATAATCATAGCATTGATTATAATATTTTTGATAATCTTCATGCCTCCGTAACACCAGAAATCAATGACCATATTACAAGAGATATTACACGAGCAGAAATATTTAAGGCTGTCACTGCGATTGGAGCTGACAAAGCGCCTGGCCCAGATGGAATCACAGCACGCTTTTATCAACACTGCTGGGATATTGTCGGTAACGATGTTACAAAGGAAGTGCTTACATTCTTCACTACATCAACTATGAAAGATGGACTTAACCATAGAAATATATGTATGATACCCAAGATAAAAACCCCGGTAACCCTCTCTGATTACAGACCTATTGGATTATGTAATGTTTTCTGCAAAATCATTTCCAAAATCCTTGTTACAAGGTTAAAAAAATTCTTAGCTACAATTGTATCTGATACACAAGCTGCGTTTATGCCGGGATGTTTAATCTCTGACAATGTCTTAGTTGCTCATGAACTTATGCACTCCCTTAAGAGTCGAAAGCATGTCTCGCAAACATATGTGGCAATCAAAATGGATATGTCTAAAGCTTATGACCGAGTTGAATGGGATTTTCTTGAAGAAACAATGAAAGCTTTTCGTTTGAATAACAGATGGATTGGTTGGGTAATGGCAGCCGTCCGCTCTGTTAGTTACTCGGTTCTCATTAATGGAAACCCCCGAGGACATATTATTCCACATTGAGGGTTACGCCAAGGAGATCCTCTTTCCTCTTACCTTTTTATACTTTGTGCTGATGTTATGAGTCATTTATTGGATCAAAAAAGTCAACGCAGAAAGCTTAATGGCATTAAAATAGGGACCGGCGTTCCAAGAATTACACACCTCTTCTTCGCAGATGACTCTCTTTTCTTTTGCCAAGCAAATGAAAAGAACTGTACTGCTATACGTGATGTTTTCAAGCTATATGAAAAATGTTCAGGGCAACGGATCAATCAACAAAAATCCATGATAACCTTTGGCTCCCGTATCCCTGGACAAAAACAAGAACGGTTAAAGCGGATTCTCGGCCTTATGAGCAATGGTGGTGGTGGAAAATACCTAGGCCTCCCCGAACAGTTTGGTCTTAAGAAAAAAGATACATTCGCCAAATTTATTAATCATGTTAAACAGAAAACATCCTCTTGGAGCTCAAAACTATTATCCGCTGCTGGGAAGGAAGTATTACTGAAATCTGTCGCTCTTACAATGCCAGTATACTCTATGTCTTGCTTCAAACTCCCAAAGCAAGTAACGACTGAACTCGATAGTGTGCTTACTCGGTTTTGGTGGGCAAAAAACCATGACTCAAAAGGTATTCCGTGGGTGGCATGGAAACGTCTTCAATCAAAACTAGAAGGCGGTTTGGGATTCAAAGATTTAACTAAATTTAATGATGCTCTGCTTGCCAAACAAGCTTGGCACCTACTTCAACATCCTGACTGTTTGTTCTCAAGACTATATAAATCAATATATTTTCCGGATGACCATCTATTTGATGCCAAAAATAAGAAATGTCAATCTTATGGGTGGACTTCTATTTTATGTGGAATTGATCTTATACAAAAAGTATCACGGCGAATTATAGGATGAAACATCAAAGTTTTTAAAGATAAATGGATACCCACTCACCCCCCCTCGACCAGCAGTTCAGATTAATGATATGAGTAGCACTCTTTTAGTAAAAGATTTAATCACCAATAATGGTGATCGCCACACTGGAATGAATCTACTCCGTCTGCGACTCTAAATGCTGATGATTGTGTCTTAGCCAAAACAATATACTTGGGACAACGCAACAGACCGGATAGCATTTGTTGGAACTATACAAAAAACGGTCAATACTCTGTCCGCTCAGGATATCGTTTTTTACGCCATCTCCCTCAACACCAAATTAACGCACCCACGATCCCATACAATGACTCATTGCTTAAATTACAAATATGGAAATTAAACATTATGCCTAAGATAAAACAATTTCTATAGAAAATTATGTCCAAGGCAATAGGCACTACTACACGCCTACAGAGTCGCATAGTGTTATTAGATGAATACACCTTTCAACTTCCTTACTACTCCTACAAATGATATTGATACAGTATTCAACCATATTATTGCTGCTCAAAACATTGATTTTATACCCCAAACTGATCGGCTTCTACCTTTCTGGCTTCTTTGGCAAGTATGGAAACCACGTAATAATTTTATTTTCAACAAAGAAAAAATAAAAATTACTAAAGATGTGAACAAAGCTAGAGCAGAAGTTATTGATTGGATCAGAGCTACTACAGCTACTCCGGATAGTTTGGATACTCCAACATCGTCGTCAACTTTACCAGTGTTAGCGGCTTGGACAAGACCACCGCCACAAACTTTCAAATGCAATTACAATGCAACATATAACGTACAAACCCAGTAAGCTACAGCAGGATGAATTATCCACGACTGTCATGAGCTTTATATCTCATATGAATCTACACCTTTAGACCCTGCAATATCCAGTCTTAAAACTAAAGGGAAAGCTCTAATGTTTGCTTTACTCCATACATGACGGCTTGGGATCGATAATATATGTTTTGAAGGAGACTGTCAAATTCTAACGAAACTAATCCATGAAGAACTCCAAGATATTACTGTCCGTCATCTTATCTATGATATTCAACATTGACTATCTAAGTTTTCTTCGGCTTCTCTAAATCATGTCAAACGTTATTGTAATAATGCTGCTCATGTTATTGCTAAATATGTACCCTTATGCTGTAACTTTTAATACTAACTCTTATCCACCTTCTTGGATAACTGATACATTGTATTCGATAATAAAATTATTCTTTCGAAAAAAAAAAATCTCAATTTAATTAATAAAAATATTTTCTCGTCGCTAAAAGAGGAAAAATTTTGAAAATATATAAACGACATTACCGTCCGAACGATCTAAATCGTCAAAACCGCACGTCTTTCTCTGCAACTGTTCCGACTTCTGAGGTAGTCTCAGATTCCCTCCGCGAACACGATGTCGTTCGATGAAGAGGAGGACGAGACCTTCGAGCACACCCTTCTCGTGGTGCGCGAGGTCTCCGTCTACAAGATCCCACCGCTACCCACATCCGGCGGCTACAAGTGCGGCGAATGGCTCCAGTCCGATAAGATCTGGTCCGGTCGTCTCCGCGTCGTGTCTTGCAAGGACCGGTGCGAGATCCGCCTGGAGGATCCGAGCTCCGGCGATCTCTTCGCCGCTTGTTTCGTCGATAACGGACGGCGAGATAACTCCGTCGAGCCGTGTTTGGATTCGTCGAGGTACTTCGTTCTGAGGATCGAGGACGGCCGTGGGAAGCACGCGTTCGTCGGGGTCGGGTTTGGGGAGAGGAACGAGGCGTTTGATTTCAATGTCACCTTGTCGGATCACGAGAAGTACGTTAGGAGGGAGCAAGAGAAGGAGATTGGGGAAACGAGTGAGAGCGATGATCATATTGATATTCATCCCGCGGTTAACCACAGGTTGAAGGTAAAAAAATCGATCTGTTCTTTAAGTAAGCCTTTTGGAATTGAAGGTGCGATCAATGCGTAATTTGATAAGTTGATAGAAACTCGGAATCGAATTGCATTTTGGAGTTGGATTCAGTTCGATGCGCTCATGGGAAAATCAAAAATTGTTCATGGGTAGTGTTTTATGATCAGAAACTTGTTTTGGGTTGCATCGTTTTGCAATGTTGATGATTCGATTGTGCTCAAGTTTATGTTAACATGATTTCTCAGTTCTTGAAACGTTCTTCAGCATGTTGTTGCTACAAACTGGGAGAATCTCATAGGCTTGTTTTGATCATTACCTTAAAAGGCAATGAATGACCTTAAGATCTTGTCTTGCTCAGAATAGTTTAAAGGAAGATTAGTTATGGAATCAGATTGATGTTGCTGAAATGGAAGATAGATCTTGGTCTACATAAACGGTTCAGAATCACAACTGCTCTACTCTGGGATAATATTCATAATTAGTTCAGAGTCCACTTCAGGGTATCTGACTCAAGATTAATAATAGCAAATTTTCTCAGTTTAGAGTAGGATCATGTTGTATTGTCAAGTTTGTAGTAGAAATTAGTAACTAAATTAGCAAGAAAATCCTTCCAGATTCAGTATATCAAACTTCGTTGCTTTACTCATGACAAGTGTTTATAACAGAGTCTGAATAGTAATCTAAAAGCTGATCTTTTTTTCTTACGTTGTTGTTTGGTGTGCAGGAAGGTGAAACCATTAGAATCAATGTGAAACCGAAACCAACGACCAGTGGAACCGGAATGCTCTCGACCGCTCTTTCGGGTAACGGGAAACCTAAACCGGCGCTATCGCTTGCGCCACCATCAGGCGGCGTTGGAAAAATCAGGTCTCCTTTACCACCGCCTCCAAATGATTCCGTGACCTCGAGGGTAACATCCGATGGTTGTAAAGAATCAACAGAGAAGGCAAGAACCAAGAATGATCCACTCTCTGATTATTCTCAGCTCAAGGTTTCTTAATTGCATTTTTTTTAAACCAGGCCATTTTTTGTTAGAACTCTGTTATGTAGAAGCTTTCTTCATTGTTGTTTAGGAAAAACTTCCTTCAACCAATTCGACAGGAGCTGGATGGGCAGCTTTCTGATCACCGGAGGATAAATTTTTGACGGTCGATGGAGATTGTTCGGCTTCATATAGTTACTGTAGAGACATTGAGAAAAAGGCCCTCTCATTAAGACAAGATTGGTAAATCAGAGATTATTAGTATAAATAGCTTGTGTTTCTGGTGGATCGTCTTTCCTCGTTTCTTCCTAAACCCGTCTACACTGTGGACGGATCAAATTGTTTTCTAAACTAAGAATACTGATTATATCTGTTTAACTAAAGTGCTAATGCGTTTTTTTTTTTTTTTTGGCAGTAGAAAGAAAAGGATTAGAATAGAATATTCAAAGAAATTCTTATTTTCTTATATATATATTTTTTTTTTTTTATTACTTTTTTTATTTGAATTGATAGTCGTACCTCGTGAAAAAAGATTTTTTTGTCGAAATTAGTAATTTAGTTGTAATGTATCTTAAGTAAGAACACTAAACCATTTTTGCTAAACAAAAAATTAATCAAACCGTTTCAAAATTTCTAGTTGTTTGTTTTAACCATCTATTAAAAATCCTGTTTCAACTTTCACTCCATTGTCCAATTTAATAACCGAGATAGTGGTTCAACTACCAACCGCCTCTAACCAGTAAGAAAATGCTAACTATCAAAATCAAAAGTTTTTATTTCAGAATTGGTGGTAACGTAATATCATTTTATTCCCATCGGATCTTCAACTTTGCTAAATTTGAGCTTAATAGTGTTATTCAAATAGATAGTGGTGTTGGTGTTTTTTCCTTGTCGTTTATTTGTCGGTGAGCAACACTCACTGACGTGGCAACGTTCTGCTGGTGATGCGTATCACGAAAGACTAGTGAAGTATGTAAATCTAATGGACAGAAAAGTGCATGACGTGGCTGAAATCTGATGGCTTATCTGGTCTTCGTTGAAACGGAACGTATATAAACGACGACAGATTTAACGGAGGAGGGAAAAAACGTCGGTCACCGAGTAAACACCACAATACTCTCTCTCTCATCTGATTGTTTTGATCTAAAAAAATGGCGGAGAAAGATGCGACGGCGAGAAGCGACGGTGGCGATGGCGGTGCGATTAGGGTTAGCGGAATGCAGTTTTCGTACGAAGCCCAAGATCCTATATTCTTCGATTTCAACCTCGATCTCCCCGCCGGATCTCGTTGCCTCTTGGTCGGTGCCAATGGATCTGGTAAATACGATCGAAATGTTTCCTTTCTTGTATTCCGAATTGCATTTTGCGGTTTCTCTTTTTATAAATCTAATTAGATCGATTTTGCGGCTAAGGATTCGATTCTTCTGCTTTTTTCTTCATAGACTGAGGATTTTCAAAATTAACCTTATGGCCTTTTACGAATGTGGAATCATTCTTTTGATTCTGTTCGGGTAGTGCTCGAATTCAACTTTTCATGTAGAAATTTTGGGGTTTGTATGATTGGTTCGGCTGGGAAATTTAGAAGATGATGATCGTAATTGCGTGTTTTGTATTGACATTTTTGATTTTTTGGTCAGGCAAGACCACTTTATTGAAGATTTTGGCGGGAAAGCATATGGTTGGAGGGAAGAACGTAGTGCAAGTGCTGGATCGATCAGCTTTTCATGATACACAGCTTGTTTGTAGTGGTGACTTGTCTTACCTCGGAGGTTCATGGAGTAAAACAGCTGGTTCTGCTGTGAGTACAAGAGTTTGTTGAGAACATTATCAGATTCGATTTTATATGTTTTGTTTCTTAACTCTTTGATTAATTGAAATTTTAGGGTGAGATTCCTCTTCAGGGAGACTTCTCAGCAGAGCATATGATATTTGGAGGTTTGTATTCTCTGTCCTGTCGAAGAAGACACTGTTTTTTGTTACTTTCTTGTGTTTATTATACTCAAAGAGGGATATGTGTGTTGTGTTTTTTTGTTTTGCAAGCAGTTGAAGGAATTGATCCTGAGAGAAGAGAGAAGTTGATTGATCTTCTTGATATCAATCTTCAATGGCGTATGCACAAGGTTTCTGATGGGCAGAGACGCCGAGTGCAGATATGCATGGGTCTTTTACATCCTTTCAAGGTAAAAAGATTCGATTCCGTGATCTGAAACTCACTTAAACTCGTCATCTCTGATTCGTAAATTGTATATGTGATTTGTGATCACAGGTGTTGTTACTGGACGAGGTTACTGTTGACCTCGACGTTGTTGCTAGGATGGATTTGTTGGAATTCTTCAAAGAAGAGTGTGAACAAGTAAGCGCCATTCACTAAGTTCATGGATTATGCAAGGACACAGAAGCTTTCTCAGTTTGGTTCTTGTTGCGTGACTTGCGTCTTCATGATCCGGTTTAGTTAGAAACATAGAATGTTGATATACTTTTTTTGATAATTGACCAGAGAGGAGCAACGATTGTATACGCAACTCATATCTTCGACGGACTAGAGACATGGGCTAGTCATCTTGCGTATATTCATGCCGGAGAGCTGAAACTCTCGGCGAAGCTGAACGAGATCAAGGATCTGAAAACTTCACCAAATCTGCTCTCTGTGGTTGAATCTTGGCTTCGGTCTGAAACCAAAGTCGAGAAGAAGACCAAGAAGAAACCTGTTGTTACTTCTCCATTTATGTCGTCTAGACAAATGGCTTATTACCGGTGAATCGTAACTTCTGTCAGAGGTCATTATCAAAGACCGGCAAGAATAAGACCACTTCACATTTGCCTTTGTTTTTTTTCCCTTTATTTATTTTGTAGATTTCGCCAATTTTATGACATTTAAAAAGAAATCTGTCAAGTTAACGTTTCATAATTAAATTAAAAATATTTCCTTTTTATTATTATGCCAATCTTTTTGAGAGTATATAACTATCCAGATCCGGCTCATTTGAATATGTTTAAATAGAATAATTTGGTTACGTATGTCACCAAAATGTATTTATTTTTTTCGGGGTTAATGAGCATGAGAAAATTTCAGAATTAAGCGTGTTTGAACTAGAGCAGGACTATAATTGGTGATTTTTTGGAAATTTCTGAAACTGTGTAAGTAAAATCAAAACACGGAAAAATAACATATCGACCATCGGACAGAGGCGGAATCCACAAACCCAATAAAGGGATGGTGACTCATCGAAGCGGTCGGAGTGTTACAATGCACCACTATTTTATATTAAAATATATATGGTCAATATGCCTAATAACCATATTATACTATAAAATAAATAATACTATAACTATGCTATTCACATAATCTATATTATAAAGATGACCAACTCTCTCCAGTTGAGTACCATCTCATCATTTTGTTATTTTTTAAAATTTAATAATACAAATTATATAAAATACAATTAATGCATAAATTAATTATTATTAATCATAATACTAAAGAATATGAAGAATATGAAAAATATGAGGTAATAGAGAATAGATTTTAACAACATTATATACTTAATATCCAAAATAAATTATTGAATATATATTTTTTGATAGTTTTTAAAATCATTAAAACAATTTATGTTTCTTATTTAAGAGTGTTTTCTTATTTCTTATTAATATCATAAGTTATTACTATAAAAACAATTATACAAATATAAAAATAACAATTATTTGATATTTTGAACTTTAAAAAATTAGAAGAAAAATTTATACAATATTATAATAAACTGTTAAATAATTTTTTTATAAACTAATAATTATTTGATATTTTATTTTATTCAAACTTGATCCATTAATAATTTTTAAATTATTAAGATATCAAAGTCCTAATATATTTATTTATACGATGTTTCATACAGCTGTATAAATTAGAATTATAAATTAATTATTTAAGTTAATAAAAATATAATATATAATATATAAATATAAAATCGGTTTAACATCAATTTTTTATAAAACAAAAACCTGCGTGTATGCGCGGATACTCTCCTAGTAAATTTAATAACCAAGATTTCTAACTTTTATCTTTTTTATCTCTCAAACTAAAATTGTGAAAAAAACAATATGTACCATACTATACTATAGCAGCTTATATTATTAAACTATATTATTTATAAAAATAGTTATTTTATAAAAATAGTATTATATTATATTTTTGTAATAAAATATAAATATATAAGATCTAAATGTTTGATACATTAATAATTGCTTAAATGTGTATAATAAATCAGAAATAAAAAATGAAAGATATTATTTCATATTAATAATTGCTTAAATGTGTATAATAAATCAGAAATAAAAAATGAAAGATATTATTTCATATTCATGTATAAATTTAATTGGTATGTGAAGTTATATATGTAACCAAACTTTGAAATAGTAATTAAAGATATTGTATTATCATATAATATTATAGCATAATATAAATAAATGAAAAAATTAGAATGAAGGAGAAAATTTTAAATAATAAAGAAAAAAAGCAAAAAAGGACAATAATCTCACCTCATGTCCCTCTCTCTATATATTGTAAAAATAAGGATAATTTTGTATTAATACATAAAATATAGAGTATATTCTAATCAAAGCTTTATAATGATTTCTCTGTCAATTTATAAAAAAAATATATATTTATTGTTGCCAATTTCTCAAATTTATATCAATTAAAATCAATTTTTCACATTTAAAAAAGAGCAAAATTTAACATACAAAATCAAATGCTTATTGTATGCACTCTCTCTCTCTACCGTACAACAACAAAAACGTTTGTGTATAGCGTTTGCGTCTGTAGTTTCTTAAAGAAAAAAATTGTCTAACAAAAAGAAACTAAATTACTATTAGCAAAACAGTATTTGCATGAATACAGACTGTTCGAGCATGTTTCGCTTAACCTCTCAATATTCAAAAAAAAAAAAAAAAAACACCGTATTAATTTTTGTTCTTTTCAGATATAACTTTCTTTTTAAATTGTTTCCTGCACAAAAACCTTAATCAGGAATCGGATATTATTGTTAATTTATCCGACTGTACACCCAAACTTTTTTTTTAAAAAAAAACAAATTTTCTTTTCTAGAGGAAAAATCCACAAAAGCGACGACAAAAAAAAAATGTCACAAAATCTCCATTTCCTCTCTTCCCTCTTTCTAATTTCTTCGTAGTAATTTACCCAAATTTCTTTTCCTTTGATTCACCGAAATTTTGATCCCTTTCTCAATTTTCGAGTCAAAATCCATCTAAAATTCTGTGCTTTCTTCTCTAAATCTCTCGAAATTACTCCGATTTCTAATCTGTTTAGGGTTTCCATCGCCTAATTAACTCGGCTTTAAAATTGGCGATCGGTTTCCTTCGGTGAACTGTTTGGGGCTCCGAATTTTATCGATTTCGTGGTGGGTTTGGTTTTTTGAAGCGATCACGATGATGTTTTCTAGCTGATGGCGAATTGACTAGCTGGAATCAGGATTATGATGTTCCATTATCTTTCTACAACAATGGATCTCTGAAGATTTCTTCGAATGTTTTGAATCCAAGGATTGTCGTCTAGAGGATTTTTCTTTATTTCTGGGGGTTAAATGCTGAATTGGAAAACAGATCCAGGAGCAAATTGAGGAAGAGGAGGGTTCGTTTGATATTTTGATTTTCGAATTTGAGGTTTTTTGTTTTTGCTCAAGTGATCGGAGAAGATGGATCATGTGATTGGTGCGAAGTTTAAGCTTGGAAGGAAAATTGGTAGTGGATCATTTGGAGAGCTTTATCTAGGTAGGTGAAAGGAAGACGAATCCCTTTTTAATTTTTTTTTTTTTTAAAATCTTCTAAATAAGATTTTTGGTTTAACATGTTTTTTGATCATTTTTGCAGGTGTAAATGTCCAAACAGGAGAAGAAGTTGCTGTCAAGCTGGTAAAAATTTGCCACATTTAACAAAAATTTGAATCTTTAATGCTTTTTTTGATAATGCAAATGCAAAAAATAACTGCTTTTTTCATGTGAAGTTGTTGTTTGTAAAATTCTTTTCACATGAAGACGATGAGGAGTTGCTTTCTCGTCTCATTAACGTGACCTTGCTTTGTCTTTTGCATCTGCTTCTCTAATTTTTGCCTTCACTCAATTCAATTCTCAGGAATCTGTCAAGACCAAGCATCCCCAACTTCATTATGAGTCCAAGCTGTATATGCTGCTTCAAGGAGGAAGTAAGTCTCGCTTTACACTAGTTTCGTTGATGAGATAGGCTTCTCTTCATTGCGTATGCTTCTTCTTCTTCTTTGGGAGATCAAGAAGCGTGTAGACAAGCTTTTATTGGTTTGAAAATTACTAAAAGGTTTTTTCTTTTTGTTTGTTTGTTTCCTTTCTCTCTGAAGCTGGGATTCCGAATCTCAAGTGGTTTGGAGTTGAAGGTGAACACAGCGTAATGGTTATTGACCTTCTAGGTCCTAGTCTTGAGGACTTGTTTAACTACTGCAACAGGAAGTTCACCTTGAAAACTGTTCTCATGCTTGCAGACCAACTTGTGAGTATATATACATGTCTCTGTTAAATTGGTTTTCAGCTCTTCTTGTTCCCCTGAATATATATGAATTTGTTAGTAATGAAGGAGTATTGTTTTCTTCTCTGTGTACACGTTTCAGCTTAACAGGGTCGAATACATGCATACTCGAGGTTTCCTTCACCGTGATATAAAGCCTGATAATTTTTTAATGGGGCTTGGACGCAAAGCTAATCAGGTACTAAAATCTAACTCGATGTTTGTGCTTTATACATCATATGTGATTGTGATGGTGCTTTTTTGTATCAACCTTGTTAGATAACTGTTGTTTTTTTTTTCTTTTCAGGTGTATATCATTGATTACGGATTAGGGAAGAAATACAGAGACCTTCAGACTCACAAGCACATTCCTTACAGGTAAGATAATATACCATGTTCTCTTGTTTCTACTATCCTTACTCAAGTATCCGCATAATTGAATCCTGATGTTACGTGAACTTAAAAGGAAAAATCATTCTTTTGTGACAGAGAAAACAAAAATCTCACTGGCACGGCTCGGTACGCAAGTGTCAACACTCACCTTGGAGTCGGTAAGAGTTCTGTTCTGTGGTTATTGACTTATTATATATAGTTTTGTATTTTTCGTCCGATACTTAAGTAGGTGATGGTGTTTGAAACAGAACAAAGTCGAAGAGATGATTTGGAATCACTTGGTTATGTGCTTATGTATTTCATCAAAGGAAGGTAAAGAATCTACAGTTTTTTCCAACATCTGTATATTTTGTTGGACAAAATTTAAACTCTATTCATGTTTCTTTTTGGTATCAGCTTACCATGGCAGGGATTAAAAGCTGGGACAAAGAAGCAGAAATATGACAGAATCAGTGAGAAGAAAGTATCAACACCTATAGAGGTAAAACAACTTGATAATCCCATTGGATCTCATTGATAGCTTAATTTTAGCTTAGTATGTTCATGGAAATGTTTCTATGTAGGTGCTGTGTAAAAACCAACCGTCTGAATTTGTTTCTTACTTCCATTACTGCCGATCGTTACGGTTTGATGACAAACCTGATTACTCTTACCTTAAGAGGCTTTTCCGCGACTTGTTCATCCGAGACGGTTCTTATCTTATCTTATCTCAACATCATTATCTTTGACAAGTTTTGCTTTACTGTTTCAAGCCACTCTCGTCTCATATTTTGTGTCAAATTGTTGAAACTCTTGCTTGTAGGTTACCAATTCGATTATGTATTTGACTGGACAGTCCTTAAGTACCCTCAAATCGGTTCCAGCTCTGGTTCTAGCTCACGGACAAGGGTGATTTTTCATTCTTTTCGTTTAGTACGTTTACTCTCGTGGCTTTTTGAGTTACTTTATGCTTACATGTAAAAAAAACTTCTGGTATCGCAGCAACATACAACCACGAAACCAGGATTCAACACAGGTCCTTCTATCGAAAGACAAGACAGGACCGCAGGTAAAATTTCACACTCCTTGCTTCCATTGGAAATCACAGAGCCACACACAGATTCATTTCCTCACACTTATTTTGTCACTGTGCGTGTAGGAAAAGAAACAACCCGTGATAGAGTCTCAGGTGCAGTGGAAGCCTTCACCCGAAGGCACCCGACAACAACTTGTACGCCACGTGATCGTCCTAGATCAAGAAACTCTGATGACGGACCTTTCACTAAGCACACGGTAAAAAACAAAGACACACATTGATCATCAAAAGCACTAATCAAGACAAAAAGACTAAACTGCATGTAATTTGTATTTTTTTGGCAGCATGGAGAGTCTGAAAGACCAAACAGTTCCTCAAGATACAGAACATCTTCTTCTAGGAAAGCCGTTGCTGCGTCAAGCTCTCGGCCAAGTTCTGCAGGCGGACCAAGCGAAAGCCGAGCTTCGAGCCGTATGGTTTCATCAAGCGGCGGTGGTGGAAGCGGCAGTGGCAGTGGCCGTCCTTCGACCAGTCAGAGAATCCAAGCTGGATATGAATCTAAGACTCTGTCTTTCTCTCGTGCAACTGCTGCAAGAAACAGTCGTGAAGATCAGTTAAGAAGCTTCGAGCTTCTCTCTCTTCGGAAATAAAAGGAAAATGAGTGAGAGAGACAGCAAACTCCATGAAAACCCATCAGAAGAGAATCTTTTGGTTAGAAAGATTTCATATACTTGAAAGATCTTTACAGGTAAATTTCAGATACAGCCTTGCAGAGATCTTTCCCCACCAACTCTTGTTTGTTTTGTATATTTAAATCGTGATGTGTTTAGACAAAAAAAATGAACAATCAAAAATGTAGAGTCTCCATGTAAAAACGGTAAAGTTGTATCCTTATATTCGATTACTTCGACTATCTGTAATAAACCAAAAACAAAAACAAAAAGTTGTATCATATCTTCTATATTACGAAGTTAAAACACTTTCTTGCAAGGCACACAAGAAGACACAAACGCAGAAACGCTTATTGTTTCTTGCTATTTGTTTTCACTTTCAAATCACAAAATCTATTATACCTCTTAGTTGTTTAGCAGACTTAAGAAATACTGTAATTTCTAATAAACAACTGTTACACAAAAAGTCTATAACCAAAATCTCGAATCTTATACAAAGCTTTTGAGACAGTTTCTCCAACTTAAACAATGCATAAGCTTCTGCGGCGTAGGCTTGAATGTCCATTGGAATGCGCTCAACGTACATTGGAAGACGAACAATCTCTTTCATCTCCTGCAGCAAAACCTCCTTTGTGATATTCTCGTTTATGGTTTTCATCACGCTAAGAGCGGTTCCGACACCATTTGGTTCAGATTTATCAACCCTTATCTGCATAACGACCCATACTTTCTTCTCCTTGTCCCAACAACACTCTAAAAAGCTTCCCGGAGTAACTAGCCGGATGGTCCCAACCATCACCTCTAAACTCAACCGAAAAGTCTTCCATTAGCTTCTTCTTCCCATACTGATGCTAGCATCTCACGACCATCTCTTCCCATCTCAAAGAGAAAGTCAACCGAATCCACAAACTTCCATTTGCCGCTCCGTCACTTACTCCCCGTTGATCGCTACCAAATCGTACACGAGGTACCTCCTCGCTTGGCATCGGCGTCTTTGTCCATCGAGAAACGTGTCTACAACCATCTCTCCATCAAGCAACGTGTAATCATGCAGCGCTCTTTGATTATTACAAGGAAACCACATGTGCACCCTTCTGAAACTGAACTTCCTGTCTATCAGATAACACCCTTGTGGAGTCGGGAGCATCATGTACCTCGTCCCATCTGCCTTCCATGTCGCCTAATATATAGTACCTCTGCCTCAAGAGTTTGAATCCTTCTTTGTCTAAAGATACAGGGTGAGAACCAGGAAACTTCATATGATCTCTTCCTCCACCTCCCCTGACATTCATCATCTTATAACATAATTTACGGTAAGACACCACTATTATGAAAGGAATATCACCACATCTCTTATAATCACTCAATCATATATTATTCTCACTAATAATATGATTTTCTCATTTATTATATGATTCAGGTAGCTGTACTATATATACAGATTTTTACTATTAATACTGTAAAATTATAGACTGTAAAATCTGTGACTTTAAAATAATGATAGTGACTCTAAAAAAGAATTAAAGCTACATTTTTGTAGTTTTTAAAAAACTCATCGGTTATGAAAGAAAAAATGAAGAAAATGACTGTGCGAATATTTAAGAGCAGTTTTATCACTTTTAAGACTAAAACTATTAAAGTGTGATTGAATAAAATATGACTTTAAAGATTGTAATTATTTTTAAAGTCTCTACAGGTTTTAAAGTCCTATTGCCAATAGGAGTCATAGCTTTGTAATTATCTTCGTGTGTAACTGATGACCAAATGCGATGCAGCGGCTAGGGTTGTTAGGCGATCCCAAGGGTGATTCCTAGATCTGAAAAAACTCGTCCCAAAGCACAGTCGAAAGGTAAGGTTTCTCATCTCCATAAGTGCAACGAGGCAGAACCGACTGAAGTTGGTTTAGGTGATAGCAGTTTCAGTCCCCGTCACAGAACAGTCGTTATTGTCGTTACACTAGGTCTCTCGTCCCCCACGTTAGGATATCGGAAAGTTAGTTCTTGGTATCAGAGGTTTTTACAGAATTTTCAGACGAAGCATTCAGAACGCTAGTCGTCCGGCATAAGTCAAGTCTATCAACCAGAACTAGAAGACTTTGTTTTCCCCTACAATAGGGTGTATCTTCGGGATCTTTCCGGATATCAATAATGGCCTTCGGAGTTGATGAATATAGACGAAGCGAGAATACCAGTAGGCTCAGGAGAAGATTGACAGAGGAAGATGACATTATCGAGATCCCTGAGTTTGACTTTTCGGATCTGGTCGAAAAGTTCAAGTTAACATTGGTGGGAAGAATGTTCCATGCTGAAGGTAGAAACATTGATGCTCTGTTATCCTTGATCCCTAAAGCAAGAATTTGGAATGTAGAGGGGAGAGTTCGAGGGACAAACCTGAACAATGGAAAATTCCAATTCGATTTCAACAATGAAGAAGACCTGCAGAGAGTCCTCAACCAAAGACCCTGTCATTTTAATCGTTGGAGTTTGTCGCTGGAAAGATGGCAACCAACAGTAAAGGAAGATTTCCTTAACACAATGCGCTTCTGGGTCAAAATATCAGAGCTACCGATTCATTACAAGAAAGAGGCGACATTCAGAGCAATAGGAGAAAAACTGGGAGAAGTTATTCAAGTTGACGAAAAAGGCTCAAGAGTGCAGATATCTCTCAACGTGATGAACCCCTACAATTCGTGAGAAGAGCTGGATTCAAAAATGGGGATATTATTAAAGTAACCATAAAGTACGAAGATCTCTACACATGGTGCTATACGTGCAAGAGATTATCACATGAGGAAGGTACTTGCCCAAATCTCACTGAAGAACAAAGGGAACAGAATAGGCTAGCAAGGATTGAACAGAAAGAACAAGAAGAAAAAGCTGCAAGGGAGATGTTTTCATACAATGAGAACCGGGAAATAGAAAGAGCAAGAGCTACAAAAGGACCAGAAAACTCAGGAGACCAAGGGGGATACAGACCTTCAAGAGTCCGTTTGGAAAGCAGAGACCTACGCACAACTATACAAAACAAAAGAGATGACTGGGGCAAGGAAGTGTGGAACAGATTGGAAGAAAAACAGTATGAGAATTATCTCTGGAATCGGGAGCGATTTCACCCTTACTCAAGATATACATATGAGACAAACAGAAGACAAATTGATAGATATCCTCCGAGAATGGAGTGGAGACCACGGTCCTCGACAGTCAAACAGTCGGAGAGAGAGAAAGAAAAGAGAAGAGTGCCCCCTATATCAAGGAGTAACAGAGAGACGACCTTAAATGGATACTCTGGTGTTGATTCTCAACGCACAATATCGGAAGTCCAGGAAACCGGAGGACACATAACAGCCCAAAGAATGGGATTCCTAGTTAGACACGATGGAGAGACAGAGGATGACCGGATCAGAAGAATCAGGGGGAAAGCACTGATGACAGAGACCTCGAGATCAAACGACTCCCCATTGGTTCAAAGAAAGACCCAGACCCCGAACCAAAACCAGTCAAGTGAGCAACAGGAAGCAACGCAATCTATCCTCCAAATGGAGAGAAACAGAAAAGCGGTTGTTATTAGAGAACCCGAAGACCAGGTGAAAAAGTCAAAGGTCCAAGATGAACAAAACAGAGAGAGGGGCGAGCATAATGCTGGAAAGGAGAATGATATTATTAGCCCTGTAGCCAATAGTGCAGCAGACCTGGATTTCGATAGAAGAATGCAGGAAGAACTGAGACAAATGGAGCTAAACAGGGAGGATATTATGGATGAAGAAATGATAGATAACGATAATCTGTTGGACGAAGAAGTCGAGCCTTTAGGGGAAAAGATAGATGCAATCTCTCAACTAGAAGAAGAGCAACACGAAAGGGACCTGAGTTCAGAGCCGCCTACGATTGAAACAGTCCCAGAAACACAATTTGCAGGAGTTGAGCCAAAACAGAGGGAGAACAAAAGCGGGGACAGAAAAGACGGGAGAGAGACGGAAGATCCCCCTAAAAAGAGAACAGCGAGAGGGCCTGTTAGAGGAGGATCCCCGACGTTAAAAAAGTTTCATGATATACGTACGAGACCGTCCCCCAAGAAGAAGTCAAATGGAAACCCTCGCTCAAGTAATAACAAGACTTTGCAACTCCCTCATATGGAGGTGATCCCTTCGGCTTTAGGAAAGAAGAAAGCTGCTACTTTAGGTTCGGTATTGTCCCAGAAGCCACCCAGTAAGAGGATATGAATACAATAGCCTGGAATTGCCAAGGAGCAGGAGCGGAACTAACAAAACAACATCTTAGAGAACTCCATCGCTGCTTTCGGCCAGAGTTTCTTTTCCTTTCTGAGACTAAAAACTCCTTTTCTTTTATGCAAGACTTACAAGTTTCTTTAAATTATGATAATTTGTTCATTGTTGATCCTGTTGGGAGAAGCGGAGGACTCGCTTTGTTTTATATAAACTCTTTTTCGGTTAAGATTTTGTTTTCTAGCAATATGATGATAGATATTGAAGCCATGATCGAAGGCAAGCAAGTGTTTATGACATTTGTGTGTGGCGATCCGGTCATCGAGCACCGAGAGGCGGTCTGGGAACGCCTTACAAGAATCAGCCTTCGACGCACAGGCTCATGGTTTATGATAGGCGATTTCAACGAGATAACAGGAAACCATGAAAATAAAGGTGGAAGAAGACAGGCTGATACGGCATTCCTCCCTTTTAAGTGCATGCTGGATAACTGTGGTATGATAGATTTTTCTTATAAAGGGAATTCATTCTCATGGGTGGGTTATCGCAGTTCCGGAAGAATTCAATGCAGGCTTGACAGAGCTATTGGAAATGAAGACTGTCACAATGATTTTTCCCACACTAATGTGAAGTATATGAAACTATGGAGATCTGATCATAGGCCTGTATTGGCAAGGATCCAATCTCGGGATAGGCGAATACAGAAAAGCTTCAGATTTGATCGAATATGGTTAGATAAAGATGGATTCTTCAATGTCAGACAGCTGGGGATCAGGGATTCAAGAAGCAAATGGAAATCTATATATGAGGATAAGAGAATGCAGGAAAGCTATCTCTAACTGGAGAAAATGAAACCTATCCAATGCAGCTAAAAAAATTGAAGCCATCAAAGAACAATTAGAGAAAGCTCAGTTAGACGATGCCATACCCAACGAAGAAGTTCTAAACCTTAAATGGATGCTTTGTTCAGCATTTAGGGACGAGGAAATTTATTGGAAGCAGAAGAGCAGAGTAAACTGGTTAAAAAAGGGAGATAGAAATACTAAATTCTTCCATGCCTCTACAAAACAGAGAAGAGCACGAAACAGGATAACAAAGCTCAAGGCAACTAATGGATCATGGGTGGAGACTGACGAAGGAATTGAGAATGTTGCAACCGAGTATTTTCAAAATTTATTCACATCCACTAATCTGTCATTGCATGACGAGGCCCTCTGATACGTCAAAGCGCAAGTGACAACGGAGATGAATTCATCCCTTACAAAAGTCCCATTGGATTTGGAGATTAAACAAGCGGTTTTTGACATCAATCCACACAAGACACCGGGTCCTGACGGTATGACTGGGCTATTCTACCAAAAATGCTGGCAAACAACAGAGAAAGATATCATCAAGACTGTTAAGGATTTCTTCGAGTACGGGACCTTCGATACACGGCTGAACCAGACCAATATTTGTCTTATCCTGAAGACGGAAAGACCGAGAGAGATGAACGAGTTCAGACCAATCAGCCTGTGCAACGTATGCTATAAAGTTATATCAAAAATTTTATGCAGAAGGCTAAATAAGTTTCTCCCCAAGATCATATCGGAGATGCAATCTGCATTCGTTGCTAAGCGACTCATAACGGATAACATTTTGATTGCACAAGAAGCTTTCCATGCCTTAAGGTCTAATCCTATCTGCAACTCTAAATATGTGGCCATTAAAACCGACATGAGCAAGGCGTATGACAGAGTGGAATAGAATTTCCTAGAAGCTATGGGTTTCGATAGCAAATGGGTAAGCTGGATCATGTGGTGTATTTCTTCGGTTTTATACCAAGTTTTGCTTAGTGGAGAACCAAAAGGAAACATTGCAATATCTCGGGGACTCCGACAAAGAGATCCTCTATCCCCCTTCCTTTTCATAATCCTAACAGAGGCTCTTATTAGCTAGCTGAAAGGCGCGAAGGACAAAGGCCGCATCACAGGACTGAAAATCGCAAAGGTGAGTCCAGCAATCACCCATCTATTGTTCGCTGATGATAGCTTATTCTTTTGCAAAGCGGATATCCTGCAGTGTGCAGAGCTACTGAAGATTATTAATACCTATGGACAAGCTTCTGGGCAACAACTAAACTTCACAAAATCATCGATTCTTTTTGGAAACAAAGTCAAACCAGAATGCAAATCTGGCTTGAAAAGAGCGATAGTGATCCATAAAGAGGGGGGGGGAATGGGCATGTACCTCGGGCTTCCGGAGAGAATATGTGGATCCAAAAAACAGGTATTTGCCTATGTGCAAGAATGCTTAAACAACAGGGTGAATTCGTGGTCGTTTAAGTTGCTGTCTAAATGAGGAAAGGAAGTTCTCATCAAATCTGTGGCACAAGCGATCCCTACAAATGTTATGTCAAGTTTCTTACTTCCACATGACGTCATTAACAAGTTGCAAGGAGCTATAGCAAAATTTTGGTGGAGCTCAAAGGCTAATAACCATGGAATTCACTGGCTTGCGATGGACAAGATATGTACTCCCCTGCAAAAAGGCGGCCTCGGTTTTAGGGACTTAAAGAATTCTAACTTAGCCCTGCTGGCCAAAAAAGTTATGGAGAATCATCCAATACCCGTCATCTCTTCTAGCGCGAGTCTTAAAAGGCCGGTACTACAGATATTCAAATCCCTTGGAGGTAGAGAAATCGAATGCCCCCTCATACGGCTTGAGAAGTTTCATGGCAGCAAAGAAACTACTTCAAACAGGGCTAAGGAAGACGATAAAATCAGGGTTTAACACCAAGGTTTGGACTGACCCTTGGATCCCGGTAATTCCGGCGAGACCAGAAAAAGTGTGGAAGGAACACGTGACCCCCATCTTTACGTTAATCATTTAATTGATTTCGAAACAAAAAAATGGAAGGAAGAAAAGCTAAGAGAGGTAATCGGCCCTGAAGATATCCCCTTAATCATGAGCCTGAAACCAACGCGCACTTTCGACATAGACGGATACTGCTGGGTATATTCAAAATCGGGGAACTACACGGTCAAAACGGGATACGAGGTAGCCTGCGACATAACCACAGAAAACCAACCGGAGGTCTTGACGGAACCAAGCACAACTATTCTAAAGAGTAGGGTCTGGAAAACTAAAACATCAAGAAAAATCAAACACCTGCTCTGTCAGACAGTCTCGGGCTGCATTGCTACTTGTGGCCGTTTAGTTGATCGTCATTGTGGTGTAGACCACTCATGTCCGATATGTGGTGCAGACGATGAATCGATAAACCAGTTATTCTTTATGTGCCCTCCAACCTTACAGACATGGGCAATCTCTCCAATTCCAAACATTCCGGACTGCTTTCTGTGCGAAGCTATTTACAGCAATATGAATCATTTATTAACACAGGCGGAGAAACAAGTACAAGGTGAGAATAACTACAAGCTATTTCCATGGATCATGTGGTACATATGGAAAGTGCATAATGAGAAAGCCTTTAACGGGAAAGAAGTCTCCTCCATAGATACGCTTGAAATAGCAATTCAGGAAGAACAAAGTTGGAGAGTAGCCAATTTAATGATTAGTGCAGGCGAGAACCTTGTCCCCCAAACATCGGAAACAAACACAACGGACTCCTCAGGTGGAGAAGAATGTTGTCAAGTAGATGCATCATGGGGAAACAAGGATCAACAATTCGGCAGTGGTTTTATACTACTTAAGGATGGCGAGACCCAGCTGTTGGGCTCAACTGCAGGTAATCTGGTACCCTCCCCTCTCCACGCAGAGTTTGATTCACTTCTATGGGCAATGAAAACAATCCAGCTTCAAGGATTTGAAAAGATGCACTTCAAGACAGATTGTCTATAATTGATTAAAATTATTGAAGGAGATGAAGATTAGTTGATCCTAGTATCGGAATTAGAAGAATTTAAGCATTTGTGCTCCTTATTTACTGATTTCACTTTATCATGTATCCCGTACTCTGAACTTCCGAGCAGATGCCTTAGCTAAAGAGGCTCGATCTCGTGGTTTCATATTCACACATGTAAACTCCCTGGTCCCAAATTAGATAGTCAATCAGGCTAACTTGTTTGAACCAGGAATTTAATAAAAAGGATTAAGTTGCTGTCAACAAAAAAAAAAAAAAAAACTGATAACCAAATAAATGAAAATGAATCTTTATACATCATTTTTTATTTTTCTCTATTGTAAAATTAAAGAATTATAGAACTAGACTATTCTTTATCAAATCTGGAAAGAAACAAAATATATTTATTTATTTTCTTTTTTAATTTCATTCTCAGTCATTCTTATTACTAGGTATATAACTCGCGCTACGCGCAAGTCTCTATTAATATTTTGGTTTATATTTTTAGCTACTATCTTTAAAATTATTAAAAATTATATATATATTTATAGAAATTTTTATTTATATAAGAGAATTTAATATATAATGTGTAATTTATCCTATTTTTATTTATAAATTTTAAAAAACTATCAGGTAAAATAATAACAATGACACCTATCGAATTATCCAAATTTGATGTATATATACATTTGATTTAGAGAAATATAATCTTGCTAAGATTTTGGTATTATTTTCTGTTTTCATAGAATTTCTATAGTTCTTTTTTTTTTGAAGATTTATGTGTAAAAATATTTAGTTTTTTTTATTGAAAGTCGTATTGATGTTGTGTACCACTGTATATATAATCCATGATTCATGTTGATTTGCATTTAATTTTGTTAGGAAGCTGTAATGATTAGACAAAACCATTTTTTTCCTTCTCCATCATGTCTTCCTAGAGTTTTATGTTATATTTTTATTCAATTTTTATTGTTTTAATTGTTAAAACGAGTTGTTGTATATATTTTTAAATTGATAATTGATAATGGTTATTTTTTTTATACATGTATTGTTAATTTTTTTATTTAACTTTTAAATTTTTAAACCATATTAATATTTTTTTATTTAAAAAATATGTTGATTTGGATCAATCAGATTGAATTTACTTTTTTTGTTGGACATAATTTGTTAAATTAACTTTTAATGTTTTAATTATACTTAGTAATTTTTTGGTTTGATTTAAAAGCTGATGTGGACCAATTAAATCAAGTTTTTCCGTCCTAATCATACTTAATATTTTTTTATTTAATGAATATGTCCATGTGGACCAATCAGATCGAATTTTTTAATCTCATATGAACGCTCTCAATACACTATGCCATTTTTTTTTTATTCTTTTCTTTTTCATTTTTATTGTTTACCTGTTAGAGCTTTAGTGTAACCCTAATTTATCTCCTCTACCTATCTCTCTATGGAAGATTATACAAAGCAATTCGGAAGTGTACTAAAGACCGCCGTCTTCTGGGTTGCCAAATACCTGAAGATAGCAGCGTTATTGCTGTATCGCAGAAGATTAGATCGGCTCTTAAGGAAAAGAACTGTCTTGGTACGGTGACCATCTACGCTTATGGTGATAAGGAGCAGATCCAGAATCGCCTTAAATCCGACGCAAGGTTGCAAGTAAGAAAGCCAGGTGAAAGCATTGAGGAACTGGATTATCGAGGTACGGCAAAAATCTTTTTCCAAGGATGACCTGAACTCATCCGAGATCATGCTCAATCACATACCCGCAGGAGGAAAAGATGCGAGGCTTCAGAAATTTTTAATCGACTTGTTTTGATAATCCCACACCAGCAGATCTGATGATAATCCTGGAAGACGTCTCAACACACGACTCTCAGTTTATTAGCACTCTTCATCATTTGCCGTGTTACAATATTATGTTAGTACAGCCGAGAGACGCACCAGACGAACAGCTGTTTAGTGCTGTATATGAAAAGTTCCTTTGGGAAAGCCTATCTGAAGGTGGAAAATTCGACAACATCCTCGAACCCTCAAGTGCCTCAACACGAGAAGGAGTTGTTGTTGACGATGACAAGCCTATCATCGGGTTCTTTCTTGCTGGAGCTGTAGCCGGAATAGCGTTAGGTTTGATTGTCCTCTCAAAGATGTGTCGGCTCAACCAAATATCTCACTGATGCTTCTTCCTTTTGTTGCTATATGTCTCTGCTAAACCTTAGGTATCATTCAGTTTTATGTTTTGCTTACTTTCTTTGTGCATTGTTGCTTGCTTTTGTCATAAGTCTCTGTCTCTCTCACCCGTGCTAGGTCACGTAACGCACAACTCTTCCGCTATGATCTTTCTCGTAGCACATAAGCCAAACACCTTCATATGCTTTATGCATATCCACCGTCAATCCCAAATCGATTTAAGGTCAACTCGTTTACGAGTTCTTTAAGTTATATGTATGCTTCTTTTAGCACCAAGTTGATGCTACCAAACGATGAAAATCGTTCCACATTCCACAGACATGTGCTTGAGGTGCTTTCATCCGCCATCAAATATAGGCACATCCTTACATCCATCTAACGGCATGGTTCAAGCACAATTCATTCAATCTCAAACCGCCTTCACTCTATCACCGACTTGAGCTTGAGGGGGCGTATTATGGAAAGAATATCATCACATGACATCTCCTATAATCACTCAATCATATATTCTTCTCACTAATTATATGATTCTCTCATTTATTATATGATTCATGTAGCTATACTATATATAGTCTCATTTATACGATATCACTTAATACAATCTATTTTACAATCGTTAATAACCACCTCCTGACTAAAAGGTACTTCATCTCCCAAAATGTCATCGTTTGTCATCTTCTTCACTTTCTCCTCATCCTCCTAATTGTATTTATTTCTTTTCCTTTGTTCTTCGGAGATCTCTCTTCTGTCTTCGAGATGTCTCTTACGGTAAAAAGAACAAGTCCCTCCTGCTTCTTCTGAGTACATCGTAGCATTCATTCTAGAACGGCAAAAGAAACCAAAACACCGAGTTCTTTGTCCTGGCTGATTTCTCTAAGCAAGAAAAACCGGACTTGGTGGAGTAATCAGAATCTTGTCGGATCCCGTTTGATGCGTCAAGGAGACTGAAATTGCGATCGAAAGTTTGTAACCCTAAGTTGCGAACAAGGAAGAGAGATAGATACTGAAATAGTGAAATGTATAGTCGTGGGAAGGAAGTCTAGGGCGCCTTTTTATTGCGTCAAATTATAACCATGTGATCGTTGAGTCGGGCCACAATTCTGGGCTTTTGTGGCCCACATATCTACTTTACTTTCTATTCGTTTTTGTGGTATAAATATATATTCTACTAATCGTAGCCAAATATCTCTAATCTATCCACATCAACAATTTTTTAATTTTCTTAATAGATTTTCAAAATTAATTTTTATGAATTTTTATATATTGTATATATATAAATTTTACAAACAACAAAAACTATGAACAATCTAACTTTTTTTATTAGACAAACTTCTCTCCATCTAAACAAACTTCAGCAATTGTTTTTCTTCAAAATAGGCTTTTAAATATTTTGATTTTTTATAGGCTTATATATTGGATATTCATTTTATAAACCTTCATATAATATTAATTTAAAATTAAAAAGAAATATTTATTTTACAAACTATAAAATTACAAATTTTTTATTTATGAAAAGATTTTGGAAGGCAAACATATACAAAAAATAATAGAAAAGCTTACTGACAATATTTATGAAGATTAAAAAAAAAACTTAGAAAAACTTATGTACAAAACTAAAATAAAATTATTTATGTAAAATAAATATTTATTTTTAAAACCGTAAAAAATACAAATTTTCTATGAAATAAAAAATGAAAACGTAATCATTATTAATATAAAAAAAAAAGAGAATGTGAAAAAAAAGTTAGAAAGTGAACAACGAAAGAACTTGCAGAGAATAGTTATAAAACTTTTTTTTTTTAAAGCTCAGAAAAAATAATGCATAAAACTAAAGTAAAATTAATTATATATACTTTACTATGTAAAATAAATTAAAGTTTTTCATGAATAAAGAAAAGTAAAGTGTTTAATTATATAGCATAAAAATTAATTTTATTTATACGAAGGAGAAAAAACAGCAAATACTTATCAATCATTTTTCTCAACGATGACAATATAAAATGATATTCGATGATTTTACTCATCAGTCGGATAATATATCACGGGTCAAGTTACTTTGAACATCTCATATTCTTATGGGCAATCTGAGGTGAAGGACGAGCGGCTGTTGATTTGGATAAGTAAAAGAAATGAGGAAAAGAGTGAAACAATTCCATACGAGCATGGATCGGTGGAGGAACGGCAAAAGATCCTTCTTTATGGTAATCTTTGTTCAGTTGCTGATTTTAGAAGGATTAAACGGTAAAATTCCCTCGTAGTAATGCCAACCATAGTTTCCTCCCTTAGTGATCATATCAAATTTTTCATGATTGTCCTGCAAAACTCAGAGCCATAAGAGCAAGAGTCTAAGGAACAAATGTTGGTTTTGAGGTTTATGCTCTTTCATTTGGGCGATTGAGTCTACTGTCTTTGGTCACAGTAGTCACATCAAGGCAAAAGTATTTTCAGAGGGGGGAGTAGGCAGATCACAGCAAGGCAACCGTATTTTCAGAGGGAGGGGTAGGCAGAGAATCTCAAAATCAAGAGGAGATTAAGCAGTACTAAGATGTTTCTTTGGAGTTTGGTTTCATTGAGACTAGCGCCATGCTCATATCGTTTATCATACTAGGAAAGTGGTTAGAGATCATGGCTAAAGGAAAAACATGTCAAGAGATCGCAAAGCTTATGAACTTGGCACCCGACACTGCGATATTGTTGACTTTGGACAAGTTAGGGAATGTGAGTGGTGAAGAAGAGATTGATGGTCGATTGATACAGAAGAATGACTTGATCAAGATAGTTCCTGCTGCTAAAGTTATGCAGATATTTTCATCACGGGTCAAGTTACCTGGAACATCTCATATTCTTATCGAGCAGCTGTTGATTTGGAAGTTGCTGCACAGCTCTTCATTCAGGAGCGCCGCTAGGTATCCATTGACGAGGTGTTTGACTTTGTGTTTACAGAATTTTGTATTACTGTTCATATGTTTATACTATCCAACTGTTTGTTGCAAGGTATAAGCCACAGCTGAATCTTTTTGTTTTGTTATTTGTGTCTAAGCTTCAAATCAGTAGCAGTTTTGATCGACATCACTCACATGATGAGTCTATCCAACTCATTGTTCTGCTTGCCAACATAACTTCTTATATCACTTTCTCCATTCTCTCCACCGTTTCCTTCAGCCCCAACAACGATGCAACACTTTCATCTTTACTTTCATCTTTAGTTTCATCATTACTTTCATCTTTAAGTGCCTTTTTTGCATCATCATCTACAACTCGAGCTGCCAAGTCAATATCATAGAGATCTTTCCACCATATCTTTCTCCCTTTTCTGATTAGATGGTCTCGCCACATCTCAACAATCAGATCAATGAAGCCTATACCATCATCACAATCATCGCCTATGATGTGCTCCATCAAAGCTTTCTCATCAAAGTCAGGTTCCAAGATGCTTATGATATCTTAAGAATATCAACAGAAAATAACAATCATAATCAAACTCATATCAAATACAAAAATAACCATATATAAGTATTATCTCTCACCTTGGTATTTCCAATCGCCTCGTTTATGTCTTCTAATGGATAACTTTTCATGGAAGTCTCCAAGAACTTGTGCTTGCACATCCTTGGATAGTCCTTCTCTATGGCAACCTCTACTCGAAACGTGCGTTTAAGCGCAGGAATACACTCAAACGCAAAAATCTACACATACAATTGCATTAAAATCGATTTAAAACAATTACAAAACCATCACAACTAACATCCAGAAAATGTCAATCGCTCTTTGTCTTTGACGATGCCTTTCTTGAATTTCTTCATCGCCCTCTTCATCTCCTCCATATAATCATCAAAAGTATAACGCCCGCATGGAAATGTCTTGCACAATGTCAAATCATCAACCACTTTAAGCAAGAATGGCTCTATGTTCCCTTTCACCTTAGATTCCGCTTTCAACACAGTGCATAAGAAAAACAGGACAGCCATCTTCTTCTTATCTAAGCCGCTCGTCAATGACTGCGTTTTCTCTTCCACATCTTCGATTCTTATATTGTCCTTCCTTCCAAAAATCCTTTGCACAAACTTAAAATCGCCTTTTTTCTTATCCCTCAAGTCATCATATACCCTCGGGTAGTGGTGCCAGTCCAACCCACTTAACAGAGCATGTTCCCTAATGGAATATCTGATCGGTACTCCATTAACCACAAACCAGAACTCCTTCTCTGAATCCGTACAAGCTTGATGAAGTAGCAACATCCACAAACCCATAGGCTTTCGGTTTGGCTCCTCCTCCATATGGAAAATATGCTTGAATTGAGGATGTCTTGTGAACCATGTCGATTCATTTTTCAGCTTCTTTATCATAGACACTGTCTTCACGACAGTACATCTCGATCATATCTTACATACTCTGGTATATTGATCTGGAGTGAAGTAGAACTTCTCTGGTTGCAATGGTGGCGTTTCATCCTCTTCATCCTACAAATTCAAACACAGGTTTAATGAACAACTTAATTCTTAGTCAAACCTAGAAAACGCAGTTGAACCTAAGAAACTTAGTCGAACCTAGGAAACGCAGTTGAACCTGGAAACGAAGTTAGACCTATTCAGACATAGTCGAACCTATTCAAAAGTAGTTGAACTTATTAAGACGAAGTTGAACCTAGGAAACAAAGTTGAACCTATTCAGATGTAGTTCATCCTGTTGTGACGAAGTTAAACCTATTCAGACGTAGTCGAACCTATTGAGACGAAATTAAACTAATATACTACTTAGTTCTCCTAATTGTTCACACATCACTAAATCATCCTAACATATTTTCATCCATTCTCCAATATCAATCTCAATTCCAAGGTAAGTAAAAATGCATAAGACTTGTAAATAATACCTCTTTCTCAAGACCAGCTTCTTTTTCTTGCTCTTCCTCGAGATGAAGCTCTTTTTCTTGGACTTCTTCGTGAGTAAGCTCTTGGGGAGCAGAATTTGATGGTTCTCCTTCAAACAATACCATAGCTAAATCAATGTTCATCTCTCCTGGAGTTTGTGCGGCTTCTATTGGTGCTTCTGGGGTTGGTGAAGCCCTTGTTTCTGTGTCCAATGCAGCTCTTTCTATTTCTGATTCTCCTTCTGTGGTTGCTGCGACAGTTTCAGAAGGAGGAGAGTTCGGAGGAGGAACGTCTAGTGCAGCTCCTTCTGTGGTTGCTGCGATGGTTTCAGGAGGAGGAGAGTTCAGAGGAGGAATGTCTAGTGCAGCTCCTTCTGTGGTAGCTGCGGCGGTTTCAGGAGGAGGAGAGTCCGGTGCAGCTCCTTTTGTTTCTGTTGCTGCGACAGTTTCAGGAGGAGGACAATTCCGAGAAGGAACAGAAGGAACGTCCACTGCAGCTCCATTTGTTTCTTTTGCTGCGACGGTTTCATGAGGAGGAGAGTTTGGAGGAGGAACGTCCCCTGCAGTGGTTGCTGCGACGGTTTCAGGAGGAGAGGCGTCCACTTCAGGAGTAGCGGTTTCTAATTCTTTTGAAGAGGTTTCTCCTTCGTTTTCATTCTTCTTTCTTCGACCTACACCTCTTCCTGTCCTGTATTTACTGCCTCTCACCCAAACTATCTCTGACAATTAAATGATCAAACCAACATTAATAGATGAATCCCAATTCAACGACAAGAGGAGAAGAACGGAAGATATCAAAGTTTGGAGGCTTACCTAGAAATCAAACTCTCTATAGGAAGAGAAGAGATGCAGATGAGAAGAAGAATCAAACAAGTGATGCGGAGGAGAAGACGAATCGGTAAGGAGTCGATGAGGAGGAGAACATAGTGAAGACGAAACAGAGAGGAGCAAAAGAAGAGAGGCAGAGAAGTGATCTGATTTAGAAAATGAATCGGAGAGGAGGCGATGATGAGGAGAAGAAGCGAGAAGAGGAATCGAAGAGAGTACTCAATCGGAGAGGAGGTGATGTGGACGAGAAGTAGCGAGAAGAGGAATCGGAAAGGAGGAGACGATGCGGAGGAGCCGATTTACAGTGGTGTAAAATCGAAGACAATCAACTAGGGTTATTTTTGTGTTGGAATCGGGTTTGGAATTGGATAAAAACCCGAATGAAATTGTAATTTCTTAGATTTTTGAAGGACAAAATTGAATTTACACACTTTTAATATTAAAAATAAATAGAAAAGAAATTAACTTTTATAAGAATGATATATGAGATTGAATTTTGGTCAATAATGGTATTCCGGCCATTGAGCAAACGCAATGATGCGGCTTAATTTATGAGAAGGGTCGAGCCTGTCTTGATACTGTACTCAGCTATGGTACGCCTGCTGAGGAGCTGCTTGCCTTCAAACAACAGAGTATGCTTGTCCACTGGTGAGCCCCCCGTGACCATGTATCTTAGCCTTGACGTTTTCAATTATCTCGGTCCCTTCCACCTCTACTTTCACTGTTAACTACAACATAAATGGAAAATTTGAAATATAACCGTTAGGAAACGACAACGTATTAGTAGTTATTGCAGAAAAATTTAAAACCGAATCAGTTTAGCTAGTTTTCTAAGAATGCAGAACCGGTTTAATTACAACATAAATCGATTAAATTTGAAATATAACCGTCAAAAAATACATATTAAACATTTACTTCCAAATATTATTCCCACAGTTCTTCACAAATTTTCTTCCAAATTTGTTCTTTATTTTTTTTGGTTTAAATGTTAGCTTTTCTTTTCTTCTTTTTCTTCTGATGAATTCTCTCGATCAAATCTTTGAGGAGTTGTCAAAATCGGAGGTCCTCTGTAAATCTTGAATTTGTTTGAGGATTTCTAAAGTTTCGTGTAATCTTTTTTCCTTTTTGTTTGTAGTGATCGAAAGCTTGATTCCGCCTGAAATCGATTTGGGTTTTTCGCTTGTGGTCAAGGTATGTATCGTGTTTCTATGTTTCATGTAAATCATACTGCTGGCGATTTTGATTTCGTGTTATCAATTTTCCAATATTCCTCAGTTTTAATTTCTTTTTGCAGTGATCTTGGTTAGGGTTTTCTTTTTACCCTTTAATCGTTCTGAAGTCTCACTGAAACCGTCGTCGAGGTATGTGTTGTTGGTAATTTGTAAATGAATCGCATCTGCTAAGTTCTTTACCAAACCCTAGCTTGTTTATATCTGCCTCAATACATTCCGTTCGTTAATATTCTGTATGATTTAGAAAGTTTTTGATCCATATACATCTGTCAATGCAATGGAATTTTCTGGGCTTTTGTAATCTAATTGTTGTTTCATATTCAGTTGCTAAAGAGAATCCTCTGACCCTTGTTAAGGCCTTGAACACTCAAAATCGAATCATGGAACCATTGTGATCAAGTATGAGAGAGTAGTGAAACCTTCATTCAATGGCCCTGGATGTGTCTTTGATGAACTCGATAACTAGTTTAAATGGTATCATTTTTATATCGGTTGTCACCTTTTCGACATTGTTTCATGTTCTTGGGTTCATTTATGACCTGTATAATCACCTCTTTCCTCTGCAGTTTGATGCAGATTTGGATCCAACCAAAGAAGGGTTGTTAGTAAACTCTGTAAGAATCAATATTCAAAAAGATTGTAAATTGGCGTGTGCACTTGAATCACTCGCCCGTTATTGAACTCTTCTTTTTTTCCTGTTTCAATAGGTTGTTCTTGGGATCAGCTCTTTCTTCATTGAACAAATGTGTCAGCAGATTGTGTGCACGAACATATGATATGGGCAGGAACAGCCTTAAACCATACTTTCATTCAGCTTATGTTTTGTTCTCAGTGTAGGTTTAGCTATAGGAGTGTTAAACCTCGCAATCTTTGTTCCCCAGGCAACCTCTTAAATTCATTTTCTTGTCTAATGTCTCACAAGCCCGTAGTTAGTTGGTGTCTGAACATGGTTTTTGGTTTGAACAGATTATAGTGATGCTATGAACATTTCCCTTCAGTTAGTTAGCCTCCAGTTTTCCTAATCGTTCAGACTTTAACTTTTGCAGTGATCTCTTCCGGTTTTGCTTTGAAGCTAGACTCTGCATAAAGCCGTCTATAAGGTAAAATTCTCTGTCTATGTTAAAAGTTTCCTGTTCTGTTTATGTTTTTTCCGAATTTTTCTCTTTGAGAATGGATTCGAGCTTGAAGAAACACATAAGATCAGTTCTCCACTCAGTGAGATGTCTTTCAACTGGTTTTGTTTTTGTTTCAACAACAAAATTACTCTGTTAACAAGATTTCAGAGCCTTTTGTTTTTTTTTTTTGGTTTTTATCAAACCCAAGAGATTAGATAGACATTCCTCTAATGTTCTATCAATTCTTGTTCTTGTTTCGGGATATTGTTTTGGTTTTGTTTTGATGTTTTTGTTTTTCAATTCAAACCCAAAAAAGATCATATATGCAGACACTAATCTAATAGTGTTCTGTGAGATTCTTATTTGGGAACATTGTCCCGCTGCCTCTAAAAGACAACGTAAACCATCACCTTAGCAAGATTATTAACTGGACCGATAATATGGGTTGGTAGTGCATGTCTAAGGAAGGATGTTAGGGGATGGCAAATAAGACCAAACGGCTTAAAAGTCTTCAGACAAAAGACTACAAATGGGAAATAGATCCTTAACTTTTCTACACCCACGGCTTAAGAAAATCTGTGTTCAATTATTTGGATGGAAATAACGACCAAATGCTTGATGTAATGTAGTTAAACCAACGACTTAACAAAGTCTCAAGACAGAGACTACAAATTGAAAGCAGATTCCTTACTACCAACGGCTTACAAAAGTCTTTAGACAAAGACAATGGATCGGTTATAAGACTTGCTGGATGTAATCATGTAAAACACTACCCACGGCTTAGAAAAAAATACTTAAAGAAAGACAAAATGTTGGTTTTAGAAATGCTGGATGGGAAACAAAATGACCAGCGGCTTAGAACATCTCCTTAGAGAAAGACTATGAACCTATTTGGATGGGGAAAAAAAACGACCAAACGGCTTAAAGAAGTCTTAAGACAAAGGCTTATGATCCGAGAACTACTTATGTTCGATAACTACCAACGGCTTAGAGAAGAAGTCTTAAGACAAAGACAGACGAGAACAGATTCTTTGATATACCACTCCCGGCTTACAAAAGTCTTGATCGTCTAAGACGACCAAACGGCTTAAATAAGTCTTGAGACAAAGACAAGGAATCGAAAAACACCAACGGCTTAAAGAAATCTTGAGACAAAGGCTTATAAAGGTTTGCTTTCAGTTTGTTGGATGGATATAACGACCAATAGCTGATAAAAAGTTGGTTTTCCACTTGCTGGATGGAATTAACGACCAGGGACTGAAAAAAAACTCTAAAGACAAGGACTGAAACGAAGACAAATGGCTTTGAAGTATTTGAAGACAGAGATTGTGTGGGGTAAACGACTAAAGGTTGGTATAGGTCAAGAAAAAGGCTACGAATCAAAGATAACACTCAAGGTTCTTTTAACACAGCCAAGCCTAAAGAAGTCTTAAGACAGAGACTATAAATCAGAGAAACTGATTGATTACTTTTACCACAAGGATTCAAAAGTCATTCTTAGACAATGATTTGAAAAGAACCGACCAAAACGGCTTATACAGGTCTCACTCAAAACAAAGATTATGACTGGAAAAGACTATAGATGGAGAAACAACCCAAGGCTTAAATAAGTCTCATGACTTAGATCCCACGGCTTAAAGAAGAAAAAGACTTTCAGTTTGTTGGATAGAACGACCCATGGCTGAATAAGGTTTTAAGACAAAGACTGAGACGGAAACAGAGTCTTTTATGATGACCAACGGCTTAAAGAAGTCTCAAGACAAAGACTATATAAATCACAGAAACAAGGCTTTAAAAGACAATGGAGTACTGTATATGACTTGGAAAAAAACACCAACGGCTTACAAAGGTCAAGACAAAAACTATGTCTGGAAAACAGATATCTTTACTTTTAACTGTCTCGGCTTAGAAATGTCTTTAGACAGAGACTACGGATGAAAAAAAAACAACCCGAGGCTTACGCTTACAGAAGTCATTAGATAAAAACTATCTTTTGCTTCGTTGGATGGAAAATACAATCAACGCCTTCAAAGACTATATGAATCAAAAACCGATTGTTCACATTAACTCAAAGCATCTTTGTGAAGTAATTAAAAGACTAATCATTTCTGTTTTTTGTTGTTGTCAGGTATGTGCTTCGGAAGGTGCTCTTAGGGGATTTCAAGTGTTGCTGGTTTCTGTGACAGGTATGTGCTTTTCAAACTTGCTTATAATTAGTTTATGAAATTCACAAGTGTGAGAAACGTGTGTGAACTGTGAAGTAAAGACTAATTTTTATTTCCATAGGACAGGTGCTTGAATAAACATCCAAAATTTTAGGAGATTTATACATGTTAGCATACTTTAAAGCCTAATGTGCCCATTGACTTCTCTATGGGTTCTTCCCAATCATGAGAATTCAAACACATACATGCATACATACATACAAATTTGCAAACTTGTTTACTCATATATGCTTATATGCTTGCATCCTTCATTGTTTACTTGCTTTTTGTGATTTTTTGTTTTATTTTCTTGCTAACTTACTAGCTTCCTTCTTACTTTCTTCTTTTTTGCTTTCCTGTTTCTTTACTTGCTTTCTTGATTGCTTTTTTTGATTTGTTGTTATTTCCCTGGTTCCTTGCGTGCTTGCTTTCTTCGTTGATTGCTTAAATGCGTGCTTCCTTGATTCGTGTTCAGCTTCTTCTTTTTTTCCAAACCTTAGCGATCATTCCAAACATACATTATGACATCCTCACGATCTTACAGTTAAATTTGGTTCTGTTCTGATAAATTCTTACATTGATGATTATTGTTTACTTTTGATGAATTTTACCATTTGACTTGAGTTTTTACAAAACAAATAATTGAAAATAACTTTGTTAATAGTAGTGTCTGTCACTTCGTCTAAACAGAATACATTTTCACTTGGTCTCTTTGTCTTACCAGAGTCGATTGTCACTTGGTCTTAAAAGAATTGATTTTCACTAGGAATGCTATTGAATTATTGGTGTATCTATTTAGAATGTGCAATTAATGATCTTGCTTGATTTTCCTACCATGCTTTTTGTTTTAATAACACTTTTGTGGCTGGTGTTAAAATCAAGAAATTAGCTCTTTTCCAATATCCCGTTTGCTAATAAGTGTTTGACTCTCTAGTAGAGATATTTACGTACAAAATCCAGCTTTCTGTTTGTTACTAGTCGAAGTAGCACATTGATCATGGTTACTATCATAGAAGAGTTTGTAATGTGATTATGATCAGAGTTTCTTAGTCCATATTCCTTATTACTGCAGGTAAATCCAGTTGTAATCTTTCAATAATATATATATATATATGTATATCTTGCACTTATGGTCTTGTTGTTTTTATTCCATACGTATCCTTTCAAAAGAAAATCATCATTGTATATTTGTTTGTTGAAAAATGGACAATTTAAATCTTAATGTTAGGTTTGTTGTTAAATAATGTATACTGTATTTTTAGGCTTTTGATATTACGAGATTTGTGAGGTGAACAATTCTTGCATTTTGGTTGCTTGTCATTATTGCTCATTATTTGTTATGATCGTTTATGATCTTACTATTTTTTGGTACGGTCGAATGATAAATTGATTGTAATTTCTTGCATGTTTAATCCTAATTTGTATACACTTCTACCTATGTACTGTATATATGATTGGTATGAATATACATATGTGTAGCATAAGGTTTTAAAATATATATTTGAAAATATTGAGATTATTTGTGTAAGTCGTACGTGAGGCCATATAAGATAACCATCCACTTTATCCTTTACTTCTTATATCACTTTCTCCATTCTCTCCATCGCTTCCTTCAGCCCTAACAACGATGCAACACTTTCATCTTTATTTTCATCTTTAGTTTCATCATTACTTTCATCTTTAAGTGCTTTTTTCGCATCTTCATCTACAACTCAAGCTGCCAAGTCGATATCATAGAAATCTTTCCACCATATCTTCCTCCCTTTTCTGATTAGATGGTCTCGCTACATTTCAACAATCGGATCAATGAAGCCTATACCATCATCACAATCATCGCCTATGATGTGCTCCATCAAAACTTTCTCATTAGAGTCAGGTTCCAAGATGCTTATGATATCCTAAGAATATCAACAGAAAATAACAATCAAAATCAAACTCATGTCAATGGATTCCATATGTAAAGCTGCATGAAGCTAGAAGGGACTTTGATGAGAGATATAGGATTGATACCTGTGCTCTCTGGTCACGCTTCTTGCAATCTCTCCTGCCATTCAGTTGCTTTCATCGACAATGTGATTCAAACTCTAACATTCCAGAGAATGAAGATGATGGTAGATTTGATCAATTATCTCATGAAACTGAGGGAATAGATAAAAGGGGATAGCATGACTTCTCTTAGTTGCTCCGATGAAGATTCTAGAATGATATTTTTCTGTTTCATGGTGGCTAGCGACTCTACTGCCTACAGTAAACTTAATATCTCAGCTTCACAGGTAGTGGGAATTGCCGAATATGCATATCTACTGTGAAGTAGGATTTCGCCTATATGATCACGAACCAGCCAAGCAACTCCACAATTCCTATTTGGCAATATCCAAGAAGCATCAAAGTTGTATTTCAGCATACCTGATGGAGGCTTTTCCCATTTGCTAATAGTGGGGGCGCTATTATAGGTCTCTGACATAGATACTCCATTACAGCGCAGCCAGCCATCCGCTTCATCAAGAGCCTTAGAGATAATAACAGCTGCATCAACTTTTACATTCTCAAAAACCAATTTATTCCGTGTTTTCCATAGTTGCCATAGTATCCAAGGGTATGCTAATCTGATTCTTTTGGGGATTTCTCTTCTCCAACTAGTAGAGACTAGGTAATGCAGATTCAAGAAAACAGAGTTAGGGGAGAGACCTTGTGGTGGAAGAGGGAAGTTCGAGATCTCCCATGTAGCTTTTACAATCGAACACCCAAAAAGCACATGACATATTGATTCCGTGTGGAGCTGACATGCCTTACAAGTGCTATCAATATGAATTTGTCTCGACTGAAGTCTCTCTTTTACCGCCAAAGCTCCTGATAGTGCTTAAGCTTAGGAGGAGCTTGAATCTTCCAAAGGTTAGACCATAACTGTTCCTCTATTGTAGTCAGAGTAGATTGGTGGTGATGTTGTTGATCTAGTATGTTCTCCAGAAGTCTGTACCCACTTTGCGCTATGTATTGTCCGTCTTTGGTGAAACCCCAAATTAGCTTATCTTGTCGCGTGAGGTCTGGATTAATAAGTAGGATCCTTTCAACATCTTGATGGGAGAAGGCTTGTCGAAGTCTCATTATATTCCACCTTGCAGTAGGTCCATCAATAAGATCCGAGACTTTGAGAGAGAGATTAATAGCACTGTCTTGTATATATATTGGGTGTCTTGGTAATCCATCAATTAGCCAATTAGTTGCCCAGACATTCGTATTTTGACCATTACCAATAGCTGTAACTAGACCCTGTTTCAACAGGTCACGCCCATGCAAGATGCTTCGCCAAGCACATGAAGGTCTGGTTCCCATACCACATTCCAGGAAGGAGTTGTTTCTAAAGTAGCAGTGTTTTAATATCCTGGCCAGTAGAGAATCCGAGTGGTCCCATAAACGCTAAGCTTGCTTAGTCAAGAGGGCTTGGTGGAAGCGTTCAATATCACAGAAGCCGAGGCCACCTTTTCCCTTAGCTTTGCATAGCTTCTTCTAAGCTACCCAGGGAATTTTGTTCCTCCTATCCCCGCTGCTCCACCAAAACTTTATCATAATGCTCGTTAGCTTTTCACATAGACTCTTCGGAAGTTTAAAACACTGCATAGTGAAAACTAGCAATGCAAAACCAACTGCTTTCAGTAATATCTCCTTTCCTCCTTGAAAGAGGGCCTTAGCAAACCATCCATGAACCCTGTTTTTCAGCTTTTCGTGTATGAAGTTCAGCATTTTGATCTTTGAACCACTGAAACATTCAGGTAATCCCAAATATGAGCCTTGTCCACCTTCTTTATCTATTCCCAAGGCCACCTTGATCAAATCTTTGCCCACCTCTCCCATCTTCACACCAAAAATGATTGAGGATTTCTCTTTGTTGATAACTTGGTCAGATGCATCCCCGTAGAGTTTGAGACATCTAGTTATCTCTGATGCTTCTTCTGTTGACGCTTTATACGTTAGTAGACTGTCGTCAGCAAAGAGGAGATGGTGTACACTAGGTCCATTAGTAGCCAGGCATATACCATGAAGTCTTCCTTGGCTTTCTGAGTGACTGAGGCAACTTACTAATGCTTTGGCGCAGAGTATAAAGAGAAACGGAGACAAAGGGTCTCCTTGTCTAATGCCCCTCTCCGGCCTTATAAAACCATGCGTTCTACCATTCAGGAGAATGGAATAGGTAACTGTACTCACACAAGACATGATCCATTTAATCCATTTATGGTCGAAGCCCATCTTCTCCAGCAAGATTTCAAGGAAGCACCATTCAACCCTATCAAAGGCCTTGGACATATCGGTTTTTATCACCAGAAATTGAGCATCAACCCGCGGGTTTGTTCTCAGTCCATGTACCATCTCGTGGGCAATGAGGATATTATCCGTAATTAGCCTTCCAGCAACGAAGGCTCCCTGAGTGTCTGAGATGATTTCTGGGAGGATACCTTTAAATCTCTCACATAGTATCTTCGAGATGATCTTGTATTGCACAGAACAGAGGCTGATAGGTCTCATATCTTGCATCTTAGTGGGGTTTAGGATTTTTGGTATGAGACAGAGTTGTATATGGTTCCAACCCGAAGGAATAATCGCAGAAGAAAAAAAACTATGTACTTCAGAATAACTGATGGACCTACTATGTGCCAGAATCGCTGGTAGAATATCCCCGTGAACCCATCTTCCTCTGGGGTGCTTGTGCTTTTAACACTGAAGGCCACTTTTTTAATTTCCTCCTTAAATATTGGTGTTGTAAGGGAAGCATTCATCTCTGGCGTGACTTTACCCACAAATCTTTCAAAGAGATCTTCCATATCGAAGGGGTTAGAGCTTAGGAATAAATTCCTGAAGTAGTTAACAGCAATATTACCCTTGGAGTCTTTCTGAAATTGCTCTCTTCCCAGATCATCCAGCAACATGATAATGCGATTCTTAATCCTTCTCCCTTTAACACAATTGTGAAGGTATCTTGTATTTTTATCACCGGACTTCAGCCATTGTTCTTTGCTTTTCTGTTGCCAAAAGATCTCTTCCTCACGATAGGCTTCTGCAAGAGCTCTTTTAGCATTCTGCATCAGGTGCCTGCTAGGGAACTCTTTTTGTACCTCACATTCCAGAGCATGTCGTAAGCGTAAAATACGATCATGGGAGAGATTTCCTGTTTTCTTCTTTTTCGCAAGTTCTTTACGACAGCGGGAAATACGGTCTATCAGCGGGCAAGTTTCATCTGTCAAGCAATCGTCCAACCAAATCTTATAACCTCCTCGATACCTTCCTTTTGAAGCATCCGTTTATCAAAGAAAAATCTGCCTCGATTTGAATCATCCCCTTCTAAGGCGAAGCAGACTCTTATTGGTCTATGGTCAGATGCTAGACGATCCAGATATTCTGTGAGGGTTCGAGAGAATAGTTGGTACTACTGATCATTGCCAAAGCATCTATCCAGTCGACATTGTATCCAGACATCATCTCTCCAGCCGGCCCAGGAGAAGGAGTTCCCTGAACTTCTACATTCCTTTAACTTGCAGTTCTCAACCAAATTCCTAAAATTCCAAAAAGTGGATTCATGACGCCGTGGACCTCCAAGTTTCTCTGTATTATCCATGAGCTCGTTGAAATCCCCTACTAGAAGCCATGCATCATCTCTCCCAATCCCAATATCAATTAATCGTTCCCACACTTCCCTTCTTCTAGCGCGTACATGATCTCCATAAACGCAGGTTAGGAAGAAAATTGTAGAATCCATCGAAACTTTAAGGTCTATGATTCTCCTATCCATCGAAAGAACCTCAACCTTATAATTATCCTTCCACATCACAGCCAGACCTCCACTTAGACATAGAGGCTCTACTGTGATCATTTTATCATATCCAAAATCATTCTTCAGTCCCATAATAAACTCACTCTTCTGCTTAGTCTCTATAAGAACTAAAAAATCCTAGAAATATTTTCTACGTATCTCCCAGAGTCAACGAACTGTCTCGGTACTTCCTGCTCCTTGACAGTTCCAGCACATAACGCTCATTGGGATGGCAGCGGCTTCAAAACGGAAGCCACCGTAGATAGGGAGTTTTTTGGAGATTTTGATGAATGATCACCAACATTCATTTCTGCATTTCTCTTTGGATTAATCACACATGCTGTAATCGCATCTCTAGCCGAGGTCTCTACACCATTCTCCTGGTGCTTACCATCTTGTGACTATGTTGCTTGAGATGAGAGTTTAACCTTATTCCTCTTCCATTTGTTTGGTCTCCATCGAGGTTTCTTACCATCATCCCGAGCGCCGGCCAAGAAGGACTCCGAGGAGTATCCCATTCGGGAACCCGTAGCAGCAATCGGAGATGAGGAAGAAGAAACCTCTTGATAAGAGCTCTTGGAAGGATTTGTTTTTCTCCATCGTTTGAGAAACAGAGGCGGAAGAAGGTAACTCTGAAGTGATTTTTCTCTTAGCCGCTTGATTCTGCTCTTCAAATCCAAAAACATGACCTTTACCTTTGAGGAGATTATGAGTAGTTTGTGGCATCCTTGTTGATTGCTCCGCAAATGAAGGGTCCAGCGATTGTTCAACTCTTAATATACGGGCTTGCCGTTTAGTAGCATCACTATGCGAGACATATTGGATTGCCATTTGATGTTCTTCTGGCCGTAATCCGGAGAACAGGGGAGAAAAGCCCGGGGGTACAGAGCTACTTGCTACCACATTTATAGGTTGTGGCGGAGGTACGGAATGCACCGGTGCTTTCACGGGGCTACTGGTCTTAGTCTTGGTTGTCATCATTGTGTTCCGGCGATGAAGAAAGAGGCACGCCGGTCTTTCATGAGTCAACCTTTGACAATGGAAACATCACTTCTTAATCTTTTCGTACCCATACTCGATAAGGACTGAGCCTCCTTGTGGAAGGTTGAGGGTTTTGGTGTTGGACGTCGGGTCAGAGATTTTTAGGTTGATATGCGCACGTATATAGGCCTCATTCTGCGACACTGTAGGATCGTAGGCAATTTCATGGACAAAGTCTATCCGTTCAGCCAGCAAATGCATAGTTTCAACTCGGTAATAGTTAACCGGGATGTCTTCAATCATCTTGTTCATCGGTTGACAATCCGGATTCAGGAGACGTCCTAGCAGACTCATCGCATTTTCATCAAAAACCTTGAAGCATGGGCTATCAGGGAGCTCGATGGGGTCATCGTCTTGTAATGTCATCGCTACTTGAAGAGATTCCTCCATAAGATCAAAGTGACCAGCAATGACTGCACGGTTCCGACGTCGGAAAGTTAATATTCGCGGAAGGGAGACAACACAGAGGTTGGAAAATTTTCAATTAAGATTGCTGTATTCGCTCACAGATTTTACGGAATTCATATTGATTGATTGAATTAGGGTTCTTTTCGTTGAGAAAGGAAAGAGGATTCTGAGAGAAAGGGAAAGTGGAGCAACCGTAAAGGAAGGTGAGGAGATCTTCGATAGGAAAAAGGAATAGTGACAATAAATTCCAAACCGTCACAATTAATTGTCGGTAAAAGGAAGGATACACCACGAATCAAAAAAGGATGGAGAAGGAAAGAGCAAAGCCTCTAATACAATCAAAAGGATCTAAGCGAAAAAGGAGCCAAAGGGACCTTAAGATACGTTTATATATATATATATATATATATATATATATATATATATATATATATATATATATATATTTATTTTTCGACGATTGGCGAGTCAATTATGGAGATGCCGCCACTTTTGTTTACTAGAGATTCAGTCCCTAATTATGTTCAAATTATTTCATCGAATGCTATGTGTAATTATACATCAAAATTTTATTTTATGCATATCTATATTTTTATTAAAAGATTATTGTTATATGAATATCAAATGTTAATATATATCTTATGATAAATATAGAGTGTTATGTTGTATAATAAATGTTTACTTTACTTTATGTATCTCTATATTTATAAATGAAGGCATATATTATAATGTGAACATCTTATGTTGTATACTAAATGCTAAATCGTATTATATATGTTTACTTTATACTATGCATGCCTGTATTTTTTAACGAAGAATTATATATTTTTAAGCAAATATTTTATGTTTGTAGACATTTTGTAAGTTAAATATCTACGTTTAACAATTTTGATATAGTGTTAATTTTAAGATCTACCAATAAAAATAGATATTATTACAATGCTTACATAGTAAATTTATATTATAAACTAAGAACAAAGGCTGTCTTCCAAATGAAATAGAATCATTAGCAAGATACAACATACGAAAGCAGAAATTGATGATTAAACACACCGGTAGAGAATAAGTAGCTCGCTATATTTAAATATATGTATATTGAATTCTGATATAGATTGACTCACATTCCCAAATTGCAACTATATAAGTCACATAAACCCTTCCTTTTAAGTCAAACAATCAAAAACAAAAAGAGAAACTAGAAGAAGTTGAAAGCTTTTTTTCTTGTATCATCATATCAAAATGAACAATACCAACGAAACAAGAATAACAAAGATGAAAAGTCAAGATATTATGAAACCGGAACCAGACTCATAGGCATCACTAGAGCCGTTGAAGCAGTCGCGGGTCTACTCTCGTGGATTGGCTCGGACTCGGGCTCGGGCTCGGAGGAGAAAGTTCCGGAAGAGAAGATGATTAAGGCTCCTGGAAAATATGGTTATATTCTCAGGAAAGATTTCGAGAACAACGCCAAAGACTACTTCAAGGATTTACGTGGTAAGAAGTGAATATTTCTGAATGTGTATGTGAAATCTAAATTTCCGACACTGTATTAGTATGAGACTAAGTAATAATATGTTGCATGTGATAGATATGTCACGTGTATCGTGCTATGGTTATGGATCGGTATAAAACCGGTATCTCACTCTTGTTTAATTAAACCGCTATCGGCCTATTTCTTTTAACAAAACAAAGCATATCTTAAGCCATAAGATATCTCTAAACAATAGACAAGAAAAAAACGACTTTAGTCTAGTATAACTACAATATATAAGAAAATCATTCATGTTTTCGAAGTAAGAATAGAACAAAATGCTTTAAACTGTTTAAATCCCCTTTAGACATTACTATAAAGTTCATTCGTTTAGTATATGCATTGCTTATAAAACGAAACCAGCAGAGTAAGAAACTATCAAGTGGTGCAATGGAGATTTCTATCACGACGGTGAATGGAAAGAGTATAAACCTAGAAGTTGGCGATAGCTCGGACACAGTCGACCTCAAGATCCATGGAGCAACCCGTCGATTGATTCTTCGGTTTCGGTCTGGAATCGGATCCGGATTGGGATCTGAGTACATTAAATGGTATACACTGAATAAATAGGTTGAAGTGTTGTCACATTTTCAGCACCCATCAATGTCTTCTTTTGAACTAAAAAAAAAAAACACAAAAAAATCAAAATAAAATAGAAATGAGAAGAAAAATAAGAAGTGAAAGCTTTGTGGTCATATAAATATGGACAGCACCGAGAAAAAGACAACAACTATAAGAATTCGACATTCTGAATTAGGAGTCAAAGGTTGAAGGTCAAATAGTCAAGTCTCATCATAAATTTGGTGTTTAATCCACCAATTTGTAGAGCGAAAGGCTGATTTGTCATTCTCAAAAAAAATTTGATCTCTTCTGCCACTCTTCAATCTAATACCACTCTTATGCTACCTATTCAATTAAATGAAATGTGAAATTACAATCCGGTCTTTAGTGAAAAAATTGAAAATAACTGAAAAGGTAAATTAGTAAATAAGTGAAAGTAAAATAAAAAAGGTAAAAGTAATTAAATTTTTGAATAAAAAAAAACAAAAAAAAAACAAAATTGAATCTGAAAAAAAATCAAATTGAATGGCATTTCAGCCATTGATCCCAATTTTGAAGCTAAGCGTGACATACAGAAGAACAAGAACCCAGTGGATTATCCTGATCGGGTTTGTCAATGAAGACAAAGGATTGAGAACTAGGAAATGCGAGTATACGTGATTTGATATACAATGATAATGTCTACAAAAGAAAGATTTTCACAAAGGGTTCTCATAGGATCTATTCCACTTTTTCTTTATGCCCAAACATGTAGTAGTAATTTTCCTTTATCTATTTTTATTATCTTTCATTTCATAATTATCTGTTTAGTTTTTAGTTTTTAGATTTAGTCTTGTTTTTACCATTTAATCATTAACAAATATTTTTTAATAATTTGACTATAGTAACTATTAAATATACAAGTTATTTAAACCTTTTTTATTTTATCGGTTTATAGTTTTTTCATAATGTTATATACAGTGTTAAAATAAATTATTTTAGTTTTTTTACCAAAAAAAAAAAAAATTATTTTAGTATTTTTTTGTTATTACGAAAAACTATAATAGTACAGTGTTTTTTCTTATATAACTTGAAATAGTTGGATAACTAAGTTGGTTATTTTCTATATATTAAAGGTATATGATAAAATAACATTATAGCATATTTTTAAAAAAATCATCAACAAAATTAGATATATAATATATTTTTTTATTTTTAGATACCTTATATGGCCTCACGTACGACTTACACAAATAATCTCAATATTTTCACATATATATTTTAAAACCTTATGCTACACATATGTATATTCATACCAATCATATATACAGTACATAGGTAGAAGTGTATACAAATTAGGATTAAACATGCAAGAAATTACAATCAATTTATCATTCGACCGTACCAAAAAATAGTAAGATCATAATCGATCATAACAAATAATGAGCAATAATGACAAGCAACCAAAATGCAAGAATTGTTCACCTCACAAATCTCGTAATATCAAAAGCCTAAAAAATACAGTATACATTATTTAACAACAAACCTAACATTAAGATTTAAATTGTCCATTTTTCAACAAACAAATATACAATGATGATTTTCTTTTGAAAGGATACGTATGGAATAAAAACAACAAGACCATAAGTGCAAGATATACATATATATATATATATATATTATTGAAAGATTACAACTGGATTTACCTGCAGTAATAAGGAATATGGACTAAGAAACTCTGATCATAATCACATTACAAACTCTTCTATGATAGTAACTATGATCAATGTGCTACTTCGACTAGTAACAAACAGAAAGCTGGATTTTGTACGTAAATATCTCTACTAGAGAGTCAAACACTTATTAGCAAACGGGATATTGGAAAAGAGCTAATTTCTTGATTTTAACACCAGCCACAAAAGTGTTATTAAAACAAAAAGCATGGTAGGAAAATCAAGCAAGATCATTAATTGCACATTCTAAATAGATACACCAATAATTCAATAGCATTCCTAGTGAAAATCAATTCTTTTAAGACCAAGTGACAATCGACTCTGGTAAGACAAAGAGACCAAGTGAAAATGTATTCTGTTTAGACGAAGTGACAGACACTACTATTAACAAAGTTATTTTCAATTATTTGTTTTGTAAAAACTCAAGTCAAATGGTAAAATTCATCAAAAGTAAACAATAATCATCAATGTAAGAATTTATCAGAACAGAACCAAATTTAACTGTAAGATCGTGAGGATGTCATAATGTATGTTTGGAATGATCGCTAAGGTTTGGAAAAAAAGAAGAAGCTGAACACGAATCAAGGAAGCACGCATTTAAGCAATCAACGAAGAAAGCAAGCACGCAAGGAACCAGGGAAATAACAACAAATCAAAAAAAGCAATCAAGAAAGCAAGTAAAGAAACAGGAAAGCAAAAAGAAGAAAGTAAGAAGGAAGCTAGTAAGTTAGCAAGAAAATAAAACAAAAAATCACAAAAAGCAAGTAAACAATGAAGGATGCAAGCATATAAGCATATATGAGTAAACAAGTTTGCAAATTTGTATGTATGTATGCATGTATGTGTTTGAATTCTCAAATGATTGGGAAGAACCCATAGAGAAGTCAATGGGCACATTAGGCTTTAAAGTATGCTAACATGTATAAATCTCCTAAAATTTTGGATGTTTATTCAAGCACCTGTCCTATGGAAATAAAAATTAGTCTTTACTTCACAGTTCACACACGTTTCTCACACTTGTGAATTTCATAAACTAATTATAAGCAAGTTTGAAAAGCACATACCTGTCACAGAAACCAGCAACACTTGAAATCCCCTAAGAGCACCTTCCGAAGCACATACCTGACAACAACAAAAAACAGAAATGATTAGTCTTTTAATTACTTCACAAAGATGCTTTGAGTTAATGTGAACAATCGGTTTTTGATTCATATAGTCTTTGAAGGCGTTGATTGTATTTTCCATCCAACGAAGCAAAAGATAGTTTTTATCTAATGACTTCTGTAAGCGTAAGCCTCGGGTTGTTTTTTTTTCATCCGTAGTCTCTGTCTAAAGACATTTCTAAGCCGAGACAGTTAAAAGTAAAGATATCTGTTTTCCAGACATAGTTTTTGTCTTGACCTTTGTAAGCCGTTGGTGTTTTTTTCCAAGTCATATACAGTACTCCATTGTCTTTTAAAGCCTTGTTTCTGTGATTTATATAGTCTTTGTCTTGAGACTTCTTTAAGCCGTTGGTCATCATAAAAGACTCTGTTTCCGTCTCAGTCTTTGTCTTAAAACCTTATTCAGCCATGGGTCGTTCTATCCAACAAACTGAAAGTCTTTTTCTTCTTTAAGCCGTGGGATCTAAGTCATGAGACTTATTTAAGCCTTGGGTTGTTTCTCCATCTATAGTCTTTTCCAGTCATAATCTTTGTTTTGAGTGAGACCTGTATAAGCCGTTTTGGTCGGTTCTTTTCAAATCATTGTCTAAGAATGACTTTTGAATCCTTGTGGTAAAAGTAATCAATCAGTTTCTCTGATTTATAGTCTCTGTCTTAAGACTTCTTTAGGCTTGGCTGTGTTAAAAGAACCTTGAGTGTTATCTTTGATTCGTAGCCTTTTTCTTGACCTATACCAACCTTTAGTCGTTACCCCACACAATCTCTGTCTTCAAATACTTCAAAGCCATTTGTCTTCGTTTCAGTCCTTGTCTTTAGAGTTTTTTTTCAGTCCCTGGTCGTTAATTCCATCCAGCAAGTGGAAAACCAACTTTTTATCAGCTATTGGTCGTTATATCCATCCAACAAACTGAAAGCAAACCTTTATAAGCCTTTGTCTCAAGATTTCTTTAAGCCGTTGGTGTTTTTCGATTCCTTGTCTTTGTCTCAAGACTTATTTAAGCCGTTTGGTCGTCTTAGACGATCAAGACTTTTGTAAGCCGGGAGTGGTATATCAAAGAATCTGTTCTCGTCTGTCTTTGTCTTAAGACTTCTTCTCTAAGCCGTTGGTAGTTATCGAACATAAGTAGTTCTCGGATCATAAGCCTTTGTCTTAAGACTTCTTTAAGCCGTTTGGTCGTTTTTTTTCCCCATCCAAATAGGTTCATAGTCTTTCTCTAAGGAGATGTTCTAAGCCGCTGGTCATTTTGTTTCCCATCCAGCATTTCTAAAACCAACATTTTGTCTTTCTTTAAGTATTTTTTCTAAGCCGTGGGTAGTGTTTTACATGATTACATCCAGCAAGTCTTATAACCGATCCATTGTCTTTGTCTAAAGACTTTTGTAAGCCGTTGGTAGTAAGGAATCTGCTTTCAATTTGTAGTCTCTGTCTTGAGACTTTGTTAAGTCGTTGGTTTAACTACATTACATCAAGCATTTGGTCGTTATTTCCATCCAAATAATTGAACACAGATTTTCTTAAGCCGTGGGTGTAGAAAAGTTAAGGATCTATTTCCCATTTGTAGTCTTTTGTCTGAAGACTTTTAAGCCGTTTGGTCTTATTTGCCATCCCCTAACATCCTTCCTTAGACATGCACTACCAACCCATATTATCGGTCCAGTTAATAATCTTGCTAAGGTGATGGTTTACGTTGTCTTTTAGAGGCAGCGGGACAATGTTCCCAAATAAGAATCTCACAGAACACTATTAGATTAGTGTCTGCATATATGATCTTTTTTGGGTTTGAATTGAAAAACAAAAACATCAAAACAAAACCAAAACAATATCCCGAAACAAGAACAAGAATTGATAGAACATTAGAGGAATGTCTATCTAATCTCTTGGGTTTGATAAAAACCAAAAAAAAAACAAAAGGCTCTGAAATCTTGTTAACAGAGTAATTTTGTTGTTGAAACAAAAACAAAACCAGTTGAAAGACATCTCACTGAGTGGAGAACTGATCTTATGTGTTTCTTCAAGCTCGAATCCATTCTCAAAGAGAAAAAAATTCGGAAAAAACATAAACAGAACAGGAAACTTTTAACATAGACAGAGAATTTTACCTTATAGACGGCTTTATGCAGAGTCTAGCTTCAAAGCAAAACCGGAAGAGATCACTGCAAAAGTTAAAGTCTGAACGATTAGGAAAACTGGAGGCTAACTAACTGAAGGGAAATGTTCATAGCATCACTATAATCTGTTCAAACCAAAAACCATGTTCAGACACCAACTAACTACGGGCTTGTGAGACATTAGACAAGAAAATGAATTTAAGAGGTTGCCTGGGGAACAAAGATTGCGAGGTTTAACACTCCTATAGCTAAACCTACACTGAGAACAAAACATAAGCTGAATGAAAGTATGGTTTAAGGCTGTTCCTGCCCATATCATATGTTCGTGCACACAATCTGCTGACACATTTGTTCAATGAAGAAAGAGCTGATCCCAAGAACAACCTATTGAAACAGGAAAAAAAGAAGAGTTCAATAACGGGCGAGTGATTCAAGTGCACACGCCAATTTACAATCTTTTTGAATATTGATTCTTACAGAGTTTACTAACAACCCTTCTTTGGTTGGATCCAAATCTGCATCAAACTGCAGAGGAAAGAGGTGATTATACAGGTCATAAATGAACCCAAGAACATGAAACAATGTCGAAAAGGTGACAACCGATATAAAAATGATACCATTTAAACTAGTTATCGAGTTCATCAAAGACACATCCAGGGCCATTGAATGAAGGTTTCACTACTCTCTCATACTTGATCACAATGGTTCCATGATTCGATTTTGAGTGTTCAAGGCCTTAACAAGGGTCAGAGGATTCTCTTTAGCAACTGAATATGAAACAACAATTAGATTACAAAAGCCCAGAAAATTCCATTGCATTGACAGATGTATATGGATCAAAAACTTTCTAAATCATACAGAATATTAACGAACGGAATGTATTGAGGCAGATATAAACAAGCTAGGGTTTGGTAAAGAACTTAGCAGATGCGATTCATTTACAAATTACCAACAACACATACCTCGACGACGGTTTCAGTGAGACTTCAGAACGATTAAAGGGTAAAAAGAAAACCCTAACCAAGATCACTGCAAAAAGAAATTAAAACTGAGGAATATTGGAAAATTGATAACACGAAATCAAAATCGCCAGCAGTATGATTTACATGAAACATAGAAACACGATACATACCTTGACCACAAGCGAAAAACCCAAATCGATTTCAGGCGGAATCAAGCTTTCGATCACTACAAACAAAAAGGAAAAAAGATTACACGAAACTTTAGAAATCCTCAAACAAATTCAAGATTTACAGAGGACCTCCGATTTTGACAACTCCTCAAAGATTTGATCGAGAGAATTCATCAGAAGAAAAAGAAGAAAAGAAAAGCTAACATTTAAACCAAAAAAAAATAAAGAACAAATTTGGAAGAAAATTTGTGAAGAACTGTGGGAATAATATTTGGAAGTAAATGTTTAATATGTATTTTTTGACGGTTATATTTCAAATTTAATCGATTTATGTTGTAATTAAACCGGTTCTGCATTCTTAGAAAACTAGCTAAACTGATTCGGTTTTAAATTTTTCTGCAATAACTACTAATACGTTGTCGTTTCCTAACGGTTATATTTCAAATTTTCCATTTATGTTGTAGTTAACAGTGAAAGTAGAGGTGGAAGGGACCGAGATAATTGAAAACGTCAAGGCTAAGATACATGGTCACGGGGGGCTCACCAGTGGACAAGCATACTCTGTTGTTTGAAGGCAAGCAGCTCCTCAGCAGGCGTACCATAGCTGAGTACAGTATCAAGACAGGCTCGACCCTTCTCATAAATTAAGCCGCATCATTGCGTTTGCTCAATGGCCGGAATACCATTATTGACCAAAATTCAATCTCATATATCATTCTTATAAAAGTTAATTTCTTTTCTATTTATTTTTAATATTAAAAGTGTGTAAATTCAATTTTGTCCTTCAAAAATCTAAGAAATTACAATTTCATTCGGGTTTTATCCAATTCCAAACCCGATTCCAACACAAAAATAACCCTAGTTGATTGTCTTCGATTTTACACCACTGTAAATCGGCTCCTCCGCATCGTCTCCTCCTTTCCGATTCCTCTTCTCGCTACTTCTCATCCACATCACCTCCTCTCCGATTGAGTACTCTCTTCGATTCCTCTTCTCGCTTCTTCTCCTCATCATCGCCTCCTCTCCGATTCATTTTCTAAATCAGATCACTTCTCTGCCTCTCTTCTTTTGCTCCTCTCTGTTTCGTCTTCACTATGTTCTCCTCCTCATCGACTCCTTACCGATTCGTCTTCTCCTCCGCATCACTTGTTTGATTCTTCTTCTCATCTGCATCTCTTCTCTTCCTATAGAGAGTTTGATTTCTAGGTAAGCCTCCAAACTTTGATATCTTCCGTTCTTCTCCTCTTGTCGTTGAATTGGGATTCATCTATTAATGTTGGTTTGATCATTTAATTGTCAGAGATAGTTTGGGTGAGAGGCAGTAAATACAGGACAGGAAGAGGTGTAGGTCGAAGAAAGAAGAATGAAAACGAAGGAGAAACCTCTTCAAAAGAATTAGAAACCGCTACTCCTGAAGTGGACGCCTCTCCTCCTGAAACCGTCGCAGCAACCACTGCAGGGGACGTTCCTCCTCCAAACTCTCCTCCTCATGAAACCGTCGCAGCAAAAGAAACAAATGGAGCTGCAGTGGACGTTCCTTCTGTTCCTTCTCGGAATTGTCCTCCTCCTGAAACTGTCGCAGCAACAGAAACAAAAGGAGCTGCACCGGACTCTCCTCCTCCTGAAACCGCCGCAGCTACCACAGAAGGAGCTGCACTAGACATTCCTCCTCTGAACTCTCCTCCTCCTGAAACCATCGCAGCAACCACAGAAGGAGCTGCACTAGACGTTCCTCCTCCGAACTCTCCTCCTTCTGAAACTGTCGCAGCAACCACAGAAGGAGAATCAGAAATAGAAAGAGCTGCATTGGACACAGAAACAAGGGCTTCACCAACCCCAGAAGCACCAATAGAAGCCGCACAAACTCCAGGAGAGATGAACATTGATTTAGCTATGGTATTGTTTGAAGGAGAACCATCAAATTCTGCTCCCCAAGAGCTTACTCACGAAGAAGTCCAAGAAAAAGAGCTTCCTCTCGAGGAAGAGCAAGAAAAAGAAGCTGGTCTTGAGAAAGAGGTATTATTTACAAGTCTTATGCATTTTTACTTACCTTGGAATTGAGATTGATATTGGAGAATGGATGAAAATATGTTAGGATGATTTAGTGATGTGTGGACAATTAGGAGAACTAAGTAGTATATTAGTTCAATTTCGTCTCAATAGGTTCGACTACGTCTGAATAGGTTTAACTTTGTCACAACAGGATGAACTACGTCTGAATAGGTTCAACTTTGTTTCCTAGGTTCAACTTCGTCTTAATAAGTTCAAATACTTTTGAATAGGTTCGACTATGTCTGAATAGGTCTAACTTCGTTTCCAGGTTCAACTGCGTTTCCTAGGTTCGACTAAGTTTCTTAGGTTCAACTGCGTTTTCTAGGTTTGACTAAGAATTAAGTTGTTCATTAAACCTGTGTTTGAATTTGTAGGATGAAGAGGATGAAACACCACCATTGCAACCAGAGAAGTTCTACTTCACTCCAGATCAATATACCAGAGTATGTAAGATATGATCGAGATGTACTGTCGTGAAGACAGTGTCTATGATAAAGAAGCTGAAAAATGAATCGACATGGTTCACAAGACATCCTCAATTCAAGCATATTTTCCATATGGAGGAGGAGCCAAACCGAAAGCCTATGGGTTTGTGGATGTTGCTACTTCATCAAGCTTGTACGGATTCAGAGAAGGAGTTCTGGTTTGTGGTTAATGGAGTACCGATCAGATATTCCATTTGGGAACATGCTCTGTTAAGTGGGTTGAACTGGCACCACTACCCGAGGGTATATGATGACTTGAGGGATAAGAAAAAGGCGATTTTAAGTTTGTGCAAAGAATTTTTGGAAGGAAGGACAATATAAGAATCAAAGATGTGGAAGAGAAAATACAGTCATTGACGAGCGGCTTAGATAAGAAGATGATGGCTGTCCTGTTTTTCTTATGCACTGTGTTGAAAGTGGAATCTAAGGTGAAAGGGAACATAGAGCCTTTCTTGCTTAAAGTGGTTGATGATTTGACATTGTGCAAGACATTTCCATGGGGGCGTTATACTTTTGATGATTATATGGAGGAGATGAAAAGGGCGATGAAGAAATTCAAGAAAGGCATCGTCAAAGACAAAGAGTGATTGACATTTTCTGGATGTTAGTTGTGATGGTTTTGTAATTGTTTTAAATCGATTTTAATGCAATTGTATGTGTAGATTTTTGCGTTTGAGTGTATTCCTGCGCTTAAACGCACGTTTCGAGTAGAGGTTGCCACAGAGAAGGACTGTCAAAGGATGTGCAAGCACAAGTTCTTGGAGACTTCCATGAAAGGTTATCCATTAGAAGACATAAACGAGGCGATTGGAAATACCAAGGTGAGAGATAATACTTATATATGGTTATTTTTGTATTTGATATGAGTTTGATTTTGATTGTTATTTTCTGTTGATATTCTTAGGATATCATAAACATCTTGGAACCTAACTCTGATGAGAAAGCTTTGATGGAGCACATCATAGGCGATGATTGTGATGATGGTATAGGCTTCATTGATCCGATTGTTGAGATGTGGCGAGACCATCTAATCAGAAAAGGGAGGAAGATATGATGGAAAGATCTCTATGATATTGACTTGGCAGCTCGAGTTGTAAATGAAGATGCAAAAAAGGCACTTAAAGATGAAAGTAATGATGAAACTAAAGATGAAAGTAAAGATGAAAGTGACGCATCGTTGTTGGGGCTGAAGGAAGCGGTGGATAGAATGGAGAAAGTGATATAAGAAGTAAAGGATAAGGTGGATGGTTTTGATGACCGATTGAAAAGTGTAGAAAGTTTTGTGAAGGAGCACCGAATCAAAGGTCTCAAAAGTGTTCGAAGCCCTGCTCTAAGCCATAGTGACGACAAAGAAGGTAAATAATTATGTTTTAACTCTAGTGGATTTATTGTCATTTTTCTGTTGTTTTGTTCATTAAAAAGATACACTTTTAGGAGAAGATGCAGATGAGAATGAGGAAGATGCAGAGGAGGAGGGGGAGGTAGTCGAACCTCCGAAGAAGAGAACAAAGAAAGCACCTTCTTGTTACACTCCAAGTGAGCATGGGCAAAAACGTAAAAGAGAGAGCGAGGGACAGAAAAACGATAAGGGCGACAGACAGAAGAAGGGAAAGGGTGACGGTCAGAAGAAGGGAAAGGGCGTGGGAAAGAAGAACGGAAAGGGCATGGGGAAGAAGAACGGAAAAGGCGTGGGGAAGAAAAACAAGTGATATGGTTTGTTTGTATACTTGTTTTTGGTACTTAGATGATGGCAATTGGCATTTGATACTTTACGGTGTTTGTTTGGTAGTTTTTTGGTACTTTATGATGACAATTGGCTTTTGGTACTTGATGGTTTTTGCTTGTAGCTACGGATTGAGTTAGTTTTTAAGGACGTGTTTTAAACTTAATGCAATATATTATTACAACTGTGTTCTATGAGGTTCAACTGCGTGACTTTTTGGTTCGACTAAGTACTTTCAAGGTTCAACTGAGTTTTAATAGGTTTAACATTGGACATAAGTAACTAGGTACAACTGAATTACAAGGTTTGACTGACAAAGAAATAGGATTAATAATTGACATAACTGACAAGGTACAACTGAAATACGTAGTTCGATTGAGTTAAAACTTGAAGACCTCTTCCAAAGTTTGAAAATTAGAGGATCTTCATCCGAAAGCAAATAACATCATCAAGGTCTTAAAATAAGAAGAACAATCCACTTACTTAAAAAAGATTATAATCAAACTAAGTAGAAGCACAAGTACTGCTACCCCAAATGTCATCTCCACACTGATTTTCTTCTTGTCCGTCTGAATAAGCATCTCCAGCTTTGCAATCAGCTCCTCGTTCTGAACCTGTCCTTCTTTCAGCTCTGCAATAGCTTTTTCAGCGCGATTTCCAGTTGTGAAGTTGTTCTGGATTTTCTCCTTAAGACTAGTAATCTGATCATGTAGGATTTCTATTTCTTCGTTTACCACAAAATCCCACCATTTCCGAATATGATACCCTTCGTTCTACACAAAAATACCCAAGAATTATCATAAATATTCTTCTGATTTTCCCAGAAATCTGATCTAGTAATTATGCAATCTACTAAAATCACATCACGATCGCCTCCCAGGATCGATAGAGGTGTAGGAACTGGTCACCAGACTGAATCTTCCCATTTTTTTGAATTTCTGAAAGTAAAATTGAAACTGAACTGAAACCGAGCTATATTATTGGAAAGCAAATCAAAGAAATTAAGCTCTATATCTCAACTCTTGGGGAAAAAATCGGAAAATGACCTAGAGCTACACGAATCAAAGTAATAGCCTTACCTGTTGAATAAAATTGGATCTCGAACTGAACGAGAATGGCGGATCGTCCCCTTCTCTCTTTATCTCTCTCTCTCTCTCTCTCTCTCTCTCTCTCTCTCTATAAGTCGAAGAAGAAACATAAAAAGAAAAAGTAACTAGGGTTTTCAGAAAAAGAGTCCGACCCTGATTTTATGATTTTAATTTAAAAAATCTGTTTTTTTAACTTTTCCCACTGGCGGAAAACTGAAAATTGAGTGAATTTTACTAAAAAAGTTAAACTTAGTTGTCTCCAAGGAAGCAGTTGAACCCAATTATTAATAGTTGTACTTTTACAATTTTATTGTATTTCTAGTTGAACCTTCCTCTGAACTATTATATTGTAGTTGTATCATTGACTTTGGACCATTAAACATCATTTATAACGTTTTCATACTGCAATATATGAAATATTAAATATTTTGAGTTTTTCAGACCTAAAAAGCTTAACATTGTTGAGATCTGTCTTATATTGTAAGAAGTGGTTGATGTGAAAACATGATTTTGTATAAAAATAAAAAATTAATGTTTACCATATAAGTAATTGTTTCCTTATAGTTGAAAATGTGTTGATAGGTCTTAATTGGTATATTAACATTACTTGATGCTTTAATAATTCTTTAGTGCACTTCCAAAGTTGATATTAGTTGTACCTAGTTGCACCTAGTTGCACAAACACGTCAGCGTTAATAGTTGTACCCAGTTGAACTTGGTACCATGTAGCTGTTTAAACGTGAACCCAGTTGAATTTGGTAGTGCAAAATGGCAACACGTAAATGTTAATAGTTATACTCAGTTGAACCTGGAAGTGCGAAATTGCCAAAATGAACCTCTGAATTGTTCATACGTGTACCTAGTCAAACCTGGTCATACAAATTTACCAAACTCAAACACAGAAAGTTTCATAGTTGTACATAGTCTAACATGGTTGTACAAAACCGATAATTACAAAACACACACATAAATCAAACTGAGCTGCCACTTTGGCTGCTCTGGAAATAGAAAGCGAAACCTCTGCCAGACACATACCTGTTACTCGTCTTCCTGCGACGTTCCCCAGTGGATAGAAAGCGGTTTTCTTGATTTCTTCCTGGTGATTTGGTGTAATCAGGCGGTAAAGCAAACTTATTTAGTATTTCCTCAGGAATACTCCAACTAGACTCATTCGGCACTGGATAAATTGTCCTGTAGTATGCCAATGCCCACGTATCAATCAAGTAATATCTAGAGCATAAGTCGTATAGACTAATATCCGTTGTTCTCCCTCCCTTCTTCATCAGTGCTGCGGCTGCGGCGATTGCATGAACACAAGGATACTTGTCTATATCCAACCCTCTGCAAGAGCAAGTTTTGCTCGATAAATCCATCAAGTAAGCCTTCCCATCCAGTCCAATAACGCTGTATTCAAGTTGGAAGCTGTTTAGCCCAGCCATAACTAAACGAGCAGCAATTGGACATAATTCATGCAATTTGTTATCCACATAAGGCACCACTTTCTTTGAGATCGGCATATCAGCAGCAGTCTTCCTATGCTTGTTAAACCAATATGCCATTTTCTCAACAATCGCATCAATCATTGGTAAGAGAGACTACTTCCTTGCTTTCTTAAACACACTGTTGAGAGATTCACAAGAATTGCTGGTGTCTAAATTGTACTTTTCTCCTTTAAAGTAGCACCTTGCCCACTTATCAACCAATACAGTCTCATGAAAATACACAACAGCTGTAGGAAACCTCTTCTTAAAATCAGCATACTCCCTTTCGAACTCATTCACAGTATAAATATGGGCACATTGGATGAATTTTGCCGCCACTAGATCTTTGTTCACCTTATGCTGAACTTTTCCTCTCACGTTTTGAGACAAATGCCATATACAATGTCCATGCTGGGACTGGGGATACACCTTCGCTACTGCATTTATGATGCTTTTATGTCTGTCACTCATAAAAACCAATTCAGGATCATCAGGTATAACGTTTTTCAGCTTCTTGAAAAACCACATCCAACTATCATTCTTCTCAGTATCAATTACACCAAAAGCAATGGGGTAATGGTGATGATTAGGATCTTGGGCTGTGGCAAAGACAAGTTGTCCACCATATACAGTCTTAAGAAATGTTGCATCCACGATTATCACTTTCCTCATTGCTTGAAACCCTTCAATACTAGCGCCCAAAGCAATGAATAGGTACTTGAACTTTTTCTCTGCATCCAATTCCACACTTGTTACGGTTCCAGGATTTACCTTTTGTAGCATATACAAATAAGAATACAACATCATATAACCTTCTTCAGGAGTGCACCGCACATCACTAACATCTAGTTTTTTTCCTCTTAACGTGGTAGAGTAGGACAAACTAACACCAGCTTTAGTCTGAACCAAATTCACGATATTTTTGGGAACTGGGGTGTCAACTTGACCTGGATAGTCTTTCTGCAAAACAGATGCTACTAATCGTGGGGTGCCTCTCCTTCTACTAACGCTTGTACTCTCAACAGCCTGAGAGCATGTATGCATCTTTCTGTATACTCTACAACTGAAATAATCCGATTTCTTAAACCTTGCAGCTCGTAAATACCATTTACAGCCTTGACTCTTCTGACGGCATTCTAGAATAAGTCGCCCTGTATCTGACTTATAAGTATGGACCCCAAAACAATTTTTATGTGCAGCTCTGTCAACCAAATCTTGCACTGCCTCCTTAGAACAAAATTTTTGACCTATTTCAAGACCTATACCATCCTCCCATTCTTCAACACACTAACTAACTTCTACAGAACCTGGAAGCTCAACATATTCATGCATACCATCCAAACCGTTTTCCATATCCACATCAGTAAATCCATTATCATCCTTCTCTATCACCTCTTCAATAATCGGCTCCATAAGTTCTTCTCTTTCTGAGTCTGCTCTATAAATAGTAACCGCATTACAAACATCATCATCACCTCTACCATTTGCAACCTGCTTCTTATAATTCACACCAAATGGACTACCAACTTTAGAAGCTTGCTCACTCCTACCCGTTTCCAAATCTTTGAATACCTCCACAAGCAAAACAGACCTTAGCCCCTCGTTATCCACCGTTGTCAGATAAGCATATACGTCATCATCAACGAAAATCTTTGACTCATTTATCGGTTTATTAACCAACAGAATGTAACTCAATTTCAGCTGTGCTTTAGCTCTATCTATCCCAATCTTACTGCATATCTTATCTACTAACGCCGAATAAGTTATCTCCTCTACAGATAAGTTCCTAAGTGGTATATCATAGGTGGAATTACTTGTAAACCATTTCAACTCCCCTCCGTCACGTGAATAACTCCCTCCATAGTCAAAATGTATGTTTGTGTGGTTGCTGCTCATGCTCTCCTGAAAATATAATGAAAGTTTTCGATCAATAATTACACAAACTACCACAGTTGTACCAGTTGAACTCAGTTGTACTAGGTTAACTAGACCTCTCATTTGTACCAGTTGAACTTAATTTTCCAGTTGTACCAGTTGAACTCAATATCTTAATTGTACTATTCCGCTCTCAGTTGTACCATTCCGCTCTCAGTTGTACCATTTGTCCAGTTTAACCAGTTGTACCATTTCTCCTATCATAACTCCAGAAATTGGGTTGTTCTTGAGTTTGTGCTTCTTCTACATATGAATCTGATTAACATAACCACATTTTTCTCACAAATTACCGAACATATGGCTCAATCTATCTAAAATATATTGTTACCAACTCAGATCCCTAATTTTACAAATCTAAATCCTAATTTCACAAAATATATCTCTAATTGAAAAAGATAGAAGAACTCACCTTAAATATGGAACATTCAATAATTGCAGAATAGGAGAAAAAGGACTCGGAATCTGGATCGGACGAAGTGGAGAAAGTGTCAGATTGGTCGGACGAAGAGGATGATGAGCTCGCGGGAGGAGCTTATTACTAGAGCTCGGGTGAGGGAGGAGGAGGAGCAGCGGGAGCTCGCTGTGGGGGGATTTGTTTTTTTTTTTCAGATTCAATTTTTTTTATTTTTATTTTTTAGATTCAAAAATTTAATTACTTTTACTTATTTTACTTTTACTTATACACTAATTTACTTTTACTCATTTATTTTCAATTTTTTCACTAAGGACTAAATGATAATTTTACATTTCATTTAATTGAGTATGTGACATGAGTGTGGCATTAGATTAAAGAGTGGCAGAAGAGATCAATTTTTTTTTGAAAGTGGCAAATCAGCCTCGGACTCCTAAAATGTCTCCTTTATCCAATGTTTTTTTGTGTGTATCTTTCGTACATAGATATTTCAAACGTGTTGGAAACAATGATAATCGAAGAAATGCTTTTACTTAGGTAACATTATTTACGTATAATCTTTATATATGTCTTGCACAATATTCAAATCATATATATAATTAATCAAATCTCTCTTCAATTAAACTATCCACATCATTCAATTTTTTAATTTCTTTAATGGGTTTTCAAAATTAAATTTTGATAGGCTTTTATATATTTTGTATGTATAGATTTTACAAACAAAAAAACTATAAATAATCTATTTTTTATCTTTTATGGGGGTTAATATACATATTTTTTTAGATAGTTACATAACATAATTTAAAAATAAAAAATAAATATTTATACTACTACATACCACAAAAAATTGTAAATTATCCATAAATACAAAAACTAGAATGCTATTTCCAGTAAAAAATTAAGATAGTATGTGATATGGTGAATTTATTTTGTTGATATCGATAAAAAATGACATAAAAGTTAAATAAATAATTATATTCGGTAAGAAAATATAGATACATACGATAATATATAAATATAAAAACATTTTTTTTAATATCAACACATCACATTTTATATTTAAAAAAATTATAACAGGTTCACATATTTTAGGTTAATAAAAAAAATAACATTTACAATTAAAAATGAAACAAAACTATTATTAAAAAGGTAAACATAATAGTAATAGAAATATATAATTTTGAATAGAAAATAAAAAGAATGGATGTGATTGATAGTGAATTTATGTTGTTGGTATCACTAAAAATGAGCAACATAAATAAAAACCAATTAAATAAAGCTATTCAGTAAAAAAGTCTACATATTTTAGGATAATAAAAAACTAAAACAATATTTAAAATTAAAAAGAGCAAAACAAATATTATAAAGGTAAATATAATAATAATACAAATATATAAAATTATAAAGCAAAAAATTTGGAGTAACAATTTTGTTGACATTCATAATAGATCTACATATTTAAAATAATAAAAAAACTAAAAAACATTTAAAATTAAAAAAATAGCAAAACAAAGCAAATTCTTTTTACGATATAAATTCTGAATAAGATTTTGAATAAAAAAAAGAACGAATGAGTTTTGGTGGTAAATTCACTTTGTTGATCTTGATAAAAATAAGTTAAAGAATAAAAAGAAAGTCAAATAAATAAAGATATTTAGTGGAAAAGTATAAATACTCACATACGTATAAGTATAACAAACAAAATCTTAGCAATTAACACATCACAAATTTTATTAGAAAAATAACTTCACAATAATCAGATATATTTAGGATAATGAAAAAATAAAAGTATTATTTTCAATTTAAATAAAAACAGAATAATAATATAAATTTATAAAATTTTAAAATTTAAAATCAAATTTACAAATAATTCCGCGCAACATTTATATTGATGTAGTTATATCATGATATAACAAGTACTGTATTTCTTATGGATGCTAAATAGAGCCATAATTAATGAGCTTTCTTGAATGATAAATTACCCAACAAAAGCAACCATGACTCAAAGTCTAATCATATACTCCTTATGTTTCTTAACATAAAATGTTTTGAGTGTTTTACACATTTAAAAAAAAAACTAACAAAAGAGTATATGAATTAAGGTGAACACTATCTCACAGGTTTAAACATCATCATCTCAAATGAATTTATAAGTGAAAAATGTCAAATTAATATTAAAATCACTAAAAGAATCATTATTAAAAAAAACACATTAGTTAGACATGTTCTATTGTCATTAATACATTTGGAGAATATGAAAAATCCAAATATATATATATATATTAACATAGCAAAACTGAATTATTTTATCAATTAATCAGATCTATATTGAAAAAACTGCATTTAAAATAAAGAATATTGAGATATAAAAAACTAAGAAAAAACTATATTCTCCCAAAGTAAAGACAAAAACAAAATTTTTGACGCCAATTTTAGCAAAACGAAATAAAATAAAATTTTACAATAGTGTTTATGGAGGCATAAAGAACAAGTTTATCGGGTCTATGGAGTTTTGGTGATAAGTGGATAAAAATATATTAGATAACTATGTTTACTCTGCATCTATAAGATGATAGGTCTCTTTAAAAATAGCATATACTAGGTGATAATCTGCGCCCTATGCGGAGTAAAAAAATTATTATTTAAATTCTATGAATTAAATTAAAAAAATTATGAAGATGATATATTTGATATGATTTTAATATATAAAAATAAATTAACTTTAAAAGGTAAAAAATGTTGGAGATATGAACAATATAGTAATACCTCTTTCAGAGGTAATTACATTGATTGATTTAAAGTCGAGAAACAAATATATGTGTTTCAGCTAGTATACATTTTCTATTATTTATATTAAAATTTAACAAATTAAAACATTCTTTACCACTAATAAACTCTAAAGAAACACAAATCAATTTTTAAGAGAATTTAATATATGATAAATCAAACATTGATTAAAAAAGATTCTTAAATAATATATATGTTTACTAAAATATATCATATTCGTCAAGTAATTAATATTAGTAAATAATATATATGGTTTACTAAGACATATCATACTCGTTAAGTTATTAATATTGGTATACAATATATGCAGTTTATGTTTAAATAAAGTATGCAATTAAGTCATATTACCATATTAGTATGCCATTGATTATCATTGATTAATAATTTAAAAGCAATCAATATCCACCAAAAATCACAATCACAATATTATGATTTCCTTATATAGTTATTACGAATAGCTATAAATGAACTCTAATCATAATTTCGGAAATTCTTAGTTATAATTTTTTTATAATTCGAAAATAAAAAAATATTTTATGATTTTATGTATATAATTTTATGAATTGTTAAAATATATGATCTAAAGTATTATTTATAGTAATAAATGAACTCATAATTTCGTAAATTCTTATTTATGATTTTCTTATAATTCGATAATAACAAATATTTTTAATCATATTGTTTTGTATATACTTTTATGAATTGTTAAAAGATATTAATGAAAAATATATGGTCTTGGACAGTCATTTTTGTGTTTGCTATATATAATTACAATACTAGATGAAATAAAATCATTATGACTTATTTGAATTTGTTCTGATTGATTTTTGACAAAAATATTTTTTAAATGATTTTTTTTTTTAATTTTTATTATATGGTACAAGAATTATTATCCCCACTTTTATTCTATACTTTTTATGCATAATTAATAAACTGATTTTCAGATGAAAGTAATAAACATTAGTAAATTATTATATATTTTATTACAGATTTATAATTAAATATTTATAGATAATATTTAGAAAGTGTTCTTTGCATAAATATTTTGTTACTTTTTGGTCTATTAAATTATTAAAACATACATTATTAATTTTGAATTCATTTAAATGAAACATAACATTATTATGGACCTAAAATATATAATGGTATATTATGTAATTATTCTAGTAATCTATGTCTTTTTATAGAAAAGTAGCTGAGAATAAATGTGGACTTAACACATCAGCATAATGGCACCACTGTAAATACTTACACAAATAATGTTATTCTTTAAAAATGCTTCTCTTTTAATATATAGGGGATTATTATAAATTTATTGATAAAATTAAATTAAATTTTAATACAGTTTAATATAAAATTAATGTAATAGAAATAAATAATTGATATCCCCCTATACGTGTTGAGGTTAAGTGTTGGCTTTTAATAATTTCATAACTTTGTAAGAATAAAATATAATATGATACTTCTGGATAAGTTATTGACAAATCACCTAGTATATACAGTAACTAGGTAATAACTTCCGTCATGCATAAGATAAGAAATCTACAAATAATTTTACTAAACATGATTTTAAAATTATATAAAATGAAAATAATTTAATTATTTTGTATATATAATATATCTGATTAACAATAGCATTTGTTTATAAAATGTTATAATTAATTTTAATATTATGTAATTACATATGTAGTCTCAGCCGTAAAATTACAGTCTTAAAAATATTAATATTCAGAATACATAAAAATTATTATAAATTTTATTTCAAAATATTAAATATACATAAAATATATATAAAAATAGATTATATAAATTTTAAGTTTAATACTATTGATCAATTATCTAAATTATATATAAGAGAGTCAATATTTATAACTCTTAATTTATTGGTCAAATAAAATATTTATAATATAAAAGAAATTTTATCAAATTATATTATAATCTTAAAAAATAGTAAATTAATTTGTACATCAGGTTATTTTATAGATTAAATTAAAAATTTATAATCCATAACTTTTAATTGAAAGTAATTATTTATAAAATTTTTTTTTTAAATAATATATTTTTTAAATATTTCGACTATTTGATATAATATATTTGCTAACTTTTTTTATTAAATTTAAATATTTTTATTATTTGGTTAATTATATTAAGAAAAAAGAATTTATAAATATTGATGACTATATTAAATTAAGTTTTGTGTTTTTACTAATTTTTTCATATCTTTTTATGTATTTTTATAATAATTTTTGAATTATTTATATTTTTTCTATTTCTAATATATGACTTTTAAAATATGCATATATGTATTCATCATGACTATATTAAATTAATTTTTGTGTTTTTACTAATTTTTTTATATATTTTATGTATTTTTAAAATGATATTTAAACCATCTATATTTTTCCATTTCTAATATATGACTTTTAAAATATACATATATTTATTTATTTATCATTTGAGTAATTTATATTCGTTTTTAAAAATTTAAATTATAACGTATATACAAAAAAAATTATATACTTTTTACTACATAAATATTGTTATGATTTACTTTTTTTACAAAAATTAAATTTAAATAAAAGTAAAACAAAAAACATAATGTCTGTTGGGATTCATTTTACCGGATTGAAAGTGAACCTGACATGTGGACCTAGACTGCACTAGACGCTGATATAAGCCTCATCAGTTCGGCTGACCCACATCCGCGTACTGTTCCGGACAGTTGGCGAACTTCTCCAAACACGCTAGAATCATTATTCTCACCTGCTCCCCTGACACACCGTATGGAGGAGATAGGACAAGGAGCATGCGAGTATAAATAAGGAGAGATCACCACGCAGAAGGGGATCGGTTGGTCAGATGGGGAAAACCCCCTCTATTAGAAGGGGCATCTACTTGTATCTGAATCAGTGGGTCCAGGCAAGCAGCATGATCACGGGTGAACTCCATGTTCTTTCCGGGTGAATGCTGATCAGGTTAAGCCATCCCTAATTCGGAACTCCGCATTCATACTCGCTTCTTTGACTGTTCGCAAGGTTAGATAAGACGGCCAAACAGTCGCCCCAGCACCGAAGGCTTCCACCCCATAACGACTCATCGCCTTTCCCCTAGATGACGAAACTCGGAGGTACAGCTCCATCCCCCCCGACGAATCTCACATCCCTACGTGGCATCCCATAATTTGCTCCCAAACAATTGGCGTTAGAAGGAGGAGGGATCACCGGCGAGCATTTCGCGAAGGAAGCAAAACACTCAAGTTAGCTATACAAAAGTATGCAAGGCACGCAGACCACGGTTCTGCTCAAACATCTCGAGGCTTCAGACCATTACGCGTATTGGATCCAAAGCTGAGATCTCGGATCCGCAAAACAAAGCAAAGTACAAGTGCATTTAAAGAAAAGCAAACAGGCCAAAACGGCCACCGATCTAAAGTGCATTTTAAAGAAAAGAAATTTACAAGGGGCGCGAGTCCCTGAAACAAAGTCCTGATCTTAAAACCTGGTGGGCGTGAAGATCCCGCCGGTGAAGAAGGACCCGAAGCATTCGGTCCCCGCAGCCTGCCATGTCGTCGTTCTTCATCGAGCTCCCACCTGAGCATGCAAATCGTGGTCTGGCTCGTCGAGAAAGCCTCGGCCCCCGGAGCGAATCCTCGGTACACCATAAGGGTTTGACGGAGCGTTTGCACTTCTGAGTTGCGAGCTTCTAAATCCCGCTGGTTTCAGCCAGCGCCAAGGATATACGCTCCATCTCTGCGCTGAGATCTCCCCCCCTCCTCCCCTCCCAGTGGAAGTTTGGGCTTCGGCAAGTTGGTCCCAGGTCACGAGGAGTTTGGCCTGGAGCTCGCTGGCCCTGTCAGCAAGACCGCGCTCGCAATGCTCAGCCGTGTGGAGCTCGTGCTCTAACCTCTCAAGCGAGCGCTGGCTCTGTTAGAAGCAAAGAAACCAGCGAGTCAGAAATGAAATCTGGAAAAGTAGAAGGAAGACATCCCAAGGAAGTAGCTTACCGCGTCTAGCGATTGAGTGAGCTCTGAGGCGGTCAGCCGCCAACCAGTGAGTTTGCAGGTTGAGGGAGCGGTCGGATGAGAAGGCACGAATACCAGCTCCAACTCCAAAGAGACGCTCATCGCCTTTGGCGAGCCCGGTGCAGCATGGAACGGGGTGGTGGCTGGCACGGCTCTGGACCTCTCGACGGTCCCTAAGTAATCCGGGACATCAGAGTCTCTCGGATCCCCGCCGCTGGCAGTTGAGTCAGACTCTGAAGAGGAGCGAGCGCGGCAGGCGGAAGAGGGGCACGGGGTCCATGTTGCCCTCACCACGGGAGACCCGGTGAGGCGCAGTCAGCGCGAAAGCCGAGACGAGGCTTCCCCTTTAGGAGAGTCGGCTCGAGGTCTTCGACGTGGCGTCTAGACAGGTGTCCTCCGCGCGGCCCGCAAAAACCTCGCCGGGGGCAGGCGACCGTCTGAGCCATAAAGGTCTCATATCTCCTCGATCCGGTCTCGAGAATCTGCCAGGGTAGAGCCCACGGATGAGAATCGTGGAACCAGCACTGGATCAGGAGCAGAAGAGTCTGAATCACTACCTGGGATGTCCGGAGTCATGCCGGATGGAAGGACAAGTGAACTCGCCCCGATGCTCGGCGGAGAGAGCAGGAAATCAAACAACCAGAACCATTCGTGTATCCCAAGCAGATGGTGCAGCTCAACCCGTCCGGAGGCCGACGGTGTTGCATAGCCTGATAAAGCAAGAAAGCAATAAAAAGACAGTGTCAGCAGAATAAACCCGGGAAAGAAAAGACGACAAGAGAAAAGTCATACCCTGAGGCATCCAGGTGAGCAGGACGTTGACCTCCGACGGTACCGTCCAGAAAAAGTATTGCTCCCGCCAGTCGCGACTCCCGGAGCGGTCGCCGAAGATGGGGGCAGGTGTAAATGAGAGCATCAGCGATCAGGTTTTGGAGCTGGTAGGATAGCAGCACCGTGGAGACACGGACGCGAAATCCAGACAAGTCCGAGAGGACTTGGTAAGCGCAGAGAATTCTCCACGCGGAAGGGTGGAGTTGGCTTGGGCAGATGCTGACAAATCGACATAAGTCAACCACCATCCAAGGAAGGCTGCCCCGAAAGCCGTACAAAATGTAGTCGTCGTGGATCGCAATGCAGCGTCGCGGTGGTCGGTCGGCCTGGTCCCATTCACCGGGAAAAATAGGGCCAAGCCCGGAGGAGTGGGGGAGGTTTGGACAAGATCCTTTCCAACGAGTCCGGCGTACAAGTAGAAGGAGGGCGGTCGGCAAGGTTGGACGCCGAGGGCATCCCGGCGATGTCCTCGATCTCACCCCCGGCCCAAGAGAAGTCAACAGGGATAGAGTCCGAGAGCATCTCGTCGATGTCCTGGACTTCACCTCCGGCCTAGGAGTAGCGAGCACGCCACTCCTCAGACGATGAATTTGAGGCCGACATCTCAATTGATCGAGAAGAGGGATGTGTGGCAAAAAAGAAAGAAAGTTTGAGAAGAGAGAGTTCTAGGGATTGCTTCGAAAGTGGAGTAAATCTGCAGAACTGCGAACTTCACAGTTTTATAGAGGAAGAATAAACCGAAGAGACACGCGAAAGGAATCGCATCGGTCGGAGAAAGCCAAAAATCAGTGGCGAACTAATAAATATTTATCTCTCGAGCTGTGCGTGGGAAGTGACGCACATTTAATACGGAGAGAGAAAAGGCGGAAAAATGTGACCGATAGCTCTCGAGGAAGCAGCGCACACTGCGGGAAGTGTCACGCTGCGTCTCGAGCCTCCGAGGGTTTGCCACGTAGATCGCACTCGCCAAACCCCGAAGATTTACGCGGGAAGCTTCAAAGGGAGAGCACCAACCCTACCGAAGGTCTTCTGAAGATTAATTGACGAAGGTCTCAGTCGCTAGGGTTATGCTTGATTGGTTGATTTCTTGATTGTTTGATTTCTTGCTTGCTTGATTTCTTGCTTGCTTGATTGCTTGATTTCTTGCTTGCATGATTATTTGATTTCTTGCTTGCATGATTGCTTGATTTCTTGCTTGTGTGATTGCTTGATTTCTTGCTTGCATGATTATTTAATCTAGTGCTTGCATAATTAATCAGTTCATTACACGCGCGAGCGCATAATGTCTTTTGGTATAACCGTATTGTCATTTGTTCGTCCGACTGCGCACCTAGCCCGCACACCAACCAAGTAATCCTCCTCCTCTGTCTTATCTATAATCTCCTCTGAATCCCTTCTTTCTTAGCATGCTCCCCCGCGGACTTGCTCGTCCTCCGGGACACCATTCCTCTGGGAATCCGGGACTCTGGTCCAGCAGGCCATGTGGCTCGCCCCGTGCCAGCTCCCCTCGTGGACCGTGTACACCATGAGCATGCTTCCGTACGAACTTGCTCGTTCCCCGGGGCAGTATCCCCACGGGATCCTAGGGTTCAGGCCCCTCAGATCTCTGGATCTTCCCCGCCAGTTCTCCTCCAGTGGGCCGAGCGATAAATCAGCACGCTCCTCACCAGGACACACTTGCCACTCAGGCACCACAGGAATTGAGGTCGCCAACTCGCATGCTCTCTCTTCCTGATAATTGCCCAACCTCTTCACCTTCGGGGAATGTCACAAGCACGTTCTCAAAACCCATAAACTTCTGCGTAAGCGCAACGTGAAGACTGTCCAAGCAGTAAGGGAGTCGAGGTAACGCCCTCGGGAAATGCCCTACTCTGCACCAGCTGCATTCGAGTAGCGACTCCCCCTTGTGTTAGCGCCCCGCAATGCATGGAACATCTATTCATCCGTCCAACGGTGCCACCTCTGATCCTTGGGCTGTTGTCTTAGCCCGCGTTGCTGTCTTGTGTCGATCCCCATGGTCACGCAAGACTATAACCTCTCTTATGACCCCAATTAGCGGGGTCAAGACGGCTTCTTGTCCAGTGCCTCACGAAGCAAGAAGTAAAATCCCTCCGGGGAGATGTCCACCAGTGGTCAAACTATCAGTTCCCTCCGGGAACGCCTATCCTTCTATCCTGAGCAAGCGTCGTACTCCTCCAGATGCACGCCCTAGTCAGGAAAGGACCCCATTATCTAACTCCCCAGGCCGAACGGCGTACTCATTCGGATGCGTAGCGTAGAGTGGGCGAGTCTCTCTATATGTATGTATCTAGTCTGACCGTCTCACGGTTCGTTTCCTCCGGAAGCGTAATTCATCCGATCAGTAATGTACCCCCTCAGATGCGAATAAAGTCAGAGTTGACATCTAATAAGAGGTGCCTTGCGGCTCGCTTCCTCGGCAAAAAAATTCCCTCGACAAATAACATGCTCTAATGGGACAGACGAATAAGGTCGGGGTTGAGAGTCCACCTCGGACTGCTCCTTCGGCCAATGTCGTACTTCTTCGTAGTATGCGCCGGGGCCGAAGTCGATACCTCATCCCACTTCTTTGAAAGTCCGGACCACCCAGCTAGTACCGCACTCCTCCATGATGTGTGGCATGGCTTGGATGAGTTCCTAAATTTTTGCTACTTCCTAAGAACTTAGCTTCGCCCAGACCAGTACCGTATCCCTCGCGATGCGCGGCACGGTCGCTGCGTCTACCCAACCCTTAAGCGGCATAACACCTAGGGAATCAGATAATATATGCTCATTTTACAGGAAGCCTAGGAGGATTCGACTTCCCGTCTCATCTTCAGATCAGCCAAGAAGTCGGAGGCGACTGTTGATATACTTATTATTTACACCATCTTAGCATATTTTTATATTATTTAATAGTCTTTAAACATGCATTTTTGCTTATTTTTTCCCTCATTTGCATTCAATTAGGGCTTAGTATAGATTTAGGGTGTGCATTGCATGTTTTGTGCATCTGAGGAGTTTGACAGGTAAGTTTGAAGAGTTTGAAGACTACAAAGAGCATGGGAGATGATGATGGATGCAGCACAAGGCATGAAAAGAGCCAAGAAGAAGGTGCACCTTGATTGAATCACATCGGTCAATGGTGACCGATACAAAGCAACAGAGAAGCTGGTGAATCCCATCGGTCATCTGCATCGGCCACCTGTGACCGATGTAAAGCAAGCGAGTGGAGCATCGATCATCTGCATCGGTCACAGGTGACCGATGTAAAGCAAGCGAGTAAAGCATCGGTCATCTGCATCGGTCATAGCTGACCAATGTCAAGCAACTGAAGGACCATATGAGGTGTTTCCATTCCGACTTGGCCTCGGCGTTCTTATCAACATTGTAGCCCCGTGAGTTAAATTTCGTTTGGTATTTATTTCGAGTCATTCCCATCAGTGGTTGAAAAGGTACGGCGAATAAAATGAGCACATGTCCATTTGGAGTTTTGACTATTGATCTTGACCGACTTGAAGATCAGCTCGTACGAATAGCCTCCGTCTTGATTCAGCTTCCGCGCTTTTCATGAAAGTTGTAGCGGTGTGAGTTAGTTTTCAAAAGGATTTGGTTTCAGGTCATTCTGATATGCCGTTCAAAATATGTCGCAATGTTCGTGAAACCGCTCAACCTGTATCGATCAGCTACATCGGTCAAGCCTGACCGATGTCATTCACATCAGTCACCCACATCGATCATGGATGACCGATGCTGGCTCAGACTAAAGACAACTTATTTACAACTTTGCCATTTTCGCTTAGACTCCTATAAATACTTAAAATCCCTAATTTTTAGGGACATCTCTTTATCCAGTAGTTCTTCCTTTGTTCTTCTCTTTTGAATAATTTTGTTTTTGAATCTCGGTTTATTTCAATAATAGTTTGCATTTCTCTTAATATTTTGTCTTCCTAATCATGATTAACTATCTTTTATTTATAGATTTGATGGTTTTCACCATGATTAGTGAGTAGTTTACTTTAGGTTTGAGATTAGGGTAGATGGAGTGGTTTTAGTGATTATTTAGGGTGATTAGGGCTTAGAACTTCTCATTCCCTTTCTTATATGATTGTGCTTAATGCTTAGTATCTCTTTGTTGTAGAAGTTGATCTTAGGTTTTCACTTGCACACTAAGTGTTTGATGAAATTCCTGAATAAAGTTCAATGCTTGAAAATGATGCTTAGATAGTCATGAGTCTTTGCATCTATTATTTCTTGCTTGAATGTGCTTATTGCTTAGTACCACATTGGTGGGAAATTATCTTTAAATGTTGATTATGCATGAGAATGTGAGTTGATGTTTGATCTATTATATAAGAGATTAGTAAACCTAGCCTAAGAGATTAGATGTCTAGCATGCTAATTGGTTTTATGGAACTTGATTTAAATGCTTGCTTGTCATAGATACACCACAAAAAGTGGGTTTGAAATGTGATTTAGCAAAGGGATTAGTGCCAAGAGATTGGATTAGTCTTTATTAGTGTTCTTTATCTAAGGTTGAGTGTTTATAATTGCTTGTTTTGATCACCCTAGACATGAACATGAATTACCCTATCACCATTGCCTTGATCTTAAACCATCTTTTAATCTTTGAAGTTTAGCTTTACTCTGTTTTTGCTCTGTTTTTCATTGCTATTATTGCTCTTTGCTTGCTTTCTTTTCCTTATTTGTTTGTCACTAGGTTGTTAGATAATCAAAACTCTTCCCTATTAGTTTAGCTTATCATAGTTCTCTATATCTCAAGTGTCATTATCTTCCCTATTAGCTTAGCTTATCATAGTTCTCTATACCTCTTGGGTTGTTTTTAAGGCATTTGAGATTGAGTTCTTGCTTAGACTAAGCATTTATTTCAGTACTGATTTTCATTTTCTTTTGTTTTTTTTATAGGTACAATGTATCATCCTCAAGCTTACTACAAACGCTCTCAAAGTAGCTTCAACCATGGGTCCCCTTATGAAGCTTATGGTGCTGCTTATCACAGCAGTTATGGAGACCAACACCAGATTTCTGATCCCTTCCCTCCATACCACGCCCAAGGTAGTCCACTTCCACCTTATGAGTTGAGTGTCATAGAGATGTTGCAGCAAGTCCTTCAACTGCAAGCTATTCGAGAAGAGACTTACATGACGGCCATGGATGCTATATACATCAAGTTGGCTCACATCACACTGAAGCTAGACACTAAACTAGCAGACATTACACTAAGAGTGGGGCAACTTGAGTTGGAGGAAGCCATAGCATCACAGCAGCAACAGTATTCACTACTTGAAAAGAGTAAGCCCCTACAACAAGAGTATTTTCATTACTTACATGACAAGGACATCAAGTTCAACAAAGAGGCTGAAGCATCCATTAAGGAGATTGAAAAACTGCTATATGGGGCTGAAGAAGAGTTCTCCACCACAAGTTCTACTAAGAAGATCAATGTGGACATTGACACAAAGTGTGGAGGAAGTGCTTTTCACTTGAGTTCAGCTGGTGATGCCAAGGCTGATGAAGAAGACAAAGCCATTAAAGCTAAGGTTGTTGAAGCTAATGTGGAGGTGAAACAAGGAGCTGAATTGGTTGAGCATGACAAGCTTGTTGGAGTATACTGTTCTCTAAAGGAGTTTGCAAAAGAGTCACCTCCCCAAAAACAAGCAGAACCCAAGAAGAAGAAGCAAGAGCCTTTACTCAAAGATGAAGCATCAGACACTGAGGATGAGCTTGATTACAAACCTCCTATACCTTATCCTGGTAGATTTTTTACAAAGGCTCAAAAGGCTGTGCTTTCAAGGTTTAGAAAAGCGATGGATGAGGCTGGTGTTCCCTTGCCTCCACTTCAAAATCTGATGCAAGTGAAGGATTAAGCAAGGTTCATCAAAAACCTTCTTGGGAACATAGAAAAGGTGGAGCCTATTTTGAACTCTCTAGTTGGCAAGGAGAAGAAGAAAGAAGATCCAGCAACCCTTCATAAGCTTGGCAATCCAGGAAAGTTTCTAGTCTCTTGTGAACTTGGTGAATTGCTTATGAAAGAAGCCATGTGTGACACAGGTTCAGGTATCAATGTGATGTCTCTTGAATTGGCAAGAGAATTAGGAGTCACCAAGCTGAGACCATATAATTCCACAATCACTTTTGTGGACTCATCTTTAAGCTTACATGTTGGTCTCATTGAAGACTTTTTTGTGAGGATTAGAGCATGCAAGATACCAACTGATTTTGTTGTGATGGAAATGGCTCACACTCATAAGCGTTCTCTACTACTTGAGACTCCATTTCTGAACACAGCAGACGCTGATCTTGACTTCACCAAAGAGAGAGTCACCCTCAAGAAGGTGAATGGTGGAGTTAGCTATACAATGAAGCCTCCACCTTCAAGCTTTTGTGGAAGCATTACTAATGTTGAGAGAGGAGCTGCTAAAAAGCCACCTGATGCCAATGAAGAGCTGAGGGGATTCAAGGCTGAAGTGCTAAAAGAAGATGAAGACCCTCTTGATCACAATGAGTATGATGGTGAAGCCTTTGATGGTGTTTGTCTTCTTGACTTGTTTGATGGAATCAAAGTGAAGCTGTATGGTGGAACAAGGAAGCCAAGAAAGAGAGTCAGGAAACCTAAAGAGAAGCTCTACTGTGGAGCCACTACATTGTTCAAGAAGAAAGGAGAAGGAACTTCAGTTCCACTGCATCCTCCTCCATGATCTTAAGGAGCAAGAAAAGTCAAGCTTAGTGACTCTAAACAAGCACTCTTGGGAGGTATTCCCATGTTATCCATATACATATTTTTGCGTTTTAAGTTTGTGTTTGTGTTTTCCTTTGATCCTAGGAGCAGGTGGAGTTCAAAGCAAGTGGATAGTTGAATTAGTGTCAAAACCTCCTTTCTGCCAAAACCTCTTCTAAGGTACCTAACTCCTCTTCTTTCTTTATGCATCCTTTTGCAATCATTTTTAGTTTGTTTATTCACCTCCTTCAAGCTTCTATTACACAAGGGACTGCGTAATTTAAGTGTGGGGGAGGGTATTGCATTTGATTTTGTATTTTGTTTTCTTATTTTCTCTTTTACATACTTGAGTCTCATGCATTCATGCATTCATCCATATGCACTGAAAATCCATAAAAGTTTCAAATTTTTTAGAACCAAAAGATCATTTAGTTGCATTTACATAACTAAGATTGAGTCTAGATGCATTTCATATAAGTTTGCACACATTTTCATAGGGAGTAGATGATAAACACTTGTCAAGATGTTAATGTTTGAGTTATTTTCAATGCCTTGGTTATATGTTGTTTGATTGCATTGTAGTGAGTTTGAAGTTAAGGCTGCACCATATTTTGAATTCTTCCATTGATATTCTTGTCTTATGCTCAAGCTTGCTTTGATTTGATTCCAACTCTATCTTATTAAAACTATAATCCTTACTTATAATTATCTTGCTTATGTTTTGAAAAGTGATTGCATGGCTACCATATATATACTTGGACTTTCTTTCTCCTTCTGCCACTCTTTCTAGTCCAAGTAGCTGATCCTCATATATAGGACAGTTAACCAGACCTTAAACCAATCCTCCTTTCAAGCCTAAATACTATCTTGTGTGTGTAAGGCCTATTTCTGAATGAACTTAGCAAAAAGTGTTGGGTTTAGCACGACAAGGGTAAGCTCTCATGTAGATATAACTCTTCTATTTGAGTCATAAATAGGCTTAGGATGGTAGATTTAGGTGTGGGAATTGGGTGCTATTTATTTTTCATTTGGATAAGAGAAGAAGAAAGGAAAGACAACAAGCTAAGCATGTGTGGAACCCAAAAGATCTAGGAGCAGCAAACAAAGAAGAGGAGTTCTCAAAAAAAAAAAAAAAAAGAAGAGGCCAAAAGAAGCCTAAGGAACTAAAAGAAGAAACAAAATGGAGACTCTCTAAGAAAACAAAGAAGAGCTGCAAAAAGAAGATCCAAGAGGCCACATCATGAAGAAAGCAAAGAAGAAAAGATTCCCTAAGAATTGGCTAAGTGTGGAGGTGTTTAAAAGAGTCAAAAGCCTTCTGAAAAGGGTAGATTATGATGGGCTTTGATGGGACATAAGGTTGGGATTAGAACAATCTAGGCAATGGGTAGATAAGAGTTTATCCTTGTATGCATATGTTGAGCTTTACCCTTAGCATTTTGCCAAAGTTCATTCCTTCAAAGAGAGATCTCTTACTTCTGAAAACCCACTTTAAAAGAGATCATTTTCATCTCTTAGCTTTTTCCTTGAACCAAATGCTTTCACTTGATTTACATAAGCAAGATCCATTTGTTACTATTAATGAATGTTAAAGAGGTGGTTGATTTGAATGCTTGTGTAAGCTAAGCTAGAGTTCATTATTTGCTATGATAGGTATGGCTAGAGATTTTGAAGTAAAACAATCTCTATGCATCTTAGAACCTATAACTTGAGCATTGAATCAGTTTTTCCATTAGCACATTTAGTTTTGAGCTCCCACTTTCAAACCTCATTCTTTCAATTATTCTTGTTTGCTTGAGGACAAGCAAAAGGCAAGTGTGGGGGTGTTGATATACTCATTATTTACACCATATTAGAATACATTTTGCATTGTTTTATAGTCTTTAAACATGCATTTTTGCTTACTTTTTCCCCCATTTGCATTCAATTAGGGCTTAGTGTAGATTTAGGGTGTGCATTGCATGTTTTGTGCATCTGAGGAGTTTGGCAGGTATTTTTGGAGAGTTTGGAGACTACAAGTAGCATGGGAGATGATGGTGGATGCAGCAAAAGGCATGAAAAGAGCCAAGAAGAAGGTGCACCTTGATTGAAGCGGCCAGAAACTTTACCTGACAAAATCGGCTCGGACAAAGCATCTCCAACCCGATTCAGCTTCAACAGTCTTCATCAATGTTGTAGCCCCGTGAGTTAACTTGCGTCTGGAGTTGGTTTCAGGTCATTCCCATTCATGGATAGAAAGGTACAGAAGTTTCCGTGAAACCACTCAACCCACATCGATCACTTTTGGAATCACATTGGTCAACGGTGACCGATACAAAGCAACAGAGAAGCTGGTGAATCCCATTGGTCATCTGCATTGGTCACCTGTGATCGATGTAAATCAAGCGAGTGGAGCATCAATCATCTGCATCGGTCACCTGTGACCGATGTAAAGCAAGCGAGTAGAGCATCGGTTATCTGCATCGGTTATAAGCTGACCGATGTCAAGCAACCGAAAGACCATATCGACTGAAGATCAGCTCAGATGAGGTTTTTTCATTCCGATTTGGCCTCATCGTTCTTCATCAACACTGTAGCCCCGTGAGTTAAATTTCGTTTGGTATTGGTTTCGAGTCATTCCCATCAGTGGTTTAAGAGTTACGGTGAATAAAGTGAGCACACGTCCATTTGGAATTTTGACCGTTGATCTTGACCGACATGAAGATCAGCTAGGAAGAATATCATCCGTCATGATTCAGCTTCCGCACTCTTCATGAAAGTTGTAGCCACGTGAGTTAGTTTTCAAAAGAACTTGATTTCAGGTCATTCTGGTATGCCGTTCAAAATATGTCGCAATGTTCGTGAAACCGCTCAACCTGCATCGATCAGCTACATCGGTCAACCTGAACATCGGTCATAGATGACCGATGCGACCTAGACTGAAGATAATTTATTTATAATTTTGCCATTTTCGCTCATACTCCTATAAATACTTAAAATCCCTAATTTTTGGGAACATCTCTATATCCAGCAGTTCTTCCTTTGTTCTTCTCTTTTGAATAATTTTGTTTTTGAATCTTGATATATTTTAATGATAGTTTGCATTTCCCTTAATATTTTGTCTTCTTAACCATGGTTAACTATATTTTCTTTATAGATTTGATGGTTTTCACCATGATTAGTGAGTAGTTTGCTTTAGGTTTGAGACTAGGGCAGATGGGGTAATTTTAGTGATTGTTTAGGGTGATTAGGGATTAGATCTTCTCATTCCCTTTCTTATATGATTGTGTTTAATGCTTAGTGCCTCTTTGTTGGAGAAGTTGATCTTAGGTTTTCACTTGCACACTAAATGTTTGATGAAATTCCTGAATGAAGTTCAATGCTTGAAAATGGTGTTTAGATAGTCATGAGTCTTTGTATCTATTATTTCTTGATTGAATGTGCTTATTGCTTAGTACCACATTGGTGGGAAATTATTTTTAAATGTTGATTTTGCATGAGAATGTGAGTTGATGTTTGATATATTATATAAGAGATTAGTAAACCTAGCATAAGAGATTAGATGTCTAGCATGCTAATTGGTTTTATGGAACTTGATTTAAATGCTTGCTTGTCATAGATACACCACCAAAAGTAGGTTTGAAATGTGATTTAGCAAAGGGATTAGTGCCAAGAGATTGGATTAGTCTTTATTAGTGTTCCTTACCTAAGGTTTAATGTTTAGAATTATTTGTTTTGATCACCCTAGACATGAATATGAATCACCCTGTCACCATTGCCTTGATCTTGAACCAACTTTTAATCTTTGAAGTTTAGCTTTACTCTGTTTTTGCTCTGTTTTTCATTGCTATTAATGCTCTTTGCTTGCTTTCTTTTGTTTCTTTGTTTGTCACTAGGTTGTTAGATAATCAAAACTCTTCCCTATTAGCTTAGCTAAGCATAGTTCTCTATATCTCAAGTGTCATTATCTTCCTAAGTGGATTGACATGTGTGTTTGAGGATTGACCAAAAGGATTCAAAAACCTTAACATCAATTGTTGGGACCCATTTTACCGGGTCAAAAGAGAACCTGAGACGTGGACCTAGACTGCGCTAGACTCTGACACACGCCACACTAGCTCGGCCGACCCACTCCCCCGTACTGTTCTGGGGCAGTTGGTGAACTTCCTCAAACACGCTAGAATCATTACCCTCACCTGCTCCCCTGGCGCGCCGAATGGAGGAGATAGGATGAGGAGTGTGCGAGTATAAATAAGAAGAGATCACCACGCAGAAGAGGATTGGCTGGTCAGATGGGGAAAAACCCCTCTATAAGAGGAGGCATATACTTGTATCTGAATCAGTCGGTCCGGGCAAGCAACATGATCACGGGTGAACTCCATGTTCTTCTCGGGTGAATACCGATCAGGTTAAAGTATCCCTAACTCGGAACCCCGCCTTCATACTCGCTTCGTCTCCTTTTATCGTATAGAAATCCCTTCGAAACATTCGAAAACAGATAATAGCCTCGATCCCCGGATGAGAGTTCTCTCATTAACCCGTAGAAAACTCCCCTCATGAGTACTTGTTCCCAGTAGGATGTTTATTGACTTGGGCGTCGGAGAACCTTCGGAAGGGAAACTCCCCTTTCAGTCCTCCCGGAGGATCATCTGACATTTTCTTGAGTGTTCGCAGGGTTAGAGAAGACGACCGAACAGTCGCCCCGACACCGAAGGCTTCCACCCTGGAATGACTCGTCGCCTTTCCTCAGAAAACGAAACTTAGAGGCACAACTCCATCCCCTAACAAATTACATACCTTCACGTAGCATCATGAAATTTGCTCTTAAACAGTATAATTAAAAAAAAAATAAATAACATTATTTAAATTATATCATAAAATTAAATAATATTAATTTTAAATTTCTTAGTTCAGTAAAATTAATATAAATTTATATTAGTTTATATTTTTTATAGTAATTTTATTTTTCATCATCACAGAGTTTCTCGACATGTTTTAATAATAAAGGTTTTTTTCAAAAAAATATTGAGAAACTCTATGATGATGAAAAATGACATTACTATACTTACTAGGGGTGGGCACTTCGGTTTTTGGTTTGGTTTCAGTTTGGTTTCTTCGGTTTTACGGTTACTTACAAAACATAAGTTAATCACTAAAGATATTTATGATTAATATATAACCGATTGGTTTAGCAATTGATTTTTTGGTCAATTACAAATGCCACCGCTGAGTAATGAAATAAATTAAATATATCTCTTTTAAATTCATTACCTTTCCGGGAAAAATTCTCCGATTCTCTCTCGTTTTCTCGGACTCTTGAATTTCCTATATTTCTCGAACTTGTTATAATCGATCGGAGAGAGCGAGCGAGAGAGAGACAGTGTTCACTGATCTGCCACGTTCTCCCACATCGAGACAGGAATCTTAAGATTCGAATTGCAGAAAGGGTTGTACAGTCTATTTTGCTTGTTAATAGAATACTGGAATCTAGGGTTTATCGAATCGTTTGTTTTTGTTCCTTTCTTCGGTCTCTAGTTCGTAGAGCTCATCGATTAGTCAGAGCCGCTTTTCTGAATCTCTGTGGGGTTTCGCTACTTTAGAAAATCTGAGAATTCTGTGGTGAAGTTACCAAATTCAACGTTTTCGAAATTGATTGCAAGAGGTTGGGTTTCGCGTTTGTGGATTTTGCGATCGGCATCTCTGGAATTTGGGGGTTTTGTGGTTATCTTCTTTAGTTTCGGATCATGGATATTGATGGTGGAAACGATGTTCATATTTTGGATCCTGAGCTCTTGCAGCTTCCTGGTTTGTCTCCTTTATCGGTTAAATCAAACCCTCATATTGCTGAAGAACTCTTCTCCCAGTGGCTTTCACTCCCTGAAACTGGCCGATTGGTAATTTCATCCCCAAGCTTCTCTGGTTCTTGTTTGCTGTTTTTTTTTGTTACTCGATTTCTGAGCCCATACTGTTTATAAGCACTTCTGTGTACTTAGTTGACAGATTGTTTGATTTCGCATTGGATTTTCTTTTTGTGTTCTTTCGATTGCTTGAACCTTACGTGCATACCAGGTCTGTAATCAGTAGTATCTATCGGTTAATTGTTTGTTTTCATATTTAATTTATGTGCTTGTTTATGTATGATGATACCTGTTCCTGAATCCGTTATGAATAAAATTGTTCCGAGTTCATCTGATTCCATTATACTTTTCTGCACATGATCCTACATGCTTCCTGGAGTACATTCGGGAAATTTGTCTATTTCTTGTTGATTTTACTTTAGTAATATAGAACATGTGAATCTTCTTAAAGCGTGTATTTAGGGATTAGAGTTACTTGGGTGATAAAAATGGTGTTCCTTGAATTTTGTTATGGCTGGGAATCAATTATACGGTGGAAGTTTTTGGTGACCTCTTTTGGCAATTCATCTGTGTGATGTTTGTGCAGGTCAAGTCTTTGATTGATGATACTAAATCTAGTACCCCAGTCAGTGTATCCAAGAACTGTGCCAATCTCAACATTTCTTGCGGAAGTGCATTGCCATCTGTGTTTCTGAACAGCGGCACTCCCCCACTATCCCCACGAAGTTCTTCTGGGTCTCCTCGTTTCTCGAGGCAAAAGACGAGCCCTTCTTCTCTGCAGTCTCCTCTGAAATCAGTCAGGGAACCAAAGCGCCAACTTATTCCTCAGGTTTGATTTTGTATCCAGCTTCTCCTCGTATGTATGTTTTATATCACACTTGGATATCTTACAAATGACAGGAAAAGGCAACGCCCTACTTGACATCGTGATTTTGGTTTTCTTATGTATGCTCACATGATTGTTGAAATTAGATTGAAATAGCTTTCAAAGTAGATGTAGATCCATTAGCACAAAATTAATAGAAACTATTTTCTCCGGTTAAGTAGAATTAATTCATTTTTTTTTGGGTACAAAGCGATGACAAAGTATAAGCTTACTATGGTAGTCCGTTTAACATGTTACAGTTTGTAGTTGAGGGGTTTATAGGATAGTGTTCAATATTCTTGTTTAAACTTCTGTGTCTTGATACGTTATGCAGTTTTACTTCCAACATGGGCGTCCACCTGCGAAAGAACTGAAGGAGCAATGTGTATCTATGGTTGATCATTTGTTTAGTAACTATATTGATGGACTTCGAATGGATGGTAATGTTTCAGTTCAAACTTTTCTACATCAGTTTCGTTCTGTAAGGAATAGGTAAACCGTTGATCTTACAAACACATTCCTGCTATTGTCTAATTGCAGAATTCAAATCCATTACGAAAGAAGTCTGCAAGCTGCCTTCTTTTCTTTCTTCGATACTTTTTAGAAAAATAGATACGAAATGCACCGGTGTTGTTACAAGGTAACGTTATGTACTTTCTTTTCATATGCGTAATTGTAGTACTCAAGTGTATATATACATATCTATGCTTGTGTGTTTGTGTATATGTAATAATAATAGAACACGCTGATCTGGATCTTTGTGTGCCCGATTCTATTTGTAGTAATAGTAATTTTGAAGTATCTACACATATAAATTTTTTCTGGAAATGGATACAGTATATCTCTCAGTTAGCCAAATCATGTTAATAATCGTAGAAATGTACAGCAACTATGCAATTTTTCTGTTTACTTTGTATACACCATATATTCTGACCCAAAAACAAAAGAATACACCATATATTACGCCTGAATATAATGTTTACCTGCAGGGATGCATTTATCAAGTATTGGGTTGATGGACATGTGTTGGCAATGGACGTAGCCTCACAGATATATAATATTCTAAGACAGACAGGCTGCAAGTACCTCAGACAGGTCTCTTTATGATCTCCCAGTTCTTCACTGCTGATTAATTTGTTTACCAAAGATTATCGTCTTTCTTGTTTTCCTTAAGGCTTCTGTCTTTTCTTGTGCTCTGGGATAGGCTGACTTCAAACCAGTTCTTGATGAGCTTCTGGTATCTCATCCTGGCTTGGAATTTCTGAGGAATACACCTGAATTTCAAGAAAGATATGGTAAGAATGTATTTGGTTCATGGAACTAAACTTTAGATTTTCTACCGGAATGTCTGTTTCCTATGCTGAATAAGACGTTTATGCAATTTATTTCCTTATATTTGATCTATTTAAACACATTGATGAACTTGAAAGTGCCTTCCTAGCTGTTATGATAGGCCAGGGCAAGTAATTCTTCCAATATTAGGCCAGGACATTTCCAGTAAATTCATTACCTGAAAGTTTTGAAATGAGTATACAATTTTTTAGGTGCATATATGTTTTATGCATCAGACTAAATCATATTTTTTCCTGTGCTTGTCTCATTCATTATTGTGTTCTTTCCCGTCTACCCAGCTGAGACTGTCATCTACAGAATATTTTACTACATAAACAGATCAGGAACTGGTTGCATTACTCTTAGAGAGCTGAAGCGTGGGAATCTTATTGCTGCCATGCAACAAGTTGATGAAGAAGACGACATCAATAAAGTTATTAGGTGATTATGTTTTCCCTTTTCTTCATTTCTTAAGCAGTATTTATAAAAGATTTCTAGTTCAGTTTTATTTTCATAATAGAAACGAGTTAGGTTGTTTAAGAATTTAAGCTCAGAAAAGAAAGCTGTGTAGCGTTGTGAGCAATATGGGTAGTGCCTAGGTCTTTGTATTGCTCATAAAGGGAAAGCAGTGTATGGGAACTTCATATTCGTATTGAGAGAAGGACAGTACGCATCATTTGACCATTCAATTTGACATTTTCTTAATTTGCCTTTCAGGTACTTCTCATATGAGCATTTCTACGTTATATACTGCAGATTTTGGGAACTCGATGGCGACCATGATTTCCTTATTGATAAGGAAAATCTCATCAAGTATGGTAATCATGCCCTTACTTACAGGATTGTGGAGAGAATATTTTCACAGGTTGGCTCCATATGTCAAAATGTTTTTTAACTGAACACTCTTTTATGTAGCTTAATTATAGTCTTACGGGATGCGTTTCATTCTATATTGATTCATGCTATAGGTCCCTAGGAAATTTACGAGCAAAGTGGAGGGGAAGATGAGTTATGAAGATTTTGCATACTTCATTCTCGCCGAGGAGGATAAGTCATCTGAGTCTAGTCTCGAGTATTGGTACACTTCTCTCCCCTTCTTCTCTTTAGTCGTTAGCGACTTCTCTTCAGCCATTTTGTCCTTAGCTTCTTAGCACAATATGTCGGTATAAATGTATGATCGCTAAGCCAAAACTTGTGGCATATGTGGCCTTGTTGATGAAACAATGTTTACCTGAGATTATGATTCATCACTAAATACGAAGTGGTACCGTAATTTTATTGAAACAAAAACATTTGACTGGGTATTGATTAAAACCATTATTGCAGGTTCAAGTGCATAGACCTGGATGGAGATGGGGTGATCACTCCGAACGAAATGCAGTTTTTCTATGAAGAGCAGCTGCATCGCATGGAATGCATAACCCAGGAACCTGTACTCTTTGAGGATATCCTATGCCAAATATTCGACATGATTAAACCAGAGGCAAGAGTTCTTTCAAATCCCAACATTGTTCTTTTGATATTATCCCGAGTGTTGTTTTTTTTTTCTAATTCTAAACATCAACTTGTTAAGTGACTCTTTCAGAAGGAGAACTGCATCACACTCCAGGACCTGAAAGCATCTAAACTCTCTGGAAATGTTTTCAATATACTCTTCAACCTGAACAAATTCATGGCCTTTGAAACCCGTGACCCTTTTCTCATTCGCCAGGTAAAGCATAGCTACTCTGTAGAGTTTGTAAATCCTTTGTTTAACAGCTCTGTTGAAACTAGGGAGAAAAAGTATGAAACGATGTTAACAGCTTTCGTTAACTTTGACTGCTCTGTTTCAATAGGAACGCGAGAATCCAACATTGACAGAATGGGACAGATTTGCTCAGAGAGAGTATGTGAGGTTATCAATGGAAGAAGATGTGGAGGAAGTCTCGAATGGGAGTGCAGATGTTTGGGATGAACCACTCGAATCTCCATTTTAAGTGACTTTATCATAAGAGGTAATAAGGTCAACACTACTCATCTTTGCAAATTTATTTATGGTATGGTCCCAAAGAAATGAAAGCTTTGTTTCTTTCCTCAAGACGGTTTCTTTGCTTTGTTACTTAGGTTCTCTGAGAAGGAGAAGAAGAAGAAGAAGGTTGGATCGTCTTGGCCGGTAACAGCGTCGGAAATAGTTCTCAGACAACAACGAAAGCTGATGAGACTGGTCTCTGAGAAAAGTGTCATTTCCGTGAAATGTTATGTCTTTTTGCGTAGGTCTTTTCTAGGTTGGACTCTCTTTTCAATCTATGTACATTATATATTTACTTCTGTTTTATAGTGTTTTTGTGGGGGAACCAAACAACAACGGTTTTATAAAATTAAAATCGAAAGAACTTTGTACAAAGATACTTTTTGTTGGGGAAGAAAGGTACAAAATCTTTGAACTTTGTTTTACATGTTCATGTCTTTTACTTAGTTGCTTATGCGGATAATTATGCAGCAATTTTGTGTATAGCATGTTAACATGATGATATCAATTATTTAAGAGACCTTATGCCAACCATCTTTGTTGATTTACCCACTAAACTAAGCCTAGTGTTTCCTATAAAATGTATTTGACGTTTTGAGTGATTTAGAGAAGCCGACATTGATTATATGTTTGTAGTTGAAAAAATAAATTATTCAGCTAAGTACGGGAAAATTACTTCTTTCTTAATTGGATTATATTGTCCAAACTTTTGTTTTTTTTTGTCAATTTGTAGGATGATGTCAAAATGTGTGTTTTGACTTCCGGTTCTTACTTTATCTACTCACAAAGCATTCATTAGCATTCAAATTATGATTGTGACATGATACCAACAATAATATAAACCATTCAATGCAAATTTCGGTAGTTTTTTTTTGTCTCTATGTTTCTTTTTAAATACATTAACATGTCATATTTCTGTAGCTAAGTTGTCAATAAATTTTAGTAGTCTATTGATAAACTTCGATTTTAAAATAATGATAAGAATTTTTTTTTTTTTTTAAGATCGTAACGCTCTGTGATTTATCTACTTAATTAAAAGTACTTAAGTCGATGTAACTCAAGTTAATTATGCACTAATATGATCTTAAAAATCATTGATGGTAAGTTTAGCGACCACATTATGATGACACGTGACAGAACTTGCCCACGCGCCCCTAAATTTTCAAAAAAGTGCGATCTCGTGTTGCCAAAAAAATCAGCGATTTTGGGTGAAAAAGTCTGGAAAATGAATTCACGCGCGAATTTTGCGCGTGGTCTTTCAAAATCTCTATACATTTTTGTAAGTAAAAATGTCAATTTAGATGCGGTTTGGGGAAAAATTGAACGGATTGATAAGTGCCAAATCCTTTTAGGGTTCACCAAAAAAAACCCTAAAATCTCGCGATTTCTTCTGGTTTCGAGTAAATCTCAGTGTTCTGCAATTTCATTTCGAGCCGAGTCAAAGGAACCAAACGGATTCTCTGATCCGATTCCGGCGAGAAAGGGAACAACGAACAACTTCTTCATTTTCTCTGAAACATGGCGTCCTTTAAGGTGATGCTTTCTTCAACTTCTAGAAACTCGGATCTATCTCGTCGTATACCTTCTGCTTCTTCTTCCTCTTCCTCTATAAGACCTCAACAATTCAGGCGAGATCCCAACGCCGATCAATCGAGGCTAAGTGTCGGTTACGGCGGAAGAAACGACGGGTACAGTCCCACCGCGATGACGGTGGAAGGGATTCTACACGATACTTTCGCATCGGATCCACCAGCTACGGAATCTTCGCTCCTGGGCGCGTCGATGACTCTGATGGAGGAAGCTCCTGCGCCAATGGAGATAACGACGGTTTCCGATGTCGATCGTGGCGGCGGAGGAGGAGGAGGAACGGAGACTCGTGGGAAGAGTGTCGACGAGGTCTGGAGAGAGATCGTATCTGGTGAAGGGAAAGGGATGAAGGAAGAGACGCAGGAAGAGATAATGACGTTGGAGGATTTCTTAGCGAAAGCTGCTGGGGAAGATGCAGAAGCAGCGACGGTGGGGAACGGAGGAGGAGAAGACGAGGATATGGATGTGAAGATTCCGCCGGAGAGACTCGATTACGGGTTCGATCACTCAGCGCCGCCGCATAACCCGTTTCAGATGATTGATAAAGTAGAAGGATCGATTGTTGCGTTTGGGAATGGTTTGGATGTTTACGGAGGAGGAGGAGGAAGAGGAGGAGCGAGAGGGAAGAGAGCGAGAGTGATGGTTGAGCCATTGGATAAAGCAGATGCGCAGAGACAGAGGAGGATGATCAAGAACCGTGAATCTGCTGCTAGGTCGAGAGAGAGGAAACAAGCTTACCAAGTTGAGTTGGAGTCTTTAGCAGCGAAGCTCGAGGAAGAGAATGAGTTGCTTTCGAGAGAGATTGAAGAGAAGCGGAAAGAGAGATACCAGAAGCTAATGGAGTTTGTGATTCCTGTAGTTGAGAAACCGCAGCAGCAGCCTCGGTTTCTACGCAGGATTCGATCTTTGGAATGGTAAAGGTATAGACTTTTTTTTTAAAGTTCCTTAGGATTTTAAAGATTACAACTTTCGTTTGTAACTAAAAAAACCTGTGTGTGTGTGTGTGTGTGAGTGAGTGGATTCTGCAGTAGAGTGATGATGACTATGGTTAATAACTTAATCAGTAGAGTGATGATGACTATGGTTAATATAGTTCGCATATGTTACATAGTTCCCACTTCTTGTTTTGATGAGACATTGATCTTAATCTTAAACCATTTCTTGTTGATGTGCTCGAACAGTTCAGTTTCATGTACTTGTGTCAGTTGATCTCGCTTCAGATATCGCCAGAGAATGAAACTTAAGTAGATATATAAGTAGGAGAATGATATTTTTTGAAAGTATTCGATCATATGGAAATCAAATTCACACTCGCATGAAAACAGATTGCATAAGAAAGAAAGTGACTGAGAAAACTGAATCAACAGAAAATGCAAAAAAATAATGAAGAACATACCAGAGTATAGAGCAATCCTAGGTCTTTGTGGAGTGTAGATATGAGCATGAACCTGTAAACAAGAGTTCTATAAGAACAATTATTATATTCATGATCCCGTCAATTAAAAAAGGGAAAGATTACAAAGACAAATGAGTATGTACCCTCTTAAGTTGCTGATCAGTGATGTTCATGGCTTCCCAAAGCAGTTCTAGAGGGAAACCCAGAAACGTGCAACATCAAGAATCAAAGCCATGTCTCTTTCAGCGTTATAGCCACCTATAGGTGCTACTGAAAAATGACAAGACCCAAGTCTGTCATAAGATTTGTTAGAAATTAGAATCCCGATCAACACTGCAGGAACACTCAAAAGTTCCTGATTATAAGCTATAAACGAGTGCATTCTCTCTGTCTTAGGGAACCAAACTATCCACGACTTTTGGAACAACATCCAAATCTTAGTAGGTTAATGATATGACTCAACTTAGGGTTTATCTCAAAAGCATAAAGATAGAAGATTGACTTTTTTGGAAAGAAAGACCATTTGCAACTCATGCCGTTGTTCACCCCCCCCTGCATTTGAAGTGGATTTCTTTTTTTTTAACAACATAATTCTTTCAAAAAAAATTGGGGTCGTATGACATATAAAACATAAATTCATCAAATAAATATAATAAAGTATGTGATATAATATTCTCTATATAATTTACCATATATACAAAAATATTCTTTTATTTTTTATTTTCTTTCCTTTCCTTTTCTCATCGCCTCACTTCTTCACCTGTCTTCCTTTTCCCCTCTCTCCTCTCATCTCCTCTTCTCTTCCGTCTTCTTCTCTCTCCTTTTTTCTTTACAATCAACTTTCTTTTTTAATATTAAGTTAAATGAAAACTATTATAAAATTAATATATAATATAGTATGAAGTATAATATAGTATAAAGTTATATTCAATAATTGATTGTGTGGTATAGTTAGTTTACAAATTATTCAAATAACATAGCTATTGTTAGGACCATTTTACCGGATCGAAAGAAAACTCGCCACGTAGACCTAGGCTACATCGATCGCTGACACACGCCACGCTAACTCGGCCGAGCCACAACCGTGTACTGTACCGGAGCAGTTGGCGGACTTCCCCTAACACACCAGAATGATTACTCCCACCTGCTCCCCGAGTACGTGGTTCGGAGGAGACATGACAAGGGAATGGCGAGTATAAATAGAAGAAGAACACTTCACGGATAGGGAAGAAGGGGACGATCGAAGAGGGGGACGATCGGAGAGGCCCACCTTCCGATGTCTCAGGGCAATGCAGCAGGATCACAGGTGGACTCCGTGTCACTCCCGGGTGATTACTGACCAGGTTAAGTTATCCACAACTTGGAACCCTGCCTTTGTACCCGCTGCATTCCCCTTTTCACATGTAGAAATCCCTCTCAAAACACCCTAAACCAGACAGGAGTCTCGATCCTCGGACGAGTCTCCTCACAATTAACCCGTAGAGAACTCCCCCCAGTACTCGTTCCCGGTAGGGCGCTCACTAACTTGGACGTCGGAGAACCTTCGGGAAGGAAACCCCCTTTCGGTCCTCCCTCGAAGGCTCGCCTGACGTTTGTTTAAGTGCTTGCAAGATCGAATACGGTGCATGCCCCGCCGCATCGCGACAGGAAGCTTCCACCCTGGAACGAGGCTTCGCCGCTTTTCCCCCCAGAAGACGAAATTCGGAGACCCGACTCTTTCCCCGACGAATCATAACCCCCCCCCCCCCCCCCCCCCCCCCCCCCTTTCCCTTCACGTGGCATCCAGAAATTTGCTCCCGAACATTTGGTGCTAGAAGGAAGAGGATCACCAGTGGGCGTTCCACGAAGAGCGAAGCATCCGAAAATAGTTACGCAGAGCGTGCGGATCGAGCAGGCTACGGTTCTGCTCAACCGTTTTGGGAGCTCGGGATAATTATGCGTATTGGCTCCAAAACCGAGACTCCAGATCTGCGACATGAGATAAGACGCGAAAGATGCAAAAGACGAAGCTAAGCAAATTAAGATAAAGCAACATTACTAAAAAAAAAGAAGCAGGCCAAAGCGGCTGCCGCTTCGAGTTCAAAAGTTACAAGGGGAACAGGTCCCCAAAGCATAAATAATTTTAAAAGCCCGGCTGACGCGAAGGTCCCACCGGCAAAGAAGGACCCGCACCCCTAAAGTCTCCGTCAGCCCCTGAAGTGCCCGGCGCTCGCGACCTGTCGCGCCTTCGTTCTTCCTCAAGCTCCCGCCTCAGCATGCAAATCGTGGTCTGGCTCATCAGAAAGCCTCAGCCACCATCAGCGCCAAGTCCACCTTGGCCCCCGGAGCGAACTCCCGGTACACCGTGAGAGTTTGGCAGAGCATTTCCACTTTCGAGTTACGCGTCTCCAGATCTCGTTGGCTGTCGGCAAGCGCCAAGGGCACGCGCTCCATCTCCGTGCTAAGATCCTCTCCACGGGCAGAAGTCTGGGCCTCGACGAGCTGGTCTCGGGTCACCAACAGCTTGGCTTGAAGCTTGCTAGCCCTGCGAGCATGGCCACGCTCGCGATGTTCGGCCGTGTGGAGTTCATGCTCCAGCTTCTCGAGTGAGCGATGGCTCTGTCGGAAAGCGAAAGGCACCAGTAAGAACAGGTAAAGAGCCGGAAAATCAAAGGAATGCGTCCAGAGAAGTTAGCTTACCGCGTCCAGCGACTGGGTGAGCTCCGAGGTGGTCAGCCGCCAGCCGGTGAGCTCGCAGGTCGAGCGGGCGCTCGGACGAGGAGGCACGAACATCGGCTCTGACTCGGAAGAGACGCTCATTGCCCTCGGCGATACCGGGGCATCAAGGACCGGAGTAGCGGCTCGCATGGCCCTGGATCTCTCGACGGTCCCCAGATACTCCAGAGCGTCGGAATCTGCGGGAGCCCCACCGCTGGCAGTTGAAGCCGGCTCGGAGGAGTAGTGAGCGGGAAGGATCGAAGAGGGTTCCGGGGACCACGTCGATCCCACATCGGGAGATTTGGTCAAGTGCCATCGACGCGTCAGTTGGGACGAGGCCTCCCCATCGGTGATATTACCATATATTTTGCATATTTTGCATGTATTTAGGATTGTTTTTCATGCATTCATCTTGCATTATAGGATAGTTTGTTCCATTTGTCGCATTTTAGGTCCTAGGTCCCTTTGCATTCGTATTTTGCATATTTCTTGCATAAATGCATCATTATCAGGTTGTTTGGGGCACTCTCGATTTGAGGGGGTTATGTGGACGTGAGGAGGATCCCAACAAAGCTCGTGGACACTTGGAGAACTCAGCCGTGCATGCTAAAGGCCCGAGATCGAGTAGCGGATCGAGTAAAGCAGGTCGATCTAGATGAGATCGACCAGAAGATCGAGCGACCCAAGTCGATTCAAGAGGAAGGATCGAGACTAAGATCGAGAGAGGAGATCGATCTGGAGTACAGACGTGAATGACACCATGCAGATCGAGAGCCAGATCGAGTTCCCAACCCGATCATCACAGGATCGACTCAAAGAGCGACTGAAGCCATCCGATATAAGAAGACGATCGAGCCAGAGATCGAGTGACCCGAGTCGATCCCAGACGAGCCTTATCCGTCCAGCTGTCTTTGGCGGCTAGCGAAGGGGGGGGGGGGGGGGGGGGGACCAGTTAATGGTTTAGCCATTTTTGGCAAAGCAGCCATCACTTTTCTATTATCTTCATTCTGTCTTTTTGTTTTCTCTCTATCTTAGGCGATTTCGCCATTGTTGAACATCTTAAGCTTTTCGTATTTTAAACCTTTGGATCTTTTAATATTAAGCAAGTTTTTCTTTTAATCGTTTGTTGTTCATGCTTAGCTTTCTATCTATTGCTTTTCATTCGATCTTAATCATGTGTAGCGAGTAGTCTTTTTGGGTTTTCGGGGTTGAGGCGATTCAAAAGGGTTAAGAGGTTTAAAGCTTTGTGTTTTCTTTGTTCTTCATACCTTCTCTTCTAGGATTTTGGGGTCTTAAGGCTTAAAGAGCCTTGGAAAAAGTCTCTACGATTCTAGAGCTGTCTTACCTTGACAGGATTCAGATATCCTAGAAAACCAGATCCTAGAGGCTAATCTTTCCTTTCCCACACGCCATGGTTGTAAAGGGGATTAGTTAGGTCATTATATTGAAATCTGTTTTCCTTTCTCTTCGATCTCTTTTTCCACCAAACGCCATGGGTTTGGAGAAGAAATTGAGGAAGTGAACCATACCACACGCCATGGATGGTTCTTGTTTTGTTTTCAAGGCTTAGAGAAACCTCACAAGTGAGTAGATCTAAATGTTTTCAAACCAAAGCTTAAACCTTGAGACCCTTGAATATGACCCTCGACCCTAAACCCTCCTTTTTAGTATATTAAAACTTCTGTTAATCGTTTGCTTGTCATAAAGTTGCATCCTGTTCATTAGAAGTCATTTCCTTTAAGTTGTTTGTTAGATCGATCCATTCTGCTCGATCCAGTGGTCGATTCACTGGTCGATTTTTAGTTCTTAGTAGCTTTGTATTTTTAATCTTTTGCTTGTTCCTAGTGGTAGTTAACCCTTTTCCAGGGATTTTAAAATTATTTTGCATTGCATTAGATCGTTGCATTTAGTTTTCCTTGATTTTACCAATCATTTATCTATTTCGCTTAGATTTGCTTCATCCTTGCATTCTTAGTGGCTCTTCCTGCATCCTAGGTTGGATTGATTCCTCTTGCACACTATACTACATCTATATGTTGCTTGAGTTTTGATAACCTCCTGCTTGCATAGTAAAATCTTGTTATCAAATGGCGCCGTTGCCGTCTTAGGATTGTTAGGAAGCATTAAGATTTGAGGTTTAGTAAAGACTAAGCCTTTACTTTAAGTTTAGTTACTAATCTCTTTCTCTTCACACTTGTGTCTTTCAGGTACATGAATTTGCGTTCTAGGGGTGACAACAACTTACTTACACCCCTGGACAATATTCATCAACTCGGATATTCAAGAACAAGAAGAGCAAGAGAGCAAGCTAGAGCTTTTGAGGAGATTGTTCAAGCCGGTTCAGTAGACTTTGCAACAATGGCTGAGCAAGAACATCCTGAGGGACCTCCACCAGCTCACGGTGCTGTAGGAAGGGGCAATGGAAACCCCAACCACGCAGCTAGACCCCCACAGATCATTGGTGCCGGAGATGCTCCTAATACGCATCACAATCGCTTTGGGATCACTCCTCCACCAGTACAGAACAACAACTTCGAGATTAAGCCAGGGTTCATCTCTATGGTTCAGAATAGCAAGTTCCATGGGCTGGCAATGGAAGACCCCTTGAAGCATCTTGACAACTTTGAGCAAGCTCCGGCTCCGGCTCGGAAGATGCATTCAAGCTCCGGCTCTTCCCATTTTCTCTCGGAGATAAGGCTAGGCATTGGGAGAAGACCCTTCCACAAGGCACCATTACCTTTTGGGCTGAGTGTAAGAAGGCTTTCCTCTCAAAGTTCTTCTCTAGCACAAGAACAGCAAGGTTGAGAAGTGAGATCAGCGGATTCACTCAAAGGCAGAATGAGACATTCAATGAAGCCATGGAGAGATTCAAAGACTATACCATTCAGTGTCTTCACCACGACTTCAGTGAAGAGACTCTCCTAAGCACAATATACCGTGGAGCATTGCCCAAGATCCGTATGCTACTTGACACGGCAAGCAAAGGCAACTTTCTTGGTCAAGAAGTAGAAGAGGGTATGGAGCTAATCGAGAACTTGGCACTGAGTGACGGCAACTATGCTGAAGACTATGACCGTGCACCAAGAGGATCTGAGCTAGAATCTCACAAGAAAGAGCTTAAGTCATTGCATGAGAAGATTGACAAGTTGGTGCTTGCAAACCAGAAGCATGTACACTTTGTGGGTGAAACCGAGGAAGTGTTGGACGAGTTAGACTTGAGCCAAGAAGAAGCTAACTGGATTGCTGGTCAGAACTACAACAAGCCTCAATGCTATTCACAAGGGTACCAAGCCAACAACAATCTCTCTTACAGGAATACAAATGTTGAGAACCCTAAAGATCAAGTGTACCCCCCTCAGCAAGCAAAGCCGTTTGTTTCTTATAACAAGGGTTTTCAAGCGAATAGTGGCTTTCAAGGGCAAAGGCAAGGGAACTTCCAGGGTCAGCAGCAGCAGCAAGGCAACAAAGGTTACACTCCTATGTTTCCTCCCGGCTTTGTTGCTCAACAAGAACAAATGCAACACCAACAACAAGATTCGGTACAAGCAATGTTTCAGCAGTTGCTTCAAGGTCAAGCTTCTACTAATCAGAAGTTTGCCGAGATGAACAACCGCCTTGAGTCCTCTCTTACTGACGTCTCCACTAAGATAACAAACCTGAACAACAACATAAAGCAGTTAGAGAAAGGAAAAGCTACTACAAGCGGTCAAAGCAGCTTACCGGGCAAGTGTGAGCAGAATCCCAAGGAATACGCCAATGCCATTACACTAAGGAGTGGCAAAGAACTTCCACCGCGAGTTGCTCCTAATACCAATGAGGACATTGTGATTCAAGAAGGGGAGGGTAAGCTTTCAGCTGATGAGGAAATAAACTTTGATAATGTGTGGATTGAGAGACCAAGAAAGGGTAAAGAAGTAGCCGCAGAGAAGAAAGTGGAGCAGGCTACTAAAGAGAAAGATGTTTATGTGCCTCCACCATATGTACCTAAGCTCCCTTTTCCTGGCCGCTTCAAGAAACAGCTGTTAGAGAAGCATAGACTATTGTTTGAGAAACATCTAAGGGATGTAGAGATCTAGTTGCCTCTTGTGGATTGCCTAGCTATGATGCCGAAGTGTGCTAAGTTCTTCAAAGACACCCTTACAAAGAAGAACAAGGAGAGTAAAGAAGTTTTGGTGCTTAGTGAAGAGTGTAGTGCTATTATTCACAAGGAGATTGTCCCTAAGAAGCTAAGAGATCCGGGATCCTTCACCATTCCTTGTGCGTTGGGTCCATTGAAGTTTAAAAGCTGTTTGTGTGATCTTGGTGCAAGTATAAACCTCATGCCCCATTCTATAGCAAAGAAGCTAGGTTTCACACGGTTCAAGGAGTGTAGGATCTCCCTTGTGTTAGCTGATAGAAGCGTGAGACTTCCAGTGGGTTTGCTAGAAGATCTTCTAGTGACAATACGCGATGTCAATGTACCAACTGACTTTGTTGTGCTTGAAATGGATGAGGAACCTAAGGATCCACTTATACTTGGAAGGCCATTCCTTGCAACCGCCAAAGCAATCATCGATGTAAAGAATGGGAAGATAGCTCTGCACCTTGGCAAAGACATAAAGCTGGATTTTGACATCAATGAGGTCCTGAAGAAGCCAACCATCGAAGGACAAGCATTCTTCATAGAAACGTTGGATGCCTTGGCTGATGAATTGTTAGAAGAGTTGGCTCAAAAGTATCATTTGAAGCTGGCTCTGACTAAGGAGAGAGGAGAGTATGGTTTCTTGGATCAGAGGACTCAGGAGTACGTTAATCTCCTTGATTCTAGAAGAGTTGTCAAGGAAGATGAAGGCGGATGCCTCGAGATCGATCAGGAAATCGAGAAGATCACTCGATCCAGGACAGCAATCGACAAGAAGATCGAGGAGACTGGTCGATCCAGCAAAGCAATCGATGGGAAGATCGAGAGAAGCTAATCGATCAGTTCTGAGAACGAGACAGCGACTCGATCTCCTGCTCGATCCACATCAAATCGAGTGGGTGAATCGGGTGAAGTTGCTCGATCTGGACCAGAATGAGTGGAAGATCGACTGGATGACTCGATCTCGGAGGAGACAACGGTTCAAGAAGGCAGTCTAAAGGCTCATGTCTTGGGTTCTTAGAAGGTTACTGAGGATGGAAACATCAACAAGAGCCACGAGGAGGACTGGAGCGAGCTGCTAGCCCCAAAGGTGGACCTAAAGGAGCTCCCAAAAGGGCTAAGGTATGCATTCTTAGGGCTTAATGAGACTTATACCGTGATTGTGAATGAAAACTTAAGTGATGATGAGTTGCACTCGCTCCTAAGTGAGCTGAGAAAGTATAGGAAGGCCATTGGGTACTCTCTAAGTGACATCAAGGGCCTTTCACCAATGCTTTGCACTCATAGGATTCACTTAGATAATGAGAACTCTTCTTCTATTGAACATCAAAGGCGTTTAAACCTGAATTTGAAAGAAGTGGTTAAGAAAGAGATCCTAAAGTTGTTAGAGGCTGACGTGATCTATCCCATAAGTGACAGCACGTGGGTTTATCCTGTACACGTGGTGCCTAAGAAGGGAGGGATCACAGTCATTAAGAATGATAAAGATGAATTGATTCCTACTAGGACTATAACTGGTCACCGATTGTGTATAGATTATAGTAAGCTTAATTCTGCTACTAGAAAGGATCATTTTCCTTTACCTTTTATTGATCAAATGCTTGAAAGACTTGCTAATCATCCTTATTATTGCTTTCTTGATGGTTATAGTGGTTTGTTTCAAATACCAATCCATCCAAACGATCAAGAGAAGACGACCTTTACATGCCCTTATGGCACCTTCGCATATCGAAGGATGCCATTCGGGTTGTGTAACGCACCGGCTACATTCCAGCTGTGTATGATGTCGATCTTCTCTGATCTTATAGAAAAGATGGTAGAATTTTTTATGGATGATTTCTCTGTCTATGGTGCGTCCTTTTCTGCTTGTTTGTTGAATCTTTGTAAGGTACTTAAGCGTTGTGAGAAGACAAACTTGGTGCTCAACTGGGAGAAGTGTCACTTCATGGTGAAGGAAGGGATTGTACTCGGCCACAAGATATCAGAGAAGGGCATAGAGGTTGATAAAGCCAAGGTTGAGGTCATGATGAGTCTTGAGCTGCCGGTTAATGTAAAGGGAGTAAGGAGCTTCTAAGGCCACGCAGGCTTCTACAGGAGATTCATAAAGGATTTCTCCAAGATTGCAAGGCCCCTCACACGGTTGTTATGTAAGGAAGCTGACTTTGTGTTTGATGAGGACTGTCTTCATGCTTTCAAGACTATCAAAGAAGCTCTTGTATCCGCGCCTATAGTACAAGCACCGGACTGGACTCTAGCATTCGAGATCATGTGTGACGCGAGCGACTACACCGTGGGAGCTGTTCTATGGCAGAGGAAAGACAAGCGGTTGCATGTAATCTACTATGCCAGTCGTACCTTGGATGGCACGCAAGTCAGATATGCTACAACCGAGAAGGATTTGTTGGCCGTTGTGTTTGCTTTTGAGAAGTTCAGATCATACCTCATGGGCTCTAAGGTTGTTGTCTATACAGATCACACAGCTTTGAGGTACATATATTCCAAGAAAGACACTAAACCGAGGCTCTTAAGGTGGATTATCCTTATACAAGAGTTTTACATGGAGATAAAAGATAAGAAGGGGATATAGAATGGTGTTGCTGATCACCTCTCAAGGATGAAAGTCAATGAAGCTTGGCCACTTGATGATTCACTCCCGGAAGAGCAGCTCATGATGATCACCACAGCGGTATATGAGAAGCTTGAAGACAAGTTTGAAGAGGTTTTGAGTTTCAAAGAAGAAGACTTGCCTTGGTACGCTGATATTGTAAACTACTTGGCTTGTGGAGAGGAGCCTTCTCATCTAGACCACTACTACAAGAAGAAGTTCATGAGAGACATCTCTCATTACTTTTGGGACGAGCCATACTTGTACAAAAGAGGAGTGGACAGCTTGTATAGAAGATGTGTTTCAAGAGAAGAAGCACAAGGCATTCTTCTACATTGTCACGGCTCTTCATATGGTGGTCATTTCGCTTCCTTCAAGACTGCTACAAAGGTGTTACAAGCCGGCTTTTGGTGGCCATCTCTGTTCAAAGACACACATGAATTTGTTAACGCTTGTGAAGCATGTCAAAGAGCTGGAAACATCACGAAGAGGAATGAGATGCCTCAGGTGCCGATCTTTGAAGTTGATGTCTTTGACGCATGGGGGATAGATTTTATGGGTCCGTTCTCATCTTCTTACGGCAACAAGTTCATCTTGGTGGCGGTTGATTATGTGTCTAAGTGGGTTGAGGCTATAGCTTCCCCAACAAATGATGCAAAAGTGGTGATCAAGCTCTTCAAGATCATCATCTTCCCACGGTTTGGGGTTCCAAAGGTAGTAATCAGTGATGGGGGTGAAAGTATCTTTAGGAAGTATGGCGTGAAGCACAAGGTAGCAACACCTTATCATCCTCAAACTAGTGGGCAAGTAGAAGTCTCTAACAGGCAGATCAAGGCGATACTAGAGAGGACAGTTGGGGCTACTAGAAAAGATTGGGCGGTTAAACTCGATGATGCTTTGTGGGCTTACCGGACCGCTTTCAAAACCTCCATTGGTACTACTCCTTTCACTCTTCTTTACGGCAAGGCATGTCACCTTCCTGTTGAGTTGGAGCATAGAGCACTATGGGCAGTGAAGCAGCTGAACTACAACCTCAAGACAGCTCAAGAGAAGCGGTTGATTCAGCTATATGAGCTTGATGAGCTACGGTTGGAAGCCTACGAAAGTGCTAAGATCTACAAAGAGAGGACCAAGGCGGCTCATGACAAGAAGCTGGTTCACAAGGAGTTAAGAGAAGGCAGTCTGGTGCTACTCTACGACTCGAGGTTGAAACTGTTTCCAGGGAAGCTCAAGTCTATATGGTGCAGACCGTTTGAGATCAAGGAAGTTCTTCCCTATGAGTGGTTACATTGGTTGGCAAGAGCGGGAATGCTTTCACGGTTAATGGGCATAGAGTCAAGCCCTATCTGGCGAGTGATTGCAGCAAGGAGAGCACCACAATGCTTCTCCAAGACCCACCTCAGGACTAAACCAAGTAAAGTCTAGCTAAAGACGTTAAAGAAAGCACACTTGGGAGGCATTCCCATGTCTATCTTATACATATGTTTGCTTTCTTTCTATTTCAGTTTTATGCTTTTATTGTCTAAGTGTGTAGGTACAAGGATGAGGGATTATAAGCAATGATCTTGGAGTCAAAAGAGGCGAGAAGGGTTAAGTATAGGCTAGAGATCTTTACAAGATCGAGCTAGTGAATCGAGAAGAGTCAGTCGATCTAGACGAGATCGAGTAGACAAATCGAGTGGAACGGTCGATCGCGAGAGGATAAACCACCTATGCGTTTAGCTTGAAAAGCAAACGAGGTGTAGATCGACCGAGTCACTCGATTCTCAAAGATAGATCGAACAGTCTACTCGATCTGCCACTCGATCTAAGCCAAAACAACCCCCAAATCGATCATGTAGCTCGATCCAAGGAGTACAGCCTAGTTGACCAAAAGTCAAGGAACGAGAGGGTACAATCGATCTAAGACTCGATGCAATTTGAATCGAGTCCCTGATTGATCAAACCTCTCGATCCTAGCTGATACAAGAGTTTTGACTCTCTTATGTCAATCACCCATTGTACTAGTCATTGTAGCATTGGGTTTTAATGTCAATCCAAGGGGGAAGATTGAAACAGCAGGATTATAGTAGATTTCCTAATTCAAGTAGATAAGAAAGGGGTTTAGATATCTAGCAACCTAAGTGATCAAGCAAAAACCAAACAAACACAAAATAAGGAAGTAGGCAAGCAAACAACCAGAGTAAAGATAAAAACAGAGCAAATTCAGAACATAGCTTAAAACAGAGAAAAGATGGGACTTGAGATGAGATAATTGGTAATAGGGAACCCTTGACTCAGCCTATGATGCTTACAAACTCACACAATGCTATTCCTTATGCATAGGATTCATTTATATGACTAATCCAATCTCTTGGCACTAATCTCTTTGCTAATTACCAAGTTAAGAACTAATTCTCATTAGTGAAATGATAAAGAGCAAGCACTAAAACAAATCTATCAACCCTATATTGCTAAATCACTCCCTAGACAGTCAATCTCTTGAGCTAGGATAAGCAATTCTCTTGCAAAGCAGTTTAGGCATTTCATCAAACACTTGGTGGGCATAAAATGAGCCTAATATCTCAATCAACTTAGCTAGGGCTAATCAAGCATTAAACACAGCAATCAAGAAAAGAAATGGAAGAATTAACACTAAGCAATCATAGATAGAGTCTCAAATTCCCTAAACCTAACCCATCTCAAATCCCTAAAAAGAACTACTCACTAATCACCATTAAAGCTACCAAATCAAAGAGAAAAAGATGACTAATCATGATTAGAAAGCTTAAACAAGATGAAAGATGCAAACTTTGATTAAAATGAAGCAAAGATTCAAATTGAAAAACCCAAGGGTCTAAACAAGAAAGAAAGAACTGCTGGGTAAAAGCTTGTTCCCAGAAATTAGGGATTTTTCGTATTTATAGGAGTCTAAGCAAAAATGGCAAAATTGTAAATAAAAGGTCTTCAGTCTGGCAGCGTATCAGTCAGTTGTGTCGGTCTTCAGTGACCGAAATGGATCCCTATCGGTCTGGAGTGATCGACACATAAGACCGAAATCCATCCATTGTGTTTGTGTCGATCACACTTGACCGATACTGGTGATCGACACTGCTCTGTATATGTCATCCTTAACCGATACTAACCGTGCTCTGACCGAAAACTTCTGCAGAGATCTTCTGCTTCGATCCTCCTTGCTCCCTTTTGCCTAGCTAGCATCCTGGATCATCTCCAAAGCTCCTCCAAGCTCCTTTTAGCTCCAAAAGCACCTAAAAACATCCAAAATGCAAGAAAAATGCAATCTATACTCTAAATGCAACCTAAGTCTAAAAGGAGAAGAAAATGGGACAAAAGCTAAGGGAAACATGCAAAAGAGGACCAAAACATGTACTAAATGCAGCCCTAAATGATGTAAATACAAGGGATATCAACACCCCCACACTTGCCTTTTGCTTGTCCTCAAGCAAATAAGAAAAAATGGGAGAGTGAAGTTTGAAAGTGGGCATTCAGATTCCAAAAGTGTAAAGGTAAAGAGATGGTTTTAGTGCTTAAGTGCCTAGTTGTAGGATGCAAACATAATCAACTATACTTTAAAGAACCTAGCCATGCTCATCATGTTTCAAAATGATCTCAAATCTCAACCTAGGCAATTGCTCAAATCAATCAACTCTTTAACATTCAATTAAGTTCCAAACATGAATCATGCTTTTGCAAATCAAGTGAAGACATTTAGTTGAAAAGGGGTAAGATCATGAGATAAGAATGATCTCATTTAAGCACATGGTTTTAAAAACATAAAGGATCACTCAATGAAATGACTTCATCTTAGGCAAAATGCTAAAGGTAAAAGCACACTTATGCATGCAATTCAAAGCTCTCTTCTACCCTTATTTCTCAAAGATGAGTCCTAAGCATTTCTAAACCCAAGAGTGAACCCTCTAAGTCTACCATTTCCTAAACTCTACCTTTTACCCTTCTTCATGGCTGGGGAAACTTCTTCTTTTTGCTTGTGTGTTTGTTTCTTCTTGGTTGGTTGTATTGGCACCTTCATCACCTTTGGTGGCTTGCTCCTGGTCTGATTTTTCTTCTTTGGACCCTTTCTGAGCTTTGTTGTTGGCGCCAATTCTTCTTTTTGAACTTAGAGCTTTTCTTCCCTTTACTTAACCACAATTCTAGATTGTTTCCCATTTTCTACCATTTCAAATCTTTTCCTTTTCTTTCAAAACATAAAAACATTAAGCTCAAACCACATAACTCTACCTTTTTAAACCCCAAAACTCCTATCCTAGAATCAAGCTCAAAATGCAAGCTAATATCTACAAGAGAGCTAATCATTGCCAGCCTTATTCCTAACACTTTTTGCCAAGACAAAATCAAAAAGGCCTCACAACTCTCACAATAGTGTTTAGGCTCAAAAGGAGGTTTTGGTTAAGGGTGAGGATGTAACTGTCTCATAATTATGAGCATCAACTATTTGGATCAACAAGAGTGGTAGAAAGGAGAAAGATGATCCAAATATGTATATGATAGCCATGAATTCACTTTTCAATGCATAAGACATGATAATTAAAAGTCCAAATTAAAGTTCAAGTTGATAGAGTTGATTTTCAGAGAACAAATGCTTTCAGAATGAGATGAGAAGACCAAATCTAGCAATATAAGCATGGTTCAGCCTTAACTTCTAGCAATCAAATGATGCATCAAACAACTAAGCACTTAAAAACTGAAATCATCTCTAAACACTAAGCACTTTACAAGGAAAATTCATCATAATGCCATATGCAAATGCAATGCAACCTATATGTCAACACTAGACTCAATCTTAGAAGAATGAAATGCAACTATATGCTCTCTTTTTGGTTTGCAAAAATGCAAAAATTTTCAAATTTTTTCGATTTTTTTGTGTTTTTCTATGCCTTACATGTATGCATGATATGCATGAGACTCAAAGTGAAAAGAAAAAGAAAAACTAAGAAAACAGAACACAAAGTCAAACCCCAAGTCTCTTCCCCACACTTAAATTACACAGTCCCTTGTGTAATGAAAGCAATAGAAGAGAGAAGCAACAAAATATATTACAGAAATAAAAAGATGCAATGGTATAGAACAATGGAAAGGATGTGGTACTTGGTTTAATGGTAGGAGTTGTGGGATGATCCTGAGGTTTGTGGAGACTTGATAGCTCTTGGGGAAAGGGATGCTTCCTCTCTTTGTGACCTCATGTTGCTTGCTGTTGAGCTGCTCCTGCTTCTCATAGTGCCTCAGAAGGAATACCGGTCACACATGACCAATACAACTGACCGAAATGGCAGTATCGGTCATCAGTGATCGATATTGGAGAATGGTGCTTCATGGGATTAGTATCAGTCATTACTGATCGACACACTTGACCGAAATACATCCGGTGTGATTGTGTCGGTCTTGAGTGATCGATACTGGTGACCGATATGATTCCAAGAATCTCATCGATCACCAGTGATCGACACTCTGGACTGAAAATCAAACGGTGTGTTTGTGTCGATCAAGTGTGGTCGATATGAATGACCAAAACTTCGTCCAGCTGTCAAGCTGCTTTCCATATCGGTCACACATGACCGATATGTTGACTGGTGTAGATTGGCTCCACTGATATCGGTCAACCATGATAGATACTGATGACCAAAAATTTGTGTATCGGTCTGTCATGACCGATACAGATGACCGTTATCAGCCAGAATACACCTGTTCTTTGTCTCCTTCAAACTTTCTCAAACCCCAGTTCGAAGTCCTGCTTCTATACACTAAAACAAAGCATAAAAGATAAACTAGAAAGCATAATATATACAAAAGGATACCATGGGACTACCTCCCAAGTGTGCTTGTTTAAAATCACTAAGCTTGACTTTCCTTGGTTGATTACTCTTGTGGAGGTTCATCAAGGTTGATGTCCACTTCATCTCCAAGAGACTCACTTGCCATGTATGGTTTCAGCCTGTGCCCATTCACTGTGAAGTCTTCTCCATTCTTGCTGAACAAAGTCACAGCTCCATATGGCAGCACTTTCTTGATCTTGAATGGTCCTGACCATCTTGACTTCAGCTTTCCAGGAAATAATTTCAACCTTGAGTTGAATAGCAGCACTTGATCCCCTGCCTTGAAGTCCTTATGTTTGGTCCTCTTATCATGGAAGGCTTTTGTCCTCTCCTTGTAGATCCTAGAACTCTCAAAAGCTTCAAGGCGGTTTTCCTCTAGTTCATGCAAGTTGATAAGTCTCTTTTCCTGAGCTGTCTTGATGTCAAAATTCAGCAACTTTGTTGCCCAGAAAGCCTTATATTCTAGCTCAACAGGCAGATGGCAAGACTTCCCATAGAGGAGTGAGAAGGGTGTTCTGCCAATGGGTGTCTTGAAGGCTGTCCTTTTAGCCCACAAAGCATCATCAAGCTTATTAGACCAATCATTTCTTGTAACACCAACTGTTTTCTCTAAGATTGCCTTGATTTCTCTTTTGGACACCTCCACTTGGCCACTTGTTTGAGGATGGTAAGGAGTAGCAACCTTGTGCTTGTCACCATTCTTCTTGAGCAAGCTCTCAAAGACCTTGTTGATGAAATGACTTCCACCATCACTGATCACACACCTTGGAGTTCCAAACCTTGGGAAAATAATTGTCTTGAAGAGCTTCAGCACAACTCTAGCATCATTTGTTGGACTAGCAATGGCTTCAACCCACTTTGACACATAATCAACAGCTACAAGAATGTAATTGTTCCCATAAGAGGAAGGGAAGGGTCCCATAAAGTCAATCCCCCACACATCAAACAGATCCACTTCAAGGATAGAATTCAGAGGCATCTCATCTCTCTTGGAAATGTTTCTCTTCCTTTGGCAAGCACCACATGAGGAGATGTGGGCTTGGGCGTCCTTGAACAGACTAGGCCACCAGAAACCAGCTTGTAGGACCTTGGAGGCTGTCTTGAATGTTGCAAAATATCCTCCATAGGCTGAGCCATGGCAATGGTGCAGGATTCCTGGAATCTCTTCCTCAGCTACACACCTTCTGAACAACCCATCACTCCCTCTTTTGTACAAATAGGGCTCATCCCAAAAGTAGTGGGAGACATCTCTTAAGAACTTCTTCTTCTGATGTGAGTTGAGATCTAGTAGCGGATCGAGTAGCGGATCGAGCAAGGCAGGTCGATCTAGATGAGATCGACCAGAAGATCGAGCGACCCAAGTCGATTCAAGAGGAAGGATCGAGACCAAGATCGAGAGAGGAGATCGATCTGGAGTACGGACGTGAATGACGCCATGCAGATCGAGAGCCAGATCGAGTTCCCAACCCGATCATCACATGATCGACTCAAAGATCGACCGAAGCCATCTGATCCAAGAAGACGATCGAGCCAGAGATCGAGTGACCCGAGTCGATCCCAGACGAGCCTTATCCGTCCAGCTGTCTTTGGCGACTAGCGAAGGGGGGGACCAGTTAACAGTTTAGCCATTTTTAGCAAAAGCAGCCATCACTTTTCTATTATCTTCATTCTGTCTTTTTGTTTTCTCTCTATCTTAGGCGATTTTGCCATTGTTGAACATCTTAAGCTTTTCGTGTTTTAAACCTTTGGATCTTTTAATATTAAGCAAGTTTTTCCTTTAATCGTCTGTTGATCATGCTTAGCTTTCTATCTATTGCTTTTCATTCGATCTTAATCATGTGTAGCGAGTAGTCTTTTTGGATTTTCGGGGTTGAGGCGATTCAAAAGGGTTAAGAAGTTTAAAGCTTTGTGTTTTCTTTATTCTTCATACCTTCTCTTCTAGGATCTTGGGGTCTTAAGGCTTAGAGAGCCTTGGAAAAGGTCTCTATGATTCCAGGACTGTCTTACCTTGACAGGATTCAGATATCCTAGAAAACCAGATCCTAGGGGCTAATCTTTCATTTCCTACACGCCATGGTTGTAAAGGGGATTAGTTAGGTCATTATATTGAAATCTGTTTTCATTTCTCTTCGATCTCTTTTTCCACCAAACGTCATGTGTTTGGAGAAGAAATTGAGGAAGTGAACCATACCACACGCCATGGATGGTTCTTGTTTTGTTTTCAAGGCTTAGAGAAACCTCACAAGAGAGTACATGTAAATGTTTTCAAACCAAAGCTTAAACCTTGAGACCCTTGAATATGACCCTCGACCCTAAACCCTCCTTTTTAGTATATTAAAACCCCTGTTAATCGTTGCTTGTCATAAAGTTGCATCCTGTTCATTAGAAGTCATTTCCTTTAAGTTGTTTGTTAGATCGATCCATTCTGCTCGATCCAGTGCTCGATCTAGTGGTCGATTCACTGGTCGATTTTTAGTTCTTGGATTTTTAATCTTTTGCTTGTTCCTAGTGGTAGTTAACCCTCTTCCAGGGATTTTAAAATTGTTTTGCATTGCATTAGATCGTTGCATTTAGTTTTCCTTGATTTTACCAATCATTTATCCATTTCGCTTAGATTTGCTTCATCCTTGCATTCTTAGTGGCTCTTCCTGCATCTTAGGTTGGATTGATTCCTCTTGCACACTATACTACATCTATATATTGCTTGAGTTTTGATAACCTCCTGCTTGCATAGTAAAATCATGTTATCAATCGGGAGAGTCCGCTTGGGGCCTCCGGCGTGGCATTTGGACAAGCGTCCTCCACGCGGCCTGCATAAACCTCGCTGAGACAAGCGGCCATCTGGGGCGTAATCCTCCCAGATCTCCTCGATCCGACTCCGGAAACCTACAAAGACAGGATTCACAGGTAAAGACCAAGGGATCAACGTAAAGCCGAGGAAGAGTCGGAGTCACTACCTGGGACGTCCGGGGTCAGGCCAGACTGGAGGATGAGCAAGCTCGCCCCAATGTTTGACAGAGAGAGCAGGAAGTCAAACGACCGAAACCGCTCGGGGATCCCGAGCAAGCGGTGTAGATCAACCCGCTCAGAAGCGGCATACGTCCCGGAGCCTAGAAAAAGAGGAGACGAAACGGCAGTAAGAAGATGGCCGACGGACCGAACCCGGAGGAAAGAAGTGCAGTGGTAGTAGAAGAATCTTACCCCTCAGCATCCAGGTGAGTTGGACGTTGACTTGCGGTGGCACCGTCCAGAAGATATACCGCTGCTTTCAATCGCGGCTCCCAGAGCGGTCGCCCAGGATGGGGGCAGTGCATCCATCCCGGGTATGTAAGGTGTAGCGGAGATTAACGACGGTCAGGCTCCAGAGTAGGTAGGATAACAACACCGTGGAGCCGCGGACGTGGACCCCGGACAAGTGAGAGGACTTGGAAAGCGCAGAGGAGCCCCCAGGCGGAAGGGTAGAGTTGACTGGGGTAGATGCCGGTCAACCGGCAGAAATCGACCACCATCTGAGGTAGGCTACCCCGGAAACCGTAGAAGAAGTAGTCATCATGGATCACGATGCAGCGCCGCAGAGGCTGGTCTGCCCGGTCCCATTCAAAGGGGAAGATAGGGTTGAGCCCAGAGAAGTTAGGGAGGTTGGCCAAAAGAACTCTCTCCAAAGAGTCCAGCGTATAGGTAGAAGGAGGGCGATCCACGGGGTTTGACGCCGATGGTACCCCAGCGATTTCCTTGGCCTCACACTCAGCCCAAGGGAAGGCTCTCTGAAATAATTCCGGTGGTTAACTGCACCTCGCCGTCGGCCCAGGAGTGATGAGCGCGCCATGCGCCGGACGACGAGCTGGAGGTGGACATCTTGATTGAACGAAAAGGAAGGTGTGTGTTAGAAAAAGAAGAAGTGATTCGAAGAAAGAAAATTCTGAGATTTGCTCCGAAAATGGAATAAATCCGTGGAACTGCAAGTTTCCCAATTTTATAGAGGAAGAGGAGACCGAAGAGACATGCGAGAAGAATCGCGTTGCTCAGGGAAAGCCAAAAGTCAGTGGAGAAATGATTATTAGTCTCTCGAGTAGTGCGTGGGTAGTGACACGCATTTAATGCAAAGAGAGAGAAAAGGAGCCAGCCATAGCAAAAAAGACAATCGATAGTCGTCGGGGGAGTGGCGCACGCTGCATGAGGTGACGCACTGCGGTTGGAACCACCAGAGGCTTGCCACGTGGATCGCACTCGCCAAACTTCGAAGATTTGCTCGGGATCATCCGAAAAGAAACCACCGATCTAACCAAAGGTCTTCTGAAGATCAATTGACAAATGATCGCGATGGTATGAACCTCGTAACCCTACATGCTAACCGCAAGTACGCTGCCCGTGAAGAGCTATCCCCGGGATGGAGCATAGCCACGCCCATGGGCCGAACGTAACTGTCCGGGCCGCGCGAACCCCACGATGGTTTTACGTTACCCATGACCGTGGCTGAAATGCGACCACCCCTAACAAGGCACCGACCGCTAAGGATTTCTTAGGTCGCGTGCATGATTGCTTGGTTTCTTGATTTCTTGCGTGCCTGATTGCTTGATTTCTTGCGTGCATGATTGCTTGATTTCTTGATTGTTTCATTTCTTGCCTGCCTGATTGCTTGATTTTCTTGACCTCTTGCTTGTTCGATCACTTAATTTCCCGCTCGCACGAGTATTTTTTCTCCTCAGTAGTGTCTATAATATCCGTTGAATCCTAGTTTATTCGCCTGCTCCCCCGCGGACTCGCCTGTCCTCCAGGACACCATTCCTAGAGGAATACAGGACTCCGGTCTAACAAGCCTACGTGGCTTGCCCCGCGCCAGCTCCCTCCACGGACCACGCACACTCTGAGCATGCTCCACCGCAGACTTACTCGCCCCCCGGGGCAGGACCCCCTCAGGATCCCAGGGCTCAGGCCTCTCAGACCTCCGGGTCTTCCCCGACATTCCCAGCCAAAGGGCCGTGCAGCAAACCAGGGTGCTCTTCACTAGGAAACGCTTGCCACTCAGGCACAACATGAATTGAGGTCGCCGACTCGCAGGCTTTCTCTTTCTGATAACTTTCCGACCTCTTCCCCTCCGGGTTACGTCACAAGCACATTCTCCAGAACCCACCAACTTCCGTGTAAGCACAATGCAAACACTGTCCAGGCAATAAGGGAGTCAAGGTAACGCCCTCGGGAAACGCCCTACTCCGCACCAGCTGCATTCGATTAGCTACTCCCCCCTGCGTTAGCACCCCGCAACGCAAAGAACATCTATTCATCCGTTCAATGGCACCACCTCTGGCCCTTGGGCCGGTGTCTTAGCCCGCATTGTTGAATTGTGCCGATTTCCACAATCGCACAAGGCTATAACCCCGCTAATGACCCCGATGAGCGGGGGTAAGAGGGCTTCTCGTCTAGTGCCTCACGAATCGAGAAGTAAAATCCCTTTGTGGAGATGGTCACCAGTGCCAAAGCTATCAGTTCCACTCGGGAACGCCTATCCTCCTACCCTGAGCAAGCGCCGCACTCCTCCAGATGCACGCCCCAGTCAGGATAGGACCATATTATTCTAAAACTCCCCAGGATGAAGGGCATACTCCACCGGATACGCAACGTAGACTGGGCGAGTCCCTCTATATGTATTTTGTCTGACCGTCTTACGGTCCGTTTCAACCAGAAGCATAATTCCTTTGATCAATTACGTACTCCGTCGGATGCGAATTAGATCAAAGTTGACACCTATTAGGAGTTGTGCTGCAGCTTGATATATCATAGTTTTTATGTTTTTTAACCATGATATAAGTTCTTTTTATTGAGTCTTTTTGGTCTTTTGAGAGTCCTAGTAGAGTCTTTGCAGATTATAGCATGTCTGGAGCATAATTAGAGATATTGGAGCTTTTTAGATCATTTCAAGTTGAAGCCATGAAGTGTCTAGCTCGGAGCAGTAAGTATGCGATATGGTGACGCTCGTCACCACTCTTGGTGACGCTCATCACCCATCAAGGAAGGATCGTGGCTGGTTTATTAAAAGTATGAAGATTATTTGCAGAATTGGCCCAGAAGTTCAATTATTTGCAATAAAGCTCCAGATCGTGTTTAGCCTCTATTTATTAGGTTTTTCAGCCATTGTTGGTTTTGATCTTAGTTTTGAGAATTCAGAGAGCTTTTAGAGAGGATTTTATTGAGAGCTTTTGGGGAGACAGATCCTGTACTCTTTTTGGAGAAGATTTCGAACCCTTTTTGTTTTTATTCTATTCTTTTAATGCAATTTTATTCAGTTATGTTTTGTGATTCCATAATCATGTCTGAGTAATCTGCTAGTTAAGTTAGGGCTTTTTCAAAGGTTGATGAAGAGATTGTAGAATCGCTACCTGTTAGGAATATCTTTTGGTTTTTCATCTCTGCTTGCTTTAAAATCGAATTTCTTAGACACATCATCTAGAAAATCCGAAAATCATAGGTTGCTAAATATATGTGAGAGCATTATTGATAACCTGAACTAGTATTTGATGAGCAAAACAACTTAGTGCAAAGAGATTTGGCTTAGGAGTTCTGTGAACAATTGAATCTGATCATATTTCATGTTTAGGTTGTTACGATTTGCAAAGAGATTTGAAACTCTTTGATTTAGACATAGTTAACTTCTGCAATGAGAATTGATTAGTTATATATTTGATATTCATGTTCAAAATGGTTCTTAATCATTCCTGATTTCATGTATTCTATATTCTTGTATTCAACCTGCGAACTGTCCTGACTTAGCGCTTTTAGTCTTCTGAAACATAGATCAAACAATAAATTCGCTTGCTTACTTTTATTTTATCATTCACATTACACACATTACATTCTGCTTAGCTTAATCCGAACCTACATTCGTTAGTGTAGTTTGCATTACTCCCTTGGGATTCGATAACTCCTTATAATACGACTGCTTTGCTATGCACTTGCAGTAGTTTTTATTTTGGTAAAACCTGAGCCCTATCAAGTTTTTGGTGCCGTTGCCGGGGAGTAATAGCTACCTATCGATTTTTAGTATTATGATTTTGTCTAAGTTTTGATTTGTTTACTAACTTTCAGTTTCTTTTCTTTGTTTTGGTTTCAGGTGTATGCCTAATCGCAGTACCATAAGCAACAAAGAGAAGGAGCTTGTGACTTTGAGCATCGACGAACTCGCTAGGTTAGAGAGAACTAACAGGAAAGCTAAGAAGCAATCTGCAATGGTCGCTCCACTTAGCTTGGTTGAAGATGCAGAAGGTCACTTGGTTGACAGAGAGGGAAACAGGAGAAACGAAGAGGGGCAGAGGATTGATCACGATGGCAATGTCATTGTTGAACAGCAGGTTTAACAAGTGGCAGAAGACGCTGGAGTCCCTGTTGCTGTTAATAACACTGTTGGGCGTTTTGTTCAGAGGACTTTAGGTGATTACAACAGACCTTATCAGTTCTATGCCAACAGAACTGCAATCCGCCCTCCTGCCTTCCAGAGGAACGATTTTGAGGTTAAACTTGTCTACTATCAGCTGGTTGGCCATCATCCATTCCATGGCTTACCTCATGAGCATCCCATGGATCATATTGAGAGGTTTAAGGATTTGGCTTCAAGTGTCAAAGCTAATGGTGTTAGCAATGACTTTCTGTTCTGCAAGCTTTTCCCTTACTCTCTTGAAGGAGAAGCTGCACATTGGCTGAAGCAACTGGAACCTGCTTCATTGACCACTTGGGAAGACACTAAGAATACTTTTCTGAACAACTTCTATGATGACGCCAGATCTGAAGACATGAGGATGAAAATTGCATCCTTTACACAAGGTCCTACTGTAGCTTTCAAGGCTTCTTAGATCAGATTCAAGTCTTATCAAAAGGACTGTTCTCATCATGGCTTCAGTCAAGTGCAACTACTTGAGATCTTCTTCAGAGGCATTGACTAGAAATACCAGATGGCGCTGGATGCAGCTAGTGCTGACAACTTCAACACCAACAGACCAGAAGAGGCAATCAGGTTGATTGAGAATTTGGTCTGCAGCAACAACACTAAGAATGCAGATTTTCAGAGAATGAAACAAGCTGGTGTGGATGATGGAAATCAGATTGCTGAATTTAAGGCTAAGCTGGACAGTATGCACAGCCTTTTGGGGGGAAATAAGTCAGTTTATTTTGCTGCAGAAGTGGAGACCTTCGAAGGTTCAGAGGAAGTTGATCAGGAAGATGTGAATTTCATAAATTCTGGCAGTTTTCATGGTCAAAGGTATGGAAATCTGCAGTGGAAAAAAGGCTACAACAACAAAAACCAGAAGAGTACCTTTACAGGAGGACATAGCACGCCTGGTTACATACCTAAGCCTCCATTCGAGATGACAGAGTACAAGAAACCATTCCAGAACAGTGGGAATTACAGCAGGAACTATTGTTCTTCTTCCTACCAACCTGCACTTCCACAAGGGAACAAGATGGAAGCTATGCTGGAACAGATCCTAGAAGGATAACAGAAGCTGACAGTGGACTTCAATGGCAAGATAGATTCGCTCAGGACTTAAATGGGAAAATTGAGAGTCTGAACTCTCATATGAAGAAGCTTGATGTTCAAGTTGCCCAAACTGCAGGAGCTGTTCAGAGGCAATAAGGATTTCTTCCAGCAAGAACTGATGCTAATCCTAAACACCATGTGAATGCCATCATATTAATGAGTGGAAAGAACCTTCAACCAGTATTGCAGAAGGATTTAAGCTCAAGAAGTTTCGTGGGTATTGAAGAGTATGAAGATGAAGAAATTTCTGCTGAAAATCTACGGGTGACGGTCGTCACCAATAATGGGTGTCGCTCGTCACCTCTTGAGCACAACCCCGATGACCCTTCTTCACAGATTGGTGACGACCGTCACCAGGAGGGTGACGCTCGTCACCCAAACCAAGCAAACAACCACGACTTGTCCAAAGCGAGTGACGCTCGTCACCCATCTGGTGACACTTGTCACCCGTTGCAACATACTGCAGTTTCATCTAAGACTTCAGATAATGCTAAGGAGACAGTGTATAAGCCCAAGATACCCTATCCTAAGCATCCTAAGAGGTCTAAGCAGGAGCTGGAAAATGCTAAATGCAAGGCTATCATGGATAAGTTGGTTATTGAGATCCCATTGATTGATGCTGTGAGGATCACTCCTGTTATAAGGAGGTATGTGAAGAGAATGGTGACCAATAACTTGAGTTTAGAGGCTGGAGCTATAATGATCAACGAGCAGGTCAGTGCAGTGATTCAGAACAGAGTGCCAGAGAAGCTTTCAGACCCTGGAAGCTTTGTTTTAGACTGTACAATCTTTTCTGGCAGGTTTGAGAGGTCATTGTGTGATTTTGGTTCTAGTGTGAACCTTATGCCTCATTTTGTTGCCAAGAGCTTGGGGATGACCGATTTTAAGGCTACAAGGATATCTCTTGTCCTAGCTGATAGATCAGTCAGAGTTCCTGAAGAGGTGATAGAAAATGTTCCTATCAAAGTAGGAGATTGCATGATTCCTACTGATTTTGTGGTTCTGGAATATGGAGAAGAACCTAAGGACCCTTTGATTCTTGGCAGACCCTTCTTGGCTACTGCAGGAGCTATCATTGACGTCAGGAAGGGTAGAATAGAGCTGAATGTTGGTGATTTGGTGATGCAATTCGAAATGGACAAGCTGATGAAGAGGCCAACCATAGATGGACAGACGTTTTATGTGGATGTTCTCACAGACCTTGCTGATCAGATCTTCCATGAGATGAGTTCAGAAGACTCCTTGGAAAGGGCGTTGACCATTTCTACAGCTGAGTATGAGCATCTGGATGCTGCTGCAACAGGCTACACAAAGATGATGGATGCTACTGCACAAGTGATGCAACTGGTTGCACAGGATGAGCTTGTCACCACATCTGCGAAAGATGCTACAAAGGGTGATTGAAGTGCAGCAAAAGCATCAAAAGTTGAGCTTAAACAGCTCCCTGCAGGGCTAAGGCACGCCTTCCTTGGAGAAAACTCCACTTATCCTGTTATTGTTAATGCTTCATTGAACAATGCAGAGCTCACCCTTTTACTAAGTAAGCTGCGCAGATTTCACAAAGCTCTTGGCTACTCTCTTGATGATATTTCAGAGATCTCTCCAGACTTGTGCATGCATAGGATACACTTGGAGGATGAATCAAAATCATCAGTTGAGCACCAGAGGAGGCTGAATCCGAACTTGCAGGATGTTGTCAAGAAAGAGATCATGAAGTTGTTGCAGGCTGGTATCATCTATCCTATATCAGACAATGCTTGGGTGAGTCCAGTGCACGTGATGCCCAAGAAAGGAGGTGTTACAGTAGTGAAGAATGACAAGGATGAACTGATCCCAACCAGGACTGTGACAGGACACATGATGTGTATCGATTACAGAAAGCTGAATGCAGCGACAAAGAAAGATCATTTCCCTCTACCTTTTATTGATCAGATGCTAGAGAGGCTGGCGAATCACAAGAACTACTGCTTCCTTGATGGCTACTCAGGCTTTTTTCAGATTCCCATCCATCCAGATGATCAGGAGAAGACCACCTTTACATGTCCTTATGACACCTTTGCATATCGCAGAATGCCCTTTGGACTGTGTAATGCTCCTGCAAAATTCCAGAGATGCATGATGTCAATTTTTACTGACATGATTGAGAAGTTTATGGAGATTTTCATGGATGAATTCTCATTTTATGGGTCCTCTTTCAAGAGCTGCTTGGACAATTTGTGTGCAGTTCTGCAGAGATGTGAAGAGAAGCACTTGGTTCTGAACTGGGAGAAGTGTCATTTTATGGTTCAAGATGGCATTGTACTTGGTCACAAAGTCTCAGAAGCTGGTATAGAGGTGGATAGGGCAAAAATTGAAATGATGACAAGTCTTCAAGCACCAGATTCAGTCAAGGCAATAAGGAGTTTTCTAGGTCATGCAGGCTTCTATAGAAGATTCATCAAGGACTTTAGCAAGATAGCACGTGATATATCATGGTTTTTGCTGGTTTTTTACCACGATATAAGTCTTGTTTATAGAGTCTTTTTGGTATTTTTCGAGTCCTATAGAGTCTTTGCAGGTCTAGGTACAAATGGAGCATAACTGTGGATTCTGGAACCTTTTTGGAGCTATACTGAGGTTGATGCTGAAAGGACCAAGTCGGAGGGCATTAAGGAGCAGGGTGTCGATCGACACCCACTACTTGGTGTCGATCGACACCGGTCGTGGTCGCGAAGAAGTATAAAAGCTCATTGGAAGAAATTGCAACTTGGCCCAGAAGTTTCCCACTATTTGCACTTTTGCCCCAGTTTGTGTTTAGACTTGTATTTAGATTTTCTAAGCCATTGTTAGGCAGTCATTCTGATATTCATTGAGATTAAGAGAGAGATTAGATTGAGAGCTTTTGGGGAGACAAATCCATACTCTGTAGAGAAGAATTTCGAACCCCTTCATCTTTTACTCTATTTTCTTAATGCAATATTATTCAGTCATGATTTGTGTTTCACTTGCTATGTATGAGTAATCTGCTAGTTAGGTTTTGGGTTATTCAAAGATTGATAATGAATTGTTAGAACTACAAAACTGGAAGGATAAATCATTTGGTTCTTCATCTAGATTGCTTTAATACTGGTTTTAAGATTGATCACCTAGAAATCAGATCTTAGGTTGTTTAATGGATGTGGAAACATTGTTAATCACCAGAACTATTTTAGATGAGCAAAATAACTAGTTGCAAAGGAATTTGGATTAGTGATTTTGTGAACATATCGAACCTGATCTATAATGCATGTTTAGGTTGTTAGAATTTACAAAGGAATTTGGAATTCTAGAATCTGATCATAGTTAATCTCTGTGATGGAAGTCGATTGGTTTTACATTAGTGTTTCAAATTCTAGAACGGTTTTAATAGATATTCCTTTCAGTTCGTAGTCTGCGATTTATGTCAACCTGCGAATTTCCCATTGCCTAGCGCCTTGTCTTCTGAGTTTAAGAACCTACAATCCGCACCTGATATCATTACTTTCGTTGTTATTTTATTTTCATTTCATTATTGATTGCTTAGATTTATTTGAATCTAAAATCTGTTGAGTGATAGTCTTAAGTCCTTGTGGATTTGATCCCTAAGTACCTACAATCCGCACCTGATATCATTACTTTCATTGTTATTTTATTTTTATTTCATTATTGATTGCTTAGCTTTACTTGAATCTAAAATCTGTTGAGTGATAGTCTTAAGTCCTTGTGGATTCGATCCCTAAGTACTACAATGATCTCTTAATTTGAGAGAGTAGCTCTAAGGGTTAATTTGAGCATATCAAATTTTGGCGCCGTTGCTGGGGACTTAGATATTACTTTCAGATTTTTAGTTTTAGAATTTTGACTAAGCCTTTATTTTCTGTTTACTGACTTTGTTCCTTTCTCTGCTGTCTATTTCAGGTGCATGCATAATCGCAGTACCAGGAGCAACAAAGACAAGCAACTCGTGACTTTAGGCATCGAAGAACTCACCAAGTTAGAGAGAACCATCAGGAAAGCCAAAAAGCATACTAAAATGGTTGGACCACTTGTTTTGAGGACAGATGCTGAGGGTCATTTAGTTGACAGAGAAGGAAATAGAAGGAATGAGGATGGGCAGAGGATAGATGACAATGGCGTTGTAATTGAGGAGCAGAATGTACAACAGCAAGCTGCTAGAGATGCTGCTGGGCGTCATCCACAGAGGATTCTGGGAGATTACAACAGGCCAGATCAGTTCTATGCAAATAGAGCTGCAATCCACCCACCTGCCTTTCAGAGGAATGACTTTGAGCTGAAACCCAGTTACTATCAGCTTGTAGGTCAGCATCCTTTCCATGGGCTTCCACGTGAACACCCAATGGACCACATTGAGAAGTTTGAAGACCTGGCTTCAAGTGTTAAAGCCAATGGAGTCACTAATGACTTCCTATTCTGTAAGCTTTTCCCTCACTCTTTGGAAGGAGATGCAGCACATTGGCTCAAACAGCTGGAACCTGCTTCTTTGACTACATGGGAGGACACTAAATCTGCTTTCCTCAACAACTTCTATGATGATGCAAGGTCAGAAGAGTTGAGGAGAAATATTGCCACATTCTCCCAAGGTCCAACAGAAGCTTTTAAAGCAGCAAGGGTGAGATTTAAGCTGTACCAAAGGGACTGCCCACATCATGGGTTTAATGAAGTACAGCTGCTGAGAATTTTCTTCAGAGGTGTTGATTGGAAATACCAGATGGCTCTGGATGCAGCAAGCAATGGGAACTTCAACACAAGAGTCCCAGCTGATGCCATCAAGCTGATAGAGAACCTAGCTTCCAGAAACAGCACAAAGAATGCTGATTTTGAGAGACAGAAAAACGCTGGGGGTGCAGGAAGTAGTCAGTTTGTTGCTGAGATGAAAGCCAAGCTGGACTCTGTGCATAATCTCTTGGTGGGGAAGAAGTCTGTTCAGTTTGCTGCTGAGGTTGAAACATTTAAACCAGCTGAGGAGTTTGAAGAGGAAGATGTCAACTACATCAATGGAGCTGGTTTTCAGGGACAAAGGTACAACAATCAGCAAGGAAACAGAGGATTCAGTGGGAATATGCAGAGAAACAACTTCACAGGAAACCAGAGTTCTACTGGCTACACTCCCAAGCCTCAGTTTCAGAAGTCTGAGTACCAGAAGCCTTATCAGAACAGCAACTTCAACAGGAACTATGGTTCCTCATCTTATCAGCCTGCACCAGCACCATCAGCTTCAAGCAAAATGGAAGCCATGCTTGAGCAGTTGCTAGAAGGTCAGCAGAAGATTACAGTTGACTTCAATGGCAAGATTGACGCCCTGTATCAAGATTTGAATGGGAAAGTCGAAGCTCTGAACACTCATGTGAAGACTTTGGATACTCAAGTGGCTCAAACTGCTGGGGCTGTGAAAAGACAGGATGGATTCCTTCCAGGAAGGACAGACACCAACCCAAGACACTCTGTGAACGCCATTACGCTGAGGAGTGGAAAGAATCTGCAACCAGTGCAGAAAAAGGGCTTTAGTGCAGAAGATTTCGAGCAACTGCAGAAGTTTGAAGATGAAGATTTCAAAAATTTTGAAGGGTGTCGATCGACACCAACCCCTCAGTGTCGATCGACACCAGAGGAAGTTCACGACTCCTCGACTCGAAGCGAACGGGTATCGACCGAGGTCGACAAGCTGCTCGACGCCCGATTGACACCACTCTCAGGAACCAGTGTCGATCGACACCCACCCCCTGGTGTCGATTGACACCCACCACAGAAGCAAACTCCAAGTTCTCAGACTCCAGAAAGTGCAGAAGAAAGGGTCTATAAGCCAAAGGTGCCTTATCCAAGGAACCAGAGGAAGTCTAAACAGGAACTGGAGGATGCTAGGATTAAAGCTATCATGGATAAGCTTGTGGTGGAGATTCCTTTGATAGATGTCATAAAGACTACTCCTGTGATAAAGAGATATGTGAAAAGGATGATGACCAAGAATCTGGGGCTGGAGCAAGGAACAATGCTGATTTCAGAACAAGTAAGTGCAGTGATTCAGAATAAGATACCAGAGAAGCTGACTGATCCTGGGAGCTTTGTTCTGGATTGCACAATCTTTTCTGAAAGGTTTGAGAGGTCATTATGTGATCTAGGGTCAAGTGTCAACCTGATGCCTCATTCAATTACTGTTAGCTTGGGTATGACTGACTTCCAGCCAACCAGAATATCTCTTATCTTAGCAGACAGGTCTGTAAGGATTCCTGAAGGCATTTTAGAAGATGTACCAGTCAAAGTGGGAGACTGTGTGATTCCCACAGACTTTGTGGTTCTGGCTTATGGTGAAGAACCAAAGGATCCCTTGATATTGGGAAGACCATTTCTGGCTACTGCAGGCGCCATCATTGATGTCAGGAAAGGGAGAATTGCTCTGAATGTGGGCGATTTGGTGATGCATTTTGACATGGACAAGTTGATGCAGAGACCAACAATAGATGGCCACACATTCTATGTAGACTCCCTCACCAGTCTTGCAGAAGAGATCTTCCAAGAGATGCATCCTGCAGACCCTTTGGAGAGGGCATTGACAGTTTCTGCAGAATCAACAGAGCATGTAGACATCATTGCTGCTGGCTATGTCAAGATGATGGATGCAAATGAGCAGGTCATGCAGCTGGTTGCACAACAAGAGCTGGTTGGGACATCTGTAAAAGCTGCAAAGTTAGGTGATTGGAGTGAAGAAAAAGCTCCCAAAATCGAACTCAAACAGCTTCCTGCAAGTCTAAGGTATGCTTTTCTAGGACCTAACTCTACATATCCTGTCATAGTTAGTGCTACCTTAAACAATGCAGAGCTCACTTTACTGCTAAGCAAGCTGCGCACTTATCGCAAAGCTCTTGACTATTCTCTTGATGACATTTCAGGTATCTCTCCAGATTTGTGCATGCACAGGATACATCTTGAAGATGAGTCGAAGTCGTCAATCGAGAACCAGAGGAGGCTGAATCCGAACCTGCAGGATGTAGTCAAGAAGGAGATCATGAAACTTCTGGCTGCTGGGATCATTTACCCGATTTCAGACAGCACTTGGGTCAGTCCAGTGCATGTGGTTCCCAAGAAGGGAGGAGTGACAGTGGTGAAAAATGAGAAGAATGAGCTGATTCCCACAAGGACCATCACTGGGCACAAGATGTGTATTGACTACAGGAAGCTCAACGCTGCTACAAGGAAGGATCATTTCCCACTGCCGTTCATTGACCAGATGTTGGAGAGGTTGGCGAATCACTCCTACTACTGCTTCCTGGATGGCTACTCTGGCTTCTTTCAGATCCCCATTCACCCAGATGACCAGGAGAAGACTACATTTACTTGTTCTTATGGTACATTTGCATATTGCAGAATGCCATTTGGACTTTGTAATGCTCCTGCGACATTCTAGAGATGCATGATGTCCATCTTCACTGACATGATTGAGAAGTATATGGAGGTCTTCATGGATGACTTCTCAGTGTATGGATCATCTTTTAAAGACTGCCTTGACAACCTCTGTCAAGTGCTTGCAAGGTGTGAAGAGAAGCATCTAGTTCTGAACTGGAAAAAATGCCATTTTATGGTCAGAGATGGGATTGTGCTTGGGCATCGAGTTTCTGGAGAGGGTATTGAAGTAGACAGAGCCAAGATCGAAGTGATGACCAGTTTACAGCCTCCAGATTGTGTTAAGTCAGTCAGGAGCTTTCTAGGACATGCTGGATTTTACAGAAGGTTCATTAAGGATTTCAGTAATATTGCAAGACCACTCACAGCTCTGCTTTGCAAGGATGTGAAGTTTGAATTTACTACAGAATGTCATTCAGCCTTCCAGAAAATCAAGCAGGCCTTAGTGAGTGCCCCCATTGTGCAGCCTCCTGATTGGGATTTACCATTTGAGGTGATGTGTGATGCTTCAGACTTTGCAGTGGGCGCTGTATTGGGTCAGAGAAAGGATAAAAAGCTTCATGCAATCTACTATGCAAGCAGAACACTGGATGATGCTCAAAAGAACTATGCAACTACAGAGAAGGAATTGTTGGCTGTAGTGTTTGCATTTGAGAAGTTCAGACAGTACTTGGTTGGATCTAAAGTAATTGTGCACACTGATCACTCTGCTCTTAAGTTCTTAATGTAGAAGAAAGATGCAAAACCAAGGCTGCTAAGATGGATTTTGCTGCTGCAAGAATTTGACATTGAGATAACTGACAAGAAAGGGGTTGAGAATGGAGTAGCAGACCATTTCTCCAGAATTAGAATTGAAGACAACGTCCCTATTGATGATTTCCTACCAGAGGAGAACATATGTCTCATTGAGGCAAGATGGCAGACTTCAGATACGGATACACTGCAGTTTTCTCGAACTGCAAACAGGGTGTCGATCGACACCCACCACTTGGTGTCGATCGACACCAATCTTGACGCGAGCCATAATCGAGCAGGATTGACATCACCCTCGTCACTCAGGTCGACACTGACCAGTGTCGATCGACACACCCCATCTGGTGTCAATCGACACACCCCATCTGGTGTCGATCGACACCAGTCCCGAACTGCAACTATGCTTCAACAGATCCTACGTGATGTTTTCTCTCAGCCTATCTTCACAGTTGCAACCTCTTCTAGGCCTTGGTATGCTGATATTGCCAACTACCTAGCTGCAGATGAGGTTACTGACACTCTCAAAGGGTATGAGAAGAAGAAATTCATGAGGGAACTAAGGAGATATTACTGGGATGAACCATACTTGTACAAGTACTGTTCAGATGGAATCTACAGAAGATGCCTTACAGAAACTGAGGTTCAGAATATGCTTTTCCACTATCATGGCTCTGAATATGCAGGACACTTTGCTACTTTTAAGACTGTCTCCAAGGTTCTACAAGCAGGGTTCTGGTGGCCTATAATGTTCAAGGATGCTCAGACATTCATCTCACAATGTGATGTCTGCCAAAGGAGAGGGAAGATCAGTAGAAGACATGAGATGCCACAGAACTTCATACTTGAAGTTGAAGTTTTTGACTGCTGGGGCATAGATTTCATGGGACCTTTTTCTTTATCCTATGGGAACAAGTACATCCTGGTTGCAGTGGATTATGTCTCCAAATGGGTGGAAGCAATTGCCAGTCCACACAATGATGCTGCAGTGATCTTGAAACTGTTCAAAACCATCATTTTTCCCAGGTTTGGAGTACCACGGATTGTGATCAGTGATGGTGGGAAACACTTTATTAATAGAGTGTTTGAGAAGCTGCTGCAGAAGTATGGAGTTCATCACAAGGTTGCTACACCTTACCACCCTCAAACAAGTGGTCAGGTTGAAGTTTCCAACAGGCAAATCAAGGAAATCCTGGAGAAGACAGTAGGGAAGACAAGAAAGGACTGGTCTGCCAAGTTAGATGATGCACTTTGGGCCTACATGACAGCATTCAAGACACCACTTGGCACCACACCATTTCGTCTGCTTTATGGGAAAGCATGTCACCTTCCAGTGGATCTTGAACACAAGGCAAATTGGGCTGTCAAGAAGATGAACTTTGACTGGAAATCTGCAGCAGAGAGGCGCCAGATACAGATCAATGAGTTAGATGAGATCAGGCATCGCGCTTATGAGAACTCAAAGCTGTACAAGGAGAGAACTAAAGCTTACCATGACAAGAAGATCCTTGCCAGACACTTTAAACCAAATGACCAGGTACTTTTGTATAACTCACATTTACAATTATTTCCTGGAAAATTGCATTCTCATTGGTCAGGTCCTTTCACAGTCAAGGAAGCCAGACCATATGGCGCAGTTGTTTTGTCAACTCCAGAAGGCAGAGAGTTTGTTGTCAATGGGCAAAGGGTGAAACATTACTGGGCGCAAGCCGCGATTCCCGAAGGACAGATTGTACCTTTGGCAGATGCACCCACAGCCTGATCCTGAGGACAGTCAAGCTAATGACGTTAAACGAGCGCTTGGTGGGAGGCAACCCACTGGTAAGTGTACATACTTAGTCTAATTTTTTATTTTTACTAACTCATTTTCGTGTATTTAGTCAAAAAAAAAAGAAAAAAAAAACGTTCAGGGTGTCGAGGCGAGCACCTGTCGACCAAGGTCGACACCCTGGTCGACACTGACCAGTGTCGATCGACACCCTCATTAATCAGGTAAGTCTTTTTAACTCGTCGGGTTTCTTCTTCTTCCTCACTTTCTTCTCAAAACCGAAAACAATTTCCACAAATTCGCAACTTCTTTGTTTGTTGATGGATTTGAGTGGGCGGAATTTCGTGCTGATTCTGAATATCTAACTCACTCATCCGATCTGCAAGGTATGACACTCGAAACTCAATTTTTCAGTTCGACCCCAAGGTTTGAAACTTCCGATTTGACCTGTTTTAGCTTGATTTAGGACTTGAATCATGCTTCTCTAGGTTGTTTAGGAGGAATTCGACCTTGCCCCTCAGTTATTAATGCTTGTTTTGCAAAAATTTCAAATTTTCTGATTGATGATCAATTTTGCAAAAATAGGTCCGAATTTGGGGTTTTAGACTGGAATTGTTTGTGATTAGTGATCACTAAGTTGCTGGTTAGGTTCGCCAATGATGATATAGGCCAGATTTTGAATTTTCAAAATTTCGATTTTTGGCCTGATTTTGGGAATTTTTGTGTTCTTGGTTTTCTGAGTGCAGATGGCTCCACGAAACAGCAAGCGATCACGCACTGAGACCGGAGAATCCTCCAACCCAGCACCTGCTATACCAGCTCTTCCTCCATGGCCTTGGAGGGAGGGGTTAAAGATCCCGATGGAGAGGGTTTGGGAGGATACTCCGGCGAAGGAGGTGGCGAAACGCGATTGCATCTTCCCAGATATCCGTGAGGAGTGGGACGATTACGACACATTGTTCTACAATGCCTGGGTCAAGATGGTCTTTGCGCCTACACTGTTCGCAGATGAGGCCACACTTCGCCGCCTCGGACTCAAGGAGGAAGCTCTGCGAGTGCTGCAGAAGATTGGCTTGGGTACCATGGCGACCAAGCAGTACGATCTATACTCGGAGCTAGTGCGCCAGTTCATTGCCACAGCGAGGGTGTATTACACCAATGACATCCTGAGGAGAGTAGATGATGGCACTCTCACATTCATCATCAGAGGCATCAGGTACAGGATCAACTTCACTGCGCTTTGTACCATCTTCGGGTTTGATTCAGCGCACACTGGCGTCTCCCTCCCGACGTCGTTTCCTGACGTGCAGAGTTTCTGGTCCCATTTCGGGAATGGGATGTATGATTCCAAGAGGTCTACTCAGACTGATGTACGCCATCCGCTGCTGCGCTACCTGGTCCGCCTTTTCTCCACTACTCTCCTCTGCAAGTCTGAGCCCGGGAAGATGAGAGTTTCTGAGTTGACTCTCCTGTATTACGGCATTGAGGATGTGTTGACAGAGGAGTACCCGGTTGACAGCGATGTTAACATGGGAGCCATTTTTGCCCATCACTTGGCTTCGCTGAAGACCAAGGCATTCACTGGAGCTCAGGGAAAGCCCGAGAGTATTGGCAGTCCCCTCACTCCCATCTTCCGCTACTGCCATATCGACACTTCGACTTGCAGAGTTGTGTCTGAACGCCACCTCATTGACCTGGATTACTTGAGGAGGACACACTGGATCGCAGGAGATGAGCCGCTATGGAGCTTCGTTAGTCACACTGGTCAGCGATGCCTTATTTTGCTGCCTCAGACTGCTCTCACTACACTGCAGACAGACTCCCTCAGCTTCCAGCCTGATGCTACACTGCTACGATCCGCGCCAGCTACTAGGCGCAGAGGAGGATCTTCACGCGCTGCTGCTTCTGCTGCTGAGGATGCGCCTGTTGAGGGCCTTGCTGGAGGTTCCTCTCGTCACCCATCTCTACCACGGACGCTGCCTCCGCCGATTGGTCGACATACACTTCCACCGACTCCCGACATTCCGATGGAGCAGGCTACTTTTCAGCGTTATGTGGTGCAGAGTATTCAGGCGTTGTGGAACGCTGTCTCGGTGATCTCCAACTGCGGTTGTGTTCGCCCACATTCACCTGATACTGAGGATGAGGATTAGTTCCTCTAGCTATGCTGGTTACATTTTTCTTTTCCATTTGTTATTTTTCATTTTCTCTTGAGTCAGTTTTTATGTATTTATCTTGAGTCAGTTTTCCAGCTTTGATTATGTCTTGAAATTTGTTTGAACTGATGAGATTATGGATTATGTTGTTGCTTTTAATTGTTTGCTTGAGTGTTCTTAACAGTCTTGACTTTGGAAAACATCAGCTAACAATCTAACTTGCAACACATACACATGTTTGGGTCATCCCATTCTGTTTTCGGATAGGGTGTCGATCGACACCAACCATATCGTGTCGATCGACACCACGCACAGTCACAGGTACCACTTTCTCATCTCTGTACAAACCGTTTCATTGCCTCTTTCTACCAACTCCTTGCTTGATAATATTGGGGACAGTGTTGTTTAAGTCTGGGGGAGGTCGTTGCTGACATTGTGTACATTGTTTTGTATTTATAGAGTCTCAAAGTTGAGTTAAAACCTGTTTTATTGAGTTAAAATTTTTGAAATTGTCAGTTTTTCTTGGAACAAACCACAGAACATTGATGCTTATAAGAATTATTGCCACAGTTGTTGATTGCAAGTCTTACTAAGTTGAAAGTCATAGGTAGATCAGTCTAGCAATGAAGGTTTAGGTTCTTAGAGAATCTGAAAATTTTGTTGTTAGCTCCACTTAAATGAACTTAAAACTTCTTGCCTTGGTGTTTGACTCTCTTTGATCTTGATTCTCTCTTCTAACACTGACAAGTATGTTAAAACACAGTTTCTCTTTGATCTTCCCTGAATGAGCTTAAAAGATTTTGAGTCAAAAAGTTTGGTGCATTCATGACCCTGTCTCCTCACAAGGAACAACAGTAGTGAACACACTCAAGAACCTGTCTCCTCACAAGGAACACAAGTATTGAGTAGCACCATATCTTAGACTATTAAAATATGAGAAAGAGCTTAAAATGAAAAAAAAAATCAGAAAGAAAATATCAAGGGAAGAGAAAATAGGAGAACTGTGTTGAGACTGCTTGTTCAGTTGTGTAAGAATCTATAAGTGATAGAGATGATAAAACCTTGATGCGACATCACTTAGATAGAAATAAGGAGTTTAACAGTAGAGATTTCGGATTTTTTGAAAGAGCTTGAACTGGATTTGAAAGATTTGCTAAGCCTGTGATGATTAGACTGAAATTTGATCTTGTGTTGACCCTGTGGTATGTGGATTCGAAAAGTGTTAATCAATGTGGTGTTCCTGATGTCTGACTGACTTTTTCTGTGTTTTCAAACCTCTACTCTAGGCTGTGTCTGATGTTTGCTTGAGGGCAAGCAAAATATAAGTCTGGGGGAGTTGATATATCATGGTCTTTGCTGGTTTTTGACCATGATATAAGTCTTGTTTATAGAGTCTTTTTGGTATTTTTCGAGTCCTATAGAGTCTTTGCAGGTCTAGGTACAAATGGAGCATAATTGTGGATTCTGGAACCTTTTTGGAGCTATACTGAGGTTGATGCTGAAAGGACCAAGTCAGAGGGCATTAAGGAGCAGGGTGTCGATCGACACCCACTACTTGGTGTCGATCGACACCGGTCGTGGTCGCGAAGAAGTATAAAAGCTCATTGGAAGAAATTGCAACTTGGCCCAGAAGTTTCCCATTATTTGCACTTTTGCCCCAGTTCGTGTTTGGACTTGTATTTAGGTTTTTTAAGCCATTGTTAGGCAGTCATTCTGATATTCATTGAGATTAAGAGAGAGATTAGATTGAGAGCTTTTGGGGAGATAAATCTATACTCTGCAGAGAAGAATTTCGAACCCCTTCATCTTTTACTCTATTTTCTTAATGCAATATTATTCAGTCATGATTTGTGTTTCACTTGCTATGTCTGAGTAATCTGCTAGTTAGGTTTTGGGTTATTCAAAGGTTGATAATGAATTGTTAGAACTACAAAACTGGAAGGATAAATCATTTGGTTCTTCATCTAGATTGCTTTAATACTGGTTTTAAGATTGATCACCTAGAAATCAGATCTTAGGTTGTTTAATGGATGTGGAAACATTGTTAATCACCAGAACTATCTTAGATGAGCAAAATAACTAGTTGCAAAGGAATTTGGATTAGTGATTTTGTGAACATATCGAACCTGATCTATAATACATGTTTAGGTTGTTAGAATTTGCAAAGGAATTTGGAATTCTAGAATCTGATCATAGTTAATATATGCGATGGAAGTCGATTGGTTTTACATTAGTGTTTCAAGTTCTAGAACGGTTTTAATAAATATTCCTTTCAGTTTGTAGTCTGTGATTTATGTCAACCTGCGAATTTCCCATTGCCTAACGCCTTGTCTTCTGAGTTTAAGAACCTACAATCCGCACCTGATATCATTACTTTCGTTGTTATTTTATTTTCATTTCATTATTGATTGCTTAGCTTTATTTGAATCTAAAATCTGTTGAGTGATAGTATTATGTCCTTGTGGATTCGATCCCTAAGTACTACAGTGATCTCTTAATTTGAGAGAGTAGCTTTAAGGGTTAATTTGAGCATATCAGCACGCCCGCTTACTGCTCTTCTCTGCAAAGATGTGAAGTTTGAGTTCACAGAAGAGTGCAAATCCGCCTTTGAAAAGATCAAGCAAGGTTTGGTTACAGCCTCTATTGTGCAGCCTCCAGATTGGGACATGCCTTTTGAAGTAATATGTGATGCCAACGATTTTGCAGTTGGAGCAGTGCTGAGACAGAGGAAAGACAAGAAGCTACACGCCATTTACTATGCAAGTAGGACTTCGGATGATGCTCATAAGAACTATGCAACAACTGAGAAAGAATTGGTTGCTGTTGTCTTTGCTTTTAAAAAATTCAGACAGTATCTTGTTGGCTCCAGGTCGTGGTCCATACTGACCATTCAGCACTGAAGTATATAATGCAGAAGAAGGATGCAAATCCAAGGTTGTTGAGATGGATTCTGCTTCTTTAAGAGTTTGACATTGAAGTGAATGACAAGAAATGTGTTGAGAATGGAGTTGCTGATCATCTATCCAGGATTCAGGTTGAAGACAAAGTTCCCATCAATGATTTCTTGCCTGAAGAGAATGTATACTTAGAGGAAACAAGATTGCAGGAGGAAAGTGTTGAAACCCTGCAGTTTTCACGAAACTGCAGGGGAGTGACGAGCGACACCAAGAGGGTGACGCTCGTCACCAACAGAGAACAGTCGCGACCAAGTTTTCATACGAAAGAGGTGACGCTCGTCACCAATACTGGTCACGCTCGTCACCAAACTCTGAACTTGGCTGTGATTTGTGCAAGCTTGGGGACAGCTTTTGAAGAGCAAGTTTATGCTTTGGATGATCCAAAGAGACCCTGGTATGCTGATATTGCCAACTACCTTGCTGCAGAGGATGAACCACATGATTTCAAGGGTTATGCTAAGAAAAAGTTCTTGAGAGAACTTAGGAGATTATATTGGGATGAGTCATATCTCTACAAGCATTGTGCTGATGGGATTTACAGGAGATGCATAGCAGAAGAGGATGTCCAGGACGTCCTATTTCACTGTCATGGTTCATAATATGCTGGACACTTTGCCACATTCAAAACAGTCTCCAAGGTTCTTCAAGCTGGTTTTTGGTGGCTTACTATGTTCAGGGACGCCCAGGCAAGCTGTGATACTTGTCAGAGAAGAGGAAAAATCAGCAGGAGATATGAGATGCCACAGAACTTCATTCTTGAAGTTGAAGTCTTTGATTGTTGGGGTATTGACTCCATGGGCCATTTTCCCTCATCTTATGGGAATATATACATTCTTGTTGCTGTTGATTATGTATCTAAGTGGGTAGAGGTGCTGGCTACTCCTACTAATGATGCTGCAGTGGTTTTGAAGTGGTTTAAGACCATTATCTTCCCCAGATTTGGTGTCCCACCAATTGTTATAAGTGATGGTGGTTCCCACTTTGTTAACAAAGTTTTTGACAAACTACTGAAGAAGTATGGTGTTCAGCACAGAGTGGCCACGCCCTACCATTCCCAAACCAGTGGACAAGTTGAGGTTTCCAACAGGCAGATCAAGCAGATTCTAGAAAAGACAGTTGGAAAGACAAGGAAAGATTGGTCCACAAAGCTGGATGATGCATTATGGGCTTACAGGACAGCATACAAAACGCCACTTGGGACTACACCATTCCATCTGCTCTATGGCAAGGCGTGCCATCTACCAGTAGAGCTGGAGTTCAAAGCAGAATGGGCTATCAAGAAGCTGAACTTCGATCTGAAGCCTGCTGCAGAGAGGCGCTTGATTCAGCTCAATGAACTAGATGAAATCAGATATCTGTTCTATGAAAACTCCAAGTTATACAAGGAGAAGACATAGGCATATCATGATAAGAAGATCATCTCCAGATATTTCGAGCCCAACGACCATGTACTACTTTACAATTCTCGTTTACAGTTTTTTCCTGGTAAACTGCGTTCTCGATGGTCAGGTCCCTTCACTGTCAAGGAAGCTCGACCACATGGTGCCATTGTCCTGATTAACTCCATAGAAGAGGAGTTCACTGTCAATGGACAGAGGGTGAAGCATTATAGGGCGCAAGCCGAGATTCCAGCAGGACACATTGTGTCTCTGGATGATATACCAGCTGTCTAAACAGCCAACCAAAGTCAAGCTAATAACTTTAAACAAGCGCTTAGTGGGAGGCAACCCACTGGTAAGTTGTATATTTTGTACTTAGTTTTTATTTTCATGCTTTGGATTAATTATTCAGTTAAAAAAAAAAACAGGGTGGTGACGCTCGTCACCCGTAAAAGTCGAGCACAAGGTCTTTATTTTCTTCTTCTTCCTCCTCGTGCTCACTTAACAAACTTTCGAACACTTAGTAATTTTCAAAAATCTGCAACTTTTGATTTTCTAAACCAAATTGAGTGATTCAAAAGCCTAATCTGTGTGGATTTTGGCCCTCTTTCACAATATCAATTCAGTTTTCAAGATCTGCAAGGTATGTGTTCGGAATCCCCGATTTTTAGTCCGTCATAGGTTTGGTAAAATTCAATTTTTGACTTTATTAGCTTGATTTAACTGTTGAATCATGGTTAGTTAGGTTGTATTAGAGGAATGATACCATCCTTGTGTGATTTAATCGGTTGATTTGCAAGTTTTGAAATTTTCGAGTTCATGATGGACTTTGCAAAAATCTGGAAATTTTAGGTGATTTCGGTTGCACTGATGATTGAATTGTGTTTCTGGTAGTGTTGTTGTTGATCGCCGTCGATTATTTCACCTTGATTGATTGATTTTTCGAATTTTAGAAAATTTTGCTGATTTTGGTGATGTTTTTGGGTGATTTTGGACTTGAATTTTCAGATGGCTAGACAGGAGAAACGACCGCGACAAAGCTTGTCTTCGAGCACTACATCAGGTTCCACGGATTCCTTCAGTCATTACCCAGTTTGCAGGCCTCCATGGCCCAAGCGAGAAGATCGGAAAATCGCCTCAAGAGTGGCTTGGGCAGGTACTCTGAAGCAATAGATAGCACGGGATACCTGCATAATCTGTGATATTCAGGAGGAGTGGGATGAGTATGACACGCTGTTCTACAATGCGTGGAAGGATGTGAAGATTGTCCCTACTAGATTCACAGATGCTGCTGTTCTGCAGAAGATGGGCATCTTCGAGGAGGTTGTGGAGAGTTTAGAGAGGATCGGGATGGGCACTATGCCATTCCAGCAGTATGATCTGTATCCAGATTTGGTCCGCCAGTTCCTCTCTACTGCTCGCGTCTACTACGCGAATGAGCTGGCTAGGAGTGCGCAGGAAGGCACGCTGACATTCCTGATCTGCGAGGTTCGCTACAGGATCAGTTTGATGGAGCTTTGTGAGCTCTATGGCTTCTCTGACCACCCCACAGGATTGCTCTTTCCCTCACAGTGGACTCACATGCAGACATTCTGGTCCAAGTTCGGGAATAGAGTCTATGACAACAAGACCAGCACGCAGACAGAGGTTCGACATCCGGTCTTGAGGTACACTCTGCGCCTTCTCAGCAATACCATCTTGTGCAAGTCTGCACCGAGCAAGAAGCGGGTTAGTGAGCTGATTCTCCTTTACTACGCATTCGCTGATATGCTCGATGAGGCGATACCTATGGACACTATGATTCGCGCCAACTTGGGCGCTGTTTTCGCTGAGCATTTGGTCTCCTTGAAGACCAAGCATTCACCAGTCCGGAGGAGAAGATAAGGGTGTGGGCAGTCTTCTGACACCGATCTTCCATCACTTTCAGATCGATGTGACTCCTTGCAGCTTTCACAGTGACAGATTCCTTATGGATGACCAGCATCTGCGCCATGTTACTTGGCTCAAGACTGGAGTTATCTGGACATTTACTACTACAGCTGGAGATTACGTTGGCATTAAGTTGCCACAGAGAGCGCTCACGATGATTCAGGGAGTCCCACGCCAGCTTCTGTTTCTGCCAGATCGGAGTTTGCTGTGTACTGTACCTCTGCGCCCTGCTAGAGCTGCCACTGCTAGAGATACCACTGCTGGCGCTTCCACTGCTGCTGATGCTGGACCATCTCGACGCCAGGCCACCACTTCCACTGCTTTCAGGCGTCCTCCACGACCACAGACACCCATGGACGTGGCTGCTTTTCAGGAGTATGTCATTGACAGCTTTGAGAGACTTTGGGATGTTGTTGCTACACTTAGCAACTGTAGTTGTGTCCGCCCACATTATACCACCGAGCCCTGCGAGGATGAGGACTGAGCCTCTACTATCTGGTTACTTGTTTCTATTTCTCTTTTCTTTTATTTTCTCTTGAGTCATTTTTATGTTTTCTTTGAGTCAGTTGTCAGTTACTTTGATGATGTTTTGTGAGATTGTTGAACCATGTTCTCATTGCTATGTTTGGATGTTATTAATTGTGTGTTTGAGTGCTCTAATAGTCTAACTTTAGAGTACAGATGACAACATTACGTTAATAACCATCTAACTTGACAGTTCTGAATTACAGGTCGCGGTGACGCTCGTCACCAATCTGGTGACGCTCGTCACCCGACCCTTTGCGACGTAACACTTTTTCGCCTTGGTTCTACGACTTCTCATTCATCTTTTTGACCATCTATTGGCTTAATAACACTGGGGACAGTGTTGTTTAAGTCTGAGGGAGGTGGTTACTGACGTTGTGTGTTTTGTCTCATGTTTATTGAGTCTTAAAGTTGAATCAAAAACCTGTTTTTATAGAGTCAAAATTTTGAAATTGTCAGTTTTTCTTGGAACCAACCATATGACGTTTTTGCTTATAAGAACCATTGCCACTGTAGTTGATTACAAATCTTACTAAGTTGAAAGTCCTAGGTAGATCAGTCTAGCAATGAAGGTTTAGGTTCTTAGAGAATCTGAAAAATTTCCTGTTAGCTCCACCATAATGAACTTTAAACTTCTTGTCTTGGGGCTTGATTCTTATTGATCTTGATTCTCTCTTTCAGCACTGACAAAAAGGTTAAGATACAGTCTCTCTTTGATCTTCCCTGATGTAGTTTTTAAAAGTTTAAGTCCAAAGAATGGTGCATTCATGACTCTTTCTCCTCACAAAGAACAACAGTAGTGAACACACTCAAGAACTCACAAGGAACACAAGTATTGAGTAGCACCATATCTTAGACTGTAAAAGTTGAGAAAAGGAAGTGAAAAATCGAAAATATCCAAAGGATAATATCAAGGGAAGAGAAAATAGGAGAGCTGTGTTGAGATTGATTTGTTCAGTTGTTTAGGAAGAGAAATGAATCTATAAGTGATTAAAATGATAAAACCTTGATGAGACTTCACACTTAGGTTAAAAAAATAAGGAGTTAGCAGTAGAAATTTCGGATTTCTTGAAGGGATTTGAATTGGACTTGAAAGATTTGCTAAGCTTATGATGATTGGACTGAAATTTAATCTTGTGTTGACTCTGAGGTATGTGGATTCGAAAGTTCTAACTAATGTGGTGTTCCTGATGTGACTGACTGTTTCTTGTTTTCAAACCTCGACCCTGTTATTTGTCTGATGTTTGCTTGAGGGCAAGCAAAAGCTAAGTCTGGGGGAGTTAATATATCATGGTTTTTATGGTTTTTAACCATGATATAAGTCCTTTTCATTGAGTCTTTTTGGTCTTTTTAGAGTCCTAGTAGAGTCTTTGCAGGTTATAGCATGTCTGGAGCATAATTGGAGATATTGGAGCTTTATAGATCATTTCAAGTTGAAGCCACGAAGTGTCTAGCTCGGAGCAGAAAGTATGCGATATGGTGACGCTCGTCACCCATCAAGGAAGGTTCGTGGCTGGTTTATTAAAAGTATGAAGATTATTTGCAGAATTGGCCTAGAAGTTCCATTATTTGCAATAAAACCCTAGATCGTGTTTAGCCTCTATTTATTAGGTTTTTCAGCCATTGTTGGCTTTGATCTTAGTTTTGAGAATTCATAGAGCTTTTAGAGAGGATTTTATTGAGAGCTTTTGGGGAGACATATCCTGTACTCTTTTTGGAGAAGATTTAGAACCGCTACCTGTTAGGAATATCTTTTGGTTTTTCATCTCTGCTTGCTTTAAAATCGAATTTCTTAGACACATCATCTAGAAAATCCGAAAATCATAGGTTGCTAAATAATGCTCTTACTATTGATAACCTGAACTAGTATTTGATGAGCAAAACAACTTAGTGCAAAGAGATTTGGCTTAGGAGTTTTGTGAACAATTGAATCTGATCATATTACATGTTTAGGTTGTTAGGGCTTGCAAAGAAATTTGAAACTCTGTGATTTAGACATAGTTAACTTCTGCAATGAGAATTGATTAGTTATATATTTGATATTCATGTTTAAAACGGTTCTTAATCATTCCTGATTTCATGCAATCTACATTCTCGGATTCAACCTGCGAACTGTCCTGACTTAGCGCTTTTAGTCTTCTGAAACTTAGATCAAACAATAAATTCGCTTGCTTACTTTTATTTTATCATTCACATTACACACATTACATTCTGCTTAGCTTAATCAAAACCTACATTCGTTAGTGCAGTTTGCATTACTCCCTTGGGATTCGATAACCCCTTATACCACGACTGCTTTGCTGTGCACTTGCAGTAGTTTTTATTTGGGTAAAACCTGAGCGCTATCACAGCTCGCTTCCGCGGAAGTAAAATTCCCTCGACCAATAACGTGCTCCTCTGGGACAAACGAATAAGGTCGGGGTTGAGAGTCTGTTTCGGACTACTCCTTCGGCCAAGGGTGCCTTCCATCGTGGAACATGCCAAGGCTGGAGTCGAAACCCTATCCAACTTCTCTGAAAGTCCGGACCATCCAGCTTGAACCGCATCCCCTGGGATGCGCAGCACGGCTCCGATGAGTCCATAAGTCTCGCATTATGATTTAGAATCTAGCTTCGCTTAGACTAGTACCGTACTCCTCGTGGTACGTGGCAAGGTCGCCGCGTCAAACCAGCTCATAAGCAGCATAAGATCTAGGGAACCGGATAACCATATTCGTTTTACAGGGAATTGACAAATGTTCGACTCCCCGACTCATCCATAGATAAGCCGAGAAGTCGGGGGCAACTGTTGGGACCCATTACCAGGTCGAAGGAGAACTCGCCATGTAGGCTTAGGCTACATCGACCGCTGACACACACCACGCTAGCTCGGCAGACCCACTCCTGCATACTGTACCGGGGCAGTTGGCGGGCTTCCCCTAACACGTCATAATGATTACTTCAACCTGCTCCCCGGGTACGTGGTTCGGAGGGGGACAAGAAAAGAGAATGGGGAGTATAAATAGAAGAAGAACCCTTCAAGGATAGGAAAGAGGGGGATGATCGACGAGGGGGACGATCGAAGAGATAGATGATCAGAGAGGCCCACCTTTCGACGTCTGAGACGATATTTCCGGCCATGCAGCAGGATCACGGGTGGGCTTCGTGTCCCTCCCGGGTGATTGTCGACCAGGTTAAGTTATCCACGACCTGGAACCCTACCATTGTACCCGCTGCATTCCTCTTTTCACGAGTAGAAATCCCTCTCAAAACACCCTAAACCTGACAGGAGTCTCGATCCTCGGATGAGTTTCCTCACGATTAACCCGTAGAGAACTCTCCCCCCCCCCCCCCCCCCCCCCCCCCCCCCCCCCCCCCCCCCCCCCCCCCCCCCCCCCCCGAGTACTCGGTCCCGGTAGGGCGCTCACTAACTTGGGCATCGGAGAATCTTCGGAAGGGAAACCCCCTTTCGGTCCTCTCGAAGGCTTGCCTGACATTTGTTTAAGTGCTTCCAGGATCGAATACGGTGCGTACCCCGCTGCGTCGCGACAGGAAGCTTCCGCCCCAGAACGACAATTCGCCGCCTTTCTCCCAGAGGACGAAACTCGAAGCCCTGGCTCAATCCCAAAGAATCGTGACCCCCCACGTGGCATCACAAAATTTGCTCTCAAACAACTATATTCTTGTATTCTTTCGTTATTATGGTTATGCTACAAAATAACCCATCTTTTAACTTTTATATCTTATTATTTTATATTTAAATAAAAACTTAGTTATTATTTTGACATATATAATGGTACAATTATATATATAAATAGAGATGAACTCGCTCCACAGTTTCACACATCAGCATTTTTAAATGAATTGTAATTGACTAGTATCATATTAATATTAAAACCACTAAATAATCATTATTAAAAGAACTACATTAGTTACACATATTTTATATATTATTTATTTGTATATATTAAAATTATAATTAAATTATTTTAATTAAAAATAATCAGATCTATATTAAAGAAATTGCATGTGAAATAAATAATGTTTAAAATATAAAGAAACAAAAAAAAAACTGCTTTCTGCCAAAGTATAAGATACATAGATAAATTTTGATAACGCTGTTTGTAGAGGCATAAAGAACAACTTCGTCAAGTCTATGGAGCTCTGTTCATAAGTGTATAAAACTATATTAGACAACTATGTTTTACTGGTACCTATAAAATGATAAATTTTCTTTAAAATGGCATATAGTGTTATAAATTAGTTTTCAGTATAATTGTATATAGAATAAGAAACTGTCATTATATTTACGAAATAATATATTTAATAAATATACATTATCCAAGAAAGGTCTTATAAGTATAAAATTCACATAGAAGTATTTTATTGTTTATAATAAAATATATTTTAGAAAAAAACCCGCGCATACGTGCAGGTATAAGGCTAGTACGATAAAATAAATTAATAGAAATGAAATACATATAAAGAAGTAAATAATATTTTTTGTTTCTTCACAAATTTTATAAGAAATACTTTTGTTATATAATTCCTCAAATAATAAAGAATGAAAAGGAATGACACATAACAAATATTACTATTAAATGGTAAAAAGTTTAAGGAACGAAAGCGAATTCATTATTTCTCCTTGTTCTTTTGATCATCAATTATAGTCATAGCTAAAACTTCATTTTCAGTTTCATTTATTATAATCCTTCAATAGAGAATTAATTTAAACTTTAAACAAAAGATATGATGTAAAATCTTCTTTGGGTCATTTGCTCTGGATTTTGCGATAAATTCATTGATGGAACCTTTTCTCTCCCTTTCTTTGGTTACACAACATGAAAGACATACATGTGTGTGTGGTATGTCCCACTATATGATAACCAAAATCTGTTAGTGGTATTTGTTGGGTTTGGTTTTCATCCAACCATGATCAATCACGAAAATGATGAACTATGGAATTGGGCCATGCCATATCAGGCCATTATGTGCAAAGCCCAAGAAGTACCAATCAGATAAACAAAGAGTCGGCCGACCAGAACCAAAAAAAAGGCATACTCCGAGGCTAAATAGGCTAGTCCAAGTCAAGACAAAGTGAAACCGAAGCATACCATAGCATCATGGGCCGAGCCCAAAGTGGAGCAGTGCATCATAGGTTAATCTGCTGATTCACAGGCTATGCCTAGAGCCCACAAAGCATCGAGAAGTGCTCTTCGCCCTAAAAGAGAGAAATAAATCTACCTCGGGATTCTTTGCTAGGCAATTTAGAATATTTGTATAAACTGCAAAGTTTATGTAATCGCGATGATCTTTTATCTAGTGAAACATTTGCAACACATTTATCAATTTTTCATATTAAAATTTTATGAAACATCTTATAAAAAAAATCATCTTTAGATCTATATTCGTGCGTCTTACTCTTAGAATTTTAAATTCCCTCTAATTTGTTTGGGATTCTTGCAAAAATGACCTAAAATTTAATTTGAATTGCAAATCTAACCCACAAAAATCACCTTTCCAACATTTGCTATTTTGTGTCCAAACAATCCTTCATAGTTTCAGTTATTCACAAAATTGCCATTATTTTTAATTAATTTATTTTATTTTCGGAAATCCAAATGACCAACTAATCCTCATCTTCCTCACTTATTTACGAAAATACTCTGAAAGTAGACTTCTCTCGGTCCGAATGAAGTCTACTAGTCAACGCCCAGGTTAGTTTTGCAATTGACCGCATGAAAAAGTAGATTTTTTTTGGTCCGAATGAAGTTTACTCAATTTCCTTTGATAACAAAAAAAAATAGAGTAGACTTCTCGAGTAGACTTCTTTAGAAGCAGGTCATTTTTGCAATTGACCAACCTTTGACTTTATAGAGTAGACTTCTCTATGCAAAGTAGACTTCTCGCAGATCATTTTTGCAATTGACAAAAAAGTCAAATATTTTGCAATTGCAAAAATGACCTGCGAGAAGTCTACTTACGAAAGTAGACTTCTCAGAGAAGTCTACTTTTCATAGAAAAGTCTACTAATATTTTGGCAATTGCAAAACTAACCTGCGAGAAGTCTACTTTTATCCAAGAATTCTACTTTTCTTGTTTTTTTTAAAAAATCATTTTTATACAATATATAACGAATTTTTAAGATTTTCGTGATCCTAAGCTTCTGTTATTAAGTTTTCTTGCTTATGTATAAGTTTTGCATGTTTATATTTTATAGGTATAGTCGAATGAGTTTTCATGTTTTATATGATACTTAGCTTATTAAGAAGTCTACTCTAGAAGTCTACTATGTAGACTTCATCCGACTTTCAGAGAAGTCTACTTATGCAATTTTGATGTCTAATGTGGTTTGGATTTTGTTCTTTTTTCACAGAGAATGGCTCACATACCCGCTGTTTATGGAGAATGGGTTAAGAGTGAATCAGTGTGGCAGTTCGAGGTGGATAATAGCAAAGGAGGGTGAATGTTGTTCTTAAGAGATGGTTGCACACATGGTGAGCTTCTTGGTGAATGTTGGCAAAGGAGGGCGAATAGCAAAGGAGGGCGAATGTTGTCACCTTTAAGTTATGTAAAATTAATGTCTTTAAGAAGTCTACTCGAGACAATGAGAAGTCTACTTCAGAAGTCTACTCGAGACAAGAGAAGTTTACTCGGTTGACAAGTTATATGATATAAATGAGAGAAATGTCCCTCTGAATCACTTTTAAGTTATGTAAAATTAATGTCTTTTAGAAGTCTACTCGAGACAGGAGAAGTCTACTCGAGACAAGAGAAGTCTACTTGGTTGACAAGTTATATGATATAAATGGGAGAAATGTCCCTCTGAATCACTTATAAGTAATGTAAAATTAATGTCTTTAAGAAGTCTACTCGAGACAGGAGAAGTCTATTTTGTAAAATAGATAAACATAGATAATTTAGGAATTTGATACAAAACATTCAATGCAATTCAACATTACATAGAAAATAACCCTCTAAACAAACAAACATTTAAGGATCACTAATTATAAATCTTAAAATTGGCATAAGAAATTACTAGTAAACTAAAATCTCTGAAAACTATGTATGCAACTGATGTCTGCTTGAGAAGGCTGCTCGAGATCGAGAAGTCTACTCGAGAAGTCTGCTCGAGATCGAGAAGTCTACTCGAGAATTTTATATTTAGATCTGTAAAAAAATCAACAACATTCAGCTCTGCAACAATAACGAAAAAATTAGATCTAGAACAAAATCAATAAAATTTATACAACAATAAACTCAGATCTACAAATATAAACTTAGATCTACAACAATAAGCTCAAATCTAAACTAATAAGCTCGGATCTATAATAATAATCTACTATATTTATAACATTCAGATCTGTACAAAAATCAACAAAATTCAGCTCTGTAATAATAACAAAAATTAACAAAATCTACAAAATTTACACAACAATAAACTCAGATCTACAAAAATAAACTTAGATCTACAACAATAAGCTCAAATCTATAATAATAATCTCAGATTTGCAATATGAACACAAAGCAAATAAAAAGAGGAACACAAAAGCTCAGATTTGCTTACCACTACCATAACCTGCAAGTGAGAGGAGGTTGAATACAAGATAGAGAGGATGGAGAGGATATTGATAGCAAGAGAGGAAGGAGAAGAAATTCATGGCCAGAGAGAAAGGAGAAGAGAGAGAGAGGCGTTTTTTAGATAGAGAGAGACTTTGTTGTTAATACAATTAGGTTAAACTCTCCTTATATATGTAGGAAAAAATTCGTGTAAGTAGACTTCTCCAAGAAGTCTACTCGAGAAACCGAGAAGTCTACTCGAGAAGTCTCTTACTATTGATTTTTATGCTAATTTATCTATGATGATTTAAATTAATTATTTTCTATCAAATTTTATTTTTAATATGTGTAAAAAGTATATATTTGTTGTTATGTATCTAATTTTTTTATTAAATTATCTTTTATGATTTTTAAAATTAATTGTAAACATATTATTAAAGAGTAGACTTCTTGGAGAAGTCTACTCGAGAAGTCTACTTAACTTCTCGAGTAGATTTCTCTGAGATAAAATAGTAATTAAGATTGGCGATTTTTTGTTTGGTCATAAGGGTTAAAGTTGTAATTTCACTACTCCTATGAGTTATTTTTGTCAAATATGCAATAGGGGATCTAGTTTTGCATTTCAACTCAAGTTTTGAGTCATATTCAGCAATTCCTCCAATTTGTTTAACTAAATTTAGTTGTGTGAAATATTTATAAAACAAAAACCATAATCATCGAGGAAAATGCTACATATCATAAGGACCTTATCAATATTTTTAAATCAGGACTTAGATTCAGCCCTAGAGATGCTGAGAAAATTATTATTTCCAAACTACCATAGGGAAGTATACGACAAAACAAGAGAAAACGCTCAAATGTGAAAGAGAGATTAATCATTTGATATGATTTTTGGTTTCTCTAAGCGATAATAATAATGATGTCTCGTAAGTACAAATTTGAAGGATATTAATTCTGGCACTTTTGTCGAACATATTTAATGAATCATCAATATTAAAATATTAGAATAATTTTGTTATAATATATTTACTTCTTATATTTTGTATTAAGATATATTTGTAATTTTTCATGCTTTATGATAATTAGTTATCACAAGTGTTTATTAAATTATATAGTTATTTGTTTAAATAACCTGTTTGATAATTTGAATGTGAAAAAGTATCTCTAATAGAAAAAATTGTATAAATGGTCCACTAATATATGTTTAATTTGTCGTTAATTTATCATTAGTTTAGCTTTAGTCTGTTATTAGTTTGGCTTTAATCTGCCATTAGTTTACATTTAGTACATTCTCAGTTGTAAAATGAATTAGCCTGTCATTATTTTATATCAAATCTGCCATTTATCTATAATGAGAAAATTGTTATTTTTCCTCGTTCTTTTGATCACCAATTAGATTCATAGCTAAAACATTATTATCGGTTTCAATTATATAATTTTTCAATAGAGAATTATTTTAAACTTTGAACAAAAGATGTGATGTAAAAGCTTATTTGGATCTTTTGCTCTAGATCTTGCGTTAAATTTGTTGTTGGAACATTTTCTCTCCCTTTCTTTGGTTACACAACATGAAAGGCATACATTTGTGTGTGGTGCTGTCCCACTATATGCGAATCAAAATCTGGTGTTTGTTGGGTTTGTTCATCCAACCATGATCAATCATGAAAATGATGAACTATGGAATTGGGCCTGGCCAGATCAGAGTATCGAGTGGGTTGAAGCAAGGCATTATTTTGCAAAGCCAAAGAAGGACCAATCCCGGTAAACAAGAGTGGGCCAACAAGAACCAAAAAAAGAAGTACCCCGAAGCTAGATATGCCTGTCCAAGTCAAGACAAAGTGAAACCGAAGCAGATCATAGCATCATGGCCCGAGCCCAAAGTGGAGCACTGCATCATGGGTTGATCTGCTGATTCACAGGTTAGGCCTAGAGCCCAAGAAGCATCGTGAAGTGCCATTCGTCCTAAAAGATATAATAATTGTATAAATAGCTGCAAAGTTTATGTAATCGCGATGATCTTTTATCTAGCGAAATATTTGCAATACATTTATTACTTTTTATATCAAAGTTTTACGAAATAACTAATAATAAAAAAAAATTCATCATTAGATCTATGTTCGTGTGTCTTACTTTTAGAATTTTAAATTCTCTAATTTTTTTTAACCAAATTTGGTTGTGTGAATTTTAACTCTCACAATATTTATAAAAAAACTATAATCATATATATCACATGGACCTTATCAATATTTTAAAACAGGTTTTAGACTCAGCTCTGGAGAGGCTGAGGAAATGATTGTTTCCAAAGGTTGGTCAGAATGTGCTGCTCACATTGTGGACTTGATGCTTGAGGGAATATCGAAGTTGCCTATTTTTTCAAAAATCATAGATCAAGCAAAGGCTGTCACCATCTTTGTATATGCTCATCATAAAACACTATCTATGATGAGGACATATACTAAGAAGAGGGATATAGTGAGACCAGGGGCAACACGGTTTGCAACTTGTTTTTTTACACTTCATAGTCTCTATGAGAAGAAGGCACAACTGAAGAGCATGTTTGCGAGTGATGAGTGGCATGATTGTAAGGATTCCAAGTGTGTGAAAGGTGTGGCTGCATAATATATTGTTATGAGTTGTGCATTTTGGAATAGTTTGATGCTAGTTTTGAAAGTGTTCAGTCTGTTGGTGAAGGTTCCGAGGCTGGCTGATGGAGAGAAGATACCTTCTCTTGGTTTTATCTATGGTGAGAATTTACAAGCTAAAAATTCTATCAAAGAGGCTTCTGATCATGTGGAGAGAAACTATGAACCTATCTTTCAAATTATTGATGAGAAGATGAAAGGTAGGCTAGATTCTCTTTTGCATGTTGCTGCCTACTTTCTCAATCCTTTCTATTGCTACAAAGATCCGAATATATATGACTTTGAGGTCATGCAAGCATCCATTGCTTGTGTGGAGACTTTCTATCATGGTGATTTCGAAAAGCAAGACTTTGTCATCAATAAAGAACTTAGTCTCTATAGAAACAAGTGTGGCTTCTTTGGCATAAGCTTAGCTATAAAAGGATGTGAAAAGAAGGATGAAAAATTCGATCCAGGTATGTTTTCTCACTTTAATTTTCTTTATTTGATATTCAAGTAAGCTTAGCATATGATATATTGCTCACTTGCTTAATCACAGGAAATTGGTGGGCCACTAATGGATGTGGTGCACCAATATTGCAATAATTAGCTACCAGGATCCTTGCTCTAACCTCTAGTTCTTCTGGCTGTGAAAGAAATTGGAGCATTTTTGAAGGGATTGGTTAATTTCTTCTTTAAATTTTGCTTCATGCATCTTACATTACATACACTTAAAGGCTAATTTTATGTTGCAAATCCACACAAAGAAAAGAAACAGGCTTGATGTAAATCGGCTAAACAGTCTAGTTTATGTCCAGTTTAATGCAAGGCTGTTTAACAAGCAGAAAAAATCAGAAAAAGCAATGTTGAGTGATCTTGGATGATGGTAATGAAGATACAGTTGAAGAATGGCTTGTGGGTCGTGTAGAAGAGCTTGATAATGATGTTAGTTTTGTGCTTACTACCCAAGCTCCGAGGGTTCGAGAGCTTTATGACGATGAGTTTGAATCTGAAGAAGAAGATGTTGTGGACATGGAGTTTGAACCTGATGTCTACCAAGAAGATCCTCTGTTTCACGAGACACAACTTTCTTAGTATGGTACGTTTTTTGTCTTTTGTGTTTAGTGAGACACAACTTTCTTAGATATGAATTTGTCTTTGGTATTTGTGGAGGCTTACTAGAGTTTGTCTTGTGTCTTTGGTATTTGTGGATGCTTAGTAGAGTTTGTCATGTGTCTTTGGTATTTGCGGATGTTTACTAGAGTTTGCCGTGCAACATAGATATGACTTTTCGATGTGTCTTTGTGTCTTTGTTTAGGTTTTGAAACTTACAATGCCACCATTTATTATAAATTCATGAACCGATCGTATGTGTTTTTATTTTTTAATTTTGCTTTGTCTTCTTATCATTTGTAACTGTACAAATCAGTTTTTACATTTTCTTTTTAACTTTGTTTTCAGGTGAAGTAGCAAGTTTTAACTTCTAACACATCTAAAAGCCACTACACATTGAAGACTTGATCATTGAAGAATAAAGGGATGAAGAACTAGAATCCTTTTATTATTATTTTGTGTTCTTAAGAAGATAAAGACTAATTATTTTTTGTATATCTTGTGAGTGGAATTAATTTTTTAGCCTTTTGTATTAGATGTGAGTTGGAAGAAATAACAGTTTATGTTTCATTCAATATGATATTTATATGAATCTTAAGAAAATTTATGTTAGTAATTTGTAATTTTGATAGAACTTATACTTATATGATAAAAAATTATGTATTAAACTTTAATTTTGATAGAACTTATACTTATTAGAAAATTTATGATATTAATTTTTTAAAAATTTCTCTCTGATTTCTCTCCTATTTATTTACGATTTTTGAAAAAATCGCTAGGCTTCGACCGAGCGCCCGATGAACGTCTAGAGATCTTCCGAACAGAGTTCCAAACTACCATGGGGAAGAATACGACAAACCAAGACAAAACGCTCAAAGGTGGAAGAGAGATTAATCATTTGATAGGATAGGATTTTTGGTTGCTCTAAGCAATAATAATAGTGATGTCTCGTAAGTACATATTTGAAGAATATTAATTCTGGCATTTTTGTCGAACATATTTAATGAATTATTAACATTAAAATATTAGTATAATTTTGTTATAATATAATTATTTCCTATATTTTGTATTAAGATATATTTGTAAAATTATATTCATGCTTTATGATAATTATTTATCACAAGTGTTTATCAAATTATAGAGTTATTTTTTTACGTAGCCTGTTTGATAACTTCAATGTGAAAAAGTATCTATAATAGAAAAAATTATAAAAGTGGTCTACTAATATGTGTTAAGTCTGTCGTTAGTCTGTCATTAATTTAGCTATAGTATATTATAATTTTGGCTTTAATCTGTCATTAATTTAGATTTAGTTTACTCTTAGTTATATAATGAATTAGCCTGCCATTAGTTTACATCAAATCTGCAATTAATCTATAATGAGAAAATAGTTATTTCTCATTGTTTTTTGATCATCAATTGGAGCTAAAACTTCATTTTCGGTTTCATTTATTATAATCATTCCTAATCTAAACTTTAAACAAAAGATGTAATATAAAAGCTTCTTTAGGTCATTTGCTCTAGATCTTGCGATAAATTTGTTGATGAACCTTTTTTCTCCCTTTCTTTGGTTACGCAACATTAAAGGCATACATGTGTGTGGTGCTGTCCCACTATATGAGAATCAACATCTGTTAGTAGTGTTTGTTGGGTTTGGTTTGTTGGAGTTTATATACATTAATACATATTGATATTTATGTCGATGTGTTAACATAAATATACACATATTAACATAAATATAATATCTCTATTTACCAAATCTTATCAAACACCTTTTCGATAAGTATCCATCGATTAGAAGAGGCATATGATTAAGGATCGCCTCTGTCAATAAGCATCGCGTCGGTTGCGAATAATCGTTTGGTTATTTAAAGACTTCACAATCAAGAGAGAACAATATACGATTGATTAAATCTTCTTCTTCTTCTCTAAGATCAGTTTCTGGAAATCTCAAAGTAGGTTTGCTAGGATCTCTGTAAGGTGTCAATACAGAGATCGATAGTTGTATCCTGCAAGATAGACGCCCATTAAAGCTACTCACACCAAAGTAGCGGCAAAATTTTGTCTTAGGAGATTACGATTCGCAAGCCTCTATCGTTGTTACTCCATTCATTCAACAAAGAAGAAGAAATCATCAAGTTAGTTTCTGATTTGTATCTATTTCTTTTTGATTTGTAATCTATTCAATAAAACAAACATATATTGATACATGATTTGATCTGCATCTACAACTCAGTAAATAACAATCTAAGACAGAACTTCTCTCTCACTTTGTTTCTGGAAATGATAGATGGATCAATCTGCTGCAAGTGTGAAAAATCACATCGAGAGGCCTTTTGTGTTCCGAGGTGTGTATTTTAAAAGATGGCAGCAAAAGAAGGCAGCAAAAGATAGTGTTTTATCTCACGACCTTGAACTTGGCGCAATGCTTAACGTCTGACGGACCAGAATTGCCTGTTGAAGGTGATATTCCAGACGATGTCATCAAAGCATCAGAGGCTTGGTCACAAAACGAGTTTTTGGCAAAAAGTACATTCTCAATGCGTTGGACGATTCTCTCTACGATGTTTATCAGATTTTCCAAACTTCAAAACAGTTGTGGGAATCACTAGAGAAGAAGTATAAGTCTGAAGTAGCAAGCGCTAAGAAGTTTATCGTGGGAAAATTCTCGAATTTCAGGATGAGTGACTCTGTTTCTGTGGTGAAACACATACACGAAGGATATTCAAATCATTTCTCGTGAATTGAGGGATGAGAGTTTGGACCTGAGTAAAGCGTTTCTGGTTGCTTCAATTATTGAGAAATTGCCTCCAACTTGGAAGGATTTCAAGATCTATCTGAAACACATACACGAAGACATGAATCTGGAGCAATTAATTCTTAAGCTTTGTGTAGAGGAAGAGAACCGTCAGAATGAGAAGTCTGAATTCTCTTCGATGGAAGCAAGAGCCAACGTTGTTGAGGGAAACAGTTCCAAGTTCAAAGGCTTTAAGAATAACAAGAAGGTTAAGAAACCTTTCACCGCTGCAAAGGGCTATGACTTCAAGAAGAAGCGGCAAGGTGCATGTTGGGTTTGTGAAAAACCTGGACATAGGGCCAAAGACTGTCCTAATAAGAAGGAAGGGACTTCGAGTGGAAACGCTAACAGTGTTAACCTTACCGAAAACCAGTTTGTTGCGGTTGTTTCCGAGGTGAATATGTTGACAAACTCCAATGATTGGTGGCTTGACACTGGCGCTACAAAGCATGTGTGCTCTGACGTGAGTATGTTCTCAACATATGAACAAGGTTCTGGTGGAGAAAAGCTCTACATGGGGAACGCTAGCACTGCTACCATCGAAGGGAAAGGCAAAGTGATCTTAAAATTCACTTCTGGGAAGGAACTTGCACTCACAAACGTGCTCCATGTCCCTGAGATTCGAAAGAATCTGATTTCGGGTTCACTCCTTAGTAACAAAGGTTTTAAGATTGCATTTGAATCTGATAAAAATGTACTCACTAAGGGAGGGATGTATGTCGGAAAAGGCTATCTTTGTGATGGTCTTTTCAAACTGAATGTTGTACCTATCATTAATGAAACTGCAGCCAATAGCTCTGCTTCTGTTTACTTGCTTGATTCAAGTGACTTATGGCATGAAAGAATGGGCCATGTGAATTATCATTCATTAGAGAGAATGATGAATTTAGGATTGTTACCAAAACACAATCCTAATAACGTGAAAAGAAGTAAATGTTAAGTATGTGTGGAATCGAAGTACTCACGTCACTCTTACAAATCTGTTGAAAAGTCAAATGACTTACTTGGATTAATACATAGTGATTTATGTGATTTTCAATCAACACCAAGTCATGGAAGAAAGAATTATTGTATTTCTTTCATAGATGATTATAGTAAGTTTTGCTATATTTATTTAATTGATACAAAAGATGAGGCTTTGAATATGTTTAAGAAATTCAAAGCAGAAGTTGAAAATCAATTAGATAAGAAAATAAAAATTCTCAGATCAGATCGTGGTGGAGAATACACTTCAAATGAATTCTCAGATTTTTGTTCTCAACATGGAATCATTCATCAAACTACAGCACCTTATACTCCAATGCAAAACGGAGTTGCCGAAAGAAAAAATAGAACGCTTAAAGAGATGGTGAATTATATGTTAAACAACTCTGATGCACCATGTAACTTATAGGATTAAGCAATTCTTACGGCTAATTCAATTTTGAATAAAATTTCTTATAAGAAGAGTGATAAAACTCCATATGAGATGTGGAAAGATAAGACCCCATCGTATAAAAATTTGAAAGTGTGGGGGTTGTTTCGCAAAAGTTCAAGTACCTTTACCAAAGAGGAATGTTATCGGACCGAAAACGGTGGATTGCGTTTACATCGGTCCTGCGGAGAACAGTGCAGCTTATAGATTTTTAGTTCATAAGTCTGATAATGCTGAGGAAAATGTAAATACAATAATTGAATCTAATGAGGCTTAGTTCTTTGAGGATATTTTTCCGTATAAAGAGCCAAGAGAAACAAGTACTAAACGAGTATGTAACGAGGATGAAAATGCTTCAAAGGTTCAAGAAGAAGAAAATGAACCAAGGAGAAGTAAAAGAGCAAGAATTGCTAAAGATTTTGGTATAGACTTTATGACGTATTTAAACGAATACAAACCTCACATGTATAAGACTGCAACAAATTCTTCGGAAGCATCTTATTGGAAAGAGGCAATTCAAAGTGAAGTGGAATCCATTTTGAGTAATCATACATGGGAACTGGTTGATTTACCACCTGATAATAAACCAATTGGACATAAATGGATTTTCACAAAGAAGTTATGACCAGATGGTACTATTGAGAAATACAAAGCTAGACTAGTAGCGAAAGGATTTCGTCAAAAGGAAGGTCTTGATTTCTTTGATACTTATTCTCCGGTGACTAGAATCACTTCGATCAGATTGCTCATAGCAATTTCGGCCATATATGATCTAGAAATTCATCAAATGGATGTTAAAACGGCATTCTTAAACGGTGAACTAGATGAAGAAATATATATGGAACAACCCGAAGGATTTATAGTCAAAGGGAAAGAGAAGAAAGTTTGTAAGCTTATTAAATCCTTGTATGGACTTAAGCAAACACCAAACAATGGCAAGAAAAGTTTGACAACACAATGAAGTCGTACGGTTTTAAAATAAATGCATGTGACAAGTGTGTGTATATTAAGCAAACCAAAGTTGATAGGATCATTGTATGTCTATATGTTGATGATATGTTGATAATGGGAACAAGTAAAGACATTATGAATACCACAAAGAAGATGTTAAGTGAAAATTTCGAAATGAAATACATGGGAATGGCTGATGTAATTCTTGGTATTAGAATTGAACGAGAGCCTAATGGGTATTCACTTACTCAATCCCATTACGTGGAGAAAGTTCTAAAGAAATTTGGTCACTTTGATGATAGGCCAGTAGTCACTCCGTACGATCCGACATGTAAACTTTCAAAGAATGCAGGTGAAAGTGTGTCACAGTTAGAATACACACAAATTGTTGGGAGCCTCATGTACATTACAAATTGTACGAGACCAGATTTGGCTTACTCTTTGAGTCGATTAAGTCGATATTCAAGTAATCCAAATGAAGATCATTGGAATGCTTTGATTAGAGTATTAAGATACTTAAAGCATACGATTAACTATGGTCTATATTTCACAAAATTCCCTCCTGTGTTAGAAGGATATAGTGATGCTAATTGGATCTCTGGTAGTACGGATACCAAATCCACAAGTGGTTATGTTTTTACACTTGGTGGTGGTGCGGTGTCTTGGAAATCATCTAAACAAACGTGTATAGCACGTTCAACAATGGAATCCGAATTTATCGCCTTAGATAAAGCTGCCGAAGAAGCTGAATGGCTTAAAAATTTTATTGAAGATATTCCACTATGGCCAAAGCCGGTTACTGCACTATGTATTCATTATGATAGTATAACATAAATATACCTCTATTTACCAAATCTTATCAAATACCTTTTTCGATAAGTATTCGTCGATTAGAAGAGGCATATGATCAAGGATCTCTGTCAATAAGCATCGCGTCGGTTGCGAATAATCGATTGGTTATTTAAAGACTTCACAACCAAGAGAGAATGGTATATGATTGATTAAATCTTCTTTTTCTTCTCTAAGATCAGTTTCTGGAAATCTCAAAGTAGGTTTGCTAGGATCTCTGTAAGGTGTCAATACAGAGATCGATAGTTGTATCCTGCAAGACAGACGCCCATTGAAACTACTCACTCCAAAGTAGAGGCGAAATTCTGTCTTAGGAGATTGCGATTCGCAAGCCTCTATCGACGTTACTCCGTTCATTCAACAAAGAAGAAGAAATCATCAAATTAGTTTCTGATTTGTAACATGGTTTTCATCCAACCATGATCAAACATGAAAATGATGAACTATGGAATTGGGCTTGTCCAGATCATAGTATCGAGTGGGTTGAAGCAAGGCATTATGTGCAAAGCCAAAGAAGGACCAATCCGGGTAAACAAAGATTCGGCCGACCAGAACCAAAGAAAGGAATTCCCCAAAGCTAGATAGGCCGGTCCAAGCTAAGACAAAGTAAAACCGAAGCAGACCATAGCATCATAGGTCGAGCCCAAAGTGGAGCAGTGCATCATCATGTGTTGATCTGCTGATTCCCAGGCTAGGCCTAGAGCCCATGGAGCATCGTGAAGTGCCATTCGCCCTAAAAGATAGAAATAATTTTACCTCGAGATTCTTGGCTAGACAATTTAGAATATTTGTATAAATAACTGCAAAGTTTATGCAATCGCGAGATTTTTTATTTAGCGAAATATTTGCAATACATTTATCACTTTTGTATCAAAGTTTTACGAAACAGTTTATAATAAAAAAATCATCTTTAAATATATGTTTGTGTGTCTTACTCTTAGAATTTTAAATTCCCTCTAATTTTTTAACCAAATTTAGATGTGTAAATTTTAACTCTCACAATATTTATAAAAAAAACTATAATCATTGAGGAAAATGCTATATATCACATGGACCTAATCAATATTTTTAAAACAGGTCTTAGACTCATCCCTGTAGAGGCTGAGGAAATAATTGTTTCCAAACTACCATGGGGAAGAATACGACAAAGCAAGAGAAAACGCTCAAAAATGGAAAACATATTAATCATTTGATAAGATTTTTGGTTGCTCTAAGTGATAATAAAAATGATGCCTCGTAAGTACATATTTGAAGAATGTTAGTTCTGGCATTTTTATCGTACATATTTAATGAATTATTAACATTAAAATATTAGAATAATTTTGTTATAATATAATTATTTCTTGTATTTTGTATTAAGATATATTTTAAATTTAGATTCATGCTTGATACTTATTTATCACAAGTGTTTATTAAATTATGGAGATATTTGTTTAAATAGCCTGTTTGATAATTTCAATGTGAAAAAGTATCTCTAATAGAAAAAAAAATTAAAAATGGTCCAATAATATGCTTTCAGTCTGTCGTTAGTCTGCCATTAGTTTGGCTTTATTTTATTATTAATTTGGCTTTAATCTGTCATTAGTTTGTATTTAATCTACTTTCAGTTGTATAATGAATTAGTCTGCCATTAGTTTACATCAATTCTACCATTAATTTATAATGAGAAAATAGTTAGAAAGATAACATTAGTATTTATAAAATATTTATTATATGTGCTTATTTATACAAGTTTCTTCTAAAAAGGTTTATGTTTGACATTATTATTTTTTATTGTGGGTCATTTTGGATTAATTCTTTTATATTTTATTTTTAAATCCACCAATGGGCACTTAAACAAGGAATATGAATATAATATTTTGTTCAATAAATAAGGAGGACATAAGTTTCATTTATATGAATAACAGATTTTTATATCCATTCTTAAAAAGTATATTAGGTCAATTTATAACTTTTATTTTGTACATTAACCCATTTATACTCTAATTTAGGCGCTGCTTTACCATGTGTAAAGTAAATTCCATCTTCTCTAATATCCCAATAATTTGTCTTACCATGTTCAAATGCTGCACTGGGACCTTCATATGCTTTAATCTGTGCAATCTTATCATTTCCAAGCAAACTCGTTAAGCTACATTCCATTATGTTTTTAAAATCGAATTTACCATGAAATCTGTAATTATAGGATTCTCCAGGGTTCAGGTAAAGACTGAATAGTTGTTGTTTGTTGAGTTTACAAAATATGTTGACAACGTCATTTGGACTGAGAGAACTTTTGAACTGTACGAGATTTTTAGCCCACAACTTCGCGTTGACGAAACTAACACACAATGCTATGACAAACAAAAAGCATAAGAGGCGGCGATTCATCGTTTTGATTAATCAATATATATAGTTTATTTTGTTAGAAATGAAATATATCTAAAAGTATTGTAAACTACTAAGTGTATATATATATATATATATATATGCAAAATTAAGAAACACTTATGGAAATCTTTTAATTCTAGAAAAGAATGGTGAAGTTGGTAGTCAAAGTGATTTTGGTTTGCTATACTATATGGAAGTATTGTAAATTACTAACTGTAATAAATGAATATAGATTCCATTTTTAAAAAAAATATAATGTATCTATATTTTACTTATTTTAATAATGATTTATTGCTATATCTATTACTAATAAAAGTTGATGCTAAATGCTTCTAAGGGTGTCCATATAGGATTTTAAAATTCAATTATATTGGTACACATCATCATTATTTTTAGTTAATTATATATTATTTATTAAAATTAATTAATTCGTTTTAATTGTTATAAAAAAAAATTTTAGATTTTAATTAATTTTGTTTTGTTGTTATTAGGAAAGTTTCTAAATTTTAAGTTAGTTATTAATAAAAAAGAGTTTTGAAAATAGATCTTATTTTCTATTAACAGTAAAAAAATTAAATTAACATATAAATAGATAATGAAAGAAATATCATATATATTGAACAAAATTATTAAAAAAATATATTTAAAACCATAATTAAATTATTTTAAAATTTTAATCACGATAAACAATTAAAATCTGAACTGCTAACTTAAAATATATTAGTTGTGGTCCGTGTTGATGTCTTAGGCCAATGAGAGCGCCCACATAGGACATATATACTCAATCTGATTAGTCTATATCAGAGTTTATCAATAAACATAAAAAAAAAAAAATAATATTAAAATTTTAAATAAATTAAAGGGCAATTTCCATAATTACACTGAAAATAAGTTTTCAGCACAAATATAACAGAGAAGCTGAAAATTTTCCACCCCTAACATTTTTTATTTGAGTTTTCCGATTTTACCCTTTAGGAAAGTCTTCATAAATGTTTTTTTTCTGTTAATGTTGCGTGATTTTTTTAGGAAGGACTTCTAAATACTATAATTTAACATCGTTTCATATGGTTTATGAAAGCTTTTCTAATTTTTTTTAAAAAAAATCTGAATTATGGAAGGGCTTCCTGAATTGTGGAAGTGTTTCCTGAATTGTGAAAGGGTTTTCTGAATTGTGGAAAGGCTTCATGGAAGAGTTTTTTTAATTTGAGTTGTATAAATTAACAAAAAATAATAATCAATTATACGATTTACGAAGCGTTCCTAAATACATGTAATGTAATGATTTCCATAATTTATATATTCTAGGAAAGTCTTCCTAAAACTTTAGATTATCTTCCTAAATTTGTGTCCATCTCCTTCCTCACATCTGCACATCCAAACCCTAATTTTCGTCGATTTCTTATTTTTTCACTATTGATGCTGTTTTAGCTTGGGTTTCTTGAGTTTTTCACCTAATTATATCAGATCTATCTATCACTATATGATTTTGAGCTTTAAATTCCGAAATCACTTTCCCATTAAAAAACCTCAAAGATCTAAAAGATTCACAATCACAAATCACAATCAAATGAGAAGAGAGATCATAAACAAAACAAATAATTCGAATTTCAGATCAGTCTTGGTTATTGATACATTTATTTGTACATTATTTTTCTTCTCTTTTTATTAACTAATGTTTTGTCTAACTAAGAATAATATAGTACAAAATGTTATGGAAGGAATTTTGTAGAGTATTAGTGTATATATGGAACAAAAACTTAGATTAGGTGTATTTGAGGGAATTTCTCTAAATTAAAACATACAAAAATATAAAATTATCACAGTAGAATGGAAATTTAAGATAAATTTTTTTTAACTAAATAAAATAATTTTATGTCAAAAGTCTAAATATATTGTGAAAATAAAATAGAAACTCATTTTCACAAAAACTAAACTAACAAAAACAAATATGTAATCAATAACAAAAAAAATTAAATTAAAAAAAAATCTAGCATATATATTTTAAATGTGTAATTTATTTATAAAAAAAATATTAAGATTAAATTTTAATATAAATATATAAAATTGTTATTTAAAAATATCAATACTACCAAAAAAACATTCATCTTAAATTATCAAAAAAGGAAGTCATCTAAAACTTATAATTTTTGAGGAAATATTTAAAAAATTAACACAAAATTCTTAACAAACTAAAAATGATACTTTATGCTAATTACTTAAGAAAGCAATATAAAAAAATGTTTAACTAACAAAAACTAAAACATAAATTATTTCTTACAACATGTCAATACTATATCGAGTAAGGTAAATTAACAAAAAAAAGAAGATATTAACTTAATATCTATGTTATTTATTTAACAAAATCAATATAAACAGAATAAGTAAGAGAATAAAATTAAATAATACTAAAAAACATAACTAAAAAAAATAATATAAATATTTAAGTTAACTATTTAAGAAATCAATATTAAGAAATTAAGTAACTAAAAAACTAAAACAAAAATTAAGTTTTCCAAAATATTATTTTTTAAAAAAACACTTAAAAATATATTGACTTGATATCTGACTAAGTACTTAAAAAAATCATATAAAATATTTAACTAACAAAAAAATTATGTCTTCAAAATATCAATATTTTAAAAACAATGGTGTGTTAAAATAAAATAAAAATAAATATCAAAAGAGGTAAATTATCAAAGAAAAAAGTCGTATAAAGTAAAATTAGCTTGATAATTAGGCTAACTACCAAATAAATATTAACTAAAAAAGGCAAATGATGGTATAATCTTTTGAGAGAAGTTCATTTAAAATTTAGAATAACCAGTTATAGCATGTCAAAATAGCATTTTAATTAATTTAAAAAGTAAATTTAACAAAAAAAAGCATTTATGTACAAGATATTAGATTAATATATATGCTACCTATATGAAAAATCAATAACAAAAGAGATTAATTAAAAATATATATGTTTTAAGTATATCAAACCTGTAGAAAATTAGATAATTAAAATAAAATATAAAATTACCATTTGAAGATATTAAAAATAACAAAAAACAAGATCTAAGAAGAAATTAATTTGAAATATAGTTCCAAAAACATTCATGATTTCTAAAATATTGGTGTTGACTATGAATGATCATATAAAGTTTTAATAGGTTGTACAAGTTTCTAAATCAAACATATTATTTAAATTTACAAAGATTAATACCTTGGTTGCGTCTGGTTGAAAAATTAACAAAGTAAAAAACTACACAAGTAACTTTACATTCAAAATATAATGAGTAATAAAGTTTAATTTGTATACATATTTACTTCTTATAACTTAGTCAACATGAACAACATATGAGCAACATCCTCTAAAATTTTATTTAAATAATATAATATGACAAAGTTATGAATCAAATTCAAATGGAAATATATGAAGATAAAATATCCAAATCAAAACATGAATAAACACACAAAAGATTAAAAAAAAAACAGTGATAATGTGAAGTCTCAACATCATCTTACATGTTTAAAAACAAATATTAGCAAATAGTTGACTGCAAATAAAACAGATCTTATAAAACTGAATAGAGATATAACCTAAAATTCGTAGAAGATCTGGTAGAGAAGCAAAAAAACAGCTTTACACGATTAATGTAGCTTACTAACAAAAGTAAATCTGAATCAACATATATCATATATTATATATGTATATATACACAACATTAGTGAGACATTTAGTAAAGAAACTAAATATTTAAACATATAAACCTTCTTAAAAAAAGAACCATAGAAATCCTAAGGATACAAAACAAAATATCAAAAATTTAGTAAGGAAATCATTTTCTAAATCAAACATATGCACATCAAAGTTGGATAATTCGTTAGGTGTCATTACTATGATTTTACTCGATAAGATTTATAATTTTATAAACAAAAATAGGAAATACTACATATTTTATTTTATTTTTTATATATAAAAAAAAATTTCTACAAATATATTATAGTTTTGATAATTTAAAAAATATTAACCAAAAAATTAAACCAAATTATTAATATAGATTTGCGCATAGCGCGAGTTAAAAACCTAGTAAAAAAGATAACGCAAAAGTTTTCATTATTGAACAATCAAATTTTGAAATCTTTGTTTTATTCTTAAAAGAAAAAGTACAAAAGAAAGGACATAGTTATCAAAGCTTCCTCTTTCGTTATAGAAACAAATTTTGTAAGATTATAAAAATTAGATTGGTTTGAAAATGGAGTATAAGTTAACGCTTTAGTTGTTTTGATTATGAAGTTTGATTTAGATAAGTCTTGATTTTTTCTGAAAATGGAGAAAAAAAACTAGAATAATTATTAGGGTGTAAAACTGAAAATGTAATTTTGGATATCCTAAACTCTGAACCATCGAAAATCGGACAGAGTGTTACAATGGTTTTAATATTTTCAGTAGCCAATTCAATACTATATCAAAGATTCAAATTCGTAAAAAATATGGATTTCTGAATTATTTGAATATTTTCATTTTACCACGTTGATTTCGCACACGTGAGACTTTTTACGAAACCAATGGAATTTGATAGCTTAGTCTGTCAAAAATTGCAAAATAAAATTCATATGGTGTATTTACTGATCGGACTTTGGAAAGTTTTCAAATTTTGATAGTTAGGTTGACACACGCCTACAAGTCACTAATCGTGTATGGGATGGGATTGAATCGCTGGTTGTTCAACTCTTTTGGGCTTCCAATCAATGGATGGGCTATGGAAGAAAGTGGATCGAGATGGAGACCTAGTAAAGAGCCATACAACTCTGTTTGCAAGATCTAATGAGATGGATAGAGTAATGGATTGATAGTCGCCACAAGGTTCTATGAAAGGGGAACCTTGATAAGAAAAAAAACTCTTCAAGCAATGAATCGCACAAAGCTTTAGAGAACAAGAGATTGGTACTTAGCCAAGAAGTTCGTTCTTTATTGATATGGTAAAAAGATACACGGTTGTGAGGAAACTTTATAAAAAGTCCGAACAGCTTTGCCCTTCTAGGGGACTTGAAGCAAATACAAACCCTTAGGTTAAACAAATCGGCTAACAATATCTTAAAACGAAAATGTAAATAAAATATGGCCAAAATATCTTATACTATTGTTTAAATAAAATAAAAGCTGAATCAAAACAACCAAAGAAAGAGTTTATTAGTTGAATAAACCATATTGAAACAAGAACTCGGACTTACCTCAGTTTAGGTGGTTTAGAAGCATTTTCACTTAAGTAGCGTAATGCTAAATAAGGAAACTCTTTTGCTAGCATGAATCATTGGCCATCCGTGTGTATAAGCTATACTTTTGATGTGAGGACCGTTGATGATGTTTAAACCATCTTCTTGACTAGCTTGGAAGTTTTCTTGCTCGTTGGGAATGCCTTCCTCATTTAGGAAGTCTTCTTGCCTGTTGGGAATGCCTTCCTCATTTAGGCTGGCTTTCAACATGGCTGCTTCTTAGACGATGCTCAGTTGGTTAAGTTGAGTAGTGACATCTTCTAAATGTTGAGAAGTGATCAGCGTTTCTACTGCTTGGTTGAAGCTCTCGGTTAAGTCTTTAATTCCTGATCTTTTTCTTGGAGCTTTCCTCATGATAGGAACTTCAGCTAGCCTCTGGATTTGTATCATCCTCTCCCCCTTGGAAAGGTTCTGTCCTCAGAACTGATTCCCCTACATCAGACGGTAACAAGTCAGATACATTGAAGGTATTAGAAATGTTAAACTCACCTGGAAGCTCGATCTGATATGCATTGTCATTGATCTTTTTAAGGACTTTGAACGGGCCATCTCCACGCGGTAAGAGCTTAGACTTCCTCTGAACTGGAAACCTCTCGATTCTCATGTGCAGCCAAACCCAATCGCCAGACTCAAAGGTAACTTATCGGCGTCCCTTGTCAGCATTCTTCTTGTAATGTTCGTTCCTCTTCTCTATGTTCTCCTTGACCTTCTTGAACATAGTCTTCATCAGATCGGCCTTAATAACTCCATCTTGACTCACTTGTTGTACCGGCGGTAAAGGAGTAAGATCTAAAGGAGCAAGAGGTCTAAAACCATAGACAATCTCAAAAGGTTAAAGCTTAGTAGCCGAGTGGGGTACTCTATTGTAAGCAAACTCAATGAAAGGTAAACAGTCTAGCCAATTATTTAAGTTTTTACCAACCGTAGCCCTTAAGAGGGGGGAGAGTGTACGGTTGACTGCTTCAGTTTGTCCATCGGTTTGTGGGTGGCAAGTTGTTGAGAATAGAAGCTTAGTTCCAAGCTTTCTCCACACGGTTCTTCAAAAGTGGCTCAAGAACTTGGTGTCTCGGTCAGAAACAATGGTTCTTGGAATCCCATGAATTCTCACCACCTCCTTAAAGAACAAGTCAGTAATCTAAGTAGCATCATTAGTCTTAGCATATGGAATGAAATGCGCCATCTTTGAGAAGCGGTCCACTACTACAAAGATTGAATCCTTGTTTCTGATCTTGGTTAAGCCTAAAAGAAAATCCCTAGAAATGTCTACCCATGGTAGGTCAGGAATAGGTAAAGGAATGTATAAACCGTGAGGCTGCAACCTGGATTTTACTTTTAAGCAAGTGATGTACTTATAGCAGAACCTCTCAACATCGCGTCTAAGATGGGGCCAAAAGAACAGCTCCTTGACGATGCTAAGTGTTTTATCCATCCCAAAATGTCCCATGAGGCCTCCACCGTGTGCCTCCCTTATGATGAGTTCCTTAACTGAGCTTTGAGGTAAGCATAGCCGGCGGTCCTTGAATAGAAAGTCTTCATGCCTGTAAAAAGAACCAAAAACACCTCGGCTACATTGGTTATAAAGCTCTTTGAAGGCAGGATCCTCTCCATAGAGTTGCTTGAGATGCTCAAACCCCATGATCTTAGCCTCCATTGTTGAGAAGAGGGCATGTCTCCTTGATAAAGCATCTGCTACAACATTCTCCTTTCCCTTCTTGTATTTGATTACATAGGGAAATATTTCTAGAAACTCAAGCCATCTAGCATGTCTCTTTTTCAAAGTTGTTTGTCCTCTCAAGTACTTGAGGGTCTCATGATCTGTATGAATAATAAAATATTTAGATAAAAGATAATGATGCCAAGTTTCAAGAGACCTTACTAGAGCATATAGTTCTATGTCATAGGTAGGATAGTTAAGGGCGGCTCCATTAAGTTTCTCACTAAAGAAAGCCACGGGTTTCCCTCTTTGAGTAAGAACAGCTCCGATTCCTGTTCGTGAAACATCACATTCAACTTCAAACATTTGGTTAAAGTTAGGTAATGCTAAAACAGGCGCATGTGTAAGGATATCCTTAAGCCTTTGAAACGCTAGCTCCTGCTCTTTGCCCCAAGAGAAAGCGACGTTCTTCTTGATCATTAAGGTTAAGGGGGCGGCAATGGTGCTGAAATCTTTCACAAATCTCCTATAGAAGCTTGCTAAACCGTGGAAGCTCCTGACATGAACGATGGTAGATGGAGTTGGCCATTCCTGAATCGCCTTAATCTTCTCCTCATCCACTTTAAGCCCATGTGAACTTACTACAAAACCTAAAAATACCAATTGATCAGTGCAAAACGTGAGTATGTTCTCAACATACGAACAAGGTTCTGGTGGAGAAAAGCTCTACATGGGGAACGCTAGCACTGCTACCATCGAAGGGAAAGGCAAAGTGATCTTAAAACTCACTTCTGGGAAGGAACTTGCACTCACAAACGTGCTCCATGTCCCTGAGATTCGAAAGAATCTGATTTCGGGTTCACTCCTTAGTAACAAAGGTTTTAAGATTGTATTTGAATCTGATAAAGTTGTACTAACTAAGGGTGGGATGTATGTCGGAAAAGGCTATCTTTGTGATGGTCTTTTCAAACTGAATGTTGTACCTATCATTAATGAAACTGCAGGCAATAGCTCTGCTTCTGTTTACTTGCTTGATTCAAGTGTCTTATGGCATGAAAGAATGGGCCATGTGAATTATCATTCATTATAGAGAATGATGAATTTAGGATTGTTACCAAAACACAATCTTAATAACGTGAAAAGAAGTAAATGTTAGGTATGTGTGGAATCGAAGTACTCACGTCACTCTTACAAATCTGTTGAAAAGTCAAATGACTTACTTGGATTAATACATAGTGATTTATGTGATTTTCAATCAACACGAAGTCATGAAAGAAAGAATTATTGTATTTCTTTCATAGATGATTATAGTAAGTTTTGCTATATTTATTTAATTGGTACGAAAGAGGAGGCTTTGAATATGTTTAAGAAATTCAAAGCAGAAGTTGAAAATCAATTAGATAAGAAAATAAAAATTCTCAGATCAGATCGTGGTGGGGAATACACTTCAAATGAATTCTCAGATTTTTGTTCTCAATATGGAATCATTCATCAAACTACAGCACCTTATACTCCAATGCAAAACGGAGTTGCCGAAAGAAAAAATAGAACGCTTAAAGAGATGGTGAATTCTATGTTAAACAACTCTGATGCACCATGTAGCTTATGGGGTGAAGTGATTCTTACGGCTAATTCAATTTTGAATAAAATTCCTCATAAGAAGAGTGATAAAACTCCATATGAGATGTGGAAAGATAAGACCCCATCGTATAAAAATTTGAAAGTGTGGGGGTTGTCTCGCAAAAGTTCAAGTACCTTTACCAAAAAGGACTGTTATCGGACCGAAAACGGTGGATTGCGTTCACATCGGTCCTGCGGAGAACAGTGCAGCTTATAGATTTTTAGTTCATAAGTCTGATAATGCTGAGGTGAAGGTAAATACAATAATTGAATCTAATGAGGCTGAGTTCTTTGAGGATATTTTTCCGTATAAAGAGCCAAGAGAAACAAGTACTAAACGAGTATGTAACGAGGATGAAAATGCTTCAAAGGTTCAAGAAGAAGAAAATGAACCAAGGAGAAGTAAAAGAGCAAGAATTGCTAAAGATTTTGGTATAGACTTTATGACGTATTTAAACGAATACAAACCTCACACGTATAAGGCTGCAACAAATTCTTCGGAAGCACCTTATTGGAAAGAGGCAATTCAAAGTGAAGTGGAATCTATTTTGAGTAATCATACAGGGGAACTGGTTGATTTACCACCTGGTAATAAAACAATTGGACATAAATGAATTTTCACAAAAAAGTTACGACCAGATGGTACTATTGAGAAACACAAAGCTAGACTAGTAGCGAAAGAATTTCGTCAAAAGGAAGGTCTTGATTTCTTTGATACTTATTCTCCGGTGACTAGAATCACTTCGATCAGATTGCTCATAGCAATTTCGGTCATATATGATCTAGAAATTCATCAAATGGATGTTAAAATGGCATTCTTAAATGGTGAACTAGATGACGAAATATATATGGAACAATCCGAAGGATTTAAAGTCAAAGGGAAAGAGAAGAAAGTTTGTAAGCTTATTAAATCCGTGTATGGACTTAAGCAAGCACCAAAACAATGGCAAGAAAAGTTCGATAACACAATAAAGTCGTACGGTTTTAAAATAAATGCATGTGACAAGTGTGTGTACATTAAGCAAACCAAAGTTGATAGGATCATTGTATGTCTCTATGTTGATGATATGTTGATAATGGGAACAAGTAAAGACATTATGAATACCACAAAGAAGATGTTAAGTGAAATTTCGAAATGAAATACATGGGAATGGCTGATGTAATTCTTGGTATTAGAATTAAACGAGAGCCTAATGGGTATTCACTTACTCAATCCCATTACGTGGAGAAAGTTCTAAAGAAATTTGGTCACTTTGATGATAGGCCAGTAGTCACTCCGTACGATCTGACATGTAAACTTTCAAAGAATGCAGGTGAAAGTGTGTCACAGTTAGAATACACACAAATTGTTGGGAGCCTCATGTACATTACAAATTGTACGAGACCAGATTTGGCTTACTCTTTGAGTCGATTAAGTCGATATTCAAGTAATCCAAATGGAAATCATTGGAATGCTTTGATTAGAGTATTAAGATACTTAAAGCATACGATTAACTATGGTCTATATTTCACAAAATTCCCTCATGTGTTAGAAGGATATAGTGATGCCAATTGGATCTCTGGTAGTACGGATACCAAATCCACAAGTCGTTATGTTTTTACACTTGGTGGTAGTGCGGTGTCTTGGAAATCATCTAAACAAACGTGTATAGCACGTTCAACAATGGAATCCGAATTTATCGCCTTAGATAAAGCTGCCGAAGAAGCTGAATGGCTTAAAAAATTTATTGAAGATATTCTACTATGGCCAAAGCCGGTTACTGCACTATGTATTCATTGTGATAGTATAACATAAATATATCTCTATTTACCAAATCTTATCAAACACCTTTTTCGATAAGTATCCGTCGATTATAAGAGGCATATGATCAAGGATCGCCTCTGTCAATAAGCATCGCGTCGGTTGCGAATAATCGATTGGTTATTTAAAGACTTCACAACCAATAGAGAATGATATATGATTGATTAAATCTTCTTTTTCTTCTCTAAGATCAGTTTCTAGAAATCTCAAAGTAGGTTTGCTAGGATCTCTGTAAGGTGTCAATACAGAGATCAATAGTTGTATCCTGCAAGACAGACGCCCATTGAAACTACTCACTCCAAAGTAGGGGCAAAATTCTGTCTTAGGAGATTGCGATTCGCAAGCCTTTATCGACGTTACTCCGTTCATTCAACAAAGAAGAAGAAATCATCAAGTTAGTTTCTGATTTGTAACATGGTTTTCATTCAAACATGAATGATGAACTATGGAATTGGGCCTGTCCAGATCATAGTATCGAGTGGGTTAAAGCAAGGCATTATGTGCAAAGCCAAAGAAGGATCAATCCGGGTAAACAAAGATTCGGCCGACCAGAACCAAAGAAAGGAATTCCCCAAAGCTAGATAGGCCGGTCCAAGCTAAGACATAGTAAAACCGAAGCAGACCATAGCATCATAGGTCGAGCCCAAAGTGGAGCAGTACATCATGTGTTGATCTGCTGATTCCCAGGCTAGGCCTAGAGCCCATGGACATCGTGAAGTGCCATTCGCCCTAAAAGATAGAAATAATTTTATCTCGAGATTCTTTACTAGACAATTTAGAATATTTGTATAAATAACTGCAAAGTTAATGTAATCGCGACGATTTTTTATTTAGCGAAACATTTGCAATACATTTATCATTTTTTGTATCAAAGTTTTACGAAACAGCTTATAATAAAAAAAATCATCTTTAGATATATGTTTGTGTGTCTTACTCTTAGAATTTTAAATTCCCTCTAATTTTTTAACCAAATTTAGTTGTGTGAATTTTGACTCTCACAATATTTATAAAAAAAACCATAATCATTGAAGAAAATGCTACATATCACATGGACCTAATCAATATTTTTAAAACAGGTCTTAGACTCATCCATGTAGAGGCTGAGAAAATAATTGTTTCCAAACTACCATGGGGAAGAATACGACAAAGCAAGAGAAAAAGCTCAAAAATGGAAAACATATTAATCATTTGATAAGATTTTTGGTTGCTCTAAGTGATAATAAAAATGATACCTCGTAAGTACATATTTGAAGAATGTTAGTTCTGGAATTTTTGTTGTACATATTTAATGAATTATTAATATTAAAATATTAGAATAATTTTGTTATAATATAATTATTTTTTGTATTTTGTATTAAGATATATTTTAAATTTAGATTCATGCTTGATACTTATTTATCACAAGTGTTTATTAAATTATAGAATTATTTGTTTAAATAGCATGTTTGATAATTTCAATGTGAACAAGTATCTCTAATATAAAAAAAATTAAAAGTGGTCCAATAATATGCTTTCAGTCTGTCGTTAGTCAGCCATCAGTTTGGCTTTAGTTTATTATTAATTTGGTTTTAATCTGTCGTTAGTTTGTATTTAGTCTACTTTCAGTTGTATAATGAATTAGTCTGCCATTAGTTTACATCAATTCTACCATTAATTTATAATGAGAAAATAGTTAGAAAGTTAACATTGGTATTTATAAACTATTTATTATATGTGCTTATTTATACAATTTTCTTCTGAAAAGGTTTATGTTTGACATTATTATTTTTTATTGTGGGTCATTTTGGATCAATTCTTTTATATTTTATTTTTAAATCCACCAATAGGCACTTAAACAAGGAATATGAATATAATATTTTGTTCAATAAATAAGCAGGACATAAGTTTCATTTATATGAATAACAGATTTTTATATCCATTCTTAAAAAGTATATTAGGTCAATTTATAACTTTTATTTTGTACATTAACCCATTTATACTCTAATTTAAGCGATGTTTTATCATGTGTAAAGTAAATCCCATCTTCTCTAATATCCCAATAATTTGTCTTACCATGTTCAAATGCTGCACTGGGACCTTCATATGCTTTCATCTTTGCAATCTTATCATTTCCAAGCAAACTCGTTAAGCTACATTCCATTATGTTTTTAAAATCGAATTTACCGTGAAACTTGTAATTATAGGATTCTCCAGGGTTCAAGTAAAGACTGAATAGTTGTTGTTTGTTGAGTTTACAAAATATGTTGACAACGTCATTTGGACTGAGAGAACTTTTGAACTGTACGAGATATTATGGAGCTTTTCGGCTCTGATACCAAATGACACACACCTACAAGTCAGTAACCATGTATGGGGATGGGATTGGGCCGCTGGTTGTTCAACTCTCTCGACTTGCAATCAATGGATGGGCTATGGAAGGAAGTGGATCGAGATGGGGACCTAGCAAAGAGCCGTACAACTCTATTTTCAAGATCTAATGACGTGAGATGAATAGAGTAATGGATTGATAGTCGCCACAAGGTTTTATGAAGGGTGAACCTTGATAAGACAAAGAACTCTTCAAGAAATGAATCGCACAGAGCTTTAGAGAACTAGAGATTGGTACTTAGCCAAGAAGTTCGTTCTTTATTGATATGTTAAAAAGATACACGGCTGTGAGGGGACTTTATAAACAGTCCGAACAGCTTTGTCCTTCTAGGGGACTTGAAGCAAATATAAACCCTTAAGTTAAACAAATCGGTTAACAATGCCTTAAAACGAAAATGTAGATAAAATGTGGCCAAAATGCCTTATACTAATGTTTAAATAAAATAAAAGCTGAATCAAAACAACCAAATAAAGAGTTTTATTAGTTGAATAAACCATATTGAAACAAGAACTCGGACTTACCTCGGTTTAGATGGTTTAGAAGCATTTTCACTTAAGTACTGTAATGCTAAATAAGGAAACTCTTTTGCTAGCATGAATCATTGGCCATCCGTGTGTATAAGTTATGCTTTTGATGTGAGGACCGTTGATGATTTTTAAGCCGTCTTCTTGACTAGCTTGAAAGTTTTCTTGCTCATTGGGAATGCCTTCCTCATTTAGGAAGTCTTCTTGCTCATTGGAAATACCTTCCTCATTTAGGCTGGCTTTCACCATGGCTGCTTCTTTGGCGATGTTCAGTTGGTTAAGTTGAGAAGTGACATCTTCTAGGTGTTGAGAAGTGATCAGCGTCTCTACTGCTTGGTTTAAGCTCTCAGTTAAGTCTTTATTTCCTGATCTTGTTCTTGGAGCTTTCCTCATGATGGGAACATCAGCTTCAGCCTCTAAATTTGTATCATAGGTTCTTTTATCATTAATGATGAACAATAATAATGTATCGTAAATATCAGATTTGAAGAATATACAATTCTGGCATTTTTTCCAACATATTTTGTCAATTATTTTATATATAATGTTGGATGTGTCAATCAAAGTTAGTAATAGTTTCTTTTTTTATGATTTAATCGATATAATTATGATATGTGTCGCGATTAAATTAAAAATAAAACTTTAATTTACTAAATACTCTCTCCGTTTCAATATAAGTGTTATTTTGGCACTTTTCACACAAATTAAGAAAATTATCAAAATTTTATTTTACCCTTTGTTCACACAAAAATTAACATTCTCTTTCTAATTAAAACAATAAAATTCAAAGGTTAAACTGGATATTTATTCAAAATTATGCATTAAAAATGTAAAGTGACACTTTTTGTGAAACAAAAATAAAACTTTAGAATGATACTTTTTTGAAATGGAGGGAGCATAACTTTATTTAAGAAAAATAAATAAAAATATATAACTACTACAATTCAGAACAAAAATAAATAAATTAGAAATGAAAATAAAAAATTATAAATTTAAATTCAGAAAAAAAAATTTAAAAATTAAAGTAAATATGAATCCTAAAAAAGAAAAAATTATTATTCACACATTTATAAACACATAAAATCTCTTATAGTTTTATTATACTAATTTCTCTTTAAAACTAGAATCAATAAGATGAAAAACAGATGAAGTGACAGAAAACAATCAGAATTACGGAAGCAGAATGAATGAGAAAGCCAGTTTTGCTCTGATGCCATTTTACCAAATGAGATTATTGATGAAAGTATGTTAGAAAAAAATCATATTTGTAAAAAATACAAAAGTAATCACGAAATAAATGAGAAAACCAATTTTTTTAATCGGTTCTAGCAAAAATATTCTGTTCTTACTTTATTATGTTCATAGTGATCTAAGTTTGTTTTATAATTTTTCATGTTTAATCATATTTGTGAAAAATATAAAAGTAAATACAAAACCAAAAGTAAATGCCAATTTTTTAATCAGCTCTATTATAAGTGTTTTACGAAAATATTCTCAATTTTGGTAAACGTGATTGGATCAAAAAAGGAAGCAAGATTGTTATTACATCGAGTCACTGCTCCAGGATCCTGTTAACCATACGTATGTAGTCCCGAGATTGAACAGCAGAGACAGTTTACAGTGCTTCACTAAATACGCAAATACGCCTTTGGTTTGGATTATGCCAAGGGGAAATTCATGAAGCTGTCCAGAAACTTTCTGGATTATGCCAAAGGCCACCCACTAGCTCTCAAGGCTTTGGGTGTAGAGCTTCGAGGGAACGATGAGGCTTACTGGGAATAGAGGATTGGTACACTGACATAACGTTCCAGTAAGATGATCCAAGATTTCTTGAGAAGAAGATATGATGAATTGACAAGAGGACAGAAAGATGATTTTCTTGACGTTGCTTGTTTCTTCAAATCAGAGAATGCAAATTTTGTAAGATGCTGGTGGATTCATGTGATTCTGAGGCTTGGGATGCTTTTCTTGACGTTGGTTATCTCACAGATAAGTTCCTCATCAATATTTCTGGTTGTCTTGTTGAAATGCATGATATGTTGTGCAGATTTGCCAAAGAGCTTGCTTCACAAGCATTGGCTGAAAATACAGGGATCCAATTCGGACTGTGGAACCATCAAGACATTATTTGTGTGCTGAAGAACAAATTGGTGAGATTATTTGAACATACTGAAACATGTATTAGTTATGCTAAATACTCAAGAATTTAAAATTTGTTGGTGCTAACCCTTTTTATTCTTGGTATTGGTTTTAGAAAAGAGAATATTTCTGAAATATTTTTTGGAGTTACAAATGAGTTGGTTTATTTTAGCTAATATTATGAGTGGTTAATTGCGTCAAACACCATCGATGTACTTTTCTGGTAGTGATCTTACATTTATATGTTGTTGTATCACTAATATATATTTATTCAATTAGTTTTATTTAATGAGATTAATAAAATAAGCTCACCATCAATCTTATTTACTCTCTTTGTTTTTTATTTAAAATCATATATTTATATTACTATTATATTTATATTTTAAATATTTATTTGTTGTTGTTTTTTTAAAAAAAATATATTGATCTATTACAAAGTTATTTATTAAAATATAAATTCTGATATTTTAATTGTTAATAAACTCGCTCGTATACATTGTTGTATGTATTTATATATTTTTACTAAATATCTTTATTTGTTTGGTTTTTTTATGTTGTTATTTTTATCAAAGTCAACAAAATAAATTATAAAATGTGTGGTAATGTAGCGGTTAGTGGTAGGAGATGATTTTTTAGCCACCTTCATAAAAGATTTTTATAAAATATCTTAAGAATAAAAAATAAAAAAAATAAAAAAGTAAAAGATAGAAGAAAAAACTTTAAAAAGTGGTTTTAAAGTGGTTCTAGCCACATATCCTCACATTAATTGTTTGATTTTATTTTTATAATTAAATAAATAATTATTAAATATATTTCAATTGAAATAATAATATTATATTGTTAAGATACTCAAAAAGAAGATCTGAGCTATGGAGATGCTCTTAGCACCTTAGATTCTATCCTTTTTAAAAGAAATGATTTACATTATATTTTATATTATCACTACCAGTTCCGGACTAATGAAATATATGAGTTTCGGTTTAAAATTTTGCATTTCAAAAAGAAAAAAAAAATCAACATCAATTCTTCACACACTTTTTTCATTTTTTATTGGAAATAACATTATAAAATATTTATTTGAAAATAATTTATAGTTTTTGTTATTTGTAAAATAAGTGTTTATTTTTACTTTTAATTATGATATGTGAATGTCCAAAAAAAATAAATTAGATAATTTACAGTTTTTTGTGGTTTGTAAAATACGTAAAATTGACTTCACTCTACTCTCCATCAAAACAAATGCATCAATATATAGATATCATTGTGTAAATGAACGAAAATGCAAAATTTAGACATGTTTGCAAAAGGAATGTGTCAAGAATCCTTAGTAGTTGTAAAGGGATTTCTTATTGATCAACATACAAAAGCGTTGTCTTATATACAGGATAATATTTGGTTACATGTTTAATATATTATTTATACATGATACAGCCCAATAGGCCCAATACCACCCCCCCCCCCCCCCCCCCCCCCTCCTCCCTCAAGGTGGAGTGTGGAGATTACATTATAAAATAAGTGTTTATTTTTACTTTTAATTATGATATGTGAATGTCCAAAAAAAATAAATTAGATAATTTACAGTTTTTTGTGGTTTGTAAAATACGTAAAATTGACTTCACTCTACTCTCCATCAAAACAAATGCATCAATATATAGATATCATTGTGTAAATGAACGAAAATGCAAAATTTAGACATGTTTGCAAAAGGAATGTGTCAAGAATCCTTAGTAGTTGTAAAGGGATTTCTTATTGATCAACATACAAAAGCGTTGTCTTATATACAGGATAATATTTGGTTACATGTTTAATATATTATTTATACATGATACAGCCCAATAGGCCCAATACCACCCCCCCCCCCCCCCCCCCCCCCTCCTCCCTCAAGGTGGAGTGTGGAGATTACAAACACCCAGCTTGCCAAGAAAAGCTTCAAATTCTTTGCGCCCAAGTGCTTTGGTGAGAATATCCGCTAGTTGAGATTTTGTAGAAACATGTTTGGTAGCAATGGTCCCTTGGATGATCTCGTCTCAGATGAAATGACAATCCATACCAACATGTTTGGTTCGAGCATGGTAGACCGGATTCTTTGCTAAATTGATTGCAGACAAACTGTCAGAATGGACAACTGTAGGAGCACGACAGTCAATGCCAAGAGCAGGAAGCAACTGTTAAAGCCATAGGATTTTGGTGGCTGTATCCGCCATAGCTTGATACTCAGCTTCGGCGGAAGAGAGAGAGACCACAACATGTCTGCGTGTTTTCCAAGATATTGATGAATCACCAAGCTGAATAAACAACCCCGTTAAAGAGTGTCGTGTAAGTGGACAAGCTCCCCCAGTTTGCATGAAACCAAGCTGAGAGAGTCAATTTTGTGTTGGTTTTGAGCATAATACCTTGCCTCAAACTGTTCTTTAAGTACTTGACAACTCGAAGTGCAGCTTTCCAATGAGCCACCTTTGGATTATTTATGAATTGAGAAAGTACATGAATAACATAAGAGAGTTAAGGACGAGTGATACCCAAGTAAATCAGACGACCAATCAAACGCCTATAACGGGAAGGTTCAGGCATATCTTCGCCATCCGCTAAAGCAAGTTTATGGTTTTGTTCAAGCGGAAAGGTAACGGGTTGTTCCTCGAGAAGTCCAGTTTCATAAATTATATCAACTGCATATTTCCGCTGACAGAGATAGATACCACTCGGACCGCGAGCCACTTTGATACCTAAGAAGTATTGTAAAACTCCCAAGTTCTTCATCCAAAAACAAGATCTCAAATAGGCTTTGAAAGACTCGATGACGAGAACAGAGTTTCCTGCAATAACCAGATCATCGACATATATTAGAACGTGTAACTGATTACCATCCATTTCGTGCTGGAACCCGTATTGTGCCATAGCCGTAGCAAGCTTAGCGAACCAACAGTGAGGAGCCTGTTTCAATCCGTAAAGCAACTTCCGGAGACGACAGACTCTGCATTTATCCTCTGTTCTGAAACCTGGAGGGAATAGCATATAAACCTTTTCATCGAGATCACCATGGAGAAAGGCATTGTGGACATCCATTTGGTGAACTTTCCAATTATTGGAAGCAACTTACTGAAGAAAAGCTCGAATAGTAACCATCTTCGCGACAGGTGCGTATGTTTCATTGAAGTCTTCACCTTCAATCTGGTTGTTTCCGAGAACCACCAGACGTGCTTTATGTCGCTCAAGAGTACCGTCAGAGTTAAACTTCAGCCGGAAGACCCATTTGCAGTCAAGGGCCTTCTTTCCTGGAGGCAAGTCTTCAACCGTCCAAATGCCTTGATCCTCCAAAGCAACAATTTCGTCGCTTGCAGAAAGACGCCATTTTTCATCTTGAATAGCATCTTTGTAGTGTTTGGGGTCGACTTGTAAAGTAATAGCAAGTATATACTGTTGGTAAGAATCTGAAAACTGTGCGCTGAGCAGATAATTATCAAAGCAGATAAGGTGTAGCAGAAGGATACGGCTGAAGAAAAAAGATAGTAACATAATCCTTAAGTTTAACAAACCATTGGTGAGTTCGTAAACCACGACCAATGTCCTCTTCGTCGGTTGTAGTATCATCGGAGGAAGGAGATTCATGACTATCGGCCTCTCGATCAGACTCATGAACTACATTCTCTGGATCTGATTCGTGAATAGCACTCTCAGGATCAGATTCGTGAGTAAGATTATCTGTATTGGGAAGATCAATTGATGATGATTCAACTGCAGTTGGAGTAACAGCTGAATCGATAGATTGAGACAAGTTGTGAAGTGGTGAGGACACATGGGAAACTGGTGACAGAGGAGTAGTACTCAAAGGAGACGGAGCTTCGCTGATGTCAGAAGATGGAGCCGCCGTTGTCACACCTGAAGGAGGCAACTGAAACGGATCATCAAGTTTGATAAAAGGAGCAGTAGACAACTCTGGCATGCCTAATAGAGATGATGTTAGTTCCTTGTCAGTAAACGGAAAGTTATTTTCGCAAAAAATAACATTCCAAGGCACAGTAATCATGCCTGTTTCGAGATTATAGATGCACCAGCCCTTCTTCCCGAAAGGGTAGCCGAGAAACACTAATTTTTGTGTACGACTCGCGAATTTATCCCTGCCATGTTTTTGATTGTGAGCGTAACATAGACATGAAGGTGATTCAACGGAGGAAGCTTCTTGTAAAGGAGCTCATAAGGTGTCTCCCCATTCAAAACTGCAGAAGGCGTGCGATTGATCAGATATCCAGCAGCTAAAGCACAGTAACTCCAGAATTAAACTGGTAAATTGGCTTGGAATCGAAGTATTCGTGCCACATTGAGAATATGGCGATGTTTTCGCTCTACTCGCCCATTCTGTCATGGAGTTCGAACACAAGACGTTTCATGGATGATGCCTTTGTCTCTGAAATAATCAGTCAAATACATAAATTTTGTACTGTTATCAGAACGAATCTTTTGAACTTGAGTTCGAAACTGTCGTTCGACTAAGGATAAAAAAAATTCAGATGAGTTGGTGCAGCGTGTTTATTTGGCAAGAGATAGATCCAAAGAACACGAGAGAAGTCATCTAATATTGTGGAAAGTATTTAGAGCCGCCAATGGATGTAGTTCGGTATGGCCCCCATAAATCACAATGGATTAGCTCGAAAATCATATTCATTTTATTAATGCTTAATGGAAAGGATTCTCTTGTTTGCTTAGCACGGATACAAACTTCACATCCTTGAGAATCTAAAATACTACTACTTAAATCTGAAAAATTCAATAACTCCAAAGCTTTCGAAGATAGGTGTCCCAAGCGACTATGCCAAAGCTCCAAAGAAGGTCGATTTGAACCTTGTATCGCCGCTGCAACCTCCATTCCCTTAAAAAAATACAGACCATTCAACTGCTCACCCGCTCCAATCAAAATTTGTGTGTTGCGTTCCTGAACAACACAAAGACGGTCAAAGACCTGGAAGACACAATTCCTATCTCTGGTCAATTGCGAGACTAAAATCAGATGACTACGAAGCCCATCAACAAAGAACACGTTCTGAAGACAGAGAGAAGATCCCATAAAAACTTTACCGTGTTTAGTAGAAGTAGTGAATCTTCCATCTGGAAGCTTAATCATTATTAGTGCTATATCATAAACATCAGTTAGATAATCAATGCTTCGCGTCATATGATTTGAAGCCCATGTATCAATTATCCAAGACTCGATGAAAGATATACCTGAAGACGGATTGGTTGGTTTGCGATCATTAAGCATGTTCACCAATGTTTTCCATTATTGATCGTTTAGTCCACTGAACACAATGCGATTTACTGAAGTAATGGTAGGCGTGGAGGCAGCGCAGTGAGTTTGTTGCGAGTACGTTCACCCCACCAAGATGGATAACAGATTTTCTTGAAAAAATTTTCAGTTATATGACCTTATTTCCGGCAAAGCGTGCACATCACTATCCCACTAGAAGTATCTTGCATCGGAAAGGATCGATTTTTCGTTTGAGCTGCAAAGCTAACACCACCAGCTCTTTCTTAGACAAGAAAGAGATATTGATTCTTTATCTTGTGTAAGAACATTGTATGCTTCGCCAAGCGAAGGAAGAGGATTCTGTGAAATAAGTGAAGATTTTACAGCACCAAACAAGCCTTCATCAACTCCCATAAGAAACTGATGCAGCTTGTCTTCCTCTCGCTCACGAGTGATATCCTCCAAAGTCTTTCCTTGTTGATAATCAGCTAGACTCGTCCAGAGTTTGGTAAGCTTCCCGAAGTAAGCTTCAATCGGAGATCCTTGTTGACGACACGTAGCCAACTCAGTTTTAAGACGTTGCACTCACTGTCCGTTTTTCATAGGGAATCGTTTCTGGATCTGAATCCAAAGACTGAATGCATTTTCATAGTAAGAAAGGGAGGATCACAGGTTTTCTTCGATTGTTAGTTTGATCCAGGAGATTACAAGGACGTTATTAGCACACCAGTCCTCATAATCTTCAGAATCATCATCAGGCTTCAATATAGAGCCGTCGGTGAATCCGAATTTTTTGTGTGCTTTTAACGCCAATTTAATGCTTGCAGATCACTCATCATAAGTAGGACCGCGCAATAGAATTCGTGAAATAATCATTCCAAGGTTATCACTGGATGACAAGTCATAAGGTGAAATTGTACAACGTGTTGTTTCAACATGTTGTGTCAGCTTTGATGATATTGTTGTGTGTTCGCCAGTCGACATTAAAAAAAAAAACTTCGATAAAATAATCGAGAAACTTAGATAAAATAATCGAGAAACTTAGATCAATGAGAGGAGAAAGAGATAGATAACCAGAAAATCTAGATATTAAATTTAATACTTTAATACTATATCAAGAATCTTTAATAGTTGTAAAATGATTTCTTATTCATCAATATACAAAAGGGTTGCCTAATATACGAGATAATATTAAGTTTAATGTTTAACCTATAATCTATACAGTTACCCAATAGAATGGACCAACTAATATGTTCGATCCATAATAAATGAGGACGAGTACATAGCCTTAACACCACACATTAGGGATTTATATTCTTTTCAAAATCGATGTGCCGAAATCGACTTATATTTGTTAGCTAGCTTATAACTGTTCAAAATCAATATCAACAGTTAACTAATTTTGAACCTAACTTTGCGTGGGAGTGAAAATTGTTTTGGTCACTTGGAGAATTTTGGTCACTCTCCTAATAAAAATGGTGTAGAGTTTTTGTGTTCGTGTGTAGAGTGGTTCACACAGAGTATGTGATGAATAAGGTTTAATTATTGTATACAATTTAAATATTACAAACTCTCTCTCTCACACATTGCAAATAGAGTTTGAATGACACATAGAAATAAAAGTGACTCTCTAACAATTAGGGCTAGGTTCGAGAAACTGGTATTGAAATGCGGAAGAAGAGAGTGTATTTGGGTAAGTGACTCAATACGCAGGAGCAGCGAGATCTTCCTCCTCTTTGTTCTCTTGGCATCGTTTTAGCAGCTGAAGTTGGCGTCTAAGATGCAATACCTGTAATAACAAACCCAAATTCACAATGTTACTTCATCTGCTTCACAGATTCGATTTCACCAATCACCATGTAATATCCTAAAGATGAACTTTTAAAATAGCCATTTGCTTCAAGAAAGATCAGCTTTAGTGTAGAATTATGATGATACTAAGAAACAGAATTGGGTAAAAGATAAGTTACCTCTTCTTGAAGCATAGTTGGGAGGGAAGCCATGGAAATGAGCTGTTTCATTTGGTGCATAAGAGCTTGGTCTTTGATCCCTGACCATGTCTGTGGAGGTAATGCCAACAGAAGTGCAGTGAACACATCGTTCCCATCCGGATAATTTGCCTCCGGACCACATTCACAGTCGACTTGTGTCGACGGCACCAATAGATCAACCTTTTGTTCGCTCCCGTCACGCACCACGACTCCGGTCACCACCGTGCCTTCCGCCGTCTCGCCAGGACCTTTGACACATGTCACACAAGTCTCCCGACAACAGAACTCTTTTGATGAGCATCCGGATAAGATCTCAGCTCCTTGGCAACAAGCCTTTGCAGCCGCATATGTCATACTGTCTTCGTAACCCACTGAGGATAAGAACTTGCTGATGTGTTTGAACAGTTCGGTTTCATGCACTTCTTTCAGCACCACTTGCTGCAGTAGATTAACTTGAGATTAGACTTGTACAAAATTCAAGATCGTCCAAAGAACAGAATGAAAATGTTCTAACTTCAAATGAGAGAACTAAGAAATTGGTTACTGTTATTGACATATTGTGTTTCATTGGTCAGTGTTCATTCAAAAGGATGAATAGTTTTTTTCATGCAACTTTGGGTTTTGGTAACCAAAATATACCTTTAAGTTCAGCCTTGATTTCTCCTCTGGGCTGAGATTTTGGTTTGAGTCCTCTGTTATTCTGATCTCAGCCACCCATCTGATGAACTGGTTGAAGTTTGAAGGAAGTGACTTGAACACAACAGATAAGATTTTATCCACACTATCTACATGCTGGGAGCTTACAAGACGAGGAACATCTTCTTTCAAATACTTAGCTATGCTGATCCAGCTTTCATCTTTGCAGCTCTGTAACATATATATAGGCAATATTATATATATGTTACATTGATATGTAGACTAATATTCACATTCACATCAAAACAGTATAAAAAGAAGATGCAGAACATACCAAAGTGTAGAGCAATCCAGGTTCTCTGTGGGGTCTAGATATAAGCATGAATCTGAAAACAACACAGAACTAGTTCAGACCATATTCTATAAAAACACAGTCACATCCATGATACAGTAAGAACTTAAGAGAAAAGCTAAAGAAATGAGTATATGTACCCTCTACGTTTCCCTGTGGACTGATCAATGCTGTCCATGGCTTCCCAAAGAAGTTTAAGAGGAACCCAATGAGGAGGATACTTGAAACGTGCAACGTCAAGAATCAAAGCCATGTCTCTTTCAGCATTATATCCACCTATAGGTGAGAAATGACCAGACCCAGTCTGCAATAAGATTTGTTAGATTCCCGATTCAACATGACAAGAACACTCACAAGCTCACCAAGAAAGTTACCTGCTTGAATACGCCTCTGTGATACGTTGAGATCATATGGCAATTATCAGAAGTGGAGCATTTCACAACAAAGTTGCGGAAATTCTCAAGGGTGCTCTGATTCGTGCGGAAAGCTTCCACTTTTGCACCTGAACAATGAGCCAAACACACAACTTTCCCAAATGAGATCCCTTTGTCCTTCACTACTTCCAGTGGCTCGCAGCAATCCAGCATTGATTCATCAAACCATCTCCAAGGCCCTATTGCAAGAAAAATAATCAATAATCCATCATGAAATGTGGACATGTAGACATATTTTCCAAATCAGTAATAAACTATATATACCTTTCCATTTTCGTCCAGGATCGATAGAGAGAGCATTCAACACCACTGAGAGGCTAGCCAAACCGCAATACGCAGGCTCGGATTGCGTCTGGAAATAAGAAATCAGCCTGAAAAAACCTTCCATGGTGCCTTTCTGAAGCGCTTCATTGAAGATTAGCTGCACACAGTGATCATAATTTCAACAACTCAGATGAGAAACAGCAAATACTTTTAGTTTTAGACAGTAACCAAGCAACAACAGATCCCTGTAATAAAATTAACAAGCTTACTGCTTCTAGGACTAATTAACTGTGCAAGTGTGGTTGAAATTTCCAGAATTTTGTAGATATTCTTAAATATTGTTAGCTAATTCGTGAATTATTCGGATCTCACTAAATCAACCAACAACAGATCTCTGTAATAAAACCAACAAGCTTACTACTTCTAGTAATAATGAACTGAGCAAGTGTGGTTGATATTTCCAGAATTTTGTATCGTTGCTAATTCGTGAATTTATCAGATCTCACTAATCACTGACCTGAGAAGGCAGACAAGTGTTGATTCATATAAGCTACATTTTGTGTTTTTTTTTTCCTGAGTGATTTCGATTGATCGATATCCATCAATTGTGGAAATAACATCCAAATCCAGAAGGTTAATGTTGAATTAACACTAATTTTAGTAGTTAATTAGTAAGATCTCGTGAGTAAGAAAGGCAAGATAAACAAATCGAGAACCTGTACATGACAAGCAAGATTTGCGAAACACAAAACCTAGTTTTGCATCTTATGAATTAAAAAAACTTGATCCGTACCTTGCCTTCGGCGGAAGAAAAGTCAATCGCCGGAGGAGAAGGAAGAGATCGCCGATACAAACTCGCCATCGCCATTTTCCACGGGTTTCTTCGAGGTATTAGTATATAGTAAAAAGAAATCGCAGAGAAGAACAAAACTTGCGCTGGAAGATTCGTGAGTGGATTCGAAAAAGGAAGCGCAACAACTTTTACGAACTGTTTTAACTTTCGGCGTTAGATTCGAAAAATGGGAAGACGATTGCTTTCGTATGTATACAGAGAGAGAGAGAGACTCAATTATTCGAAACTCCAAGGTCAACGCTCTCTCTCTCTTCGTCGGTCAAGTCAAACGTGAAATGCGCGACGAAACGCCGTTAAGTGACCTTGTCAAAATCATCCGGTCCGGTTCGGTTTGATTGGTGTTACTGGTACATCGCATGATGTAAGGTAGTTTTTATAGGAAATGCTGAAAAATATATGCATAACAAGTAACTTATAAGGGGAATTATTTGATTTATTACAGAACTGAGATAAATTAATGGGTTTGGATGTTTCATACTTGGTTCGGTTTGGTTCGACATAGAATCCGGATGATCAAACGGAACTGACGGCGTGTAGTCGCCGTTAGTGTCTGGTCAAAGTTGGCGCGATTGTGGGGAGACTTCTTGAACCAGTCGGGTAAGAGGATTCTGGTTTATTTGTAGCGAAGCGTCTCAATCATAATTAGTTTATGAGAAGGAAAAAAAAAAGAACCAATTTGGTTCCACATCATTGTGAAAATATAAATTACAATTTGATTGAAGTCTAGAAAAAAATAGAGATTATACAAGTGTTACAATCTATCCAACTTGTCAATTACGTGTTGAAACCTTTGAGTGCTGAATTTAAAGACTTTTATAAACTTTAAAGTGTTATAATATAAATTGACTCTAAAATTTAATACAAAATCTAAAGACTTTTGTAAAAGTTGTTAGTTTTTTTAACCGGTTTTTTTTTCTAAACAACAGAATAAAAACAAGAAATTGGAAGTAGGCCTTGGTTTTGTGAATTGTGGTCGTCTCATTTCCTCATGTTTTAGTATGCCACCTCGTACTGATTACATTATTTGTAAACTTTGTAAACTTGCAAATTAGCAATACACCAAAGAACGAATGTAATATACAGACCAGACCAGTATGTGTACTCTAGGAGTTGATTGGTTAGTTGATTGGTTAGGGTGATAGTTAGATATTATTAATTGCCGTAAAATTTAGTTTGTGGACTTTAAAATTATATTTTTCTGTGGAAGAAAAAACTACAGCTTCTAATTTTTTCAAAAGATAAAATAATTGATTTCGTAAAAGAAGAAAAAAAAAACTATGGAAAAAGAATATATATAAGGGTAAAAAAGATAAAGAATTTTAGATAGAATCCACATAATAGTAGACATATTTTATCAACTCTATAATTTTTTCAATATATCTCACAAGGTCGTACTAATTGGGATTTTCATGTTAACTGTTTAGTTGTTCTTGGTAGTTTATTTTAGATAGATATATTACTATATTAGCATGTAACTGCGTATTTATCTGGTGTAAATACTGTTGGATAAGAGTAGGACTCCTTAATCAGATTTAAAACAACAAGCTATACAATGTTTGAGATTCTGTATCACCAGTAAACAAGAGAGAACAGCTTTACATAAAAAAAATATTATCATTTACAATTTTATTAAAATTTTGATGAATTTATGGAAAAAAAAATCCATTGATGAATATATTGTTATGTAAAGAACAGAAATCAAATAAAAGCTTAAGAAATAAAAAAGGTATGAACAATATTTTTATATTAGATTGAAATGAGATCAGTTTTAAAATAGATTTTACAACAACTGAAAAGCAAAACAAATTCTAAGCTAATGTAATTCTTAATTTTTACAAATTTGGAAGACTTGTTCAAATTGAAAGTTAAAAAACTAAACCAAATGAAACTTATGGAACGAGCATGAAGAAATTCACAATACTTTTTTATCTTTTGAGTTCTTCCTCTAAACTGGAATAGCTCTTTCTAATTTACTTTTCTCTGCAGCAAACTCTCATTCTTCCTTTAAATTTTTCGAACATTTCAAGTTTGACAGCTTTAGTCATGATGTCCCACAATTGTTCTTACATAGCACAACAATCCAATAGTATAACTCCATTATTCACCAATTTGCACAAAAAAATGATATATTATGTGGTTGTGCTTGCTCATACCGTGTAATACTGAATTCCTTGATAGCTTGATGATGGAATTGTTATCACACAAAAAATATGGTTTCTTCCCCTTGAACTGATCCAATTTATTGTAGTATGTTTCTTAACCACACCGTCTAACATGCTTCATATGCTGCTGCAACAAACTCAGTTTTTGTTGTGGACAAATTCACTATGAATTACTTCTTTGATGCCCAAGAAACAGCTCCTCCTCCAAGCAAGAAGATATATCCCAAAGTACTCTTGCGATCATCAACATCTCCTTCATAATCAATGTTCATAAACCCCACCAGATTATGTTCTCCTCATTGCTTGTACTGAATACCATACCCTGATGCTCCTTGAACATATCTCAGAATCTGTTTTGCAGCTAACATACATTGCTCATTTGGACTCTCCATGTATCTTCTCACCAAAATTACTGAATATATCAAATCAGGTCTAGCAGCAGTCAAGTACCTTAGACTCATATTAAGTTGTTTGAATGTGGTTAAGTCGATTTCATCTCCCGCTCCTGCCTTTGACAGTTTGTGACCCGACACAATTGGATTCTTCACCATATAACAGCTTTCTATTCCATACTTCTTCAAAGTCTCTTCAGCATATGTCTGTTGATTAATGAATATTCCTTGTTCATCTTGAATCACTTCAATGCCTAAGAAGTATTTCATCTTGCCAATATCTGTTATAGAGAATTCTTTTTTTACTCTTGAAGTCTTCCAGCATTGATACTTAACTCTCAATATATATTAAATCATCGACAAGGAGACTTACAATTAGGATGTTGTCCCTTTCTCTCTTCACGAACAAAGTGTGCTCATAGTAGCACTTCTTAAATTTCTCTTTCACAAAGTACCTTCAATCCGACTGTAACAGGCTCTAGACACCTGTTTTAACCCATACAAAGCCTTGTTTAGGTTGTAAACCTTGTTGAGTCCATCTTCTACTTTGAACCCTTTTGGTTTCTCAACATAGACATCTGCACTCAATTTTTCATGTAGGAAAGCACTATTCATATCAAGTTAAAACACGTGCCAACCCTTCTCTACAGTTATAGCAAGAACTGATCTAATAGTATCCCATCTTGCTACTGGTGCAAAAAATCTCATGAAAATCAATTCCATACTTCTGATGATATCCTTTTGCCACCAGTTTTGCTTTGAATTTATCAATCTCCCCTTTCTCATTGAACTTTTCTTTAAAGACCCATTTTACACCGATCACCTTTGCTCCTTCTGGTAAGTCCATCAGCTCCCATGTATTGTTTTCTTGAATTTATGCAATCGCAGCTTCCATTTCCTTTCTCCATACATCATCTTACACTGCATTTCTAAAGCGATCATGATCTTCGAATGCTATAAACATTGCAGTGATGTCTTACCCATCTTCAGTAATCAGAAAACCTGAATTTCTGCAACAGTCTTAAATCCACATTGGTGCTTACCTTTGTCTCCTTTTTCTCATTGGTGTTTGATGAGGACTGTTTCATTACATTACCACTGCTTTTACTTTGTGTTCTCTTCTTCATATGTGTTCCCCTCTGACAGTGGCTCCTCAGGTGCATCTCCTTCTTGAGAATCCATTGGTAATTCCTTAGTATTCCCTACTTTTTCTGACTCTGTCACAATCTAATCCCAAGAAAGTTCCTTACTCTGCAGACTTTCTTCCCATTCCCGGCTTTTGTTTTCATTAAAGTGAACATCTTTACTTACAATAGTTTTCTTTGTCTTCGGATTGTAAAGACAGTATTCTTTAGACTCTTTCCTTAGACCAAACATCACGCATTTAACACTCTTTTCATTAAGCTTAATTCTCCTTTCATAAGGTACCAAGGAAAATGCAGCATAACCGAATACTCTCAAATACTCCACTGATGGCTTGTGTTGGCTCCACCATTCTTCTGGTGTGACGTCTCCTAAAGCTACTGATGGACTTCTATTCAGTATATGAACTACATATTGAACTTTTTCTAGCCAAAAATTCCTAGGTATTGTGATATAAGAATAGATTTCACCAAACTTAGCACACTTGAATCAAGATATTTCAAGCTAGTTGATGGAAGTGATTAAATGATGAGTAACTGCTTTGTTGATTGATTCCACAAGCAACCGTTTGAGACTCTAGTTTCCAAGGGGTATTCTTCGCATGGACAACAAGACTCTCCAAGATTTGTAAGCTCTCTGATTCCACTAAAAATCTTAGAACTCGCAAGAACAAATGATTCAAAGAAAAATCTTTCTTTAGAAGCAAATAAAGGGGTTTTTGTTTTATAAAAAGTTGTCAAATGAAATATAAAGGTGTTGAGCTTATATAGTGCTCGAATAATAAAACTTAAAACAGTCATAAACATAAAAACAAGCATGAAATTCGGCTTCAGTGAAGATAATATGTTAACTAGCCGTTGATATATCATGGTTTTTATGGGCTTTAACCATGGTATAAGTTCTTTTTAATGAGTTTTTTTGGTCTTTTTAGAGTCCTAGTAGAGTCTTTGCAGGTTATAAAATCTCTGGAGCATAATTGGAGATGTTGAAGCTTTTTGGAGCATTGCAAGATGAAGTCACGAAGTATGCAACTCGGAAGAAAAGTATGGATTTGGGTGACGCTCGTCACCACATATGGTGATGCTCGTCACCCGTAGAGGAAGGCTCGCGGCTGATTTGTTAAAAGATTGAAGATTATTTGCAGAATTGGCCCAGAAGTTTTAGTATTTGCAAGAACACCCCAGATCGTGTTTTAGCTTGTATATATTAGGTTTTCAGCCATTGTTGGCTTTTATCTTAGATTTTGGAGAATTCAGAGAGTTTTGAGAGAGGATTTTATTCAGAGTTTTTGGGGAGACAAATCTTGTACTCTTTTTGGAGAAGATTTTGAACTCCTTTGTTTTTATTTCATTCTTTCAATGCAATTTTATTCAGTTATGTTTTGTGATTCCATGATCATGTCTGAGTAATTTGCTAGTTAAGTTAGGGCTTTTCAAAGGTTGATGAAGAGTTTGTAGAATTGCTATATCTTAGGATTATCTTTTGGTTCTTCATCTCTGGTTGTTTTAAAATCGATTTCTTAGACACATCATCTAGAAATCCAAAAACCATAGGTTGTTTAATATATGTGAGAGCATTATTGATAACCTGATCTAGCATTAGATGAGCAAAACGATTTAGTGCAAAGAGATTTGGCTTAGGATTTTTGTGAACAATTGAACTTGATCATTACTGCATGTTTAGATTGTTAGGGTTTGCAAAGAGATTTGAAACTCTGTAATTTAGACATAGATATCTTCTGCAATGAGAATTTATTAGTTATATATTTGTGATTCATGTTCAAGACGGTTCTTAATCATTCCTGATTTCATGCATTCTACATTCTCGGATTCAACCTGCGAATTGTCCTGACTTAGCGCTTTTAGTTTTCTGAGTCTTAGATCAAACAAATTTTGCCTGCTTACTTTTATTTTGTTATTTCGCATTACATACACTACTTACTACTTAGCTTAATCTGAACCTATAATCGATATTGTAGTTTACATACTCCTTTGGGATTTGATACCCCTTATACTATGATTGCATTGATGTGCACTTGCAGTAGTTTTATTTGGGTAAAACCTGAGACCTATCAAGTTTTTGGCGCCGTTGCCGGGGAGTAATAGCTGCCTATCGAATTTTAGTATTAGGATTTTTTCTAAGTTTTAATTTGTTTACTAACTTTCTGCTACTTTTCTTTGTGCTGGTTCCAGGTGTATGCCTAATCGCAGTACCAGAAGCAACAAAGAGAAGGAGCTTTTGACCTTAGGCATTGACGAGCTAGCTAAGTTGGAAAGGACCATCAGGAAAGCTAAGAATCAATCAACAATGTTTAATCCACTGATCTTGGTTGAAGATACAAAAGGTCACTTAGTTGACAGAGAGGGAAACATGAGGAATGAAGAAGGGCAGAGACTGGATCAAGATGGGAATGTCATAGTTGAACAGCAGGTTCAACAAGTGGCACAAGACGCTGGAGTCTATGTTGCTGCTAATAACGCTGCTGGGCATTTTGTACAGAGGACCCTAGGAAATTACAACAAACCTGATCAGTTCTATGCCAACAGAGCTGCAATTGGCCCTCCTGCTTTCCAGAGGAATGATTTTGAGCTTAAGCCTGCTTATTATCAGCTGGTGGGACAGCATCCATTTCATGGCTTACCTCATGAGCATCTCATGGATCATACTGAGAGGTTTGAGGACTTATCTTCAAGTGTCAAAGCTAATGTGTTAGCTATGACTTTCTGTTCTGCAAGCTTTTCCCTTACTCACTTGGAGGAGATGCTGCATATTGGCTGAAGCAACTGGAGCTTGGTTCGCTAACCACTTGGGAGGATACCAAGAATGCTCTTCTGAACAATTTCTATATTGATGCTAGATCAGAGGACCTGAGGACGAAAATTGCATCATTCTCCCAAGGTCCTACTGAAGCTTTTAAGGCTTATTGGCTGAGATTTAAGTCTTATCAAAGGGACTGTCCTCATCATGGTTTCAGTCAGGTGCAACTACTTGGGATTTTCTTCAGAGGCATTGACTGGAAGTATCAGATGGCACTGGATGCAGCTAGTGTTGGAAACTTTAACACAAACAGGCCAGAAGAAGCAATCAGATTGATTGAAAATTTGGCTTGCAGCAACAGCACCAAGAATGCAGATTTTCAGAAAATGAAACAAGCTGGTTTGAATGATGGGAATCAGATTGCTGAAGTCAAGGCTAAGTTGGACAGTATGCACAGCCTTCTGGTGGGAAAGAAATCAGTCCAATTCGCTGCAGTGGTGGAGACCTACGAAAATTCTGAAGAGTTTGAGCAAAAGGATGTTAACTTCATCAATGGAGATTTTCAGAACCAAAGGTTTGGGAATCAGCAGTGGAAAAAAGGATTTAATGGCAATAATCAGAAGAACACCTTCACAGGAAACCAGAATACAACTGGTTATACTCCAATGCCACAGTTCCAGAAGACTGAAGTTGAGAAACCTTACCAAAACAGCAGAAATTATGGTTCTTCTTCCTACCAATCTGCACCTCCACAAGACAATAAGATGGAAGCTATGCTGGAGCAGATACTTGAAGGACAGCAGAAGATGACAGTGAACTTCAATGGCAAGTTGGATTCACTGTATCAGGACCTGAATGGGAAAATTGAGAGTCTGAACTCTCACATGAAGAAGCTTGATGTGCAGATTGCTCAAACTGCATGAGCTGTTCAAAGGCAAGAGGGATTCCTTACTGGAAAGACTGACACCAATCCCAAGCACCAAGTTAATGTCATCACAGTTAGGAGTGAAAAAGAGCTTGAAACAGTGCAGGAAAAGAGGCCGAGTGCAGAGCAAATCATACAGCAGATGGAGTTTGAAGATGAAAATTTTGCAGTCTCAGAGATCAGTGACGAGCGTCACCAAGGTGGGTGTCGCTCGTCACCCAAATTGCAAGAGCCCGACACTCTTTCTTCACAAACTGGTGACGAGCGACACCACCCTGGTGCCGGTCGTCACCAACCCCAGAACGAGACTGATTTGCCTATAACTGCAAATAATAGCCAGGAGCAAGCGTATAAACCCAAGATACCATTCCCCAAGCATCCTAGAAAGTCTAAACAGGAGATAGAAGAAGCCATATGCAAAGCTATGATAGACAAGCTAATGCTTGAGATCCCTCTTGTTGATGCAGTCAAGCTTTCACCAGCTCTAAGAAGGTATGTAAAGAGGATGGTGGTGAATGGTGTAAGTCCTGAGGAAGGAGCTTTGCTTACCAGAGACATTAGTGCCATCCTTTTGGGCATAATTCCAAAGAAGAAGAAGAAGGTGACTGTTTCTGAACACGTCAATGTCATCATTCAAAGCAGAATTCCAGAGAAGCTTTCTGATCCTGGAAACTTTGTGATTGATTGCTCAATCTCAACAGGACGTTTTCCCCATTCTCTATGTGATCTAGGGTCAAGTATTAACTTGATGTCTTCCTCTGTTGCTGCTAGACTTGGAATGACTGATTTCAAGCCAGCTGGGATCTCTCTTATCCTAGCTGATCGATCGATAAGGACCCCGGAAGGCATGTTAGAAGATGTTCCTGTTAACATTGAAGGCTGCATAATTCCTACAGATTTTGTGGTTCTGAAATATGCTGAAAACCTAAAGATCCTCTTATTCTTGGGAGATCATTCTTGGCTACTGCCGGCGCAATAATTGATGTGAAAAAGGGGAACATAGAGCTTGATTTGGGTGATGTTGTCATGAGCTTAAGTTATCTAGCTATCATACTATAGTCTATTTTCGTTTTCTAACATAAAAAAAAAAACACAAAAACAAAAAAAAGAGTCAGTTTGTTCAGTTTGCTTTGAGGATGTCTTGTGAACTTGTTATACCATGGATTATGCTTTGTTTGGATGTTTTTGATGTGTGTTTTGAGTGCTCCAGCAGTATAACTTCGGAGTACACATGATAGCATTGCATTAACACATCCAACATCTGAAGTCTCAGACGTGGTGACGCTCGTCACCCTTAAGGTGACGCTCATCACCCGTCCCTTCGTGAGGTACCACTTTTCTGACACGGTTTTACAAGCTCTCATACTTCATTTTGACCAACTCTTGGCTTAATAACACTAGGGACAGAGTGTTTAAGTCTGGGGGAGGTGGTTACTGACGTTGTGTGCTTTGTGTCATGTTTATAGAGTCTTAAAATTGAGTCAAAAACCTGTTTTTATAGAGTCAAATTTTTGAAATTGTCAGTTTTTCTTGGAACTAACCACATAACGTTTATGCTTATAAGAACCATTGCCACAGTAGCTGATCACAAGTCTTACTAAGTTGAAAATCATAGGTAGATCAGTCTAGCAATGAAGGTTTAGGTTCTTAGAGAATCTGGAAAATTTGTTGTTAGCTCCACCTTAATGAACTTTAAACTTCTTATCTTGGGGCTTGATTCTCATTGATCTTGATTCTCTCTTTCAACACTGACAAGTATGTTTAGATGCAGTCTCTCTTTGATCTTCCCTGATTCAGTTTTTAAAAGTTTGAGTCAAAAGAATGGTGCATTCATGACCATGTCTCCTCACAAGGAACAACAGTAATGAACACACTCAAGAACCTGTCTCCTCGCAAGGAACACAAGTATTGAGTAGCACCATATCTTAGACTGTAAAAAAATGAGAAAAAGAGTTGAAAAATCGAAAAAATCAGAATGAAAAAGATCAAGGGAAGAGAAAATAGGAGAGTTGTGTTGAGATTGCTTTGTTCAGTTGTTTAGGAAGGGAAAAGAATCTGTAAGTGATTGAGATGATAAAACCTTGATGAGACATCACACTTAGATAGATATAAGGAGTTAGCAGCAGAGATTTCGGATTTTTTGAAGGGATTTGGATTGGATTTGAGAGATTTGCTAAGCTTGTGATGATTAGACTGAAATTTGATCTTGTGTTGACTCTATGTTATGTGGATTCGAAAGTGTTAACTAATGTGGTGTTCCTGATGTTTAGCTCACTATTTCTGTTTTTAAACCTCGACTCTGTTCTCTATCTGATGTTTGCTTGAGGGCAAGCAAAAGCTAAGTCTGGGGGAGTTGATATATTATAGTTTTTATGGTTTTTAACCATAGTATAAGTTCTTTTTATTGAGTTTTTTTGGTCTTTTTAGAGTCCTTAGAGTCTTTGCAGGTTATAGCATCTTTGGATCATAATTGGAGATATTGAAGCTTTTTTGAGTATTGCAAGATGAAGTCACGAAGTGTGCAACTCGGAAGAAAATTATGGATTTGGGTGACGCTCGTCACCACTTATGGTGACGCTCGTCACCCGTATAGGAAGGCTTGTGTCTGATTTGTTAAAAGATTGAAGATTATTTTCAGAATTAGTCCAGAAGTTCCAGTATTTGCAAGAACACCTCAAATCGTGTTTTAGCTTGTATATATTAGGTTTTCAGCCATTGTTGGCTTTTATCTTAGATTTTGGAGAATTCAGAGAGTTTTGAGAGAGGATTTTATTCAGAGCTTTTTGGGAGACAAATCTTGTACTCTTTTTGGAGAAGATTTCAAACCCCCTTTGTTTTTATTTTATTCTTTCAATGCAATTTTATTCAGTCATGTTTTGTGATTCCATGATCATGTCTGAGTAATTTGCTAGTTAATTTAGGGCTTTTCAAAGGTTGATGAAGAGTTTATAGAATTGCTATCTGTTAGGATTATCTTTTGGTTCTTCATCTCTGCTTGCTTTAAAATCAATTTTTTAGACACATCATCTAGAAATCCAAAAATCATAGGTTGTTTAATAGATGTGAGAGCATTATTGATAACCTGATCTAGCATTAAATGAGCAAAACGATTTAGTGCAAAGAGATTTGGCTTAGGAGTTTTGTGAACAATTGAACTTGATCATTACTGCATGTTTAGATTGTTAGGGTTTGCAAAGAGATTTGAAACTCTGTGATTTAGACATAGATAACTTCTGCAATGAGAATTGATTAGTTATATATTTGTGATTCATGTTCAAGACGGTTCTTAATCATTCCTGATTTCATGCATTCTACATTCTCGGATTCAACCTGCGAATTATCCTGACTTAGCGCTTTTAGTTTTCTGAGTCTTAGATCAAACAAATTTCGTCTGCTTACCTTTATTTTGTTATTTCGCATTACATATACTACCTACTGCTTAGCTTAATCTGAACCTATAATCGATAGTGTAGTTTACATACTCTTTTGGGATTCGATACCCCTTATACTACGATTGCATTGTTGTGCACTTGCAGTAGTTTTATTTGGGTAAAACCTGAGACCTATCAGCCGCTTTGGTGCAAAAGGGGAAGTAGCTTGATTTGTGGCAATGATGAAAGGGAAGAATCTTGGCTTTTAAATGTTGTATGGATGTGTAGGATCTTCTTGAGAGGATGGATGGTAGAAATGGTCTTTGGTAAGACTTTCCTTTGAAAGCAAAGTAATTATGTCCATAAAAGAAAAGTCTTCTCTTTGTTGTTTCTTCTTTGGTTTGAGATGATTTGATCAGGTGTTTTAGGACTCTTGGTAGCCTCAGTGGACGCCAAAGGATGTGAATAAAATGTGTTGATATAAGATATGCTCGTGGTTTCCTTAAATGGATCCGAAAATGTATATGTTGGTCTATATGCTTGCTTTGCGGGCTCTCCTTAAGTATCCTTGCTTCTAGCTCGTACTGGTAGTGGTTTAGCTCAATCTTTATGTTCTTCATGATGTATTGGATGGTGAAACTCCAAGCTTAGGTCTTTAACTACATTGAAATCAGCTACAAGCTTCTTTTGCTCCTCAGGTACAAGCTTGTTATGCTCTAGTTTAGCTCTTGTATGATCTCCATCATCTAGTGTAGCTTGATCAGTCATATTCATGACACTCATGTTCTTCCTCTCAGTTATGCCATTTTGTTGTGACGTGTATGCAGCAGTAAGTTGCCTTTTATCCCAAGCTCCTTACAGTAATACTAAAACATCTTAGAATTGTATTCTCCTCCTCTATAAATTGCCTTTCTGCTGCCGCTTTGAACTCATTGAAGACCTTGAGAGCTTCTGATTTCTCTGACAGAAAATACGTCCAACATTTTCTACTATAATCATCAATAAATTTGATGATATATCTCTTTTCAATATCTAACATCGGAGAGGTAGATCCACATATTGAATCCCCCTGATTTATTTCTATTCACTCTTCTTTGGAATGCTGTCTCAGTTCTGTTTCTCTTTCATGCAAACTTCACATATGGTCTTATTTTCATCTAGATTGATGGCTGGTAGCCCCACCACCATTTTCTTGCAGTGGCCAGAATGACAAACATCCTATTTTTTGACATAGTTGAATGCATGATCAAATGCTTATGCTGTTTGTGCCAAATCTCACATACATCATCTTCAGTGATCACCTTCAACCCTTTTTGTTTCAGTTTCCATACACTGAACATATTGTTCGTCGGACCTGGCATAAAGTACACTGACAAGATTACTTGAATGATTTCATTTATCTCTAAACGCAAGTTTCATCTTCCTTCCACCATCATCTTTCTATTGTCTCCAAGCTTAAAATTATGTCTGAAACTATTGTCAAACTCAATAAACCACTTCCTTATCCCACACATGTGGTTACTGCAGCCTGAATCTAGGAACCAGACATGTTCCTTTTCTCCTTTAATCACATCAACATGTGCCATCTGAAGTAATTCTTCATCCAATTCTGCAAAATTTGCTTCTTATTCCCACTCTAAACACTCGAATTTATAATGTCTCATTTTGTGACATTTGAAACATTCCACCGTTTCTTTGCTGAAGTTTCCCCAGCCCCTTCCTTGATATCTTGGTGGAAACTTCAGCAAAGAAACGGTGGAATGTTTCAAATGTCACAAAATGCATCCTCGAGTTGGATATCCTCCTCTGCTGATTAGGCTTTGCTTATGCACCATCAGAGAGCTCTGTTGTAGTCTATTTACTGTCATCTCTTTGATATCATTCGACTCCTCAATCGCACACACAACATAAGTGAACTTTTTCATCAAAGTTCTCAGAATTTTCTCCACCACTGTGGAATATAGCATCTCTTCTCCTAAGTTTCTCATGTTGTTGGCTACTTGCATCACTCTTGAAAAGTAGCTTGTGAGTGTTTCTCCAATCTTCATTTCAAGTATCTTAACGTTGATTGTTTCTCCAATCTTCATTTCAAGTATCTTAACGTCTATGCACAATCTCTGTAGTTGTACATTTTGTACTCTGTTATTTTTCTGATATTTTATCTTTATGGATTCTCACAAATCCTTTGACGTTTCTTCCGTTTTGAAAATTGTCTTATCAGTAGAAGCGAATAAATAATTATTCACCTTATGTTTGACAACTTTCTTCGCCAACTCTATTTTTTGTGGACTAGTTAAGATCAAATTTCTCTCTGGTCGTAGAATCTTTGTCTCGATTTGATCTCACCATTCTTTAGATCGCAGCAAATTCTCCATCACACATAGTCCAATGTTTATAGTCTCCATCAAATCTCTATATGATTAATGGATCCCTTGTTACTCATTTTTTTTCTCTTTCTCTTACCAAGCTCGTGACAAACTCTGATACCATCATATAATATATAAAAGTTGAAGACATAGTGCATTGAGGGCGTCCACATGGGATTAAAAACTCGATCTGATTGGTCCACATCAGCATATTCATTAAATAAAATAATGTTAAGTATGATTATGACGGAAAAACTTGATTTAATTGGTCCACATCAGCTTTTAAATCAAACCAAAAATTATTAAGTATAATTAAAACATTATTTAACAAATCATGTCCAACAAAAAAAAAAATTCAATCTGATTGATCCAAATCAATATATTTATTAAATCAGAAAATATTAATATGGTTTAAAATTTTAAAAGTAAAAAAAAAATTAACAATTGACAATACATGAATAAAAAAAGTAATCATTATCAATTATCAATTATCAATTATCAATTTAAAAAAAAAACTACAACAACTCGATTTAACAATTAAAACAATGAAAATTGAATAAAAATATAACATAAAACTCTTGGAAGATATGATGGAGAAAGAAAAAATGGTTTTGCATGATCATTACAGCTTCCTAACAACATTAAATACGAATCAACATGAATCATAGAATATATATGCAGTGGTACACAACATCAATAAGACTTTCAATAAAAAAACTAAATATTTGAACGCATAAACCTTCAAAAAAAAACTATAGAAATTCTATGGAAAACAGAAAATAATACCAAAATTTAGCAAGATTATATTTCTCTAAATCAAAAGTATATGTACGTCAAAGTTGGATAATTCGATAGGTGTCATTGTTATTATTTTACCTAATAATTTTTTTTAATTTATAAATAAAAAATAGGATAAATTACACATTATATATTAAATTCTCTTATATAAATAAAAATTTCTATAAATATATTATATTTTTAATAATTTTAAAGATAATAGCTAAAAAAATTAAATCAAAATATTAATACAGACTCGCGCGTAGCGCAAATTATATACCTAGTCTATATATATAAAGAATAGAGATCAAATAAAGATTTAAAAAACAAGAATGATCTTTCAAATAGACCTTACAATAACTGAAAAGTGAAACAAACTCAACCGAAACAAACTTCAAACTTTAAGCTAATGTTGATTTATTCAAACTGAAAATGTAAAAACTAAACTAAATGAAACTTAAAGATCGACTTTATTTTTTATACATAATTTGGTTGCCTAAGCAAAACGACACTAGAAATCAAAACTCGAACAACAGGAAACACAATAAAATGCAAAACAAAACTAGAAATAGCAAAAGGATTTTTAAAAAGAAAAGGTAGACCAAAGAGAACCTGAATTGTTTCACATCAAACCATCAAATGTTAAAAGGTTGATTAAATAGTTCGATTATTCATTGGAATCACAGACACACACATAATATATATATATATATATAATGTGGGACTAAATATTTGAGAATTTTATATCAAATCACGAATCTTATAAAACTACTGGATCAAGTTATATGAATAAGGCGTCTGGATATTTTTGATCAGATATTCATTGGTAAAAAATAATGTTGAATCAAATATTTCAGTGTTATAGATATCTGATATCAAAAAGAGTTAAGACTCCAAAACGATACTGTGCAATTCACACGCCTCCAAAACGATATCTACCATAGCCCCCACAAATAAACCACTCATTCATTCATCTACAACTAATTTTAACAACTTATTTTTTCTTCCAATTACAGATTTCAATAGTTGTCAAAATAATAATAGTAATTGATTTCTACTATATTACTATCATATTAAAAATAGATTTATGTTGCATACACATGTGTAAATTTCCAGCTGGTTGTACTCAGATATGTGGGCCACAATGCTTTAGATATGTCCGGATTTCTAATTTGCAGCTCTGGCGCTTTCTCGTGCTATGCTCTGAACATAAATTTGATTAATTAAGGAGAGAAAAAAAAATATATAGTAAGATGAAACAAAATTAAATCATATAGAAAGAATTAACTAACTCACCAAACTTTTGAGAAATGTACCTAAAGGGCTAAAGCCATTCAAGAGGTTCTTCACATATTACACAATAATCACCAACAATCTTTATGAAGAAGAAAAAAACTGTGTATTTTAACAAACACTTTCAATGAATATAGATTGTCAAGAAAATATGAGAAGTTTGAGTTAGATACAATTGTGTGCCGAGAATCAGAAGTTGAAGAGTCATTAAAACTCCATGACCTATATAATCAAAGAAACTGTCAATGAATATGGTCAATATGCATTAGCAAGATTCGAGCCTGACTGTTTGATGCAGTTTAAATTCAGTGTCGTGATTCTAATTACCAAGAAGAGATGCTTTAGAGTCAAAAAAAAAAAAAAAAAAGATTCTGTATCACCAAGAAACAAGAAACAGCTTCAAATCAAATGCTAAAGTGCCAGCCTTTTTTGATTGTGTATCACCATTTTTGTTCACTGCTTACAACAAATCCAACAAAGCACATTCGTTTTTTTGACTGATCAAACAGATTTATCAATGCTTTTTAAGGTGAAGAAGAAAACAAGAAGCATATATAATCGCCTTTAAGGTGAAGAAGAAAACAAGAAACATTTTTGGGAACTATGTTAATTTTTGGATCTAGCACGAATTCAATTCTAGAACCTGACCATTTTTACCAAAATTGTAAAACATTTAGCAAAGCAAAGAGCATTATCTGATAACCAACGTTACCAATTTGAAAAATGCATCTCGAAATTCAGGACACAGAGGGTTTACTAAACTGGTTCGTGTTTTAGGGTTCTTAGAAATCATCTTCCAATGAGAATTTGAAGTTTTTACAAAAGATCGGAATAATTAGCACAGTTTACGAATATTTCTCATCAACATCTCAGAATTATAAAAAAAAAAAAAAAAAAAAAAGCACAGATCAAAGATGGCAACATTATCAGATTTGACTCTAGAATCGGAATTTAAATACTTAAAACGAGATCAATTCAAATCCAAACGAAAAGAAATGTAAAAGATGATGAAGTAATCAGTCCATGCGTGGGTTTTGTAGTTTGCAAGAATCAAACTGTACCCGATTATTGCCAAATCTCGTCTCCGTTGAGACTGATCTCAACTTTATCTTCTTCGCGAATTGCACAAATCCAGAGATTCACATCGACGATTTAACTCGGATCTAAGATTCCATCAGAGGGTTTCAGTGATTCAAAAATTGATTACGTATTGATCTCTTTTTCATCATAAAATTAAGCAAAATAACATAAACGATTACTAATGAATCCAGAAATGGTTGTTAAATCGGCGTTCAATTTTTCAATCCGTTGGCTAATCGACAACATAACCAAATTTACAAAAACACTGTAAATCTACAAATACCAGCCAACAAAACCCTAACATTTCTGAGTCAATTTCGAAGAAGACGATGAAGAGAGAGATAGCAAGAAGCTTTACAAAAGATGGAAAACAAAAAAAAAAACAACGAAGAGAGAAGAGGAATGTTTCGGTGTTAAGACTATCTTAACTTTCGATGGACAAACCAATAACCTGGCTCCACGTGGATTTGCGCCATCACAATTTAAGAGATCGGGCAAGCTGTGAGGGGTTGACGATACCGGGAAGGTGGACCCCATCTACCCGGAGGATATTAGCTACCTCCACATATCTCCTCCGTTTATGGTCACTCGGCTCGATATCATGGCTCGGCTTGGTCTTCCTCAGATCAGTAGATTGGGCCGGGAATGGGCCGGCTTGTGTTCGAGCCGGATTCCACTGCTCTCCGAAGAGTGTGCCTTTGTTGAGAAACTCGTGTGCCAAATAGCCAGCTAGGAGCTGGTTCGAACCAGCCGGCTCGGCTACGACGGCGGAGGCGATGGTTGTTGGTGGAGCGACGGTTGGAGTTTTCTTCAGGATAGATTTAATCGGCGGAGGTGGCGGATTTTTCACGGCGGTTGCCGGAAGTTTACCGGCGACGGCGCTGGGGATATCTCGTTTTTCTGATGTCAGCACACGGCGTGGGGGAAGACGCATCGTTTTGGTATTCATGGCGATTTTCTATTGGGTGCATGCCACGTCAGCAATAAGTAAATTTTGAAATAATTACTGCGGTGAAACAGTAATTTTGAAGTAATCGGATGAGAAACTAATTTAACCGGAGATGAATATTTTATATTTATCTCCTTTTTTAATTTAAGAAATATTAAATTAGAGAGAGAGATGAGAGAGGGAGGGGGGGGGAGAGATAGAGAGAGAAGAAGAGAATAAGAATGGGAGGGCAAAAGGTGTAGTAGGGTTAGGATAATTTATAGAGGAACGAAGCATAAACTACCCCTTAATGTTCTAAGAAATTACAAAAATACCATTTAGAGTGAATGACTCAAATACCCTTCCTTCTTTATCATATCTTCTAATTTGGGTTACCAATGAAACAAGTAACGCAAACATTAAAGAGCTTTTGGGGTAGAAAAAAAGGAATCTCCCTTTTTGGATTTTTTTTTTTTTCCTTCTTAATCTCATGAATGATTCTGAATATTGGTTTTTAATTAATTTTGTCCTCAAGCGAAAGTTATAATAGTATATATATAATTATATGAATTAAGGTTGTATATTTTTATATATATAGAGTAATTTGGATTTTTAATACTTGGTTTTTCTTTAGGGTAAATGTAGCTGTCAAGTAACCCATCAAAAATTATTTGTATAAAAATATTAAAATATCAAATTTTAAATTAAAAATGGTTAAATACGAAGAAAAAAAAATATCAAACATCTATACAATATTTTCAATTTTGGATTGATTAGAGCAATCAAACTTCTAAAATTCTAAATCACAAAATTTTGATTATATTTCAAAAATCTTGTAAATTATGTTAATATAAATTGAAATGTTTGAAAATAAATGTATTTTACGAGATATTTATAAAAGATGTGTGTCATACCAAAAAAAATTTATCTTACGAATTTATTTTCTGTAGGGATAGATAGTGTTTGGGTCGTCATTTGGGATTATTGTTTGGAAGAAGATTACTCAACAAAATTGTAAAATAGCCTTTGAAAAAATTGAAAAGATTCTCCAATGCTCAAATTAGAAACGTTTCAAGTATTCAGAAGAGTAAGTTTAATAAGGTTATGAGGTGATACTTCACATCCAAAGATAGTAATGCTTATCTGATATTTTGGTGGTGCTTAAAGGATATGAAAAATACAAGAAAAAGATTAGAACTCTCTCATGAGATAGAACATCTGCTTACCTCAGAAGGCGATTTTTTGATGGGATGACGGAAAATCGTTTCCACAAGGAACACTACATGGTATCATAGATGAAAGATTTTACTGAGTCAGATGAATGAGGAGAAGTCTGGTTTGTTTTAGATCATTACAATCTTAGAATATCGCTTTCCACTCTCTTTTTTTTTTTTCCGTCCAACCATCCGATCATGTACAAGTTGAATTTTTTCTTCTTTTATACATTTTCAGACTGTCTCCAATTAGCTACGCAAATCTATATGATTAAGCCTACCATGACTGTCTCCAATTAGCTACGCAAATCTATCTGATTAAGCCTACCATCTAAGAGTGGATGAACATCACTTCGACGGGATTCTTACCACACTTAAATACCCGTCATGCCTCTTCTGTAGTCTATCAAACAGTAATTATGTAAGTCTACTGTTGATAAAAGAGTCTCTAATAACATATCGCCTAGTTAGTAGTTGTGATAAAACTGGTCTCAATAAAATAATAAAAATTGTTTTTATGTACTTAAGTTTTTTTTACCATTACACATTGAGACTTAATTTATTATATTTTCTTGATTTGAAATTTTATTATCAATTTAGATTTTAATTAAATTTTGTTACATATATGTTTTGGAAAGTTTAATTAATTACTATTTGAGTTAAGTTTACTTTTTATTATTTAATAACTCATATATTCATTTCCATTCTATTATTTCTATTTAAATTATTACCAAAATAAATTTGTACTACTAAAAATAATAATATTTTATTTATAATCTAATTTACAAAATAGAATAGTATTAGGTCTACTAAAATAAATAAAACGTTTTTGACACATATGAAGGATTTATATTATATTTTGTTTTTAACTTTTTTTATAATTAGTTTTCTCGTTTTAGCTGAATTTTTTATTTATATACTTTAATCTATATAATTAATATTTTAAATTTTCAATATTTTCTAATTTTTGATAACTTTAATTTTAAATTTATCTACACATGTGTAAATTTAAATTATAAATTACCTTTATATATGTTTAAATCTAATTGGAATGGAAATTATTTTTGTACTTAAATATATATTTTTAACTTTTTAATTTGCTATAGTTTTCCTTTTTATATTTTTGATAAATTTAGCTTCAAATTTATTTTTCGATAACTTTAGCTTCAAATTTATTTATATATGTATAAATTTAAACTCAAAAAACAATTTTCTACATGTCACAATAATTATTAATTTTAAAATATCAAATTTTATAATATAAAAATATATTATTTTTGACGTGATGAATATTACGTTTGCTTTACATTTAAAAAAAAAAAATTATTGACATATAGTTGTTAGAGATGAGATTCGTATCATCTTTAAGGGCCCTATATGAATTCTTGTCGGTCCATTTTGCAAGGTTCAGGTCGGCATAATAAATGGAAATCTTTCATTTATCCATCAAACCCGGAAAAAAAAAGAAGTCAGGTTTTGTCGGTAAAAAGACTTTCCTATTCTAAACATACATCGAAGACTGACCTGATCAACTATAAATATGGGAAGTCTTCGATTTCTCAGAACATCCAAAAATCACTTCTCGAGACCTAAGGCAAATTAAGCAATCCAATTTTTCTTAGCTCTCGATATACTTTCCTCTAAAAGCTTAGGTCGGCATTCTTATTCCGACGATCTAACATCCGTGTATTCTATATCAAGCTCCGGTTATTCTAAATAAAAAAATCTCTCTTTAAACCTACAAACCCTAGTTCTTTATAGATCGAACTTGAGTTTTTACAGTTGGCGCCGTCTGTGGGGAATATGAGAACAATCTTTGAAAAAGAACGGAGCTTGACGATGGTTGGAACACCGATCAACACTGATACCACCGATCTTACCACGGGAGCCACCGATCTCACCGGAGGATCCACTCATCGTGCAGAAAGAGCTACCGATCCCACCAGAAACACCCAGGGCCTGATCATCGATCCGATCACTGGACTCCCGATCGACGATCAGACCATCGTACGGACTGACGACACGACTACTGCACAAAACACTGGACGATCAGATCAGGTCGGCCAGACTGGCGGGACAAACCAGGTCGACCTGCCACAGCCACCTCCCATTGACATGGTCACTATCATCAGGTCGGTCGCAAAACAGCTACAACAGGGCATGGATGCTCGCTTCGAGTCCCTCCGTGCCGAACAGATTGCCTACCGAGAAGACCTAGATCGGTTTCTCAATCCAACGCCTAACAGGAAGGATAGCCGCGCTAAACCGATTCATATCTCGGTCCACGGACAAGTGCCTGCCCTTCTATCAACTTCTACGAGGTAACAAGCGATTCGAGTGGGACAAAAAATGCGAAGAAGCGTTCCTGCAACTCAAAACCTATCTCTCAACACCCCCAATCCTTGTCAAACCTGAATACGGCGACACTCTGTTACTTTACATTGCGGTTTCCAGTGCGGCAATCAGCGGCGTCCCGGTTCAGGAAGATCGCAGAGAACAGAAGCCGATCTTCTATTTCAGCAAAACTTTAGACGGTGCTGAGAGTCGCAATCCAACCTTGGAGAAGCTCGCCCTCGCGGTGGTCGTCGCTTCAAAGAAGTTGCACCCTTATTTCCAATCTCACTCCATTGCCGTCCTGACCAGCCAACCTCTTCGATCAATCCTGCACAGCCTGACACAATCTGGACGCATGGCGAAATAGGCCATCGAGCTATCCGAGTTCGACATCGAGTATCGGACCCGGACCTCTGTAAAATCCCAAGTTTTGGCAGACTTCTTGATCGAACTGTCACCCGAACTCTTGAACGCTGACCCAGCAAGTTCAGAAACATGGACGCTTCACGTCGATGGAGCATCATCCCGACTAGGAGCTGGAATCGGCATTTTATTGGAATTCCCTACCGGAGAGCTTCTCGAATAATGCTTCTGCTTGGAATTTAGCGCCTCCAACAATGAAGCCGAGTACGAAGCACTGATCGGAGGTCTCCGCCTTGCTAGAGGGATGAACGTTCAACATATTCGGGCATTCAGCGATCCGCAGCTCGTCGCCAAACAGTTCAGTGGAGAGTACGACGCGAAGGATGATCGAATGAACGCCTACTTAAAGCTGGTGAAACAGCTAGCCGCAGAGTTCACAACCTTCGAGCTACATCAGATCGACCGATCCACCAACACTAGCGCTGACGCCCTAGCTGCTATAACGTCAAACAGAGACTCAGCCCTTCGAAGAACTATTCTGGTTCATGGGATCTCCCAATCCAGCATAGTCCCGACCCAGGAAGTTCTTCAAATCACAGCCGACAAGGACGTAACCGTTCCTGCAGCAACCAATGACGACCAGCCAGCAGCAGATTGGCGATTCGAGATCCGATGTTTCCTCGAGACTGGGGAGTTACCATCGGACAAGTGGGCAGCTCGGCGGGTTCGTGCACACAGTGCCAAGTACGCAATCATCAAAGGTGTTTTATGCCGATGGACCGAGTCAGGCATCCTGCTCACTTGTCTGCACGGCGACGAAGTCCAACGGTGCATCAAGGATATCCACGACGGTGCAGGCGGAAACCATTCCAGTGGACGAGCTCTCGCTCTCAAGATCTAGCGACAAAGTTTTTTCTGGCCCACTATGCAGGAAGACTGCATCCAATATGCTCGGAAGTGCTAGTACTGTCAACGACACGCCCCGATGATCCATCAACCAACCGAGTTTCTGACTTCGGCGATCCCTCCATACCCCTTTATGCGGTGGGCAATGGACATCGTCTGACCAATGGTCTCCTCTCGTCAGCGCATGTACGTGCTCATCATGACTAACTATTTTACCAAATGGGTCGAAGCTAAGGCGTTCGCCGACATCACCGCCACCGAAGTACAAAACTTCATCTGGTGGTACATCATTTGCCGACACGGTCTCCCCTACGAGATCGTCACTGATAACGGCCCTTAGTTCATATCGAAGAAGATCCAGGCTTTCTGTGACGAGTGGAACATTCGCCTCAACAAGTCTACACCCCGTCATCCGCAAGGCAACGGACAAGCCGAAGCCACCAACAAGACGATCATGGACAGTATTAAGAAGCGTCTCAATGCCAAGAAGGGTTTTTGGGCAGACGAATTGGACTGTGTACTTTGGTCTCATCGCACAATTCCAAGAATGGCAACCGGGAAGACTCCCTTTTCACTCGCATACGGATGCGAAGCTATGGTTCCTGCAGAGATAAGCGTCGGCAGCTTACGAAGAAGAGTACTCCCGAGTATTCCCAAAGTAAACGTAATAATGCTGGTCGACAATATCGACACATTCGAAGAAACACGCAACCAAGCATTGCTCAGAATGCAGAATCAAGCATCTTGGTACTACAATAAAAAAAATGCAGAATCGACACTTCGACAAAGGCGACCTCGTCCTTCGGATAGTCGACAAAGGCGACCTCGTCCTTCAGAAAACTAAAGAAGGAAATGCAGGGAAGCTCGGTGCAAACTGGGAAGGTCTTAACATCATCACCAACATAGTAAAACCAAGTGTTTATCGGCTCAAAGCAATGGACGGCGAATTGGATCCGCGGGCTTGGAACTCTCTCAACCTAAAACGATACTACAGCTAGATCAGTACCTCATTTTCAAAAAAAAGAAGGGAATAGTCCCTATGAACTACGAAGCGGTTTGATCTCCGAAAGAGGTACGTAGGTAGCCTATCTTCGGATGGCGCAACTGCTCCCCCTCACAAAACCGGGGGGGGGGGGGGGGGGGGGGGGGGTTGACTTCTAATATTTCTCACCTTTCCGAGTCTCCTTTGGTTTGTAAGTCTTTACTTTGAATCAATAAAAGTAAAATTTTCTTTAAAGAAAATCGTGTCCATTTTCATATCGGCATCCTGGCCATATCCCCGATTCGCCTAAAGCTAAATTCTGATCCACTTTAGCTCGGCAACTTAAAGCCAAGTCCGTCTTGCATCTTACAGTTTTAACTGTTTCATTTATATCTGAGCCATGCGTCGTTATCAGCCCAACTCAGTCTTGCATCCGCATTCGACTCGGATACTTCTAAGTGATACCGATGAATTGACGCCGACCTGAATCACACATCGAGTATTCACACTTAGAAGATAAGTGGTATGAACAATCGTAAGCCGGGCCTCCAGCACGTTCGTATTCACACTTTCCTTTAAAGCCAGAATCTGCTCTGCAATTCTTAAGTCATGTGAAATTACTAAGCCGACCTGGTCGCACTTCGTATTCTACTTAAGAAATTTCTAAGTATGGAATACATGCCGATCTCATTCGTTTATTCACTTAGTACTTAGAAATTTTAATCACAGAAATATAAGCCGATATCACATTGCGATTTGTGTTCAGATTCTTAGATAAAACTCGTTTTATTAATAAATACCGAGAACGGCGGATAATACATCAGAACAATAATATTACTCGGTGATTACAAACACAGCAAACAAAAAATAGGGGGAGAAGGGACTCTATTCTTCACCCTCGGCTCTTTCCTGGACTTCTCCTTCCTCTTGCTCGGCCTCTTGACTGCCAGCCTGATCGGCATCTTAGCCATCTTCCTTATCGGCATCTTGGCCATCACCCTTATCGGCCTCTGGGTCCTTTTCCTGGTCGGCTCCCCCTAAAGACTTAGCCGCAACAGACGAAACGTCACTAGAGACTTCGAGGAAGACTTCCGCCTCTTGTACTTGAAGCTCATCCGGCGTGAAGCTGACTTCTTCGAAGGCTTCCAGATTTGCCTTGCTTTCAGAAATTAGCTTCTCGACATTCTCGTCTACCAGAGCCGGAAAGTTGTAGCCTAGCTTACGAACGATGCTGAGTGTTCTTTTAGCCCCGACCCACTGAGCCGCGGTCGAGATCAGCTCATGGGCCATCTCCTTACGAGAGAGCAATTCCTTCACTTCAGCGACCAGACTCGCATAATGGTCGTTCACCGCAGTCACCGCGCGCTTCGCTACTTCTTGCCCAAAGGCAAGTTTCTCTTCCTGAGCAGCCTTCAGCTCGGTCTCCAGCTTCTTTTGAGAGTCAGCCCTCTCTTTCTGTATCTGTTTTACCGCTCGATTGAGCAGTTTACTCTTCTCTGCGTTACCAGCGCGAAGCTTTTCCAGCTCCTTGGCAGATTCTCGAAGCGCGGCCTCCAGCTCGGCATTTTTTCTCTGTTCGGCTTCAAGAGTTTCCTGAACTCTCTCTCTCTCTCTCTCGGCCTCCTCGGCCAAGAACTTTTTCGCATCCTGGTTGTAACCACGAATCACAGTCAATGCCGTGCTTAGGGCTGCATACGCCAAATGTTAGCATTCGAAGATCACTCCTATACGTGACGAATCCAAAGTATTTTTTGCTTTACCATGGCCTGATCGTGCACAAAGCGCGAAATCGCATCGCTGCGAATAAAGCTTCGGGGATCCGTCGAAGGTCCCGCTGAATTATCCCTCAAACGAAGGAAATAATCTAAGCAATATACTGAGTCATGCACCAGTGGACTGCTCCCCTGATATTAGTAAGAAAACCTGAATGGACGTAGTTCTCTCTCAGCTCGGGACCTCTTCGATCCTCGTGAGTCCTCGGGAAGCTCTTCTTGACCCCGTTTCCGTTTGTCAACAGGGCTTCCTTCCCTACTGCCATCCTCACCCTCGGGCTCAAGACCTTGAGCGTCTTCGCCCCCATGCTTTTCCAGCTCGGCCTCCTTCAGAGCTCTTTGTACTTTTTTGGCAGCCTTTCTTTCAGCCGCTCTCTTGGCATTGGCCGAATCTCTCTCGGCCTTCTTCTGAGCTGCCTTATCAGCCTTCGCAGCTTCATCTTCAGTGCGATCCCCGGTCGCAGGATTTTCCGCCTCTCGAATACTGAGAGATCCAAGGCAGATTCAAGGTCGGCGGAGAGATCTTTAAATGATAAAGATTTCATTTTTCTGGTCGGTGTCGGCGACGAAGGAGAGCAGCTGAAAAATAAAAGATGTTAGCCGACCTGATGCTCTAGTTCCAAATTAAAATCAGGTGCAAAACAAGCAAAAATGGGATTCATACCTTTCGTTCTTTCGATCCTCTCTTCTGTAATCTCCATCCAAGTGATTGCACTGATTGTCGTGAACCGCTCCGAGATCTCGTATATATCAAGCGGGTCATCGACGATCGGAAGGTATCTGTTGCCTGCAACAACAAAAATGAAAGATCAACAAAACAATTATTTGAAACGTTTATTTAGCTTTTCAGGTCGGGCATATCTCTACCCATGACCTCCACCCACTTCGTTCGAATTGGGATATCTTGGTCGATGAAGGAGAACTCATTTATCAGCATAAAGAAGTAACGATCTCTCCAGTCCGGCACTTTCGACTTCTGACCACCGGTTACGATATTAAACCGAGTCTTCATACTCGTGTAGTATAAACCGCGATTTCTCAGATTTGCCTTGGTTATCCTTGTATTTGTCATTGCGTCGAACGCAGCTCGGCTCAAAGGGATGTCATGCCTGATCAACATCACCAGCATACTGACGATCAGACGAATTGTCCCATGGGAGAATTGGCTGATCGGCATCTCTTTGTGATTGGTAAATTCGAGCAGCAACCTCGGGAGCGGAAACCAAGGGTGGAAGTCCCTGAAGAAGCACTCGTACAAACATAACCACCCCCTGGGAGCATCTCACGGTCGTTCTGACGGGCTCGGGACCATGAAAATCACCTCCGGGCCGATATCACACTCCTCTTTTAGTGTCACCAGAGATTCCATGGTCGACTTGGTCGGCATCACCCCCAAGGCGTTATTACAGGTCGGCCTAATCACCTTCTCCCCTTTTCGTTTCTTGGTCTTCTTCACGGGATGCTTCATGTCGATTATACCGAACTGGTTGACTTCTTCTTCCGCGATGATGGCATTCAGCGCATCCGAGATATCCATCTCGTTAGATCCGCCTCTCACGTCGGCTTCATCTCGTAGCTCAGGAATCTCGAATTCATCCCTAGATGATGTCTCCCCGGATCTTTGGACGGCTCCTACCTGATTGGCATGAAATCGATCGGCCGCCGCCTGTTGATTCTTCTCTCAAACGCGTTCTTGAAACGCCCGATAAAGCGCAGAAAGCTCACTTGCATCTGAAGAACGGTCTGATCCCGAATCATTAACGACGACTTGCTTCCCTTTCTATTGATCCCGCACCTCCTGGTCGGCTCGAGACATCTCTAAAAATTTCTCCAAGGAAACGCCGATCTCGTCGGCTTTCGCTTGGGCCGACCTGTTCTTCCCTAATTCAGATCGGCTTTCCCTGATCTTCACACTTTTGCTCATTTTCTGATCGGACTTTGATGGCGAACCGTGGAAATTGGCGGCGGAGGTCTAGTCGGCAAATTCTAAACAAAATAAAGAACAGAGAAGAGAGAGAAGAGAGCAAACATGAAATTTGACAGAGTTTCGCTAAAAATTGCAGAAGTGAAGAAATGAAGGTCGAGGCCCTCTTATTTATACCAAAGTCTGGACGGTTATCGAGAGTCATCATGAGTTCGGCGACCTTTCAGATTTCTTCTCATTTTATTTTAAATCGGCCTCCTTGCCCTCTCCTCCTAGCATTTGACATATGTCAAACCTAGTTCTGCATGCGCAGACCTAGACCTACTCTACAAAGTTTTGGCGGAAACTTTTCGCGCCAGTTTCACAATCTGACCCTCGTCATCGCACCAATTAGAAATTTCAGGTAACATTACATTTTTATATTCTAACTCTTTTGGCAGCCGACCTGAATTCACATCGAGCAACACCTCTTGAAATTCACCAAGTAACGTGTCCTTACTTGCCGAACTGGAGGGGGACTTACTGTTAGAGATGAGATTCATACCATCTCTAAGGGCCCGATATGAATTCTGGTCGGCCCATCTTGCAAGGTTTAGGTCGGCATAATAAATGGAAATCTTCCATTTATCCATCAAACCCGGAAAAAAGGGAAGTCAGGTCTTGTCGGCAAAATGACTTTCCTATTCTAAACATACATCAAAGACCGACCTGATCAGCTATAAATATGGAAAGTCTTCGACTTCTCAGAACATCCGAAAATCACTTCTCGAGACCTAAGGCAAATTAAGCAATCCAATTGTTCTTAGCTCTCGATATACTTTTCTCTAAAAGCTTCAGTTGGCGTTCTTATTCCGACGACCTAACATCCGTGTATTCTATATCAAGCTCCGACTATTGTTAATAAAAAGATCTTTCTTTAAATCCACAAACTTTAGTTCTTTATATATCGAACTTGAATTTTTACAATAATCTTGGTATATAATCAATTTTAAAAATTTGAAACCAAAAAAATAATATTCTATAAAAAATGTACATCTTGTTACTTCTAGATAAAGTTAAATTTTCTAAAAAAATGTCTATATTTTTGTCCACATAGTTTTTTTTTACATAGTTATTCGTTTTTACTAAAAAACAATGAAATTTTTTTTCTAAGTTTAGGGAGAAGAGATGAAGTTCAGTTTTTTTTCAGATTTTGTAAATACAAACAACCACTAAAATATACAGATTATAGAGAACCAATGTGTTTTGAACACACACACAAAAGAACTAGTGTGTAAAGTAAAAGTTTATTCTTATAAAGACTATGAAATTTTAAACCATTAATTATCCATAAAATTTTATAAATGTAAATCTCATCTCTTTTCTGTAAATATATTATTTTGTTCTTTTATATTTATGGGCATTATATTAGGAGCATATACTCATATGCACACACGTATGCGCTAAATTTTGATAAAGGATAATTAGGGTTAGAAGTGTCTTGACTTACATTTTTTTTTCCCCTGATTTTTTTTTTATAAAAATTTCTTCCTAATCAATACAACAATAACACTAAAATCTTTCTATGACTTGATATCTCAACTTTTTTAAGCTTTATAAACATGACACCTCAGCAAAAATAATCACCAATTAAAACATTTTATTAATACATCTCATCTACTTATTTTAATTTTTAAACTTAAACCCATTAAAAACCCAAATATTTTTTCTATTAATTTTTGTATTATTTTTTACCAAACCCAAACCCAAATAATTAATAACAGCAAATAAAAAAATTATTATTTTATTTTTTACAAAATCCAAACTTAAATAATAAATAAAAAACAAATAAAAAATTAAATCATTGGCGGGAATAATCGATTTCTCAGTTTAATGGGAAAATGAAGTTTTTTTGTTTTTACGGAAAATGCAATTTTTCGACGTGCTAAAGTTCTAAGTTAAAGTATGTTTACAGTAACCAAAATTTAATTATTTAACTTTAACTAAAACTATATTTTAAGAGTTCAAACATAATTTTCTATTTAGTTCTAAAGCAATAGCAATGATTTTGATATAAATGTTATTGATTATAGTTTTGTAGTTTTAGAAACATGTGTTTATAATAAAATATTTGATAAATAAATAAATTTTATAATTCAAAATAATCATATTAATTAATAAATCTTTTTTGATGGCATTTTACTTTATATAATTACAAAGGAGGATCATGTGGCAAATTATTAAAAAAAATAGATTACATTTATCATTAGCATGAAGGTACTAAAAATGTATTGCTTTATTTTTATATATTTTATTCCTATATATATTTATAATTAGTTAGCTAACTAAATTTAATAGCAAATTATAATTTTGAAAAATAAAAAAAAATATATAATGTTTATTCAGATTTATAACATATAAATATATAATTTAAGCTAATAAAAAATAAATATAATATATTATAAAAATTATTATTATTATATTAAAAATATATACAATATTTAGGAAAATATTCTGCGCATAACGCGGATAAATACCTAATTTTAAACCAAAAACAAAAAAAAAATTTAAACCAAACCCAAATCGAAATCCAACACCACTAGTAAAAAGTTAACCTTTTCTGTTATCACAGATTTACATATCCCACTAGATTAAACTTAACATTAATCTCGTCTAGGATAATGAAATGTTCTCTAGATAAAATCACTGGATAAACTATTAACTTTCCCATAACAAATTAACAATATGTTTAGTAAATTACTATTTTTACTTGATTCCCAATTGCGAGAATTGGGGGCCCAACCTCCGGATAGACTAATGAACAGTACATACAAGTATGGATCACTTTAATTATAGAGTTATTAATCGATTTATGTATATAACAAACAAATGTTGCAAGACTATGATCGCAAATCTAACAATAGGTTTAGATTTATACATGCATTTAATTGATTTCGGGTAGTTAGGCGTCAGTTTGCCAACTCAATTAAATTTAATTTCATCCCACTGAATGATACTAATAATGTCAATGATTTTCTTTTATAATAAAAATAACAATAAACACGAAAAATGTATGCCTTTAATTTACTCCTAAGTATATATAGGGACCCACTTTGAGGGACCATAACAATTCGTATCGCAAATCTCTCATATTAAAAACATGTTCAACCAAACCATCAAACGCTAAACACTGGGCTCTTATGTACACGTACACATAACATGCAGAGTTATCTCATCTTCGAACCATTTAAAAATTAAAACATAATAACAGAAAGTGATTAGAAGATAGAAATTATATATAATTTTCAAATATAAAACACAGTCACAGACAACACTATCACCCACACACTAAATAAAATCCAAGAAATTTCAAATTTAATTATTTTGTTTTATCAATGAATAAGCTCCAAACTTAAAAAATCTATATAGATAAACATAAAAATAAAACAGGTTAATTAGCCCCTTTAATGTTCAAATTTGAAACTTTAATACTCTTCAAATTAATGAACATCTAGTACATTGATTGAGTTACCAATACCAAATAAAAAGTAAAAATAATACGAGCTACTAATTACTAATCCGAGTTCTTATCTAATATTCTAAAAATAGAAAGATGATAATCAAAACTCATAAAATGTACAGCTGCCAGGACTATATTAGTGAAAACAATATTAAGTTACGCTAAATATTTTTCTAATTAGAGTAATCGTCTTTACACATATCGACTGTTTAGAATTTATTAATATAGACCCAATACAATTAATTAATCGACAAAATCTAAAAAATAACCAGCAGCTTAATATATATCTTCTTTGACCAGAATCTTTGTAATTTATGATTTTTCCGCTCTCAAGAATATTGTATAATAATATTGTATAATGAAAAATTGGACTGTATAACTATATTGTAATCAATATTAGCAATCTAACCATATCAAAAAGGTGCTAAGATATTATCTGTATATTATGTTTAATATCAAATTTATCCTTTTCTATATTCTCAAATATTAACAAGTTTATATTATTTTTCATGTTTATATAGTAATCGATTTGTTTTGTAACGTCTTGTCTATTCTTTTCTGTTTCCTCTCTTTCTTTTGACAATTTTCGCTTTCTCCAACACTATAACTCAAACACTAAATAAAATCCAAGAATTTTTAAACTTACTACTTTGTTCTATCAGTTAATAAGCTCCAGACCTAAAGAATCTACACGGATAAACATAAAAATAAAACAGGTTAACTAGCCCCTTTAATGTTAGAATTCGAAACTTTAATACTCTTTGAATTGATGACCATTTAGTACATTGATTGAGTTACCAACACCAATTAAAAAGTAAAAACAATACTGTTTTTACTAATTACTAGTCAGAAAGTTTTTATCTAATAATCTAAAAATAGAAATATGCTAATCAAAACTCAAAAAATGTACAGCTTCTAGGAATATAGTCATTTATGTATTCATGAAAACAATATTAAATATTTTTCTAATCAGAGTAATCGACTGTCTAGAATTTTTTAATATAGATCCAATACAATTGATTAATCGACGAAATTTAAAAAATAACCAACAGCTTAATGTATATTTTATTTGACCAAAATCTTTGTAACTTGGGATTTTCTCGCTCTCAAGTGTATTGTATAATGGAAAATTGGACTGTATAACTATATTGGTAATCAATATTAACAATCAAACCATATCAAAAAAGTGCTATGATATTATCTGTATATTATATATAATATCAAATTTGTCATTTTCTATATTCTCAAATATTAACAAGTCTATATTATTTTTCATGTTTATATAGTAATCGATTTTATTTTGTAACGTCTTGTCTATTCTTTTTTGTTTCGTCTTTTTCTTTTGTCGATTTTCGCTCTCTCCAACACTATAACTGAAACACCAAATAAAATCCAAATTTGTTTAAATTTACTACTTTGTTCTATCGGTTAATAAGCTCCAAACCTAAAGAATCGACACGGATAAACATAAAAATAAAACAGGTTAATTAGCCCCCTTCATGTTCGAATTCAAAACTTTAATACTCTTCGAATTGATGACCATTTAGTACATTGATTGAGTTACCAACACCAAGTAAAAAGTAAAAACAATACTGTTTTTAATACTTACTAGTTGAAAAGTTTTTATCTAATATTCTAAAAATAGAAAGATGCTAATCAAAACTTATAAAATGTACAGCTGCTAGGAATATAGTCATTTATATATATATTCATGAAAACAATATTAAGTTACGCTAAATAATTTTCTAATTAAAGTAATCGACTGCCTAGAATTTATTAATATAGACCCAATACAATTAATTAATCGATAAAGTCTAAGAAATAACCAACAGCTTAACGTGTATCTTTTTGACCAAAATATTTGTAACTTGTGATTTTCTCGCTCGCAAATGTATTATATAATGGGAAATTAGGCTGTATAACTATATTGGTAATCAATATTAACAATCTAACCATATCAAAAAGTGCTATGATATTATCTGTATATTATGTATAATATCCAATTTGTCATTTTCTATATTCTCAAATATTAACAAGTCTATACTATTTTCATGTTTATATAGTAATCGATTTGTTTTGTAACGTCTTATCTATTCTTCTTTGTTTTATCTGTTTCTTTTGTCGACTTTCACTCTCTCCAATCTGTCTCCTTTATAATATAATATAAATGCAATTTTTGATATAATAAGTAGTAGTTTGAGTTTAGTTTTAAATTATTTGAATTCATTTCAAAATTTATTATTTATAATATATTATAATTTACAAAGAGTGCATGTACGAAATTTAGATATAGTAAGTAGTAGCTTGAATTTTAGTTTTCAACTATTTGAGTTCATTTCAAAATTTATAACATATTACAACTTACGATGGGGTATATGTACATGGTTTGGGTATAGTAAATAGTGATTTAGATTTAGTTTTAAATTATTTGAGTTTATTTTTAAGTTTCTAACGGATTACAGCTTACGAAAGATATATATACGGGGTTTGGGTATAATAAGTAGTGGTTTGAGTTTAGTTTTAAATTATTTGGATTACAGCTTACAAAGAGTATATGTACGGATTACAGCTTACGAAAGGTATATATACATGGTTTGAGTATAATAAGTAGTGGTTTGGGTTTAGTTTTAAATTATTTGGGTTCATTTCAAAGTTTATAATGAATTATACCTTACAAAAAGTATATCTACGGGGTTTAGATATAGTAAGTAATATAAAGTAGACAAATTGAATAAAGGAATATAATAAGTCTATACTGTTTTTCATATTCATATATTATAGTTTGATCGATTGTTTTGTAACATTTTTTCTCTTTGTTTCTGGTTCCTCTGACTCTATCATCGGCTCTCGTTCGAATGTCTCCACTATACATTTCCCTTTTCTTCATGCGGCCCTCTCCCCCTTTGTCATTTCTGTCTGTTGAATATCTCTTCTGAAATCTGTTTTCCGCCGTCTCTTATTTTCTCTTTGTCGTGGCTGATGGCCACAACTGTGTCGTTTTCGTTGACGACTAAGACCACCTCCAACGCTAGGTTCTCATTATACTATCTAATTATTAAAATATTCAAAATAATGATAAAGAAGGAAAGAGAGAAAAAAATAATAGTAAAAAAAGAAAAAAAGAGAGAGACAGTCTCTGAAATCAGATACTTTAGAACCCGGTTTCATTTTAAAAAACTAGGTGTCATCATTTAATTTGCCTAATCCTTTAATATTTAAATTTAAATTATTTTATTTAAATTATATTAATTTAATATGTTAAACTACTCAATTTAAGAGTTTTTAGCGTTGGAGGTGCTCTAATATCTTTGCTCTGTTTGTGCCTGGCTAAATCCTTCTTTCAATTTCAAATTTGGTATCAAAAATATGTATTTTTTATTTTACATGTTATACTATTATATTTAAACGGTATAGAATAAAAAAACTGAATAAATGATTATCTGAAATAAAAGTATTTTCGTTCAAATAAATAGTACTATAGTTATCTAATTAATTTTGAAATTCTTATGGCTATATTCTTTATTTTTCTACCCAATATATATAGTCACCTAAAAAACCTTTGTGTAATAGATGTCACACACAAAAATAAGAGCATAGAAACAAAATTGAAGGGTGAAAATTTGTAAAAAAAAACCATATAAATGACGTGCACATCTAGAACAAATTCAAACGTAATATACTATTCTCCAAACGTTCAAAAAAATAGTACTATAATTATCTAATTAATTTTGAAATTCTTATGGTTATATTTTTTATTTTCCTACTCATATATTCACCTAAAAGACCTTTGTATAATAAATGTCACACAGAAAAATAAGAGCATAGAAACAAAATTGAAGGGTGAAAATTTGTAAAAAAAACCATATAAATGACTTTTGCACATAATGAACAAATTCAAACGTAAAATACTATTCTCCTGGAGGCCAAAAAAATAGAATTAAGATAATGCAAGGAGCTTTGAACACGTCGAGACAAGCAGTGCTGGTAAAAGCAGACAATTCAAAGCTTTAAATTCATATGACAGAAAATTAAAATAGCTAAACGTAACGCGTCTTTCTGATGGCTCAATTAACGCACCTAAGATTGGACGCGCATAATAGTTGGCTTAGTCCATTAGCGTAGACTTAACTTAAGTCTGTATGGTTTTATTATTATTAAAAATCCTATCTTCTTCATTTTTTTACAACATTATGTCGTTATCCTTATCATATTGAAAGTAGAGAAATTTCAACCAAAAACAGAAACGAATACACCAAAAATGCTACATTTGTGATCCCCATAACTTGTATTAATCTCTTACGAAAATAAATGGTACACTTGCACAGCTGCAAAAGGATTTCCAGATATATATATATATATATATATATATATATATATATATGTGCCAATGAGCTCCGAGAAGCTTGCATTGAAGGAGATAACACTAATCACTTAACAAGAACCAACTATTAAGACAATCTTCTTGATCAAACCTAAAGTCGTATCGTTAATCCTCCCCTAATTACACTCACGTTAATCTAAACGAACTTTATATAAATCCGCCCCTAATTACACTCACGTTAAAGTTTAAGCTAAACCTAAATTTAAATGGTCCAAATCCCCATTTTATAGTCATTACAAATTTTTGCGATAGAGACTTGACTTGGTTTCAAATCACATTCTTTATGCCGCCCAATCATATCAGAAATCTACCCGCCATTTAATATCATCCGTACACGTGTCCCTTCAGCAAATACGTCATCACACGTGGAAAATATATAGCTTCAGTTACTCCAGTAGCTCTCGACTATTTTAGTGGACCGATAATAATTGGGTTTTATGCGGCCCATTATCTCTCTGATTTTAAAATATTATCTCTTACGATAAAGCGAGGGCCCACCAGAGCAACGGTCCAATTTCATAGCCTAATGTGTGTGGGTCAGACATTGTAACGGTCATATCAAACCTTTTTCCCCCAAAAATTAATATATTAATATAATTAAACTTAAAAAGAAAAAGGAAATTTGCCGTTTTTTAAAAAAGGAAATCTTAAGGAATAAATAAAATAATCAATGAGTAAGCTTCTCTCTACAGCTCTTCTGAGTTCTATGTCGATCAATAACAATCTGTGAAAGCCATTGGAAGAAAATCTCTCTCTCTCTAGGGTTTTGAAATCTCGAAGGAAATGGGTTGCTTGCTAGGTTGCTTCGGCCGTAAGAAAAATCGCCGCCGTCAGAAACGCCGGGAATCTTTTCAGCCTCGTTCAAACGTAAGTTTTTTCTCTCTGATTCTTTAAAGAAAATTTCAGTTTCAATTTTCGTTTGAGATTTGCTTTATCTGAAGTAATTTTATTCGATTTATGTAGAGAATCTCTGATAAGTCTACACAGGATGTTCATCGGAATCTTAGTGTTACCACTGCTGAAAAAATCTCTGAAATCTCGGATTATCGTATCAATGCTAGGGTTCCTGCTGTTGAGGAAACCCCTAAAATCTCTGTGATTCCGACCATTGATATCTGGTGAGTTTTGTTCTTGTACCTTAAAAATCAGGTTTCGCGCCTTTGATTTTAGGCTTTTTAGCTAACAGATTTGAGTTATTATTTGTTCGCAGTGACAAAGCTGAGGAGGAGAAACACAGTACGAGTCCGATTCCGAATCCGAGTCCGAGTCCAACTCGTAAGAAAGTGACTTTTGACTCCAATGTCAAAACATACGAACCCATTGCAGTAGATGAATCTATTGAGCTCTTGGAAGAGAAGAAAGTGGAAGAGAAGCCTTTGAAGAAGTCTGAATGCTCATCTGATGGGAGCGATGTTACTTCAAACTCTTCAGGGTCTTATCCTTCAAACCATAGATACCAGAATTGTAGAGAAAGCGACGATGAAGAAGAAGAAGAAGAAGAAGAGGATGTAACAGATTGCGACGAAAGCGATATCGATGATGAAGTTGATTATTGTGGTTTTATCCTTCCGGAAGAAGACTTCAATGACGATAAAATTTACGAGGATAGACTTCAGAGTTGGGATAAAGAAGTTTACACAGAGGAGATTACTGATAATGTTTTGGACATAGAGAAGAAGAAGCCTAACGTGAGTGTTAGAGACAGAAGCGGATACGTCAACGCAGTGCTTAACCCGATCGAGAATCTCACTCAATGGAAAGCTGTGAAATCCAGAGGAACAACAACAACAACAACAACAACACAGATACAGTCTCGGAAGGAGAACGCTAATCTCATATCGTCCGAACTAAACGCTTCTTTCAGCTTAGAGGAGCCTCGTGTATCAGTCAGCAAGAAGGCAAGAGATGAAACCAAGAAACAGACAAGACAAGAAGTGGCTGTTGATGCTAGTCTCTCAACTTGGTTGTCCGTAACATCGCAGACCAGCGGATGCAGCAGCGTCTCTAACTACTCAAAACCGGTTCAAAGCTACGATGAAAGACCTATATTGGGAGCGTTGACTTCAGAGGAGATCAAACAGTTCTCAGCTACGAATTCTCCAAGGAAATCTCCGAGTAGAAGCCCTGAATCGCCTATTATCGGAACAGTCGGTGGTTATTGGAACAATCACTCAATGACTATAAACAAGTGAAGTACAGAGAAGTATGAATCCAAGCTCTCTTCCAAGTTCCACAACATGTTTGATTAGTGTGAGTAAAAATATTAGCCTTTGTGAAGTTATTACCACATTTTGTGTGTGTTGTGTTGTGTGTCTTGTCTGTTTTTGATAAACCAAATCGTTGTGGGTGTGTGGGTTTGGTTATTAATATTCATTTATTTGTTTGTATTTTACACAAATTTGTCTTTTAAATTCCAAATGTGATTCATAGTTTGAATGTTTACAAATCCATCTTTGCCAAAATCGAACAAAGAACACCCAAATCGGGAAAAATAGGCCAAGCAAAACGCAAACGCGGTACAAAACGCACATTTTTATGGACTCATGTAACAATCTCACCATGTTACAATCTCGCTATAATGGAACAAAAACCCAATTCTGGAAAAACAGGCCAATCAATATGGCTCAAAGGGCGAGTAAAACGCAAAAGCTATACAAACACATTTTCAATTGGGCTTGATTTTTTACACAAATTTGTCTTTGAACTCCAAATGTGATTCATAGTTTGAATGTTCTATCTTTTTGTTACAAATCCATCTTTGCTAAAATCAAAGAGCACCCAACTCGGGAAAAATATAGGCCAATCAAAAGATGGCTTAAAAAGAGCGACCAAAACGCAAACGCGATATAAAACGCACTTTTTATGTTCCTCATTTAACAGTCGACGCCACACTGCTTCAGTAACGGACCAGTCTGTTTCGGCAAAAACGGATCGATCCGAACCCAAACCAGCGAGAAAATCGACGCGAGGAGGATCGACCAGAGAACGACGATCGTCGGAGTTCGATTTTGCCGACCCATCAAACCTTTGAGGAACGGGTAAAGATGAACGATGACCCAAAACGCGAAGAACAGTTTCCCGAAAAGCGGTCCCCAAGAGCCGTACCCGTTGTTAATTGCGTCGGAGACTCCGGCGACGACGCCGACCATGTTGAGGATGATGAGAGTGGTGGGAGGGATGAGGAGAGTCGTCCATTTGAAGAGGTAAAGATCTCCGAACTCGTCGGCTTCGTCGGTGGCTCCTTTGGATGTGACGGTGAAGTTGGTGTCGACGCCGAAGAGGACTTTGAGGAGACCTTGAAATACGGCGAAGAGGTGAGCGGAGACGCCGCCGATTACCCAGAATTGCTCGTTACGCCAGAGGTCGTTGATGCTCACGTTGCTCCACCGGAGCTCTAGGATCGCCGTCGCGATGATTGATAGAAACAGAGCGAGGAACCATATGCTCGCGAAATTGTTGATCTGATCAAAAAGAGAAAAAATGGGTTTTACAAAATTTGGTAATTTCTAACAATTTGACAATTTCTCTGTTTTTGTGAGCTTTGTGAGGACAAATCAAGAACCTTTACGGTTAAAGTGTAAATCTAAGGGCACTTAAGGGGTAAGAGAGTAAAAATTCGATGGTGGTAAATTCTGGACAAATGGATTTGATAGTTCTTTTTTCCGAAAAAATGGAAAAACAGAGGAGGATTTTGTATAAGTTTTAGGAGTAAAAAATGTAACTTTTTGGAAATTATGATAAATGATAGCTTTTTGGGGAATGCAAATTGCTAATTTTGCCAATAAAATTAGTAGTGTTAGGGGCAAGACCAAAGCTTATAAACTGTTGGGTTAAAAACATGAACTTTTAAGAGTTAAAAGGTATAAAGAGTCAAAAGACTAACCGTGGGGATGATGAACTTGCCGGTGAGAAGACAAACGGCCGGAATAGTACAATAGGCGAGAAGAGGAATAGAAGTGAAAGGATAAACAATGGTGTTGACGTAAGCCATACGTTCAAGAATCTTGAGTTTGCCTCCCCACGCATACCACAACGGACAATGACGGCTGAAGAAGATTTCGACCGAACCAAGCGCCCATCGAAGCACTTGGTGCAACCGGTCTGATAGATTGATCGGTGCTGATCCTTTGAATGCTGGTCTGCTAGGCATGCAGTAAACCGATTTCCATCCTCTACAATGCATTTTGAACCCCGTAAGAATATCTTCTGTGACTGACCCGTAAATCCATCCGATCTGAATATACAATGTTGAAACAAAAAAAAAAAAAAAAAAAATCATGAATCAATATAGTCAAGAATCAAAATCACCGTTTTTTTAATATCAAATTAGTCATCGTGTTGATTAATAATTCATATAATGGTACTTTGTCAAAAAAAAAAAAAAATTCATAAAATGGTGGAATAGCTAAATAATTTTGTGATTCTGCAAGTTTAAAGGATGAAAACCATATAAATTATGTTGTTATATAGATTTTTTCGTGAACAATATAATTTTAGAAGAATCATTGATAAATTGTAAAATTATGTTTTTTAAATAAAAACCAATAGTAAATAAAAATGTGGAATTATTATGTGATATTTTTTTATAGATATTAATTGAAATATTAGTTGTATTATAGTAGAAATTTGATAAAATGTTATAAATAGTAAAACCAAACAAAACCACATTTCTAAAACATAATTTTTTTCATCGGTAAAATTTAAATTTACTAAATGACATAATAATGAATGAAAATAGAGATTTTTCAAAAAGTTTGATTAGTAAAAGTAGATTATCAATCTGAATCCAAAATTCTTGTTTCTAATGGATTAATCTTATACTTATACTAAACCTCCAAAAATTTAAACTTTTATTTATTTTCTGTGATTTCCTCAATTCCATGATATTACCAATTAGCAACCTATATTTTAACAGTATTACCTCTTTGCCCCATTCAGTTTTCTCTTCGTACCCACAGCTAATAACATGAATCGCTTCTTTGATCAGTGAGCTCGTGTTCGTCGCCTCCGGTAACCCTCCGTTCTCCATCAACGTCGACGCAATAAACACAGGAGACATCCCGAACCTCTTCTCGAAGTTTTTCTGCGACATTAAAGACGATTTCTCGAGCTCGTCGTACCCTTCAAGCCCTTCCTCGATGTCTTCCAGATCGAAAATCGCCTCTGTCGATCTTTTCCTCGCCACCGCATCGCTCTTCTTCTTCTTATTCCTCCTCAACCCAGATAACAAGCTCTTAATGCCCGACTTCTTCTTCGAGTCGGACGATTTCGACTTCTTACGGCTTCCTCCGCCGCAGCAGCAGGAGAGCCACGACGGCCAGCAATCGCAGGTCATCTTCTTTCGTTTCTCCGATACCGGAGGCTCGTATCCGTACAGTGCCGGTCTATTGAATACACATCCTGTTCCAACGTAGACTGGTCCTTGAATCCCATCTAAGCCTCTCATGTTTATCTGCAAGAGAATAGATTTAGGGGTTTATCTTTGAGTGTTTATTTGTTTGAAATGGTGATGGGCTTACATCGAAGAAGACGATGTTTCTGTTGGCGTATCGATCATTACGATCGATTCCATCGAATCTCTGAGGGAACTGAACGTAACAGAGCTTTTTCCCAAGCTGTGGATCCATGAGGAAGCACATTGATTCTCTAATGGCTCTACTGTTGTTGATGTAATGGTCACAATCAAGATTCAGCATGAATGGAGCATTCGTGAGCACTGCTGAGACTCGAACCTGAAACCATTGTGTTCATTAGAAAACAGTTTACTTCTTCTTTTGATGGGCTTACTTGCCTACTTACCATTGCATTCATGGCTCCAGCTTTCTTGTGGTGATCGTAACCAGGACGCTTCTCTCTCGACACATACACAAGCCGTGGCAATTCGTTGCCATCGATGTCGAAAGCTCCTTCTTTTCCTAGATACACCTGAAAAAAGCAATCGAACCATCCGAAAGATATTGTTTTAGCGCCAAATGTGTAACCTTTGAAGTTGGGTTTTGAGGTTTTGAATGTGACCTGAATCATCCCGGGATGATCACGAGTGTTGTTGCCAGGCCATGGAGTACCGTCTTGCATCACCCAACCTTCTTCAGGTTTCTTCTGAGCTTTAGCTACCAAAGAATTGATCCTCACTTTGAATTCTTCATACTCTCTCTGCAAAACGATTAGAGAAGAAAGTAAAGATCCTTGTCTTGTGTGGTTTGATTTGAAAGTAGAAAAGATCTTCTTCTTTTTTTTGTTCATTACTGACCTTCATTGCTCTGCGATCTTTGACGAATGTGGTTTGGACTTTATCCTTCAGGTAATCAATCTTCTCAGAGAAGTAAAACTCTGGAGCTCTTGGCTCTACATTGTACTTCTTGCAGAACGGAACCCATCTTCTTGCAAACTCGGAAGTTTCAGACAATGTATCGAACAGAAGCATCGAAGCACCGTCATCAGAGACGTAGCAGCTAACCTTGTTCACCGGGTAATCAACGGCTAAGATCGAGAGGATAGTGTTGGCTGTGATGATCGGAGGCTCCTTGAGCGGATCCACCGTACTGACAAACACATCGACCGGTGCAAGCTTGTTCTTTTCGCCATCTCTTTCGAATCTCATGGAGAGACGGTCGAGGTAGGTTTCTCGGTTGATCGGGAACCATTTTGGGAACTGATCGAGGATCCAAGAGAGAGCGAACCAGATCTCGCAGATGACTGAGATAAGCCAGAGAGGGTATGCGTCGTTGGCTGGTGTCAAGATACGGAAACGGAAGAAGAAAGCTAAGATCACGAGACGGAGAACGATCACGATCCTGTAAGGACTGATTTTGCTCGATGAGATTGGGACTTTTCTCCAGAGAGGTTGTCTTGCTTCAGCATCTCTGTTAAACAACAAGAAGTACTCAGTTACTTGCAGTTTAAGTCTTTATATTACTTGAGACTAAAGAAATAACAGAATATGCTTATTGGAGTATTTATTTACAGGTATTCTTCTTCTTCATCGTCTTCGTTGTCTTGATCCTTTGTTTGTGCTCCTTTAGTCACTAAACCTCTCTTCTCTTGCCTCGCTTTCCATTTATCCACTCGTTCTTTCCACTCTGCATCTGTCGCGCCATCTCTCTCACCTTCGAAGTCTTTCCCCAACACTTCAAATCAAATCACACAGAGACTGGTCTCAAGATTTGTTCTTATTACATCTATATGTTTATATATATATATTACCACTTCCGGTTGAAGAAAAGGCCCGTCCATTTGAACGCCATTGCTGCTTACTATTGTAATCTCCATTTTCCTGCAATACACAAAAAAAAACTCAGAATCTCGATTCCAAATGGGAAAGAGAGACTACAGAGAAAAGAACAAGTCATAAAATACCGATCCATATGCAAAATTCTGGTGAATGGAGGAAGAATCCTTGCGATTCTTGATATTCAATTCATCGTCTGAATCATCAGGACCGTTGTTTTCTTCTTCATCATCTCCTGCAATTCTTGGAGAGCCTTCAAACAAAACAAATCACAAACATGAGTGTCAAAGTAAGGTATGGATTTGTTAGACCGAAACATGGTTTAATTTAATGTACCTTTGTGACGTTTGTAGAGAGTGTTGCATTGAGGGCAACATTTGTTACCGTTGCTACGCTCGTACTCATAGCAAGGTTTGCAAACCGGGTATGCGCACACGTGGCACGCTACAAATGTCTGGCCATTGTCACCGTCTTTGACCTCATCGCCACAGACTCTGCAGATCTTAGCCGAGAAGGAGGAACGACGATACTGCATCCACAAAAAAGAGTACATTACTTTTGAGATTTTTACACGAACCCAAATGAAAGTATGTGGTAAAGAACAAAACTCATGAAACAAGTTTCGATATTTAGTTTCTCTTTTACCTCATCGTCGAAGCTAGCCATGGCGAGGCAAAGCTGAGCCTCGAAAGCAGAGCAGAAGGAGAGATGGAGAAATGTAAGTGTGACTATGTGTTTTGATGAATAAAGAGATCAGTGGCGGTAATATAATGGGGAAAATGTTATAATATGTTTGTGGAGAAAACTGAGGTTGTACCAAACTGTGAGGTGAGATTGGGTCTGAGGTTTGTGTCATAAGAAAGCTTCAAGAGACAGCAAAAAGATTTGGTGGAAGAAGAAGACAGCTCAGTTTAGTCAGAGTTTTTTTTTTAATATAACTTCTGATTGTTTAGCATTTGTGTAACTTAGAGTAGCTTTCAAGTTATTATGTATATCTACTGAAAACTTTGATCTTATATCTGAACATTCACCAAATTTGATCTTTTAGAGGGAAGAGATTATTTTACAAAAAGCCCAAAATCAATTTCACAAAGGCCCAAAATGATAAATACAAAAAAAAATACACAAGAAACAAAGATGATGATGGATCATTCATGCGCATTTGAATTGGTTATATAAAACCAGAAATGGAAAAAATACAAAAAAAAGAGAGAAAATCAAAAGACTCAAAGAATCAGAATGAAAATCTGATCTTATTGTTTGGTTAGAATAGTAAAAACATGAATCTGATCAAGCGACATAGTAGATGGAGTTAGGGAGCTTGAAGGTTCTCTTGGGAACTGGACAACCTGCGAAGCTGTTCCATTGTGAACCCATCACTCCCCAAACTCTGTAACCAAGACTTGTAAGCCATGTCCTCACATCTGCTTTGTATTGAGTAATACTCTTCTTCTCGTCCTCTTCTCCCCTGCAAATTTTCGGTTTGACAAATTTAGTATACCCGGTTCATAGTATTATACCAAATATCTCGGATAATTATATATGTTATAAGCATCAAATGAGATCTGAACCGGGCAATATATATATACCTGAGAAGAAGGTTAGACCAGCCGTGGTAACCGGCTGCGATAAGGTTTTCGACGGTGGCGGATCGGAGATACTCTTTACGGGAAGAGACCAAAAAGATCTTGAAACCTCTCTCTCTGATCTCATGGAACAGCTTCACCATGTTTGGAACCGCTGGTGCCTTTCCCAAACTTTGCCATTCCTCGAACTTGGTCGTGTTTAGTTGCTCACCACTGAGTCAAATCAATGTTAACATTTCAATCCCGGTTTACTTTAGACCGTAACAAAACGAACCAGCAAAGAAAGGTTGACATATAAACCTAACTAAACCGAAACTGAACTAAAATGGAAGCCAAATTTGTTATTATAACCCAATCCGTTCCAATAAACCAAACTGAAATTTTGTCAAACCGAACCGAACATAATCTATATGGTTAAAATCAATTTTCTTACCCGAAGCTTCCGCTGCTCTTGTGGTAAGGAATGGTAGAGAGAAGAGTGTCATCAATGTCAAAGATCCAAGCATCCATGCCATCACACTTCTTCTTCTCGCAACAAGTTTTTCCGAGGTAAAGAACGGCTTCATCAACGGTTCTCTCCACGTCATCCTCGTACTGAGATGAGGTCATGTACTTTTGGACGAACCACACACATTCTTGTGGCACCACCGTGAAGTCTCTGATGTTGTGAAGCTCCACGTTGACTCTCCAGCTCTCGCAGTATCCGCTTAGGTTCGAAGGCCCTTTCAACGATGCGACACCGGTTTTGGTTGTGGTCGTAGTTGTGGCTGGCTTGAGTCCTTTGAACTGGTTAAGGATGTTCCAGTCACGAGCTGAGACCAGTCCGGTGAAGAGGAATGCGAGGGTTAGGGAGAGCAACAAGGATCTAGCCATTGTTGTTGATGAAGGAGATTTACTGGTTTTTGGCGATCTGATCTGTAACATGGTAATGTCTATATATAGAATACATAGAGTATGTAGAAGTTATACAAGTCAACATAATTACAAAAAATATTAAATTTGTTTTTTCTTAAACAAATTTTTGGCAAAGAGCTTGCCGCAAACCCATTGTGGATAAAGCATTCAAGCCGAAAGCCAAGTTACCAAATAGACTATTTACATTTTTATAGATATAATCCTCCCAACAACTAATTTTGTTTCTAACATTTAAAGATAAAGTGTCATTAGATATTGATGTTTTTGGACATCTATTTACTGTCACCTGATTTAGTTAAAGTAATGTTGCCGTGAATTTTTCGAATCAATTTCTTTTGTAAGCATAAGTTTAAATTTTGCTGCACTATGTTAGTTTGTCTATGGATCATTAGTTTAACTTTATCAATAGAAACAAAATAACAGTTGGAATATAATATCGTTTATACATATTTTGTCCAAGGATTGTTCAACATCTACAGATAAATCTTATCATCTTCATGTGACCATATACAAAATATACTTTTAAAATTTTTTGGGGATGAATGTGAACGACAGCACATTTTACATAGATATATAATTAATAATTAACATATGATAGAGTGAGAGGAAAGTGGATACCATGTCTTGATGTGAAATATGCAACTTGAAGAAATAAGGTGAGAAACATCCACTCCAGCTCATGCAATTTAATATAATCAACCGTCTTCGTCGTCGGAATAAATGTGTCCTTAGCTAGTATATATTCAAGATATGATAAAAATAAAAAAACTCAAAGATATACATATGTACATAAAGATATCAGCTCAACATACATACATAATCAACCAACGGGAACATATAGCATAAGATTGGTATCGTTGGTGTATCATAATTCGGATTTACATTTGATAGCATATGTATGTAAGTTTTATACGGTAAAAATAAGTGTACATACAAAACCATCAAAAATATTTTGTTGTTGTTATTGTTAAAACCAACCAAAAATGTTGTAGTCCATGACCATTAAAAGATAATGTCTCATCATAGATTCTTGTTCCCACTTTTTTTCGTAAATATAATTATTTAATGGATTTGGTGTAAGCTGGAACCATTTGGGAATATACTCGTGATAATAATCATTCTTTAAATAGAACTATTCATCGAATTTAGAACAAGTTCACATGATGAAGTAAAGTTTTTGCGTGGAAGATTTGTTAAAGATTTCATTCTTGATATCTAGTTTGGAAGTTTACGTACGTGGTTAAGGTTACAGATTTAGTGATTCTTACATTGAACTTTATAAAAGGATACATTTTATATCTAATTTCTAAACGATAAAACACTTATAATGATATAATTTTGTGTTGCTGTAGTAGAAGTATATCATAATTATTAATTAATATATATGTGTACAAGTCTCTTAAAGATGTTAAAGAAAGTTTATGAAAAGGGTTTGAAAAACATCTAGTACTATACTTAAATTGTATGCCTCAGCGTTATGTTTTTTTGTATACATGATACATTGAATTATCTTTTAACCGGTGTTTATAATTTTAGACCGACCATATATATGGCTAATCCTCACACATACAGTCGTGATAATAAATCTTGGTATAGAAAATCTCATTTTACTCTATCTGAGCTTCTTTTTTTGGGTCAAATACTCTATTTGATCTATGTTCCATTTTCTTAAATTTTTTTTTTGGGTCAAGTTATAATACATGTGATCGAGTATGCTCGGATAGTCGGATCAAATATTAATTGATAGCATTTTTCTTGTTCTAAATTTTGTTGGATATCTTAGTCTTTTGAAAAAAATTGGGACGAAGAATAGATTTGAACAAATATTATAGATATATAATTGTATATATGTTATAGGAGAAATGAGTATATTTCTTAAAAGATTTTCTTTAGCAATAATCTAAGTCCATCAAGATTAAGAAAGGTGTACCGATTAAATTCAAATAGAAAACTAATTGAAGATGTTTATTGATCCTTATAACATTGAAAAGATATTATAGGATAAAAGAGAATTTCCATATCGCTCAGAGAATAAGAGCTACTTCCATATCGCAAATATGAAAATATTCACCAAAGAAGAAAAGGAAAAAGAGCTTGCATTAACCGACCTCCTATTCCTATAAATAAGAAGACTCCGAACAGTTTGAAGGCAACTCATACAATCCAGAGAGCAGCAGAGCTAATTCTAAGAACTGAAGGCTTTCTAGTTCATTGCTTTACTACTTTTCTTTCACTTCGACATAACCTCTCGGTTATACCAATCTTTGTAATCGGTTCGCCTTTGAGCTATTTAATAAAGATCTTATTCTCCAAAATTCAGAACTGTTAATCACAAACCTTAGTGGTGATTTTCTGATTCAACAATTGGCACCGTTTGTGGGGACTAGGAGAATAAATTCTTAACATAACTAGCAACAAAAGACCCAAACCGATGAGTCTTCAGTCCGATAACAGCGACCTCGCCCTCAACGCAGAAGATAACACCACGCGCAACGAAACGCCTGCTCTTGATGAGCACGGCAATTCTGTCATCAACACCACCGCGATTCCACCACCCACGAGAGCACCACCGGCTAACTACAACACCTACATGATCATAGGAGAACTTTCCGACGATAAAGATTCATTCGAAGCCATCAAACTTTATGAAGCAAAGACATTAGCAGTAAGGCGATCATCCCGCAAAACGAGGCACCAATTGCATTCACGACAGATGACCTACAAAACCTCCATACACCACATAACGACCCACTAATCATAACACTGAAAATTCACGAAAGCACAATCACCAAAGCTTTGGTTGACAGCGGCATCACCGTCAACATAATCTTCAAGGAAACCTTAACAAAGATGAGCATCGACGAAGGCGAGATAGCAATCATCACAAAACCCCTAACAGGATTTACAGGAGACACCACCCGTAGTATTGACACGATACATCTGGCATCTTACGTCGGCGGCGTTTCCAGAAATACTAAATTTTTGGTCATCGATAGTCCGACTATTTACAACGTCATACTCGAAACACCATGGATCCACAACATGAAAGCCGTCACCTCGACTTATCATCAATGTATTAAATTTCCAACACCCGTTGGTATGTTCACCTTAAGAGGGGACCAATCGACAACATGAAACTGCCTTCTAATCGAAAGAAAAATTAGAACGACATCATCATACATGGTGAACAAAGACATGGACCCGCGTCTCCCCTACCACATAAGACCAAAACCCGAACAGGTTACGCAGGTAGGTATAAATGAACAGCACCCATAGAGAGTGATCAGTATTGGCGGCGATCTCGCGAAAGATATAAGAGCCGAACTTATCCAACTCCTAAGGAACAATAGACATTTGTTCGCCTTGTCTATGGAGGATATGAAAGGAATCAACCCTAAGATTACATCGTATAAACTGAACGTCGATCCCACGTTCAAGCCTATAAAACAAAAAAGACGAAAGCTCGGCCCATAAAAAGCTCAAGCAGTAACTTACGAGGTAGAAAAACTACTCGGCACTGGATTAATCACGGAAGTCCAATTCTCCGACTGGTTAGCTAACCCCGTCGTCGTTAAAAAGAAGAATGGCAAGTGGAGAGTCTGCGTCGATTTTACCGACCTTAATAACGCTTGCCCAAATGATTGCTTTTCACTCCCTCATATCGGCCGTCTCGTCGAATCAACAACTGGGAATTAGCTACTATCATTTATGGATGCCTTCTCCGCATATAATCAAATCTTCATGCACCCTAACGACAGAGAAAAGACGGCGTTCATCACAGATCACAGAACAAACTGCTACAAAGTAATGCCCTTCGGACTAAAAAACGCAAGAGCCACTTATCAACGGTTAGTCAACAAGATGTTTGCTAGTCAACTCGGCCCCACTATGGAAGTCTACATTGACGACATACTTGTAAAGTCCGCCATCACAAAAGATCACGTCGGACACCTCAAAGACTGCTTTAAAACCCTCGAGTAATACGGAATGAAGCTAAATCCAGCTAAATGCACTTTTGGGGTAACCTCAGGAGAATTTCTAAGTTACGTCGTCACCCAAAGAGGAATAGAAGCAAACTCAAAACAAATATCGGTGATACTGGATCTTCAATCACCCAAGAATCGCCGCGCTAAATAGATTATCTCGCGTTCCACAGAAAAATGACTACCCTTTTACCAATTGCTTCAGAGTAATTAAGCGCTTTGACTAGGATGACAAATGCGAAGAGGCTTTCACACAACTAAAGGAGTACCTGACTACCCCACCAATCTTAGCCAAACCAGAGGATGGCGAGACACTTATCTTTACATCGCAGTCTCAACGGTGGCGGTAAGCGGCGTCTTTGTCAGAGAAGATCACGGCGAGTAGAAACCTATCTTTTACATAAGCAAAACTCTGGATGGAGCTGAAACTCGTTACCCGGCCCTAGAGAAACTCGCCTTTGCAGTAATTAGCTCGGCGCTAAAACTATGACCCTATTTCCAGTCTCACGCCATGTCGCCTTCACCAGTCAACCACTTCGGAGCATTCTACACAGTCCTAGTCAGTCCGACCGAATAGCTAAATGGGCAATAGAATTGTCTGAGTATGACATTGAGTACCGAGCTCGTACTAGCGTCAAATCATAAGTTTTAGCCGACTTTATGGTTGAAATACCACTGGACCTATCGAACAATGAAACGCCCGTAAAAAACAAGTGCAGCCTGTATGTCGACAGAGCCTCCTCGAAGCAGGGTTCAGGAGTCGGCATCTGCTTGAATTCGCCAACCAGGGAAGTTCTTGAACAATCATTCAAGCTCGGTTTCCCGGCCTCAAACAATGAAGCCGAGTACGAAGCATTTGTTGCAAGAATTTGCCTCGCTAAAGAAGTAGGAGCAAAAAATATTCACGTTTTTTGTGATTCTCAGCTCGTCGCTAGTCAATTTAATAGGGATTACGATGCCAAGAATGAACGGATGGACGCCTACTTAAAACGAGTCCAGGAAATAACCAAGCAATTTGATTCTTTCGAACTGACGAAAATATAACGAACTGAGAATACTTCTGCCGATGCACTAGCAGCAGTCGCATCATCAACAGACTCAACACTTTGCCGAACAATCCCAGTAGAAGTCATCGTTCAACCAAGCATCTAATTAACAAAAGGAATATGGAATATGGCTATACACCAAGAAAACGAAGATGATGATCCAATGGAGCTCGATGCCGAGAAAGAGAATCAGCCATGGCAAGATGAAATTAAGGCGTATTTACTCGAAGGAACTATCCGGCATGATAGATGGGCAGCTCAACGTCTCCGTAGGAAGGCAGCTCGGTATTTCATGCAAGACGGTGACCTGTTTCGATGGATAACAAACAAAGTCGTATTACGATGTTGCGACGAAAATCAAGCAAAAAAGATCATGAATGAAAATCACGAAGGGGCAGGCGACAACCATTCTGAGTAACTTTATTGAGATCAGAAGAAAATTGGGCAAAGGCTTCGCTTGGGTTAGTGGGAAGTCTGCTAGATAGACATTATCGAAAAAGTCTGCTCGATTGATTCAACATCGTTGAACTTAGAAAAGCGAGAATTTAGTGATTGTCTTCCAGTATCCTGGAGGACGAGCGCTGGCTCTCAAAATTAAGAAGCACAGATTGTTATGGCCAAGGATGATCCAAGATTGTGAGCAGCACGTGAAGCGATGTGAACCCTACCAGATGCATGCGCCCATTATCAGCGCACCTACCGAACTCCTTCAAACAGTGGTCCCACCTTACCCTTTTATGAGCTGGTCAATGGACGCAGTCGGACTAATGCCCGAATCAGGTCGCAACAAATACATCCTACTTGTTATCGATTATTTTACCAAGTGGGTAGAAGCCATAGCTAACCCAAAAACCAAAGCAATTGACGTCCAGCTTTTCGAATGAGAATATATTATATATCGGCACGGCCTTCCATATGAAATCGTCGCAGACAATGACTCACCATTTGTGGCATCAACTTTCCAGGATTTCTGAGACGGCTGGAGAATACATATAAGCTACTCGACACCCTGCTATCCTCAAGAAAATGGCCAGACAGAGGCATCCAACAAAACCATCCTCGATGGTCTAAAAAAAAGTTAGCAGAATTCAAAGGAACCTGAGCAGATGAGTTAGACGGGGTCTTTGGTCCCATCGAACTACTCCGCGAACTGCAACGGGTGAATCCTCAATCTCATTGTCTCACAGCTGTGAAGCTTTGGCGCCCGCCGAACAGCCTGTGGCAAGTGCCCGCCTAACTTTGATGGTTCAGGACCCGCAGCTAAACGATGAAAATTTAATCGATGCTCTTGACAACTTAGAGGAACGTCGCGATAAAAGTTTACTTCGCATCCAAAATTATCAACAACAAATCTCCAGGTATTACAACAAGAAAGTACGCAGCCGATTATTCTCGCTTCACGATCTTGTTTTACGATGGGTTACCAATCTAAGGAAACTAAGGAATAATTGGAAAGGACCTTATCGCATCATGAAAATCGTCAAGCCTGGCGTTTAGAGACTGGAAAAAATGGACGGAAAGCCAGTCAAGCGAGCACGAAATTCGATGAATCTAAGGAAGTACTACCCTTCGAATAAAACAGCTCAACAATAGAGCTTGCATTTGTTATAAAGAACTATAGATGACTTTATCCCACATCGGGTACATAGGCAACCTTCAGGTTCAGTCATAATCTTAACAAAAAATTATCTTTATCTTTGTCAACCAGCTTGGCGTTCAAAGTAAAGGGCATCAAATTACTCCTACAAATCAAAATCGACTGCATCTTATAAATCAACGTTCTAGCCAAACGTCTGATTCATAAGAAAAGCATAAACAAATTATGTGGCTGATCACCACTCCTTTGATACTTTGGTTCAATTTCATTACTTCCGAAGTGGATAAGACGAAAGCCGAGGACAATACTCGCACGACCCTTGATCATACCTCTCGGGCCGAACTGAATCCTGAAAGCTTGGTATTCGATCTCGTTGTCGTTTGGTATAAGACGAGCAAATGAATCTCGCCTCCAGCACTGGCATAAAGAATGCCCCCGCATCGCAGGTTGAAAAGTCAAACTCGCAAGTCCTTCAAAGCTAAGGGTCACCTCGTCAACGAGCGCTTAAAAAATGTTACACACTTTTTATATCGATTGATTAATTTGTCTAAACCAACTAGATAAATTTATCAATTCGCTTGAATTTGTTTGAACAAGTTCTCAAAAGCAATCTATCCGTGTCAACGCGGCAAGCGTTATCTTGCATATATTTACACCAAAAAGGAGGACCCTACTACAGAAAAATAAGCAAAAAAAGAAAGGACAAGCTTGATCCGATTAAAATGCCATCTCGGCGCTCAAATCCCCACTGCTCCAAAATCAGGACTCCGAGAACGTATGTCCGCTTCCGTCGGTCTGAGATAAAAGCATATATCAAAGAACATTATCAGAAGACATCAGGAAAAACACTTCGCAAGAAGAACTAACCTCTTTGGAGCTGCAAAATCGTCCCTTGCAATAGGCACATCCTGAATACCACATCGCTCTACTTTCAGATGATCAAGACGGGACCAAAGGAAAGGAGCTCACTGACCGGAACTTCGCAACCCTTTGAATGCAATTGCTCAAAGCAAGTTATCCTCGCTTCGTATCAACAATCTCGAGCTCGAGTTTGTGGATCTCCTCCCCTTGAGCCATAAATGTCTTTATCCGGTTAATACGCGGATAGTACCAATCACAAGAATGCCACTGCATTAGATCAATCATATGCTTAATGGATCCTCGATGTAATCCCCGAGCTTCCTCGACGGCAGAAGTCATCTTCTTGCTTTCTTCAGCCGCCCTCCGCTCCAGATTTTCCCTATGTAGCTGTTTTTCCTTAGAAGATTCGACTTTGAGCTCTTGGCATTTAAGCTCCAAATCAGGCTTCTCGCGTTCAAGCTCTTTAATCTTCGCTATCGCGACACGAAGCTCTCTGTCCTTGGCCGTTCCCGGCTAAACTTTCTTCCCGCTGATGTTAAGGTTTTTAAGCTTTAACTCAATCCTCAAACACACATGTCATTGTAGTACTTGAGGTGTCAATCCAATCCAAAAGCTAAAGAACAGATGAGATGCAGAAGACTTGCTAAGCTAGGCCTAATCAAAAGAAGGGGAGTCTGATCTAACAACTTAAAACAAGAAATGCAAACTAGATAACAGAGATTCAAGACTAATGAATAACAAGGTGAATCTAAAAACATGATCAAGGTGAAAGAAACAATCAATGCATTAATCTCTAGGCAAGGAACACTGATATAGACTAGCCCAATCTCTCAGCACTAATCCCTTATCTTATCACATATTCAAGATAAATCCCTTTACTCAAACACATGATCATCAAGCATGAATGTCAAAGTCCATAGAGCCAAAAAGCATGCTAGACATCTAGTTTCCTATGCTAGGTTTACTAATCTCTTGTGCAATAAAACTAATATTAGCTCACACTCTCATGCATAATCAATGCCTAAAGAACAATTTCTCACCACTGTGGTGTTAAGTACTTAAACACAAGCTATGCAAGACATGACATCAACCATAACTTCTTTCAAGCATTTCAACAAACATTTTAAGTGCAATACTAGAAAGCTTAAGATCTACTTATCATACAAAGAGGTGCTAAGTATGAAGAACAGTCACACAAGAAGAGATAATCAAAGATCCAATATTCTAGCACCTTAACAATCATTAAAAACACTTTTGTTTTTCAAAAACGAAGAATCTCAAAAACTGAAGAACACAAATTCGAAAATAATAAAGGCAATAACAAATGGAAAACAAGACTAGAAGATGAAAGACTTAAGATTAAAAGATGAAAGAAATAAATAAAAAATATATACAATGATCCAATCTTAACCCACAAAGGGTTTGTTCTTGTTCTATGAAAAACCAACGCAAAGCTTTGGAGAAGGGAAAATGATAAAAGAAAATAGATGTAGGTTTAACTATTTATAGGGAACATTCCCAAAATAGCCTTAGGAAGCAAAAATAAAAAAAAAAGTCAAAGATGGTCAAAGATGGTTCTCGGACCAAAACCTATCGATCAGAAGGAAGGAGGTGATGCTCAATGTAGGTGATCAATAGGGTGATCGATAGGAACTTCTGGTTGCGGACAGTGATGCTTGAACCGCCGTATCTTTTTCACTACTGATCGTATTGACCTGATTCAACCTCCGTTAGAAAGCTTATTAGATCCTCTACAACTTCTATGAAGGACGTGGAGGCTGAATAGAACCGGAAGACCTTCCTTTTGACCCATACATTTCATATTGATATGCATATCAGACAGATTTCTCTCAGCTTTGGTCGATACAAGACTTTGGTGCAGCCTAAAATCTGTCATCTTGGCTATTATACTTGGTTCTTCATGTCCTCATAATTCACCATTCTCCAAATGTCTTCTTTGCTCCATTTAGACCTGAAAAAGACTCCAAACAATGCAAAACATGCAAATGTCTAACCTAAAACCTATTATGTCTAATATGAATGCAAATGTGATAAAATATGATGAATGAATGCATGAAAGAGACCAAAAACTCAACTAAATGCAAGATAAAACATGGTAAATTATGAGGATATCACCTGCACAGAATCCTGGTTGTACGGCTCTATCAGGGATGCGCACAATCCTAGGCCTTGTACGAAGCATTGAGCCATTCCCGAAAACCTACAAACCGCTTCAATTTCTCAACAGACATCCCGTTGTTAGGCTTCGCCCTACACTGCCAAACCAAATTCAGAGTAAAATATTCATCTAACATCTCCGGGGAATTCCCATTCCAACATAATACGAATTGATCAGGATTGGAGCTTGAATCTTCATTAGCATCTTGATTCCCCGGGTTTTTTGGAGAGTCATCAGCAGAAACTGGCGAATCAGTTTCCTGGCTTTCTGCCTCCGTAGAAACAGTCCTTGATCATTGAAGCATCTACTGGACTCTCGGTCGTAATCTTTGGAGAAGGAGAATCGGAAGATCGAGCGTCCCTAACGGCAGGAATATCCGACGGAGCATCTTCAACAAGTGAGGGATCTCTTGGCGGAGTCGCGATCCGGGGCTTCTTAGTTGGGAGGCATTCCGGAATATCAACTTCGACCAGAGGAATTTTGGCTTCTTTTCCTTAGTCCCATCTTCGTCGGAAGGAGATTCAAGGGAAAAACGATAAATGCTTCGAAATTAAAGATTCTTCCTAAAGAAGACAAAATCGAAATTAGACGATAGGAATTCGACTGGGTGTTTTAATCAAATTTCGATTCCTGCACCGAAGACCTTTCGTCTTTCCCGCTTGGAACGAAACCCTAATTGGCCGCACATATTTTTTTTTATTATTAATCGATTATAAAGGAGAGCGCCACATGTCAAAACCTGCTTAAGAACGGGCCGAGCTGGCTAGCGCAAAGAAACACTCCTGACGAACAAACGCTTATTGCGAGATCAAACCATCTTGCTTTATGAAGTCCGCCGAGCTGATATACAATCAGTCTCACCGAGCTGGGAGGACTTATTGTTAGAGGGGAAATGAGCACATTTCTTAAAAGGCTTGCTCTAGCAATAACATAAACCCATCAAGACCAAGGAAGGTGCACCGACTAAATCCAAATAGGAAACTACTTGAAGATGCTTATTGATCCCTATAATATCGGAAGAATATTATAGGATAAAGGAGAATTTTCATATCGCTCAGAGAATAATGGATACTTCCATATCGCAAATATGGAAATATTTACCAAAGAAGAAAAGGAAAATGAGCTCACATTAACCGACCTCATATTCTTATAAATAAGAAGACCCAGAACAACTTGAATGCAACTTATACAATCTAGAGAGCAGCATAGCTAATTCTAAGAACTAAAAGCTTTCTACAATATAACCTCTATAAATTAATACTCGATTCATTAATATCTCGATAAATTAATATTTTTTTTAGTCCCAAAATTAATTTATCAACCAAATCATATATCTATAAATTAATAATTACTATAAATTAATAATATTTTTATAAATCTTAAAAGTCCCAAAACTCTTTCTAGTAAACCTTAAACCTTAAAAGTCTTCGGTGTGGCAATGAGAGACTAAAGAGAGTATAGTCTCTCGGTTGCTTCACTATTTTTATTTCACTTCGACATAACCTCTCGGTTATACCAATTTTTGTAATAATTTTGCCTTTAAGCTATTTAATAATAATATTACTCTCGAAAACCCATAATTGTTAATCACAAGCATTAATAATGATTTTCTGGTTCAACAATATATTATATTGCACGACCCTATTTTAATCATCGAAAATCAATTTTGTAAATAGCTGCAGAATTCATGTGTAATTTCACCTAACCTTTAGTCGTTTACAACATTTCTAATATGTTTTTCTTTGTTTAATATATGGTGCGGCTTAAGAGATAAAATCAAGTTGTTGACAGCTCATTCAGTTCTTGATCAGTCTGTATTCACACTATCGTGCATTAGGGATGCTTGTCATGATCTATTTTTTTCAACTTCTCTGTTTAAACCTTAGCAAAAAAAAAAAAACTTCTCTGTTTAATCAATGCAAAAATTATTTGGACCATTCCGTTGATATGAAACTACAAATCTCATCAAGTGTTGCCAGCTCGATTGATAAATGAATCTTAGGCAAAGCTTAAAGATCACATGATCAAATAACATTTAGGACGAAACCAATATTACATATTGTGATTTTAGACTTGGGGGATTACGAATTCCCGCTCAAAACCTCTTAGTAATTCAAAAAAAGAAAAAAAAGAAACTATAAATCTCTTAAACTAGTTAAGAATAAATAAATTTCGTTAATAATTGATGGGCCTCTTGAGTACTTGACTATGCTCTGTCTGTCTAGTCTCTCCTTGCCGCAAACTAATTGACGAGATTGGCGTTCAGGTTTATGTAAGGATGCATATAAAAATATATTCAAAATGTTTTCTCTTCATTACTTTGAACCCAAAAAGGAAAAGATTTCAGTACTTATCAGAAATATTATAATTTGCAATGGGATTTCGAATTATTGAACATCACAGATCATTCCATATGTCATGTTAACGACTACATAAATAATACCATTAATTAAATTTCAAGTTTAGTTGACCAAACAAATAAAAACAGAATTACAAACTTTGGATATTTTTTTGAAAAAAATATAAACAAACAAGACATTTTACTCACATGTGATGTGTTCTAAGAAACTAAAATTTAGTAAGAAGAAAATTAATAATGTGAGTATAATTTTTTGAAATCTTTTTTTTTTAAAACGTAATATATCAACCGAAAAATTACACAAACAGGTCCGGTTTGATTTGGTTCGGTTCATAAACTTGATGTTTTCTCTTACAAAAAACTAGAATGGTTATATATTCGGTTCGGCTCACGGACATAGCTGGATGTTTTCTTTAAGAATGATTAAAATATACATTATCTCGTAGTTTTAACACATGAAAAGAAGTTGCACCAAAAAAAAAAAAATCACATGAAAAGCTAAATTCTAACTTGTAAAATGAAAACCTTTCTTATTAGAGGAAAGCCTAATCTTCCTTTCTCAAGGGATTTTGTGAATTGAGAGTTTGCTCGTTCGAATCGAATATAATAATAAAAGAATGATTTGGATATTTTCAAAGAAGATTTCATGAAGCAATTGAAAGGATTTGTGATCATCCTTGCATCTGGGACTTTAAATTAATTAGACATATAATTTGTGTTACGCACGAATCTGTATTAATATTTTGGTTTATTTTTTTTTAGTTATTATCTTTAAAATTATTGAAAATATAATATATTTATAGAAATTTTTTTATATAAAAGAATTTAATATATAATGTGTAATTTATCCTATTTTTATTTAAAATTTTTAAAAACTATTAGGTAAAACAATAACAATGACACCTATCGAATTATCCAATTTTGACGTACGTATACATTTGATTTAGAAAAATACAATATTGCTAAGATTTTGGTATTATTTTCTGTTTTCTATAGAATTTATGTACTTCTTTTTTTCTTGAAAGTTTATGTGCTCAAAGATTTAGTATTTATTGAAAGTCTTATTGATGTTGTGTGCCACTACATATATAATCCATGATTCATGTTGATTTGCATTTAATATTGCTAGGAAACTGTAATGATCATGCAAAACCATTTTTTCCTTCTCCATCATATCTTCCAAGAGTTTTATGTTATATTTTTATCCAGTTTTCATTGTTTTAATTGTTAAATCGAGTTGTTGTAAATTTTTTAAAATTGATAATTGATAATGATTACTTTTTTTTATACGTGTATTGTTAAATGTTAATTTTTTTATTTAACATTTAAATTTTTAAACCATATTAATATTTTATGATTTAATAAATATGTTGATTTGGATCATTAAAATTGAATTTACTTTTTTTGTTGGACATAATTTGTTAAATTAACTTTTATTATTTTAATTATACTTAATAATTTTTGGTTTGATTTAAAAGCTGATGTGGACCAATTAAATCAAGTTTTTCTGTCCTAATCATACTTAACATTTTTTTCATTTAATGAATATGCTGATGTGGACCAATCAGATCGAGTTTTTTAATCTCATGTGGACGCTTTCAATGCACTATGCCATCAAATTTAATATATTACTAGGATTTTAACTCACGCTACGCACGAGTCTGTATTAATAATTTGGTTTAATTTTTTGACTAATATTTTTTAAATTATCAAAACAATAATATATTTCGAAATTTTCTTTTGTAAAAAAAATTAAAACATAATATGTAGTATTTCCTATTTTTGTTTATAAAATTATTAATCTCATTAAGTAAAATCATAGTAATGACACCTAACGAATTATCCAACTTCGATGTATTTAGAAAATGATTTCCTTACTAAATTTTTTGTGTTTTGTTTTGTATCCTTAGGATTTCTATGGTTCTTTTTTTAAAAAGGTTTATATGTTTAAATATTTAGTTTCTTTACTAAATGTCTCACTAATGTTGTGTACATATACATATATAATATATGATATATATTGATTCAGATTTACTTTTGTTAGTAAGCTATACTAATCGTGTAAAACTGCTTTTTGCTTCTCCACCAGATCTTCTACGAAATTTAGGTTATATCTCTGTTCAGTTTATAAGATCTGTTTTATTTGCAGTCAACTATTTGCTAATATTTGTTTTTAAACATGTAAGATGATGTTGAGACTTCACATTATCACTGTTTTTTTTTATCTTTTATATGTTTATTCATGTTTTGATTTGAATATTTTATCTTCATATATTCTCATTTGAATTTGGTTCATAACTTTGTCATATTATATTATTTAAATAAAATTTTAGATGATGTTGCTCATTGTAAAAACTCAAGTCCGACTTATTGAAGAACTAGGGTTTAAAGGTTTAAAGAGAGATCTTTTATTAGAAGAAGCCGGAGCTTGGTCGAATACAACGGTGTTTAGGTCGTCAGAATAAGAACGCCGACCTAAAACTGTTTAAGGAAGTAAATCAAGAGCTAGAACGATCTGATTGCTTAGTTTTCTCTAGGTCTTGATCGATGATTTTCTGATAGATTGAGGAGTCGAGGACTTCCTGTATTTATAGCTGATCAGGTCGGTCTCCAACCTGTTTGGAATAGGAAACTCTTCTTGTCGGCAAGAAGGAGTTTCCTTTTTTTTCTCGGGTCGCTCGATAAATAGAAGTTGTTAGACGTGCCGACCAGAATTCATATCGGGCTTGTTAGAGACGGTACGGATCTCATCTCTAACAGTAAGTCTCCCCCCAGTTTGGCAAGTGAGGGTACCTTACTTGGTGAACTTCATGATGTATTGCTTGGTATGCATTCTGGTCGGCTGTAAAAAAGAGTTAGAATAAAAATAGAATTATTACCTGGAACTTCTGATCGGCGTGCTGATGAGGGCCAGATTGTGATTCTAGGCGCGAAAAATTCCCGCCTAAAAGATGATGTAGGCTAGGCCTAGGTTTGCGCATGCAGAACTAGGGTTGACACGTGTCAAACCCTAGCAGGTGAAGGCGAAGAGGCCGATTAAAATTAATAAGAAGAAATGTGAAAAGTCGCCGTGCTCATGATGACTCTCGGTAACCGTCCAGACATTTCTATAAATAAGGGGGACTCGGCTTCAATTTCTTCACTTCTGTATTTCTAGCGAAACTCTGTCAAAATCAGGTTTGCTCTCTCCCCTCTCCCTTGTTCTTCTTTTGTTTAGAATTTTAGATCTGCCGATTAGACCTCCGCCGTGTTTCGTTCTGAGCGCCGATCAAGCATGGGTAAAAGCATTCAAATCAGGGAAAAACGATCAGGCTCAGAGGAAATCAGATCGGCACAGAAGAGAGTTGACGACCAGGTCGTTAAAAGCCGATTGAAGGGAAAACGGGTCGTCGTTGAGGGATCAGAGTCGGATCAGTCCTCGGATGCGAGCGAGTTATCGGCGTTGGATCGTGCGTTCCAGGAACGCGTTCGAGAGAAGAACCAACAAGCTGCAGCCGATCGGTTCCACGCCGATCAAATCGGAATTGTCCAGAAATCTGGAGAAACGTCGTCTAGGGTTTAATTCAGGATTCCCGAATTGCGAGATGAAGATGATGTGAGAGGCGGGTCGAACGAGATGGATATCTCGGACGAGCTCAACGCCATCATCGTTGAGGATGAAGTCGATCAATTTGGCATCATCGATATGAATCCGCCGGTGAAGAAAATTAAGAAGCGAAAAAGGGAGCTGGTAATTAAGCCGATCTACGACAACGCTCTCGGAGTGAAGCCAATCAAATCCACCTTGGAGTCGCTGGTTACCTTAAAGGAAGAGTGTGACATCGTACCTGAGGTGGTCTTCATGGTTTCGAGCCCGTCGGAGCGACCGTGGGATGCTCCTAAGGGATGGTTATGTCTTCACGAATGCTTTTTCATGGACTTCCATCTCTGGTTCCCGCTTCCGAGGCTTCTTCTGGAATTCGCCGCCCACAAAGAAATACCGATCAGCCAGTTCACCCATGCGACGATACGCTTGATTGTTAGCATGCTTGTGATGTCGATCAGGCATGATATCCCATTGAGTCGAGCAGCCTTCGATGCTATGACGAACACCCGTCGTACGAAGGCTCATTTGAGGAACCGTGGTTCGTATTATACGAGTATGAAGACTCGATACAATATCGTGACTGGCGGTCACAAAACCAAGGTGGCGGATTGGAGAGATCGGTATTTCTTCGTGCTAATCAACAGATTTTCCATCGCCGACACAGATAGAGATATCTGACCAGAACGAAATAGGCGGAGGTCATGGGTAGAGACATGACCGATATGAAATACAGCGTAACTTGTTATTTTTGTTTCTGATCAAATCTTTTTTATTCTAGGAAACAGGCCTCTTCCATTCGTTGACGATCCTCTCGATATCGATGATATCTCCGATCGATTTGCTGCGATTAGCGCGATCACTTGGCCCGAGATCACAGAAGAAAGGATTGCGAGGACAAGAGATTCGTTTAATTTCCTAAACCTGCTGTGACACTCGGGGGCTTTCCATTTGATCTGACTTTTTTACTTATTTCTCAGCTGCTCTTGAACGATGCTCCCGACGACGAGAGAAGATGAAGTCTGTCACTTTCAAGGATTTGTCGGCCGATCTGGAGTCTATCCTCAGGTCTCCAATTGCCAAAGAAGCCGATAATGCCTTCCAGGCTGCACCTTCTCTCGAGGGCGATATGGCCCAAGCAAGGAAAACGACCGACCAGAAAACTGAGCAGGATGCAGCCAAGGCCAAGAAAATGGCCGAAAAGAGGGCAGCCAGAAAAGCTGAGAAGGCTAAGAAGAAAGCCGAAGAGGGGGAAGGAGCCGACGATGCTCAATTTTATGAGTTCGAAGGTAGAGACGGCAGTCCGTCGCTATCGAAGAAGCAAAGTTTGGAAGGATCTCCTGAAGAGCTGCGGACGTCGAAGAGGTCCCAAGCTGAGAGAAAACTACGCCCGTTTGGGTTCTCTTATGAGTATCGCGGTGAAGGCCCGATAGTGCACGACTCTGTATCGTGCCTCGATTACTTCCTCAAGTTAAGGGACCATCCATCGGGCACGCCAACAGATCCGTGTAGCTATATCCGCAGTGAAGAAATAGCACGCTTCGCGCACGACCAAGCCAAGGTAAAAAAACATTACGTGCTTGTTTGTGAATTCTTCGAGTTAGTGATTTCGAATATTAACATTCTATCGTGCAGGCACTGAGCACAGCATTAACCGTGATGAGCAAATATGATCGGGATGCGAAGAAGTGCCTTGCTGAAGAGGCCGAAAGGGAGAGACTCCAGGGAAATCTCGAAGCCGAGCAGAAGAAAACTGCAGAATTGGAGGCCGCGCTCCGCGGCTCTGCTGAAGAGCTGGAAAAACTTCGAGCCGGTGATGCGGAGAAGAGCAAACTGCTCAATCGAATGACAAAAATAATTCAGAAAGAGAGGGCCGATTCTCAGAAGAAGCTGGAGGCCGAACTGAAAGCTGCGGCTGAAGAGAAACTTGCCTTCGGGCAAGAAGTAGCAAAGCGCGCGACGATTGCAGTGAACAACCATTATGCGAGTTTAGTCGCAAAGGTGAAAGAGTCACTCGCGCGTAAAGAGAGAGCCCACGAGTTGATTTCGACGGCAGCTCAGTGGGTCGGGGCTAAAAAAGCGCTTGAGATCGTTCGTAAGCAAGGTTACAGCTTTCCGGCCCTGGTGGAGGAGAATATCGAGAATCTGATTGCCGAGAGTAAGGCACAACTGGAGGCCTTCGAAGAAGTCAGCTTCACGCCGGATGAACTTCAAGTTCAAGAGGCGGAAGTCTTCCTTGAAGTTTCCAGTGACACTCAATTCGATGTGGCAAAGGCTCCAGAAGGAGCCGACCAGGGAAAAGAGCTAGAAGTCGATCAAGACGGCGTTAACGATGCCAATCATGTTGGCAGTTAAGAGGCCAAAAAGGAAGAGGAAAAGGTCCAGGAGGAAGCCGAAGACTAGCCTTTTTAATATTCTTGTTGTTTTTGTACTATGTAATCATGTGCCGTTCTGGCTTAAATTAATGAAGAGTTTTAAGAATCTAAGCATTTTTGATGAGTTGAGAATCTGAACACAACGGCGATGCGATATCGGCTTAAGTTTGTGCGATTTAAATTTCTAAGTATTGAACGAATAAACGAATGAGATCGGCATATATTCGATACTTAGAAAATTTCTTAAGTCGAATACGAACTACGATCAGGTCGGCTTACATATTTCGCATGGCTGAAGAATTGCAGTGCGGATTCTGGCTTGCATATTGAAGTGTGAATACGAACGTGCGGGAAGCCCGGCTTATGATTGTTCGCACTACTTCTCTTCTAAGTGTGAATACTCGATGTACGATTCAGGTCGGCGTCGATGCATCGGTATCACTTAGAAGTATCCGAGTCGAATGCGGATGCAAGACTGACTTGGCTGATAACAACGCATGGCTCGGACATAGTAAAACAGGTAAAACTGTACAATGCAAGATGAACTTGGTTTTAAGTTGCCGAGCTAAAGTGGATCAGACTAGCTTTAGGCAGATCGAGCATCTGGCCAGGATGCCGATATGATAATGAACACGATTTTTTTGGAAAATGAGATTTTATTGAATCAAAGACATACAAACCGAAGACGACTTGGTGATTAAAAGAAATATTGAGTCCCCCCCCGTTTTGGGAGGGGGAGCAGTTGCACCATCCGAGGATAGGTTGCTTACGTACCCCTTTCGGGGATCAAACCGCTTCGTAGTTCATAGGGATTATTCCCCTTTTTTTTTTTACGATGCCGACCTCGAGGAGGTACCGATCTAACTGTAGTATCTTTTGAGGTTGAGTGAGTTCCAGGCTCGTGGAATCAACTCGCCATCCAAGGCTTCGAGCCAGTAAACTCCTGGTTTCACTACGTTAGTGATGATGTACGGACCTTCCCAGTTTGCGCCGAGTTTCCCGGTATTCTCTTCTTTGGTGTTCTCGTAGACTTTTCGAAGGACCAGGTCACTTTTGTCGAAATATCGATTATGCACTTTTTTGTTGTAGTACCGAGCTGCCTGATTCTGGTAGTTCTGCATTCAGAGCAATGCTTGGTTGCATGTTTCTTCGAATGTGTCGATATTGTCGACCAACATTGTTGCGTTTACTTTGGGAATACTCGGGAGTACTCTTCTTCGTAGGCTTCCGACGTTGATCTCCGCAGGAACCATAGCTTCGCATCCGTACGCGAGTGAAAAAGGAGTTTTCCCGGTTGCAGTTCTCGGAGTTGTGCGATGAGACCAAAGCACACCGTCCAGTTCATCCGCCCAAAAACCTTTCTTGGCATTGAGACGCTTCTTAATGCCGTCCATGATTGTCTTGTTGGTGGCTTTGGCTTGTCTGTTGCCTTGCAGATGACGTGGTGTCGACTTGTTAAGGCGAATCTTCCACCTATCACAGAAAGCCTGAATTTTCTTCGATCTGAACTGGGGTCGTTGTCAGTGACGATCTCGTAAGGGAGACCATGTCGGCATATGATGTATCTCCAAATGAAGCTTTGTACTTGAGTGGCGGTGATGTCGGCGTATGCCTTAGCTTCGACCCATTTGGTGAAGTAGTCGGTCATGATGAGCACGTACTTGCGTTGTCGAGAGGAGATCATCGGTCCGACAATGTCCATTGCCCATCGCATGAAGGGGTAAGGAGGGATCGCCGACGTCAGAAACTCCGTCGGTTGATGGATCATCGGGGCGTGGCGTTGGCAGTACTCGCATTTTTAAGCATATTTGACGTAGTCTTCCGGCATGGTCGGCCAGAAAAAATCTTGTCGCTTAATCTTCAGAGCCATAGCTCGTCTGCTGGAATGATTTCCACCTGCACCATCATGAACATCCTTGATGCATCGTTGAACTTCGTCGCCATGGAGGCAAGTAAGAAGGATGCCTGATTCAGTCCATCGGCATAAGACGCCTTCGATGATTGCGTACTTGGCGCTTCGAGCACGAATTCGCCGAGCTGCCCATTTCTCTGGTGGTAGCTCGCCAGTTTCCAGGAAGCGTCGTATCTCGACTCGCCAATCTGCTGCTGGCTGGTCGTCAGTGGTTGCTACAGGAACGGTTTCTTCTTCAGCGGCTGTGATTTGAAAAACTTTCTGGGGCGGGACTATGCTGGGCTGGGATATTCCTTGAACTGGAATAGTTCTCCGAAGGGCTGAATCTCTGTTTGATGCAATAGCAGCTAGAGCATCCGCACTGGTGTTGGCAGATCGGTCAATCTGATGTAGTTCAAAGGTCGTGAACTCCGCTGCTAACTGCTTCACCAGCTTCAGGTAGGCATCCATTCGATCGTCTTTTGCGTCATACTCTCCGCTGAACTGCTTAGCGACGAGCTGCGAATCGCTAAATGCCCGGATGTGTTGGATGTTCATCCCCCGGGCTAGCAGGAGACCGCCGATCAGCGCTTCGTATTCGGCTTAGTTGTTGGATGCATTAAACTCCAAACAGAAGCACTGCTCGAGAAGTTCTCCGGTGGGAGATTCCAACAGAATGCCGATACCAGCTCCGAAGCGTGACGATGCTCCGTCGACGTGTAGCGTCCATATCTCTGAATTTACCGGGTCGGCGCTCAAGAGCTCTGGTGATAGTTCGATAAAAAAATCTGCTAAAATTTGTGATTTCGCGGAAGTCCGCGTTCGATACTCGATATCGAACTCGGAAAGCTCGATTGCCCACTTCGCTATGCGGCCGGATTGCGTCGGGCTGTGCAGGATCGAACGAAGAGGTTGGCTGGTCATGACGGCAATGGAATGAGATTGAAAATAAGGTCGTAGTTTTCTTGAAGCGACGACCACAACAAGAGCGAGTTTTGCCAAGGTCGGGTAGCGAGTTTCAGCACCATCCAAGGTTTTGCTGAAGTAGAAGATCGGCTTCTGCTCCCCACGGTCCTCTCGAACCAGGACTCCGCTGATTGCCGCGCTGGAGACCGCAACGTAGAGTAGCAGAGTATCGCCGTACTCAGGTTTAGCCAGGATTGGTGGTGTCGAGAGGTAGGTTTTGAGCTGCACGAACGCGTCTTCACACTTTTCGTCCCATTCAAATCGCTTGTTGCCTCGTAGGAGTTGATAGAAGGGAAGACACTTGTCTGTGGATCGGGATATGAATCTGTTCAGCGCGGCTATTCTTCCTGTTAGGCGCTGAACTTCGCGAGTGTTAGTTGGCGAGGGTAGCTCCAAGATCGCGGAGATCTGCTTAGGATTGGCTTCGATGCCACGCTGGGTGACCAGGTATCCTAGAAATTTGCCGGATGTGACTGCGAAGGTGCATTTTGCGGGGTTGAGTTTCATGCCATACTGGTTCAGTATGAGAAAGCATTCTCGTAGATGGATGATATGGTTGGCTGCTTTAGCTGATTTGACGAGCATATCGTCTATATATACCTCCATCGTCTTCCCAAGCTGGTCGACGAACATCTTGTTGACAAGGCGCTGGTAAGTGGCTCCAGCGTTTTTCAAACCAAATGGCATGACCTTGTAGCAGTAGGTGCCCCGATCTGTGATGAATGCAGTCTTCTCGCTGTCGTCCAGATTCATGAGAATCTGATTATATCCTAAGAATGCATCTATAGAGAAGAGTAGCTCGTTGCCCGCCGTAGCCTCGACGAGCTGATCGATACGAGGAAGAGGGAAACTGTCCTTTGGGCAAGCTTTGTTGAGGTCGGTGAAATCCACGCAGACCCGCCACTTACCGTTTTTCTTCTTGACTACCACCGGGTTGGCGAGCCAATCAAGATACTTCACTTCAGCGATTGATCCGGCCTTCAGGAGCTTATCTATTTCATCGTGGACGGCTTGTGCTCGCTCAGGTTCTAACTTTCGTCGCTTCTGCTTGATCGGCTTGAAAGTCGGGTCAACGTTCAATTCGTGACTCGTTATTCGGGGGTTAATGCCCTTCATGTCGACCATGGACCACGCAAACGTCGCGACGTTCTCTCAGAGGAAACTGATCAGCTCGTCCTGCATGCTAGGCAACAGTTCCGTGCCGATACCGACGCAACGTTCCGGGTGGGCAGCATCGTCGCTGGTTCTTCTGTCGCGATCGCCATCGGGTCGCCTTTCTTCATCGTCCGATCGTCGTCAACTCCGGGGTTCTGGTAGGGTGATCTCACCATCATCCCACACCTTCCTCAAGTGGGCTGGGAGAGTGCGGCAATCATCGGTATGACGACCGTGCGCCCTGTGGTATTTGCACCACGGCTTCTTGCTGCCGGGGTCTCTGTCACTCGAGCAGTCCCACACGTTCCATGGCTTTTTTGGTCGTCCAACTGCATTGATGCTCTTGCGATTCTTTTCATCCTTGTCGTAGTGCTGACGGGGCTCTTTGTAATCGTCCTCACTCGACGATCTGCCTTTCTTGTCGCGCGAAGATTTCTCATCGGCCAACTTGGCCTTGGCCTTGGCTGCCCGATCCTCCTCGATTCTGATGTAGCCGGATGCCTTGTGCAAAGCATCTTCGAGGGTTTTGGTTTTTCCCGTCTTCAATCGCTCACAATATGATGAATCATCCTTTAAATTCTTGATAAGAATGTTGAAACACAGTTCATCCGACAGACTGCACCGGGAGACGATCGATCGGAACCGATCGATAAAATCACGCAGCGACTCCGTGTCACCCTGGACGCACGCCCATAGATCGAGCGCTGTGGACTCCGTGTCGATGTAAATCGAATAATGCTTCTGGAACCGAGCTGTGAGCTCTTTGAAGCTATCGATGGAGTTCTTGGGAAGCTGCGAGAACCAGGTGAGGGCGCTTCCGGAGAGCGTCTCCACGAAGTACTGATAGAGGCATGCTTCCAGTTCCTCATCGGTGAAGCGAGCACGTCCCATGACTGCGTTGAACGCGGTCAGGTCGCTTCGGGTCTGTCGTACCGGTGTAGCTTGGAGGTAGCTTCATCCGGCCTATGTCCTTGAGAGGAGTGCTGGTGATGGCCGACGTGAACGGGGTCTGCTGGGTCTCCTGGAGGATCTTATCCAACTCTGGTGCTGAGGTCGTTGCCTTGTGGATCTTGCTGTGGATATCATCAAGGCGTTGGTGGAGAAGATCAAGCTCTGAGGCCGTCGTCGGGTCGGTACCTGCGGTATTATGCAATGAACGAGCGTTCGAGCCTTCTGCCTGTGCTCTTCGCAGGTCGTCTGTCGGTGTTGTGCCGAACAGGTTGTTGACTAGCCTGGTCGTATCTGTGTTGCGGATCGGAGGGCGAGGAGGGGTGATTAATTCGGCCTGGTTTTGGGTATGAACTCTAGAGTTGAGAAGCCGATCTAGGTCTTCTCTGTAGGCGATCTGCTCGGCATGGAGGGATTCGAAGCGAGCATCCATCCCCTGCTGCAACTGTGCTGCGACCGACCTGATGATGGTGGCCATGTCGATGGGAGGTGGCTATGGTAGGCCGGTCGTGTTTGTGCCACCCATCTGGCCGACCTAATCTGTCCCACCGATGTTCCGCACGGTAGTTGTGTTGTCTTCCTAATCGGTCTGGTGGCCCACCAGAAGCCCGGTGGCTGGGTCGAAGATCGGATCCTGGGTGTTTCTTGTCGGATCGGAGGCTCCTGTGAGGTCGGTAGTGTTGATCGGTGTTTCAACCATCTTCAAACTCCGTTCTAAGTCAAAGATTGCTCTCTTATTCCCCACAGACGGCGCCAACTGTAAAAACTCAAGTTCGGTTTATAGAAGAACTAGGATTTGAGGGTTTAAGGAGAGATCTTTTATTAGAAGAAGCCGGAGCTTGATAGAATACAACGGTGTTTAGGTCGTCGGAATAAGAACGCCGACCTAAACCTTTATGGAAAGTAAAATCGAGAACTAAAAAATGATTAGATTGCTTAATCTGCCTTAGGTCTCCAGGAGTGATTATTGGATAGATTGAGGAGTCGAGGACTTCCTGTATTTATAGCCGATCAGGTCGGTCTTCAACCTGTTTGGAATAGGAAACTCTTCTTGTCGGCAAGAAGGAGTTTTCTTTTTTTTCCGGGTCGCTCGATAAATAGAAGATTTACTTTTATGTCGCCGACCTGAAACTTGTTAGACGGGCCGACCAGAATTCATATCGGGCTTGTTAGAGACGGTACGGATCTCATCTCTAACATAGAAGATCTGGTGGAGAAGCAAAATGCAGCTTTACACGATTAATGTAGTTTACTAACAAAAGTAAATCTGAATCAACATATATCATATATTATATATGTATATGTACATAACATTAGTGAGACATTTAGTAAAAAAACTAAATATTTAAATATATAAACCTTTTTAAAAAAAGAACCATAAAAATCTACAAAACAAAACACCAAAAATTTAGTAAGTAAATTATTTTCTAAGTCAAACATATGCACATCAAAATTGGATAATTTGTTAGGTGTCATTACTATGATTTTACTTAATAAGATTTATAATTTTATAAACAAAAATAGGAAATACTACATATTATGTTTTAATTTTTTATATAAAATAAAATTTCTATAAATATATTATAGTTTTGATAATTTAAAAGATATTAGCCAAAAAATTAAACCAAATTATTAATAAAGACTTGCGTGTAGCGCGAGTTAAAAGTCTAGTAATATATAAAAGTTGATGGTATAGTGCATTGAGGACGTCCACATAGGATTAAAAAACTCGATCGGATTGGTCCACATCAGCATATTCATTAAGTAAAAAAATGTTAAGTATGATTAGGACGGAAAAATTTGATTTAATTGGTCCATATCAGCTTTTAAACTAAACCAAAAATTATTAAGTATAATTAAAACATTAAAAGTTAATATAACAAATTATGTCCAACAAAAAGAGTAAATTCAATATAATTGATACAAATCAAAATATTTATTAAATCAGAAAATGTTAATATGGTTTAAAAATTAAAAGTTAAATAAAAAAATTAACAATTAACAATACATGTATAAAAAAAGTAACTATTATCAATTATCAATTTAAAAAAAAATCTACAATAACTTGATTTAACAATTAAAACCATGAAAACTGAATAAAAATATAACATAAAACTCTTGGAAGACATGATGGAGAATGAAAAAATGGTTTTGCATGATCATTACAGCTTCCTAACAAAATTAAATGTGAATCAACATGAATCATGGGTTATATACAGTGGTACACAACATCAATAAGACTTTTAATAAAAAAAAACTAAATATTTGAACATATAAACCTTAAAAAAAAAAGAACTATAGAAATTCTATGGAAAACAGAAAATAATACCAAAATCTTAGCAAGATTATATTTCTCTAAATCAAATGTATATGTACGTCAAAATTGGATAATTTGATAGGTGTCATTGTTATTATTTTACCTAATAGTTTTTTAAATTTATAAATAAAAATAGGATAAATTACACATTATATATTAAATTCTCTTATATAAATGAAAATTTCTATAAATTTCTTTAATTTTAAATAATTTTAAAAATAGTAGCTAAAAAAATAAACCAAAATATTAATACAGACTTGCGCGTAGCGCGAGTTATATACCTAGTATAATATATAAAAGTTTATGGCATAGTGCATTGAGGACGTCCACATGGGATTAAAAAACTCGATATGATTGGTCCATATCAGCATATTCATTAAATAAAAAAACGCAAGTATGATTTGGATGGAAAAACATGATTTAATTGGTCCCACATCAGCTATTAAATCAAACCAAAAATTATTAAGTATAACTAAAATATTAAAAATTAATTTAACAAATTATGTCCAACAAAAAAAGTAAATTCAATTTGATTGATCCAAATCAATATATTTATTAAATCAGAAAATGCTAATATGGTTTAAAAAATTTAAAAGTGAAATAAAAAATGAACAATTAACAATACATGTATAAAAAAGTAACCATCATCAATTATCAATTTAACAATTAATGAAAACTGAATAAAAATATAACATAAAACTCTTAGAAGACATGATGGAGAAGGAAAAAATAGTTTTGCATGATCATTACAGCTTCCTCACAAAATTAAATGTGAATCAACATGAATCATAGATTATATATACAGTGATACACATCATCAATAAGATTTTCAATAAAAAACTAAATATTTGAACACATAAACCTTCAAGAACTATAGAAATACTATAGAAAACAGAAAATAATACCAAAATTTTACCAAGATTATATATCTCTAAATCAAATGTATATGTACAGTCAAAGTTGGATAATTCGATATGTGTCATTGTTATTTTTACATAATAGTTTTTAAAAATTATAAATAAAATAGGATAAATTACACTTTATATATTAAAGTATCTTATATAAAGGTAAATATCTATAAATTTCTATAATTTTAAATATTTTTAAAGATAGTAGCTAAAAAAAATAAACCAAAATATTAATACAGACTTGCGCGTAGCACGAATTATATACCTAGTATCTATTACTAATAAAAGTTGATGCTGAATGCCTCTAAGGGTGTTCACATAGGATTTAGAGATTCAATTATATTGGTACACATCATCATTATTTTTAGTTAATTATAAATTGTATATTAAACTTAATTAATTTATTTTAATTGTTATAAAGAAAATTTCTAAATTTTAATTAATTTGGTTTCTGTTGTTATTAGAGAAGTTTCTAAATTTTAAGTTAGTAATTAAGAAAAAAGAGTTTTGAAAATAGATCTTATTTTTTATTAACAATAAAAAGGTAAATTAACATATAAATCGATTATGAAAGAAAAATCATATATATTGAACAAAATTATTGAAAACTGTATTTAAAACCATAATTAAATTATTTTAAAATTTTAATCACGATAAACAATTAAAATCTGAACTGCTAACTTAAAATATATTAGTTGTGGTCCGTGTTGATGTTTTAGGCCAATGAGAGCGTCCACATAGGACATATATACTCAATCTGATTAGTATATATCAACGTTTTCTATTAAACATAAAAAATAAAAATATTATTAATAATTTAAATAAATTAAAACATACAAAAATATAAAATTATCTCAATAGATGGAAAATTAAGATAATTTTTTAACTAAATAAAATAAATTTATGTCAAAATTCTAAATCTATTGTGAAAATAAAATGGAAACTCATTGTCACAAAAACTAAACTAACAAAAACAAATATGTAAATCAATAACGAAAAATGAAATTAAAATATTTTTTAGCATAAATATATTAAATGAGTAATTTTTATAAAAAGTATTAAGATTAAATTTTAGTATAAACATATAAAATTTTCATTTAAAAATATCAATACTACCAAAAAAAATATTCATCTGAAATTATTAAAACTTATAATTTTTGGGGAAATATTTAAAAAATTAACAGAAAAATCTTAACAAACCAAAAATAATAATTTATGATAATTACTGAAGAAAGCAATATAAAAAAATATTAACTAACAAAAACCAAAACATAAATTATTTTTTACAACATGTCAATACAATTAAAATGAAAGTCCATATCGAGAAAGTTAAATTAACAAAAAAGAGGATATTAACTTAATATCTATGTTATTTATATATCAAAATCAATATAAACAGAATAAATAAGAGAATAAAAAAAATAATACTAAAAACTTAAATAACAAAAATATTTAAGCAAATTATTTAAGAAATCAATATTAAGAAATTAATTAACTAAAAAACTAAAAAAAAAATTAAGTTTTAAAAAATAGTATTTTTTATAAAACACTTCAAATAATATTGACTTGATATCTGACTAACTACTTAAAAAATTCATATAAAAATATTTAACTAACAAAAAATCTATGTCTTCAAATTATCAATATTTTAAAAGCAATGTTGTTAAAATAAAATAAAATCAATATGAAGAGAGGTAAATTATCAAAGAAAAAAGTCGTATAAAGTAAAATTAGTTTGATATTTAGGCTAACTACCAAACAAATATTAACTAAAAAAAAGCAAATGATGGTATAAGATTTTGAGAGAAATTCACTTAAAATTTAGAATAACCAGTTATAGCATGTCAAAATAGCATTTTAATTAATTTTAAAAGTAAATTCAACAAAACAAAAGCATTTATGTAAAAGATATTAGATTAATATATATGCTACCTATTTGAAAAATTAATTGCAAAAGAGATTAATTAAAAATATATATGTTTTAAGTATATCAAACCTGCAGAAAAATAGATAATTAAAATAAAATATAAAATTACTTTTGAAGATATTTAAAATAACAAAAAAAGATCTAAGAAGAAAATTAGTTTGAAATATAGTTACAAAAATATTCATGAATCTAAAATATTAGTGTTGACTATGAATAACCATATAAAGTTTTAATAGGTTATACAAGTTTCTAAATCAAACATATTATTTAAATTTACAAAGATTAATACCGGGCTTCCGGTGGGCCACCAGACCGATCAGGAAGACAACACAACTACCGCGCGGAACATCGGAGGGACAGATCAGGTCGGTCAGACGGGTGGCACAAACACGACCGGCCTGCCACAGCCACCTCCCATCGACATGGCCACCATCATCAGGTCGGTCGCAGCGCAGTTGCAGAAAGGGATGGATGCTCGCTTCGAATCCCTCCGTGCCGAGCAGATCGCCTACAGAGAAGACCTAGATCAGCTTCTCAACTCTAGAGTTCATATCCAAGAGCAGGCCGATCTAATCACCCCTCCTCGCCCTCCGATCCGCAACACAGATACGACCAGGCTAGTCAACAACCTGTTCGGCACGACACCGACAGACGACCTGCGGAGAGCACAGGCAGAAGGCTCGAACGTTCGTTCATCGCGCAATACCGCAGGTACAGACCCGACGACGGCCTCAGAGCTTAATCTTCTCCACCAACGCCTTGATGATATCCACAGCAAGATCCATAAGGCAACGACCTCAGCACCAGAGTTGGATAAGATCCTCCAGGAGACCCAACAGACCCCGTTCACGTCGGCCATCACCAGCGCTCCTCTCAAGGACATAGGCCGGATGAAGCTACCTCCAAGCTACACCGGTACGACAGACCCGAAGCGACACCTGACTGCGTTCAACGCAGTCATGGGACGTGCTCGCTTCACCGATGAGGATCGGGAAGCATGCCTCTGTCAGTACTTCGTGGAGACGCTCTCCGGAAGCACCCTCACCTGGTTCTCGCAGCTTCCCAAGAACTCCATCGATAGCTTCAAGGAGCTCACAGCCCGGTTCCTAAAGCATTATTCGATTTACATCGACACGGAGTCCACAGCGCTCGATCTATGGGCGTGCATCCAGGGCGACACGGAGTCGCTGCGCGATTTTATCGATCGGTTCCGATCGATCATCTCTCGGTGCAGTATGTCAGACGAACTGTGTTTCAACATTCTTATCAAGAATTTGAAGGATGATTCATCATATTGTGAGCAATTGAAGACGGGAAAAACCAAAACCCTCGAAGATGCTTTGCACAAGGCATCCGGCTACATCAGAGTCGAGGAGGATCGGGCAGCCAAGGCCAAGGCCAAGTTGGCCGATGAGAAATCTTCGCGCGACAAGAAAGGCAGATCGTCGAGTCAGGACAATTACAAAGAGCCCCGTCAGCACTACGACAAGGATGACAAGAATCGCAAGAGCATCAACGCAGTTGGACAACCAAAAAAGCCATGGAACGTGTGGGACCGCTCGAGCGACAGAGACCCCGACAGCAAGAAGCCGTGGTGCAAATACCATAGGGCGCACGGTCATCATACCGATGATTGCTGCACCCTCCCAGCCCTTTTGAGGAAGGTGTGGGATGATGGTGAGATCATCCTTCCAGAACCCCGGAGTTCACGACGATCCGACGATGAGGATAGGTGACCCGATGGCGATCGCGACAAAAGAACCAGCGACGATCGTGATAGAAGAGAGAACACCGATCGCTCTTCTAAACGCGAGGGCAAGGAAGCAAAGCGTGACCGTGAAGACGATCACACACCTCCAAGCTTACCACGTCGGCGGATCAACATGATCATGGGAGGGCTCCTCTCGTGCACCGACTCGATAAATTTAATTAAACGGCACGAACATAAGGCAGCCAATCCCCCGAAGGACGCCCCACCGCTATTCAAGAATGACCTACCGATCACATTCACAGAGCAAGACGCGCAGTTCATAGACCGACCTCATAACGATCCACTCGTCATCTCACTACGACTCGGAGAAGACGACGTCTCCAAAGTGTTGATCGACACTGGAAGTTCGGTCGACCTCATCTTCATGGATACTCAATGCAAGATGAGTATCCCGGAACGGGACATCAAAGTCGCACTGTCACCCCTCACTGGATTCGTTAGAGACTCGATCTCAACGATAGGAACGATAACGATGCCTGTTACCATACGCGGGAAGTCAATTACGGTCAAGTTCGAGGTTATCGACCGACCTGCGATCTATAATGCCATCCTTGGAACGCCATGGCTGAATGCCATACGGGCCGTCCCTTCTCCTTACCATCAATGCATCAAGATGCCGATCAGGGGCCGTCTCATCACCATCCGTGGTGACCAGACAGTGTCCCAACATTGTTACATCGACAACAAGCGTGCCCGCAAAACATCAACGTTCGTGATCGGCAGTAGTAGCAATTTCGATCCACGGATAGTTCATCACGACGAGCAGCCGAAGAGCGATCTTATCGCCCAAGTCAACATCGATGCTGCCCACCCGGAATGTTGCGTCGGTATCGGCACGGAACTGTTGCCTAGCATGCAGGACGAGCTGATCAGTTTCCTCTGAGAGAACGTCGCAATGTTTGCGTGGTCCATGGCCGACATGAAGGGCATTAACCCCCGAATAACGAGTCACGAATTGAACGTCGACCCGACTTTCAAGCCGATCAAGCAGAAGCGACGAAAGTTAGGACCTGAGCGAGCACAAGCCCTCCACAATGAATTAGATAAGCTCCTGAAGGCCGGATCAATCGCCGAAGTGAAGTATCCGGATTGGCTCGCCAACCCGGTGGTCGTCAAAAAGAAAAACGGCAAGTGGCGGGTCTGCGTGGATTTCACCGACCTTAACAAAGCTTGCCCGAAGGACAGTTTCCCTCTTCCTCGTATCGATCAGCTCGTCGAGGCTACGGCGGGCAACGAGCTACTCTCCTTTATGGATGCATTCTCAGGATATAATCAGATTCTCATGAATCCGGACGACAGCAAGAAGACCGCATTCATCACAGATCGGGGCACCTACTGCTACAAGGTCATGCCGTTTAGTTTGAAAAACGCTGGAGCCACTTACCAGCGCCTTGTCAACAAGATGTTCGCTGACCAGCTTGGGAAGACGATGGAGGTATATATAGACGATATGCTCGTCAAATCAGCTAAAGCAGCCGACCATATCATCCATCTGCGAGAATGCTTTCTCATACTGAACCAGTATGGCATGAAACTCAACCCCGCAAAATGCACCTTCACAGTCACATCCGGCGAATTTCTAGGATACCTGGTCACTCAGCGTGGCATCGAAGCCAATCCTAAGCAGATCTCCGCGATCTTGGAGCTATCCTCGCCAACTAACACTCGCGAAGTTCAGCGCCTAACAGGAAGAATAGCCGCGCTGAACAGATTCATATCCCGATCCACAGACAAGTGTCTTCCCTTCTATCAACTCCTACGAAGCAACAAGCGATTTGAATGGGACGAAAAGTGTGAAGACGCATTCGTGCAGCTCAAAACCTACCTCTCGACACCACCGATCCTGGCTAAACCTGAGTACGGTGATACTCTGCTACTCTACGTTGCGGTCTCCAGCGCGGCAATCAGCGGAGTCCTGGTTCGAGAGGACCGTGGGGAGCAGAAGTCGATCTTCTACTTCAGCAAAACCTTGGATGGTGCTGAAACTCGCTACCCGACCTTGGAAAAACTCGCTCTTGCTGTGGTCGTCGCTTCAAGAAAACTACGACCTTATTTTCAATCTCATTCCATTGCCGTCATGACCAGCCAACCTCTTCGTTCGATCCTGCACAGCCCGACGCAATCCGGCCGCATGGCGAAGTGGGAAATCGAGCTTTCCGAGTTCGATATCGAGTATCGAACGCGGACTTCCGCGAAATCATAAGTTTTAGCAGATTTTTTGATCGAACTATCATCGGTGCTCTTGAGCGCCGACCCGGCAAATTCAGAGATATGGACGCTACACGTCGACGGAGCATCGTCACGCTTCGGAGCTGGTATCAGCATTCTGTTGGAATCTCCCACCGGAGAACTTCTCGAGCAGTGCTTCTGTTTGGAGTTTAATGCATCCAACAACTAAGCCGAATACGAAGCGCTGATCGGCGGTCTCCGGCTAGCCCGGGGGATGAACATCCAACACATCCGGGCATTTAGCGATTCGCAGCTCGTCGCTAAGCAGTTCAGCGGAGAGTATGACGCAAAAGACGATCGAATGGACGCCTTCCTGAAGCTGGAGAAGCAGTTAGCAGCGGAGTTCACGACCTTTGAACTACATCAGATTGACCGATCTGCCAACACCAGTGCGGATGCTCTAGCTGCTATTGCATCAAACAGAGATTCAGCCCTTCGGAGAACTATTCCAGTTCAAGGAATATCCTAGCCCAGCATAGTCCCGCCCCAGGAAGTTCTTCAAATCACAGCCACTGAAGACGAAACCGTTCCTGTAGCAACTACTGACGACTAGCCAGCATCAGATTGGCAAGTCGAGATACGACGCTTCCTGAAAACTGGCGAGCTACCACCAGAAAAATGGGCAGCTCGGCGGATTCGTGCTCGAAGCGCCAAGTACGCAATCATCGAAGGCGTCTTATGCCGATGGACTGAATCAGGCATCCTTCTTACTTGCCTCCATGGCGACGAAGTTCAACGATGCATCAAGGATGTTCATGATGGTGCAGGTGGAAATCATTCCAGCAGACGAGCTCTGGCTCTGAAGATTAAGCGACAAGGTTTTTTCTGGCCGACCATGCACGAAGACTGCGTCAAATATGCTCAGAAATGCGAGTACTGCCAACACCACGCCCCGATGATCCATCAACCGACGGAGTTTCTGACGTCGGCGATCCCTCCTTACCCCTTCATGCGATGGGCAATGGACATTGTCGGACCGATGATCTCCTCTCGACAACACAAGTACGTGCTCATCATGACCGACTACTTCACCAAATGGGTCGAAGCTAAGGCATACGCCAACATCACCGCCACTCAAGTACAAAGCTTCATTTGGAGATACATCATATGCCGATATGGTCTCCCCTACGAGATCGTCACTGACAACGGCCCCCAGTTCAGATCGAAGAAAATTCAGGCTTTCTGTGATAGGTGGAAGATTCGCCTTAACAAGTCGACACCACGTCATCTGCAAGGCAACAGACAAGCCGAAGCCACCAACAAGACAATCCTGGACGGCATTAAGAAGCGTCTCAATGCCAAGAAAGGTTTTTGGGCGGATGAACTGGACGGTGTGCTTTGGTCTCATCGCACAACTCCGAGAACTGCAACCGGAAAAACTCCTTTTTCACTCGCGTACGGATGCGAAGCTATGGTTCCTGCGGAGATCAACGTCGGAAGCCTACGAAGAAGAGTACTCCCGAGTATTCCCAAAGTAAACGCAACAATGTTGGTCGACAATATCGACACATTCGAAGAAACATGCAACCAAGCATTGCTCTGAATGCAGAACTACCAGAATCAGGCAGCTCGGTACTACAACAAAAAAGTGCATAATCGACATTTCGACAAAGACGACCTGGTCCTTCGAAAAGTCTACGAGAACACCAAAGAAGAGAATGCCGGGAAACTCGGCGCAAACTGAGAAGGTCCGTACATCATCACTAACGTAGTGAAACCAGGAGTTTACCGGCTCGAAGCCTTGGATGGCGAGTTGATTCCACGAGCCTGGAACTCACTCAACCTCAAAAGATACTACAGTTAGATCGGTACCTCCTCGAGGTCGGCATCGTAAAAAAAAAAAGGGAATAATCCCTATGAACTACGAAGCGGTTTGATTCCCGAAAGGCGTACGTAGGCAACCTATCCTCGGATGGTGCAACTGCTCCCCCTCCCAAAACGGAGGGGGGGGGGGGGGGGGGGGGGGGGGGACTCAAGTTTCTTTTAATCATCAAGTCGTCTTCGGTTTGTAAGTCTTTGATTCAATAAAATCTCATTTTCCAAAAATATCGTGTTCATTATCATATCGGCATCCTGGCCAGATGCTCGATCCGCCTAAAGCTAGTCTGATCCACTTTAGCTCGGTAACTTAAAACCAAGTTCGTCTTGCATTGTACAGTTTTACCTGTTTTACTATGTCCGAGCCATGCGTTGTTATCAGCCAAGTCAGTCTTGCATCCGCATTCGACTCGGATACTTCTAAGTGATACCGATGCATCGACGCCGACCTGAATCGCACATCGAGTATTCACACTTAGAAGAGAAGTAGTACGAACAATCATAAGCCGGGCTTTCCGCACGTTCGTATTCACACTTCAATATGCAAGCCAGAATCCGCACTGCAATTCTTAAGCCATGCGAAATATGTAAGCCGACCTGATCGCAGTTCATATTCGACTTAAGAAATTTTCTAAGTATCGAATATATGCCGATCTCATTCGTTTATTCGTTCAATACTTAGAAATTTAAATCGCACAAACTTAAGCCGATATCGCATCGCCGTTATGTTCAGATTCTCAACTCATCAAAAATGCTTAGATTCTTAAAACTCTTCATTAATTTAAGCCAGAACGGCACATGATTACATAGTACAAAAACAACAAGAATATTAAAAAGGCTAGTCTTCGGCTTCCTCCTGGATCTTTTCCTCTTCCTTTTCGGCCTCTTAACTGCCAACATGATCGGCATCGTTAACGCCGTCTTGATCGACTTCTAACTCTTTTCCCTGGTCGGCTCCTTCTGGAGCCTTTGCCACATCGAACTGAGTGTCACTGGAAACTTCAAGGAAGACTTCCGCCTCTTGAACTTGAAGTTCGTCCAACGTGAAGCTGACTTCTTCGAAGGCCTCCAGTTGTGCCTTACTCTTGGTAATCAGATTCTCGATATTCTCCTCCACCAGGGCCAGAAAGCTGTAACCTTGCTTACGAACGATCTCAAGTACTTTTTTAGCCCCGACCCACTAAGCTGCCGTCGAAATCAACTCGTGGGCTCTCTCCTTACGCGCGAGTGACTCCTTCACCTTTGCGACTAAACTCGCATAATGGTTGTTCACTGCAATCGTCGCTCGCTTTGCTATTTCTTGCCCGAAGGCAAGTTTCTCTTCAGCCGCAGCTTTCAGTTCGGCCTCCAGCTTCTTCTGAGAATCGGCCCTCTCTTTCTGAATCTTTTTTGACATTCGATTGAGCAGTTTGCTCTTCTCCGCATCACCGGCTCGAAGTTTTTCCAGCTCTTCAGCAGAGCCGCGGAGCGCGGCCTCCAATTCTGCAGTTTTCTTCTGCTCGGCTTCGAGATTTCCCTGGAGTCTCACCCTTTCGGCCTCTTCAGCAAGGCACTTCTTCGCATCTCGATCATATTCGCCCATCACGGTTAATGCTGTGCTCAGTGCCTGCACGATAGAATGTTACGAAATCACTAACTCGAAGAATTCACAAACAAGCACATAATGTTTCTTTACCTTGGCTTGGTCGTGCGCGAAGCGTGCTATTTCTTCACTGCGGATATAGCCACGCGGATCTGTTGGCATGCCCGATGGATGGTCCCTTAACTTGAGGAAGTAATCGAAGCACGATACAGAGTCGTGCAATATCGGGCCTTCACCGCGATACTCATAAAAGAACCCAAACAGGCGTAGTTTTCTCTCAGCCCGGGACCTCTTCGACGTACGCGGCTCTTCAGGAGATCCTTCCGAACTTCGCTTCTTCGATAGCGATGGACTGCCGTCTCTACCTTCGAACTCACAAAATTGAGCATCGTCGGCTCCTTCCCCCTCTTCGGCTTTCTTCTTAGCCTTCTCAGCTTTTCTGGCTGCCCTCTTATCGGCCATTTTCTTGGCTTTGGCTGCATCCTGCTCAGTTTTCTGGTCGGTCGTTTTCCTTGCTTGGGCCATATCGCCCTCGAGAGAAGGTGCAGCCGGGAAGACATTATCGGCTTCTTTGGCAATTGGAGAACCAAGGACAGACTCCAGATCGGCCGACAAATCCTTGAAAGTGACAGACTTCATTTTTTCTTGACGGCGGTAGTATCGTTCAAGCGCAGCTGATAAATAGTCAAAGTTAGATCGAATGGGGAATCGTCAAATACCGAACAGGCTCCTGGCGAATTAAACTAACCTCTGGTCTTGATAATCTTTTCTTCCGTGATCTCAGGCCACGTTATCGCAGTAATCCTCGAGAATCGTTTGGCAATGTTGTAAATATCCACTGGATCGTCGATGATAGGGAGATGTCTGTTTCCTGTAAAAAAAGAGAGAGTCAGTCGACGATGAGAAGTAATTCGCAGCTCTTATATATCAGGTCGGGTAGATTTTCTATCCATGACCTCCACCCATTTCGTCCGTATCGGCACATCCCTATCAACGATGGAAGACTAGTTGATCAAAACAAAGAAGTATCTATCTCTCCAGTCATTGATCTTCGTCTTATGGCCACCAGTGACAATATTAAATTTGCTATTCATACTGGTGTAGTACGAACCCCTATTCCGCAACTTCTCTTTTGTCCTTCTGGTGTTAGTCATCGCGTCAAACGCAGCACGACTCAACGAAATTCTATGCTTAATCGACATCACCAGCATACTCACTATCAGGCGGATGGTAGAATGGGAGAACTAAGAGATCAGCATCTCTTTGTGATCGGCAAATTCGAGTAGGAGTCTCGGGAGTGGAAACCACAGATGGAACTCTCTGAAGAAACACTCGTAGATGCAAAACCACCCTGGTGGCGCATCCCATGGTCGCTCAGATGGGCTCGGCACCATAAACACTACTTCAGGACCGATGTCGCACTCCTCTTTCAAAGAAACCAATGATTCCATCGTCGATTTGGTCGGCATTATCCCCAAGGGATTATCGCAGATCGGTCTCATGACTGGCTCCCCTCTCTTCCGTTTAACTTTCTTGACTGGAGGATTCCGATCGATTACGCCGAACTGATTCACCTCATCTTCAACGATAAGTGTGTTCAGCTCGTCCGAGATATCCATTTCATTCGATCCACCTCGTATGTCTTCCTCATCTCTTAGCTGCGGAATCAAGAACGGTTCCCTGGTTGACGCCTCTCCACTCCCTAAAATATCCCCGACCTGATCGGCGTGGAAGCGCTCGGCTGCTGCTCTTTGGTTTTCCTCCCTGACTCGCTCCTGAAAAGCCCGATCCAACGCATACAACTCACTAGCATTAGAAGACCGATCTGAATCTGATTCTTCAACGACGATCCGCTTTCCTTTCGATCTGTCTCTTACGGCCTGGTCGTCTTTCTACATATGAAGAAAATCCTCTAGAGAAATACCGATCTCGTCGGCTTTCTCCTTAGCCGACACGATCACTCTCGACTCTGGTCGGCTTTCACAGATCTTCACACACTTGCTCATATCTGACTATCACGACGGTTTTCCACTTAGTCGGAGAAATCAAAGGCGGCACTCGGAACAAAACGCGGCGGAGGTCTGATCGGAAAGATTTCTAGCTAAAATAAATGAAGAACAAAGAAGAGAGAGGAGAGCAAACCTGATTTTGACAGAGTTTCGCTAGAGATGCAGAAGTGAAGAAATGGAAGCCGAGTCCCTCCTATTTGTAAGAAGGTCTGGACGGTTATCGAGAGTCATCATGAGCTCGGCGACCTTTCACATTTCTTATATTCTTTTTTAATCGGCCTCTTCACCTTCCCCTACTAGGGTTTGACACGTGTCAACCCTAGTTCTGCATGCACGGACCTGGGCCTAGCCTACGTCATCTTTTGGGCGGGAATTTTTCGCGCCTAGAATCATAATCTGGCCATCATTACCACGCCGATCAGAAATTCCAGGTAATAATTCCATTTTTATTCACTCTTTTACAGCTGACCAGAATGCATACCAAGCAACACATCATGAAGTTCACCAAGCCTATAACAAGCCTGTTATAGATCTCTTTTACTGTTAGAGATCCGTACCGTCTATAACAAGCCTGATATGAATTCTGGCCGGCCCGTCTAACAAGTTTCAGGTCGGCGACATAAAAAAAACCTTTCATTTATCGAGCGACCCGGAAAAAAAGGAAACTCCTTCTTGCCGACAAGAAGAGTTTCCTATTCCAAACAGGTTGAAGACCGACCTGATCGGCTATAAATACAGGAAGTCCTCGACTCCTCAATCTATCCAATAATCACTCCTGGAGACCTAAGGCAGATTAAGCAATCTAATCGTTCTTAGTTCTCAATTTTACTTTCCATAAAGGTTTAGGTCGGCGTTCTTATTCCGACGACCTAAACACCGTTGTATTCTATGAAGCTCCGGCTTCTTCTAATAAAAGATCTCTCCTTAAACCCTCAAACCCTAGTTCTTCTATAAACCGAATTTGAGTTTTTACATTCTACGAATTTTAGGTTATATTTCTATTTAGTTTATAAGATCTGTTTTATTTGCAGTCAACTATTTCCTAATATTTGTTTTTAAACATGTAAGTTGATGTTGAGACTTCACATTATCACTGTTTTTTTTTAATCTTTTGTGTGTTTATTCATGTTTTGATTTGAATATTTTATCTTCATATATTCTCATTTGAATTCGATTAATAACTTTGTCATATTATATTATTTTCATCAAATTTTAGAGGATGTTGCTCATGTGTTGTTCATGTTGACTAAGTTATAAGCAGTAAATATGTATACAAATCAGACTTTATTACTTACGCTTTAACTGGTGACCAATAAAAAAAGAATAGGAATGAAAAGGAAAAAAATGAAAGGAACAAAAGAAAAAGAATGAATAGGAATAAAAAATATTTAAGGAAGTAAATAAATATATTTTATTCCTTCCCAATTTTAATAAGGTATACATTTGTTCTATAATTCCTATATGATAAGGAATAAGAGAAATGATAGGGAAATATTATTACTAGCAAATGGTAAAAAATTTTAGGAATGAAGAGGAATTCATTATCCCCCCTCATTCCCTTGGTCACTAGTTGAAGCCTTATTATATTTTAAATGTAAAGTTACTTGTGTAGTATTTGACTTTGTTAATTTTTCAACCAGACGCAACCAAGGTATTAGTCTTTGTGAATTTAAATAATATGTTTGATTTAGAAACTTGTATAACCTATTAAAAATTTATATGGTTATTCATAGTCAACACCAATATTTTAGAAATCATGAATATTTTTGGAACTATATTTCAAACTAATTTTCTTTTTAGTTCTTGGTTTTTATTATTTTAAATATCTTCGATGGTAATTTCATATTTTATTTTAATTATCTAATTTTCTACAGGTTTGATATACTTAAACATATATATTTTTAATTAATCTCTTTTGTTATTGATTTTTCAAATAGGTAGCATATATATTAATCTAATTTCTTTTACATAAATGATTTTTCTTTGTTAAATTTACTTTTTAAATTAAATAAAATACTATTTTGACATGCTATAACTGGTTATTCTAAATTTTAAGTGAACTTCTCTCAAAAGCATATACCATCATTTGCTTTTTTAGTTAATATTTGTTTGGTAGTTAGTCTAAATATCAAGCTAATTTTATTTTATACTACTTTTTCTTTGATAATTTACCTCTCTTGATTTTGATTTTTATTTTATTTTAACACACTATTGTTTTTAAAATATTGATATTTTGAAGACATAAATTTTTTGTTAGTTAAATATTTTTATATGAATTTTTTAAGTAGTTAGTCAGATATCAAGTCAATATATTTTTAAGTGTTTTAAAAAAAAATATTTTGTAAAAATTAATTTTTGTTTTAGTTTTTAGTTAATTAATTTCTTAATATTGATTTCTTAAATAATTAGCTTAAATATTTATATTATTTTTGTTAGTTAAATTTTTTAGTATTATTTAAGTTTTTTTTATTCTCTTGCTTATTCTGTTAATATTGATTTTGATAAATAAATAACATAGATATTAAGTTAATATCCTCATTTTGTTAATTTAACTTTCTCGATATGGACTTTCATTTTAATTATATTGACATGTTGTAAGAAATAATTTATGTTTTGGTTTTTGTTAGTTAACCATTTTTTTATATTGCTTTCTTCAGTAATTAGCATAAGTATCATTTTTGGTTTGTTAAGATTTTTGTGTTAATTTTTTAAATATTTCCTCAAAAATTATAAGTTTTAGATGACTTTCTTTTTTGATAATTTAAGATGAATTGTTTTTTGGTAGTATTGATATTTTTAAATAACAATTTTATATGTTTATATGAAAATTTAATCTTAATATTTTTTCTAAATAAATTACTTATTTAAAAAATATATGCTAAAATTAATTTAAATTTTTCGTTATTGATTTACGTATTTGTTTTTGTTAGTTTAGTTTTTTGACAATGAGTTTCCATTTTATTTTCACAATATATTTAGACTTTTGACATATATTTATTTTATTTAGTTAAAAAATTATTTTAATTTTTCATTCTATTGTGATAATTTTATATTTTTTTGTATTTTAATTTATTTAAATTATTAATAATATTTTTTATTTTTTATGTTTAATAAAAAACGCTGATATAGACTAATCAGATTGAGTATATGTGTCCTATGTGGACGCTCTCATTGGTCTAAGACATTAACACAGACCACAACTAATATATTTTAAGTTAGCAGTTCATATTTTAATTATTTGTCATGATTAAAATTCTAAAATAATTTAATTATGGTTTTAAATACTGTTTTTAATAATTTTGTTCAATATATATGATTTTCTTTTATAATCTATTTATATTTTAATTTAATTTTTTATTGTTAATAGAAAAATAAGATCTATTTTCAAAACTCTTTTTTATTAATAACTAACTTAAAATTTAGAAATTTCCTAATAACAACAAAAACAAAATTAATTAAAAGTTAGAAATTTTCCTTTTAACAATTAAAACGAATTAATTAAGTTTAATATACAATATGTAATTAACTAAAAATAATAATGATGTGTATCAATAGAATTGAATCTTTAAATCCTATGTGGACACTCTTAGAGGCATTTAACATCAACTTTTATTAGTAACTAAGTTTTTAATTCGCGCTACGCGCGAGTCTGTATTAATAATTTGATTTATTTTTTTTGCTAATATCTTTTAAATTATCAAAACTGTAATATATTTATAGAATTTTTCTTTTATATAAAAAAATTAAAACATAATATATAGTTTTCCTATTAAGTAAACATAGTAATGACATTTAACGAATTATCCAACTTCGATGTGCATACGTTTGATTTAGAAAATAATTTATTTACTAAATTTTTGGTGTTTTGTTTTGTGTCCTTAAGATTTCTATAGTTCTTTTTTTTTGAAAGGTTTATATGTTTAAATATTTAGTTTCTTTACTGAATGTCTCACTAATGTTGTGTATATATACATATATAATATATGATATATGTTGATTCAGATTTACTTTTGTTAGTAAGCTACACTAATCGTGTAAAACTGATTTTTGCTTCTCTACCAGATCTTCTACGAGATTTAGGTTATATCTCTATTCAGTTTTATAAGATCTGTTTTATTTGCAGTCAACTATTTGTTAATATTTGTTTTTAAACATGTAAGATGATGTGTCTCACTGATGTTGTGTACCTATACATATATAATATATGATATATATTGATACAGATTTACTTTTTTTAGTAAGCTATACAAATCGTGTAAAGTTGCTTTTTGCTTCTTCACCAGATCTTCTACGAATTTATGTTATATCTCTACTCAGTTTATAAAATCTGTATTATTTGCAGTCAACTATTTGCTAATTTTTGTTTTTAAACATGTAAGATGGTGTGGAGACTTCATATTATCACTGTTTTTTTTTTATCTTTTGTATGTTTTATTCATATTTTGATTTGAATAGTTTACCTACATATATTTCCATTTGAATTTGATTCATAATTTTGTCACATTTTATTTTTTAAATCAATTTTTAGAAGATGTTGCTCATGTTGGCTAAGTTATATAAACAGTAACTATGTATACAAATCAGACTTTTACTTGTTATATTTTGAATGTAAAGTTAGTTGTGTAGTATTTTTCTTTGTTAGTTTTTAAATCAGATGCATCCAAGATATTAATCTTTGTAAATTTGAATAATATGTTTGATTTAGAAACATGTATAACATACTATAACTTTATATGGTTATTCATAGTCAACACCAATATTTTAGAAATCATGGAACTAAATTTCAAACTAATTTTCTTCTTAGATATTATTTTTTTATTATTTTAAATATCTTTTCTGGTAATTTTAGATTGTATTTTAATCATCTATTTTTTTGCATGATTGATATACTTAAAGCATATATATTTTTAATTAATCTCTTTTGTTATTGATTTTCGAAATGCATATATATTAATTTAAAGTCTTTTTCATAAATGTTTTTTCTTTGTTAAATTTACTTTTAAAATTAATTAAAATGCTATTTTGACATGCTATAACTCGTTATTCTAAAAATTATGTGAACTTCTCTCAAAAGCTTATACCATCATTTGTTTTTTTTAGTTAATATTTTTTGGTAGTCCTAAATATCAAGATAATTTTATTTTATACGGCTTTTTCCTTTGATAATATACCTCAATTGATATTGGTTTTTATTTTATTTTAATACACAATTGTTTTGAAAATATTTGTATTTTGAAGACATAATTTCATTTTTTATTTTTTGTTAGTTAAATGTTTTTATATTGATTTATTAAGTAGTTAGTCAGATATCAAGTCAATATATTTTTAGGTGTTTTTAAAAAACATTTAAAATTTTGTAAAACTTAATTTTCGTTTTAGTTTTTTTAGTTAATTAATTTCTTAATATTGATTTCTTAAATAATTAGCTTAAATATTTATATTGTTTTTGTTAGTTAAGTTTTTTAGTATTACTTAAATTTTTTATTCTCTTACATATTCTGTTTAACTTTCTCGATATAGACTTTCATTTTAATTGTATTGACATGTTGCAAGAAATAATTTTTGTTTTGTTTTTTGTTAGTTAATTTTTTTATACTGCTTTCTTCAGTAATTAGCATAAAGTTTCATTTTTGGTTAGTTAAGTTTTTTGTGTTCATTTTCTAAATAATTAAACTAAATTTCAAGTTTTAGATGACTTTTTCTTTTGTTCATTTAACATGAATGTTTTTTTTGGTAGTATTGATATTTTTAAATAAAATTTTATATGCTTATATAAAAATTTAATCTTGATATTTTTTCTAAAACTATTACTCATTTAAAATATACATGCTAATTTTTTTTCTTTTAATTTAACTTTTTTGTTATTGATTTATATATTTGTTTTTGTTAGTTTAGTTTTTGTGACAATGAGTTTCCATTTTATTTTGACAAACATTATAGATTTGGACATTTCGACATAAATTTATTTTATTTATTTTTAAAAATTATCCTAATTTTCCATTCTACTATGATAATTTTATATTTTTAATGTTTTAATTATTTAAATTATTAATAATATATAATATTTTTATGTTTAATAAAAAATACTGATATAGACCAATCAAATTGAGTATATATTTCCTATGTGGACGCTCTCATTGGTCTAAGACATCAACACGGACCATAAATAATATATTTTAAGTTAGCAGTTCAAATTTTAATTGTTCGTCTTGATTAAAATTTTAAAATAATTTAGTTATAGTTTTAAATAAAGTTTCTAATTATGTTTTTTAATATATATAATTTTTCTTTCATAATCTATTTATATGTTAATTTAGTGTTAATTGTTAATAGAAAAATAAGATCTATTTTCAAAATTTTTTTTATTAATAACTAACTTAAAATTTAGAAAATTTTCTTATAACAACAAAAACGAAATTAACTAAAATTAAAAAAATTTCTTTATAATAATTAAAACGAATTAATAAATTTTAATATGCAATATATAATAACAAAAGATAATGATTATGTGTACCAATAGAATTGAATCTTTAAATCATATGTGGACATGCTTAGATGCATTTAGCATCAACTTTTATAGTAATAGATATGATGATAATTAGTATATAATATATGTGAAAATATAATGAATTATTTACTTTTGCATTAGGTCTCCAAATCCCTCGGGAAGCTAGAGAAAGTGGGAAAAGTGGAGACTTGCTCCTTACAAATTAAGAGAAAGGGAAATGAAAGGTGGAGACTTGCTCCTACACTTAGGGAGACCCAGGATTGTTCTCCTTATTAACAGCTGATGTGGAATAACATAAACCGCTTCGGTTTGATTTTATTTGTCTTGTTGATTTTCTTCTCTAGAGAGAACATCATCATTGTGTCACACCATAGTCTTACCCGACCCTAGGAACTCTGATGACGATACGGTCACTATCGACCCAAACTCTGACCCGCTCAAACACAAAGTCCATAGAAACCGGAGTTCCACCCAAAAGCACGACAACTTCCAAGCTCGGCTCATCGCTTTTTATCACCGAAGCAGCTTCGTCTCCGTTTATACCCACGAGCTCCGGCCATGACGTCTTCACTGCGCATAGCCAAAGGAACTTCACATTAATAAGATCGGTAAATTAACTATGTATTTTTTTTTTATAAAAAAAAAATCACGGGACTTTCAAGTTTCAACCCATAGTGTTCTCTAATACCCCAAATCAGCTTTTATTCCAAATGCCATTATGTCCCGAATGCAGTCAGAAAAAATCAACCCTTTTGATGTTTTAGATCATTATTAAATCCATAACTCATTTCCAATTAATCCAACAGTGTATCCCTACTACTATATATGCCTCCGAGATCATATTTGGGTGCATATGCACCCTCTTGAATTTGTAACTGAATGATCAACATGGCTTGACAATAATGATCTTTTATTCTTTTACCAATATGTAATATAAGGGTAGATTTGAACTCAGGTGCAATAACATCAATACAAATCATTAGAGTATATGCTCTGTTTATTAGTTTATAAAAGATAAGAGTTAGTCTACCAATTTGTTTTGAACGGAAAGAAGGATGAAAGAAAATCAGTTTAAAGCCTTTGTAGCAATGCCATTTATATACAATAATAATGGAAAACACTTACTAGGCATTGCGGACATTTTTTTCTCCACCTGTTATTTCTGTAGTTGTAATGTTTTTTTCTTCTTTTGTTGGAAATTGTGATGTATTTGGCTCGTCTAAAGAATCGGAGTCTAATTTATAGATGGATACGTACATGTCGTGCTGTTGTCCTCGGCGAGGTTATAGATTCAAAGTCAAAACATATCAGCCAACTATTAAAACCAGGGGAAGTTTTAAAAATGCTTTTTAAACGACTATTTTTTATTAATGTTTCTTGTCCCTTTAAGAAATATTATATCAGATTATTAAAATAATGTGTATAGTTTTTATGCATATTAAAACAAACATGACTCCGCTTTAAGAGGGGCATTGGGCATATTATTGGGTTGTAAGTATCTATATTATTATTTGTGAAGTCAGAAATGCACTATAGTTCTTCTCAGAGGGATTAGTGCATTTTGCCCTTAGTGGTAATTTTTGGATTTTAAGTTGATTGGTTTGATTTGGTTCTCATTTAAAAATAGATTATAGTAATTTAAAATTTAAACTGATTCTCATATAATTTTTTTGTTGAGCTTTTTGAAAATGGTATCCAATGGACCATTTGAAAAGGTTAGCTGCCTCTCAAAATCATATTACAAAATAAAAATCCTAAAATTTTGATAGTTATATATACCCCGTATATCTCATTCATCTAAACAACTGCTTAGGTTTATTTGTTGATTATTGACATGTAGGTCATAGTTTAGGGTTTAGTTTTTGTTTGGTGCATTGTGTTTTGTTTCTTATGTTCTGATTTTTTCTTCTTGGTTTTTCGTTGTTCCGCAGGTAACTTGCAAGAGAGGATATTTGATTAGGTTTCATTGTTTCGTTTTGGTGATAGAGCTTCCAGGCTTATATCTGCTGGTGGTCGTGAGTTTAGTTTGTATAAAAGGTATTGCTTCTTAAACTTTTTACCATTTCGATTCATCCTATGCTGATTACAACTAATGCTTTGTTATAAAATTTAGATTTGATTTGTTTATTGTGTTGTTTTCTTGATGATGCTGTTTATTGTTTTGTCTTTTTCGTTTGTTTACATATATCTATTTTTGCTCTACTATATTGGTTTCTTTGTGTATCTAAATTTTGTTTCTTTTATACAGTAAGCATACTCAGATGACTATCTTGCCTTTCCATCTACCGAGGAACCAGGATAGCATTTTCTCGGACGACTTTACACCACCTGATCCCGGATATTATTTTCAAACATCTCAGTTTCAGAGTTGGATGGAATACAATAAACACCATCCTCAGTCGAGACATATTTTGTATACTGAATTCTCGATTTGGTTTGTTTGGCATAAGAACATCAGAAAATGGCTACCGCGGCATCGTTGTAGGTCTAGGAGAAGTGGCGTAGGACTTTCCTGTGTGAAGCCAGAAAGTGGTGAGCTCTATTACCTCGGGATGTTGTTAGCTGTTGTTAGAGGGGCGACATGTTTTAGAGACATCAGAACAATTAATGGTGTTTTATATACATCTTTAGCTGGGGCCATTGGAGTCTGTTATGATTTGGGATTAGTCGAGCGACCTTTTCTTTCAAAATAACGAAAATTATGGTGTTAGGTTTTGCGTTTATGTATTTTTATTATGTCCCCTGTGGTTGGAGTTTTTTTTATTTTGATATCTAATAAATATGATTTTAATTTACTGTCTTATTATGTATGTCATTGTCGATAATCAGTTTTGGCGTATAATTTATATGGTGTGGTTATGTATTGTTTTCAGCTTATATGATTGTGTTTGGTTGAAGAAGATGAGACTCATCGTATTAGCTTGGCATATTTTTAGGCGGAAGTTTTATGAGAATGTAAAAATATGATCTTAAGGACGTATAAATGTTAACTTGGATTCTCGCATGCAAATTTTTAATTTGGATTAAGATTTTGTGGTATTTGATTCTGGTATCTGGAGTTTTGGCTTCGATATAAGCTTTATGATATTTGTAACGTAACTTTGAGGATATTTGTATCATGCAAGATTTCGAGAATATGATGTGGCATGTGTTATATATATTATTAAGATTTGTTTCAATCTTTAGTTTTCTTTTATGGGTATACGTGTTATCCTGAGGACATTTAAATGCTAACAGTAGATATGGCGTATGAAAATTTTGATTCGGTAAATATCTAAGACTTTTCTTATGTGGATCATATTTGTGATACCTATTCGAGAATATATTGTATCATGCAAAATTTTGAGTATATTCTGTAACATGTGTTATATGTATATATATCAAGATTTGTTCAGACTTTATCTTTATCGAAATTGTAACTTTGTAAGTTTTTATCCTTATCGGAGTTTCTCTATAAATGTTATATATTGATATTAAGGATATTGGTCTTATATGTAATGTATCGGAAAATATACTATACCTTATAATGTCGGTTATAATTAATGGCTAATATTTGAATCCAACAAAAATGTTAGGATAATATCGTAGCTGTGTATAACATTGATAAATATCCTGTATCGTGTCTTATATATATTTTAAATATTTATTCCAATATTCATCCTTACCGATATTGTTACTTTGTGCATATTCGACATTAATTTTTTTTTTAATAAAATATTGTATATCTATATTCGAGATATATATCGTATATTTACAATGTTTTGGGAAATATATTATTATTCTTGACGTCGGTCATAATTAGTTACTTAAATTTTTTGGTAATTATTTGCTATGGAATATTTTGTGATAATGGCATAATTGTTTAGCATCGTTGGCCTTTAGATATATATATATATATATAGATAGGATATATATATCTTGCAACTCTAGCTATAAGATGCCAAGAAACGCGATAAAAAAATATCACTTTTATTTTCAGAGCTTACAGAAAGTCCGCGGTTATTAGTTTGATATTTACAAAGAGATTTTGCATTGTTCGGGTTGGATAATGTCTATTTTCAAGAGAAAGCCTGGTTCTTTGGTTAACATAAAGGATTTGACTCCAGAGACTGATCGCTATAAGATAAAGCTTCGTGTACTCAAACTTTGGGTTAGAGTTGGGCAGATGATGGATGTCGTGTTCGTTGATGCATATGTGAGTTTTTTTTTATTTTTCCTTATCAAATTATTGTCGTTTTGTTGTGTTACATTTTCTTAAATATATATTCGATTAACACTCCTAAATAATTATCAAGGGTGAGCGCGTACATGCTACTCTTGATAAGAAATGCGTAAAGAAATTTCAGGATAAGCTGGTTTGTGGTAGTGTTTACATTGTCGATACATTCAAGGTCGTTGAGTACAAGAGCGACTATCGGACAAGTCGGCATCCTTATAAAATTTATTTTTATCACACCACGGAATTGAGCGATTGTCATGATTTATTCGAAAACCATTCCCGAGAAATATTTTAGTACGTTCAGTGAGATTTTGTCTACCGATTTGGATAAGTCATACTTGATTGGTAAGTGTTTGAAAGCAGTTATTATGTTAGTTATGTGTCCTTATGATTGCTAAGTTCAAGTTTATATTTGTAGATGTCATAGGTCAGGTCGTTAGTTTGGGGACCGTTGATCAGGTTATGGCCCATGGGAAAATCAGCATGAGGCTTAAACTTACACTTCATGATACAAGGTATGGTGATTTGATTTGTTTGTGTTTTTTCAATTCTTATTTATACGTGGTTGTTTTTATGATGTGGCTGTAGTGATCTTCGTTTGCTGTGCACTTTATGGGATGATTATGCTACGGCGATGGCTGATTATGTAGCTGCACATGCTGGTACCGTTGTTGTGTGTGTCATTAGACTTGCATGTATTAGAGAATACATAGGTCTATCTAACGTAATTTTCTTGTGTAGCCGAATATGTAATATCCTTTGTGATGAGTTTATTGAAGTCTTTTTAATAAATGTAGGTGAAATTAGTATCTCCAACTCTTATAGCTCGACTGATATTTTGTTTAATCCGAATACAGCTCTTGCGAAGAGTTTCATTAATGGCTATGTTTATTTTAATTGTTATGTTATTGTAGTGTATTCTTTATATCCTGTACTTTTAGATTGCATGTATCTAATAATTTTATGTGTTATTTTAGGCTGTCTGATAATAAATTTAGTCTGGAGCCTTCTAATGATTTTGAGTCCACGGAGGTCCTTCCGCCTTTGTATGATGATTTCTTCGTTAAGACTGCCTGGAAGTCTTTGAGAGCTGTACACCAATCAACTGTGGTGGTGTTTGATCTATTATTATTTGGGGTTTCATTTGTCGCTGGTCGATTTATTTTGGTTATCATTCATATGTTGGTGTAGGTTGGGAAGTGTATTGTTATGGTCAGGATCGTCTCTATTGGTAACAATGGCAAGTGGTATTATATTGCTTGTAAGAAGTGCAATAAGAAGGTTTTTCCTTACCTTGATAAGGTGGATGGTCAGGGATTGCCATTATGGAAGTGTAATGAGTGTGATATAGATGTTTCATCAGTTGTTGAAAGGTATTTTAGATGAACAATTGTCTTTTCGTTTTGTATCATTTGTATTTGTGTAAATGTTATAATCTTATTCGTTTAATCTTATATACTTAGTTATTTTTTGGTTCTCGATGTTGCCAATTCGGAGGGAACTCCATTGAAAGTTTCTTTCTTTGATAAGATGGCGGCTAGATTTTTTGATAAGACGGCGGAGGAGCTATACGAGGAGGTCGATGATGTAAGAATTTATTTAAAGGTGTTTTGTTTGAGGTTTATATATATTTTTATGTTTTATGGTCTCAAACTTTTCTGTATTTTTAGAGGGACGATCCGGAGATGCCATTTGCTATTAGGAATTTGATTGGCAAGGATATGCTTTTCAAGATTTCTATAACTGAAAAATATATTGCTATGAAATCCTCTATTTATGTGGTTGAGAGATTCTCAAGTGATGATGACTTAATTTCGAAGTTTGATAAGGCATTTCATGGAAGGGTGAGTTTTAGCAACGTTCGTCGGAGTATTGCATTTATATATTAACTGGTTCATTAATTTACGTATATGAATGTTGTAGTCTCCGATGGTTTGCTATGGTGCAACAGAGGCTTCGAGTGATTCTTTGTTGTCTACACCTGATGTCTCTCTCAAGCAAAGCTTGGCTGATACTGGAAGTCCGGTTAAGAGTAGCTTGGCAAAGAGAATGGATAATAAATGATGCTTTGATTAATATATGAGCTTTTGTTTTTCGTTTTGGTTTTTAAAATATTGGGTGATTTTGTTGGGGGTGATTTACTATCTTCGTGGATTTTTTATGACTTTGCAGATCGGAATAAGTATGATTTTTATACTATGGTTATCGTTTGATGGTTTAATATCTATTTAAATTATTCATATGATTTATACGGTAAGAGTTACAAGGACTACAGATTATGATTAACATTAAAATTTAGCAACTTTGAGTTATTTAACATTGTATCATATGCTATTTAGAATTATATCATATGCTAATATATTCTTATATTGTCTCGATGTATAAAGGAATTCGTTCGTGTAGAGTTTTATAAAATCATTGTACACTATGTAATTGGTTTGTTATTATTAATATCTGATAAGTTTTCCTCTAAACTTTATTTGGTTAGGTGACCTTTCGTTTTCTGCAAATTTGTTTTCCGCTAACCCATAAGTCAGTCCATTTGCGAAGTCAGAAACGCACCACAACTCCTCTTAGAGGGGTTAGCGCCTTCTGCCCTTAGTGGTAATTTTTGGATTTTAAGCCGATTGGTTTGGTTTGGTTCTCATTTAAACTTTAAACCGGTTCTCATATGATTTTTTGTTGGGCTTTTTGAAAATGGTATCCAATGGACCATTTGAAAAGGTTGGCTGCCTCTCGAAATCATATTACAAAACGAAAACCCTAAAATTTTGATAGCTATATATACTCCCGTATATCTCATTCATCTAAACAACTGCTTAGGTTTATTTGTTGATTATTAACGTATAGGTCATAGTTTAGGGTTTAGTTTTTGTTTGGTGCATTGTTTTGTTTCTTACGTTCTAATTTTTTCTTCTTGGTTTTTTGTTGTTCCGCAGGTAGCTTGCAAGAGAGGAAAGTTGATTAGGTTTCATCGTTTCGTTTTGGTGATAGAGCTTCCAGACTTATATCTGCTGGTGGTCGTTAGTTCAGTTTGCATAAAAGGTATTGCTTCTTAAACTTTTTACAATTTCAATTCATCCTATGCTGATTACAACTAATGCTTTGTTATAAAATTTAAATTTGATTTGTTTATTGTGTTGTTTTCTTGATGATGCTGTTTATTGTTTTGTCTTTTTTGTTTGTTTATATATATCTATTTTTGCTCTACTATATTGGTTTCTTTGTGTATCTAAATTTTGTTTCTTTTATACAGTAAGCATACTCAGATGACTATCTTGCTTTTCCATCTACCGAGGAACTAGGATAGCATTTTCTCGGACGACTTTACACCACCTGATCCCAGATATTATATTCAAATGTCTCAGTTTCAGGGTTGGATGGAATACAATAAACACCATCCTGAGTCGAGACATCTTTTGTATACTGAATTCTCAATTTGGTTTGTTTGGCATAAGAACATCAGAAAATGGCTACCGCGACATCGTTGTAGGTCTAGGAGAAGTGGCGTAGGACTTTCCTGTGTGAAGCCAGAAAGTGGTGAGCTCTATTACCTCGGGATGTTGTTAGCTGTTGTTAGAGGGGCGACGTGTTTTGAAGACATCAGAACGATTAATGGTGTTTTATATACATCGTTTGCTGGGGCCATTGGAGTCTGTTATGATTTGGGATTAGTCGACCGACCTTTTCTTACAAAATAACGAAAATTATGGTGTTAGGTTTTGCGTTTATGTATTTTTATTATGTCCTCTGTGGTTGGAGTTTTTTTTATTTTGATATCTAATAAATATGATTTTAATTTACTGTCTTATTATGTATGTCATTGTCGATAATCAGTTTTGGCGTATAATTTATATGGTGTGGTTATGTATTGTTTTCGGCTTATATGATTGTGTTTGGTTAAAGAAGATGAGACTCATCGTATTAGCTTGGTATATTTTTAGGCAGAAGTTTTCTGTGAAAATAAAAATATGATCTTAAGGACGTATAAATGTTAACATGGATTCTCGCATGCAAATTTTTGATTTGGATTAAGATTTTGTGGTATTTGATTCTGGTATATGGAGTTTTGGCTTTGATATAAGCTTAATGTTATTTGTAACGTAACTTTGACGATATTTGTATCATGCAAGATTTCGAGAATATGATGTAGCATGTGTTATATATATTATTAAGAGTTGTTTCAATCTTTAATTTTCTTTTATAGATATACGTGTTATCCTGAGGACGTTTAATTGCTAACAGTAGATATGGCATATGAAAATTTTGATTCGGTAAATATCTAAGACTTTTCTTATGTGGATGATATTTGTGATACCTATTCGAGAATATATTCTATCATGCAAAATTTCGAGTATATTCTGTAACATGTGTTATATGTATATATATCAAGATTTGTTGAGACTTTATCTTTATCGAAATTGTAACTTTGTAAGTTTTTATCCTTATCGGAGTTTCTCTATAATTGGTTTGTTATTGTTAATATCTGATAAGTTTTCCTCTAAACTTTATTTGGTTAGGTGATCTTTTGTTTTTCGCGAATTTGTTTCCCGCTAACCCATAAGTCAGTCCAAATAATCTTTCGACTTCCTCTCTGTTTTTTCTCTTTATAATAGAATCTCCTAATTTTATATTCCATCTCATTCTCTCCAATACAACCTTTTGACATGGATGTTGTACCTTTCTTCACAGGACAGTTGTTTAGAGATGTCGAAGCGATCCTCATCGCTGCTGGTCGGGATAATCTTCCCGTTTTGTATCATGGTGCGGGAATTTGGGTTGACAAAACCACTGTTACGTGGTTCAAGTTCAATCATATTCTCTTTGTCGCAATCGGAGTGATCCTTCAACGCAACTGGGACCATGGGTGGCCAATGTACTGCTTCGTTCCCGTCCATTATAAGATACTATGGTTTTTCCTCCTTGCGGTAAGCGCCAATATTTGATATAAGGATTCACTTCTCTTCTTAATACTTATATCTTCTCTTCTTCTTTTTTTATTTGTAGCGTAAATACACTTGGGACCGTAGACATACTTTAACGGTTTGGACACAGTTTAATCTGTGTGCTAGAACGTTATTCAGAGACCAGATGCGTGCGTTGAAGAGGATATGGGCGCGTGGTCGCGATAAGCCCGAATGGATTAGTAGGATAGTGTGGAATAATTTGGTCGATATGTTTGAGGAGTTTGGCCCAGACGATGTCGGTTTCAGGGAGTGAATTCCATTGTTAAACTTTTGTACTGTCGTTTTCTCTGTGAACTTCTATGTAATGATGTTTTGTTTCAGGGTTTAGTTTTTGTTTGGTGCATTGTTTTGTTTCTTACGTTCTAATTTTTTCTTCTTGGTTTTTTGTTGTTCCGCAGGTAGCTTGCAAGAGAGGAAAGTTTATTAGGTTTCATCATTTCGTTTTGGTGATAGAGCTTCCAGGCTTATATCTGCTGGTGGTCGTTAGTTCAGTTTGCATAAAAGGTATTGCTTCTTAAACTTTTTACCATTTCAATTCATCCTATGCTGATTACAACTAATGCTTTGTTATAAAATTTAAATTTGATTTGTTTATTGTGTTGTTTTCTTGATGATGCTGTTTATTGTTTTGTCTTTTTTGTTTGTTTATATATATCTATTTTTGCTCTACTATATTGGTTTCTTTGTGTATCTAAATTTTGTTTCTTTTATACAGTAAGCATACTCAGATGACTATCTTGCCTTTCCATCTACCGAGGAACTAGGATAGCATTTTCTCGGACGACTTTACACCACCTGATCCCGGATATTATATTCAAATGTCTCAGTTTCAGGGTTGGATGGAATACAATAAACACCATCCTGAGTCGAGACATCTTTTGTATACTGAATTCTCGATTTGGTTTGTTTGGCATAAGAACATCAGAAAATGGCTACCGCGGCATCGTTGTAGGTCTAGGAGAAGTGGCGTAGGACTTTCCTGTGTGAAGCCAGAAAGTGGTGAGCTCTATTACCACGGGATGTTGTTAGCTGTTGTTAGAGGGGCGACGTGTTTTGAAGACATCAGAATGATTAATGGTGTTTTATATACATCGTTTGCTGGGGCCATTGGAGTCTGTTATGATTTGGGATTAGTCGAGCGACCTTTTCTTACAAAATAACGAAAATTATGGTGTTAGGTTTTGCGTTTATGTATTTTTATTATGTCCTCTGTGGTTGGAGTTTTTTTTTATTTTGATATCTAATAAATATGATTTTAATTTACTGTCTTATTATGTATGTCATTGTCGATAATCAGTTTTGGCGTATAATTTATATGGTGTGGTTATGTATTGTTTTCGGCTTATATGATTGTGTTTGGTTGAAGAAGATGAGACTCATCGTATTAGCTTGGTATATTTTTAGGCAAAAGTTTTATGAGAAAGTAAAAATATGATCTTAAGGACGTATAAATGTTAACATGGATTCTCGCATGCAAATTTTTGATTTGGATTAAGATTTTGTGGTATTTGATTCTGGTATATGGAGTTTTGGCTTTGATATATGATAGGGTCAGGTTTTACCCAAATAAAACTACTGCAAGTGCACAGCAAAAGCAGTTGTAGTACAAGGGGTTATCGAATCCCAATGGAGTATGTAAACCACACTAGCGATTATAGATTCAGATTAAGCTAAGCGATAAATAATGAATGTAATGCAAAACAGTAAAATAAATGCAAGAGGGCGTTTTTATGCTTGTTCTTAAAGTTCAGAAGGTTAAAGGCGCTAAGTCGGAACAGTTCGCAGGTTGAATCTGAGAGTGTAGAATGCATGCAATCAGGAATGAATTAAAACCGTCTTGAACATGAATCGCAAAGATATAACTAATCAATTCTCATTGCAGAAGTTATCTATGTCTAAATCACAGAGTTTCAAATCTCTTTGCAAACCCTAACAACCTAAACATGCAGTAATGATCAGGTTCAATTGTTCACAAAACTCCTAAGCCAAATCTCTTTGTACTAGGGCGTTTTGCTCATCTAATACTAGTTCAGGTGATTAATAATGCTCTCACATCTATCAAAAACCTAGGGTTTCGAAATCCAGATGATGTGTCTAAGAAATCGATATGAATGCAAGCACAGATGAAGAACCAATGAATTTCCTAGAAGTTTTTAGCAATTATACAAACTCTTCTTCAACCTTTGAAAAGCCCTAACTTACTAACAAACTACTCAGACATAGTGATTTGAGAAAACATCATGAAAAGAATAGACTGCATAAAAGAAATAAGATGTAGAAATAAAGGAGTTCAAAATCTGCTCTAAAGGAGTCTGATTTATCTCTCCAAAAGCTCTGCTACAAATCTCTCTCTAAAGCTCTCAAAAATAATAAGATACAAGATATCTGCCAAAAGAATGGCTGAAAAACCTAATATACAAGCTAAAACACGATCTGGGGCCTTTTTGCAAAAACTGGAACTTCTGGGCCAAAACTGCAATTTCGTCCCAATCTTTTTAAAACAGGCCACGACCCCTTCCTTTCTGGGTGACGAGCGTCACTAGCTTGGTGACGAGCGTCACCCATATGCATACTTTTCTTCCCGAGTTGGATACTTCGTGGCTTCAACTCAGAATGCTCCAAAAGGTTCCAAAATCTCCAATTATGCTCCAGACATGCTATAACCTGCAAAGACTCTACTAGGATTCTAAAAAGACCAAAAGGACTCAATAAAAAGGACTTATATCATGGTTAAAAACCATAAAAACCATGATATATCAACTCCCCCAGACTTAGCTTTTGCTTGCCCTCAAGCAAACATCAGACAAAGAACAAGGTCGAGGTTTGAAAACAAGAAACAGTCAGTCAGTCATCAGGAACACCACACTAGTTAGAGCTTTCGAATCCACATACCACATAGTCAACACAAGATCAAATTTCAGTCTAATTATCACAAGCTTAGCAAATCTCTCAAGTCCAGTCCAAATCTCTTCAAGAAATCCGAAATTTCTACTGTTAACTCCTTATTTTTTTTATCTAAGTGTGATATCTCATCAAGGCTCTATCATCTCAATCACTTTACAGATTCTTTTCCCTTCCTAACAACTGAACAAATAGATCTCAACACAGCTCTCCTATTTTCTCTTCCCTTAATCTTTTTCCTTAGGATATTTTCGATTTTTCACTTCTTTTTCTTCTCAACTTTTACAGTCTAAGATATGGTGCTACTCAATACTTGTGTTCCTTGTGAGGAGACAGGTTCTTGAGTGTGTTCACTACTGTTGTTCCTTGTGAGGAGACAGAGTCATGAATGCACCATTCTTTGGACTTAATCTTTTAAAAACTACATCAGGGAAGATCAAAGAGAGACTGTATTTTAACCTTATTGTCAGTGCTGAAAGAGAGAATCAAGATCAATAAGAATCAATCACCAAGACAAGAAGTTTAAAGTTCATTAAGGTGGAGCTAACAGCAAATTTTCAGACTCTCTAAGAACCTAAACCTTCATTGCTAGACGTCCTATGGTGAGACTTGTAATCAACTACTGTGGCAATGGTTCTTATCAGCAAAAACGTCCTATGGTTAGTTCCAAGAAAAACTGACAGTTTCAAAAATTTTGACTCTAGAAAAACAGGTTTTTGACTCAACTTTAAGACTTTATAAACATGACACAAAGCACACAACGTCAATAACCACCTCCCCCAGACTTAAACAACACTGTCCCCAGTGTTATTAAGCCAAGAGTTGGTCAAAATGAAGCATGAGAACGTGTAAAACCAAGGTGGAAAAGTGGTACCTAGCAAAGGACCTGGTGACGAGCGTCACCATCTCTGATACTTCAGAAATCGACATGTTGGATGTTTAAATGCTATGCCAGCATGTGTAGTCTGAAGTCAAACTGTAAGAGCACTCAAAACACACATCAAAACATCCAAACAAAGCATAATCCATGGTCCAACAAGTTCACAAGATATCATCCAAGCAAACTGAACAAAGTGACTCTTCTTTTTTTTTTTTTTTTTGATTTTTCTCATGTTTTTGGGTTTTTTTTTTAGCTATGTAATAGAAAACTAAACTAATATATGAAAAAGAAAACTTACTAGTGGGTTGCCTCCCACTAATCGCTTGTTTAAAGTCATTAGCTCGACTTTGAATGCTGCTCAGACAGCTGGTGGAACAGAAGGTGGCAGTGAATGCCTTGGAGGAGAATGTCTCCTCATCCATGGTGGTTTGTAAGCAGTAGATGTATGAAAACTTCCAAGGAAGTGAGGAACATCATCAGAGTGGGTCGTGACTGTGGGTGGGATACTTCTTTTTCCTGCAGAATCATCAAAAGAAACACCAAGCATTCTACGAGAATTTCGTTGCTTGCATAAGTGTGAAGCAGCTTTTTCACCTTTTAAATTCTTATTGATGAGATTAGGAGGTTTGGATTTGGTTCCAGGAAGTGCATACCTTTGCTTAGTTGCAGGTTTCTGGGTTGTGGACTGTTGAATTTTCGGATTGGCAACATATGATGGACTTGTAGAGCAAATATCACGTCTCTCCTTTGTGTCCAGATTGGTGACGAGCGTCACCAGGTCAGTGACGCTCGTCACTGACTCTGCAGTTCGAGTTTCTGCAGTTTTCCTGCAATTCAGCTCTGCAAGTGATGCTTCCATCACATACACGTCTTCCTCCAGCAACTTGGCATTCAGTAGAACCTCTTTTTCAAGCCCAGTCATGAAGATATGATCCTCACTGCAATCCTCAAACCCAACAGCTTCTGTAGAAGTTTTAGATATTGGCTCTTCAACAGCCATCTTGCTCACTTGCCCACTTATATCTGATTCATTGCCACACTCAGCAATAGTGTCTTCTGAATGCTCCATGACAGTCTCTTCATCTCTAGAAGTTCTTACAGAAAAGATCTGACCATCAATGGTAGAACTCCCTCTTAACTTATCCATGTCAAAGTTCATGACAACATCACCAAGATCAAGCTCAATGTTCCCCCTTCTAACATCAATGATGGCTCCAGCAGTAGCCAAGAATGGTCTTCCCAGAATAAGAGGATCTTTAGGTTCTTCAGCATATTTCAGAACCACAAAATCTGTAGGAATTATGCAGCCTTCAATGTTAACATGAACATTCTCTAACATGCCTTCTGGGGTCTTTATGGATCGATCTGCTAGGATGAGAGAGATCCCAGCTGGCTTGAAATCAGTCATTCCAAGTCTAGCAGCAACAGAGAAAGGCATCAAGTTAATACTTGACCCTAGATCACATAGAGAGTGTGGAAAACGTCCTGCAGATATTGAGCAATCAAGCACAAAGGTCCCTGGATCAGATAGCTTCTCTGGAACTCTGCTTTGAGTGATGGTATTGACTTGTTCAGAAACAGTCACCTTCTTCTTCTTCTTTGGAACTGTGCCTAAGAGAATTGCACTGATGTCTCTGGTAAGCAATGCTCCTTCCTCAGGACTTACACCATTCACAACCATTCTCTTTACATACCTTCTTAGAGCTGGTGAAAGTTTGACTGCATCAACAAGAGGGATCTCAAGCATCAGCTTGTCTATCATAGCTTTACATCTGGCTTCTTCTATCTCCTGTTTAGACTTCCTAGGATGCTTGGGGAATGGTGTTTTGGGTTTATAGACACGTTCCTGGTCATAATTTGCAGTTACAGGCGAAGCAGCTTCGTTCTGGGGTGGGTGACGACCGTCACCAGGGGGGTGATGCTCGTCACTCACTTGTGACAACCCCCGATACCCTTGTAGGTTGGTGACGAGCGTCACTCCTCCTTGGTGACGCTCGTCACTCACCTCTGAGACAGAAAAAATTTCATCTTCAGACTCCATGAGTTGCACGATCTGTTCTGCACTCAACCTCTTTTTCTGCACTGTTTTAAGCTCCTTTTCATTCCTGACTGTGATGGCATTAACCTGATGCTTGGGATTGATATCAGTCCTTCCAGGAAGGAATCCCTCTTGCCTTTGAACAGCTCCTGCAGTTTGAGCAACCTGCACATCAAGCTTCTTCATGTGAGAGTTCAGACTCTCAATTTTTCCATTCAGGTCTTGATACAGCGAATCTAGCTTGCCATTAAAGTTCACTGTCATCTTCTGCTGTCTTTCAAGTACCTGCTCCAGCATAGCTTCCATTTTATTGTCTTGTGGAGGTGCAGTTTGGTAGGAAGAAGAACCAAAATTCCTGCTGTTTTGGTAAGGTTTCTCAACTTCAGTCTTCTGGAATGGGGGCTTAGGAGTGTAACCAGGCGTGCTCTGTCCTCCTGTAAAGGTACTCTGCTGATTATTGCTGTTGTAGCCTCTGTTCCATTGCTGATTTCCAAACTTTTGGCTCTGAAAACCCCCTCCATTGATGAAATTAACATCTTTCTGCTCAAATTCTTCAGGATTTTCGAAACTCTCCACTTCTGCAGCGAATTGGACTGACTTCTTTCCCACCAAAAGGCTGTGCATGCTGTCTAACTTAGCCTTAACTTCAGCTATTTGGTTTCCATCATTCAAACCAGCCTGCTGCTTTCTCTGAAAATCTGCATTCTTAGTGCCGTTACTGCAGGCCAAGTTTTCAATCAATCTTACAGCTTCTTCTGGTCTGTTGGTGTTGAAGTTTCCTGCACTTGCTGCATCCAGCGTCATCTGGTACTTCCAGTCAATGCCTCTGAAGAAGATACCAAGCAGTTGCCCCTGATTGAAACCATGATGAGGACAGTCCCTTTGATAAGACTTAAACCTGATCCAAGAAGCCTTAAAAGCTTCAGCAGAGCCTTGTGTAAAGGAAGCAATTTTCGTCCTCATGTCCTCTGACCTTGCATCATCATAGAAGTTATTCAGAAAGGCGTTCTTAGTGTCTTCCCAAGTGGTCAATGAAGCAGGTTCCAGTTGCTTCAGCCAATATGCAGCTTCTCCTCCAAGAGACTAAGAAAAAAGCTTGTAGAACAGGAAATCATTGCTGACTCCATTAGCTTTGACACTGGAAGCCAAGTCCTCAAACCTCTCAATGTGATCCATAGGATGCTCATGAGGTAAGCCATGGAATGGATGCTGGCTAACCAGCTGATAGTAGACAGGTTTGACCTCAAAATCGTTCCTCTGGAAGGCAGGAGGTCGGATTGCAGCTCTGTTGGCATAGAACTGATCAGGTCTGTTGTAGTCACCTAGAGTCCTCTGAACAAAACGCCCAGCAGCGTTATTGACAGCAGCAGGGACCCCCACGTTCTCAGCCACTTGCTGAACCTGCTGTTCAACAATGACATTCCCCTCTTGATCAATTCTCTGCCCCTCTTCGTTCCTCCTGTTTCCTTCCCTGTCAACCAAGTGACCTTCTGCATCTTCAACCAAGATAAGTGGAGCGACCATTGTAGATTGCTTCTTAGCTTTCCTGTTAGTTCTCTCCAACCTAGCAAGCTCGTCGATGCTCAAAGTCACAAGCTCCTTCTCTTTGTTGCTTCTGGTTCTGCGATTAGGCATACACCTGAAACAGGAACAAGGAAAAGTAGCTGAAAGTCAGTAAACAAATAAAAACTTAGACAAAATCCTAATACTAAAAATCGATAGGCAGCTATTACTCCCCGGCAACGGCGCCAAAAACTTGATAGGGTCAGGTTTTACCCAAATAAAACTACTGCAAGTGCACAGCAAAAGCAGTTGTAGTACAAGGGGTTATCGAATCCCAAGGGAGTATGTAAACCACACTAGCGATTATAGATTCAGATTAAGCTAAGCGATAAATAATGAATGTAATGCAAAACAGTAAAATAAATGCAAGAGGGCGTTTTTATGCTTGTTCTTAAAGTTCAGAAGGTTAAAGGCGCTAAGTCGGGACAGTTCGCAATCTGAGAGTGTAGAATGCATGCAATCAGGAATGAATTAAAACCATCTTGAACATGAATCGCAAAGATATAACTAATCAATTCTCGTTGCAGAAGTTATCTATGTCTAAATCACAGAGTTTCAAATCTCTTTGCAAACCCTAACAACCTAAACATGCAGTAATGATCAGGTTCAATTGTCACAAAACTCCTAAGCCAAATCTCTTTGTACTAGGGCGTTTTGCTCATCTAATACTAGTTCAGGTGATTAATAATGCTCTCACATCTATCAAAAACCTAGGGTTTCGAAATCCAGATGATGTGTCTAAGAAATCGATATGAATGCAAGCACAGATGAAGAACCAATGAATTTCCTAGAAGTTTTTAGCAATTCTACAAACTCTTCTTCAACCTTTGAAAAGCCCTAACTTAACTAACAAACTACTCAGACATAGTGATTTGAAAAAACATCATGAAAAGAATAGATTGCATAAAAGAAATAAGAAGTAGAAATAAAGGAGTTCAAAATCTGCTCTAAAGGAGTCTGATTTGTCTCTCCAAAAGCTCTGCTACAAATCTCTCTCTAAAGTTCTCAAAAATAATAAGATACAAGATATCTGCCAAAAGAATGGCTGAAAAACCTAATATACAAGCTAAAACATGATCTGGGGCCTTTTTGCAAAAACTGGAACTTCTGGGCCAAAACTGCAATTTTTTCCCAATCTTTTTAAAACAGGCCACGGCCCCTTCCTTTCTGGGTGACGAGCATCACCAGCTTGGTGACGAGCGTCACCCATATGCATACTTTTCTTCCCGAGTTGGATACTTCGTGGTTTCAACTCAGAATGCTCTAAAAGGTTCTAAAATCTCCAATTATGCTCCAGACATGCTATAACCTGCAAAGACTCTACTAGGACTCTAAAAAGACCAAAAGGAGTCAATAAAAAGGACTTATATCATGGTTAAAAACCATAAAAACCATGATATATCAATATAAGCTTAATGTTATTTGTAACGTAACTTTGACGATATTTGTATCATGCAAGATTTCGAGAATATGATGTAGCATGTGTTATATATATTATTAAGAGTTGTTTCAATCTTTAATTTTCTTTTATGGATATACGTGTTATCCTGAGGACGTTTAATTGCTAACAGTAGATATGGCGTATGAAAATTTTGATTCGGTAAATATCTAAGACTTTTCTTATGTGGATGATATTTGTGATACCTATTCGAGAATATATTGTATCATGCAAAATTTTGAGTATATTCTGTAACATGTGTTATATGTATATATATCAAGATTTGTTGAGACTTTATCTTTATCGAAATTGTAACTTTGTAAGTTTTTATCCTTATCAGAGTTTCTCTATAATTGGTTTGTGATTGTTAATATCTGATAAGTTTTCCTCTACACTTTATTTGGTTAGGTGATCTTTTGTTTTCCGCGAATTTGTTTCCCGCTAACCCATAAGTCAGTCCACATAATCTTTCGACTTCCTCTCTGTTTTTTCTCTTTATAATAGAATCTCCTAATTTTATATTCCATCTCATTCTCTCCAATACAACCTTTTGACATGGACGTTGTACCTTTCTTCACAGGACAGTTGTTCAGAGATGTCGAAGCGATCCTCATCGCTGCTGGTCGGGATAATCTTCCCGTTTTGTATCATGGTGCGGGAATTTGGGTTGACAAAACCACTGTTACGTGGTTCAAGTTCAATCATATTCTCTTTGTCGCAATCGGAGAGATCCTTCAACGCAACTGGGACCATGGGTGGCCAATGTACTGCTTCGTTCCCGTCCATTATAAGATACTATGGTTTTTCCTCCTTGCGGTAAGCGCCAATATTTGATATAAGGATTCACTTCTCTTCTTAATACTTATATCTTCTCTTCTTTTTTTTTTATTTGTAGCGTAAATACACTTGGGACCGTAGACATACTTTAACGGTTTGGACGCAGTTTAATCTGTGTGCTAGAACGTTATTCAGAGACCAGATGCGTACGTTGAAGAGGATATGGGCGCGTGGTCGCGATAAGCCCGAATGGATTAGTAGGATAGTGTGGAATAATTTGGTCGATATGTTTGAGGAGTTTGGCCCAGACGATGTCGGTTTCAGCGAGTGAATTCCATTGTTAAACTTTTGTACTGTCGTTTTCTCTGTGAACTTCTATGTAATGGTGTTTTGTTTCAGGGTTTAGTTTTTGTTTGGTGCATTGTTTTGTTTCTTACGTTCTAATTTTTTCTTCTTGGTTTTTTGTTGTTCCGCAGGTAGCTTGCAAGAGAGGAAAGTTTATTAGGTTTCATCGTTTCGTTTTGGTGATAGAGCTTCCAGGCTTATATCTGCTGGTGGTCGTTAGTTCAGTTTGCATAAAAGGTATTGCTTCTTAAACTTTTTACCATTTCAATTCATCATATGCTGATTACAACTAATGCTTTGTTATAAAATTTAAATTTGATTTGTTTATTGTGTTGTTTTCTTGATGATGCTGTTTATTGTTTTGTCTTTTTTTGTTTGTTTATATATATCTATTTTTGCTCTACTATATTGGTTTCTTTGTGTATTTAAATTTTGTTTCTTTTATACAGTAAGCATACTCAGATGACTATCTTGCCTTTTCATCTACCGAGGAACTAGGATAGCATTTTCTCGGACGACTTTACACCACCTGATCCCGGATATTATATTCAAATGTCTCAGTTTCAGGGTTGGATGGAATACAATAAACACCATCCTGAGTCGAGACATCTTTTGTATACTGAATTCTTGATTTGGTTTGTTTGGCATAAGAACATCAGAAAATAGCTACCGCGGCATCGTTGTAGGTCTAGGAGAAGTGGCGTAGGACTTTCCTGTGTGAAGCCAGAAAGTGGTGAGCTCTATTACCTCGGGATTTTGTTAGCTGTTGTTAGAGGGGCGACGTGTTTTGAAGACATATAGAGAGAGAAAGGTTCAAAGAAGGGATATATGGTTCTTTGCTCTTAAATTCGATATATATATAGAGAGAAAGGTTCAAAGAAGGGATATATGGTTCTTTGCTCTTAAATCATGGCTCTTTTTGGTGTTGCAGATCTCGAACCCTTGAACTCTATGACTGATATTAGGGTTAAAGTTCTTCGTATCTTCACGACTTTTTATAAAGGTGAAAGTGTGTGTAATATGATATTAGTTGATGATAAGGTATGATAGCTTTGTATATTTTTATTTTGTCTATTTTTGGTGGTTTTGTTGTCTATATATGATTAGTTTTTTTTCAACCCTTATTTTGTTAGGGTGACAAAATCCATGCATTGTTGGACAAAGTTTTCAAATAATTGTTTGTTGCAAATATCGTAGAAGGTGATTGGATTGTTCTGATGGATTTTGACCTTGTGTCGGTTTCTGGTGATCTGTTATACACTTCTCATTAGTTTAGGATTGAGTGTAGAAAGAGAACCGTGTTTGTTAAGCATTCTTCGGGAAATAATTCCTATTATTTCTCATGTGTTGCCTTGGAATCGATCATTGGTGGTCTACATGAATCAAAAGTCTACATTGGTAAGACATTATTTTATCTTGTATGTCCTCTTTTATGTTTTGATCAAAGCTTTGGATGGTTGCCTTTTTGCATATTTTATTCTGCATCTATAATACAATATTATCCTTTTTATAGATGTAATGGGGCAAATTGCAAGTGTTGGGAGTCATGTGTATAGTCTCACGGATCATCGAAACAGATTCGGTGATATATATCTAGAACTTCAGAATGAAATGTTTTATTCTAGATATAGTTGGTTATAGTTTTAATTAATTATATAATTTTATTTTGTGGTTTGCATGTCTTACATTGTATATGGTATTTTGCAGGGGTGTACGTTTGCCAGTGTTGTTGAAAGGCGATCTATCTGCTAACTTTCTTGCGAGTTTGAGCAAATGCATTCATAATGTTATTATATGTGTTATTCGGTTAGTGAGGATTGACCGATATAATAGTGGCCTCATAGTATCGGTAATTCGTGATGTTTCGCAAATCTATTTGGAGCCTCATTGTCAAGAAGTGGATGATCTTCGTAATTCCATCATTGCAAATGGGGACCTATAGTTATGATGTGTTTGTTTTGTTAAGTATTTGGGCTTTTTTTATGTATTAAGTATTTGCATTTCTTTTATTTGTGGTACGTGTGTGAATGCATACATGGATTGTGCCACATCAACTGACTTGGAGTTATATTTAGAGGTTAAAACGTCAACTTTAAAATCTCACTTTCGAGAAAATATTTTATGATTTTTGTAATTTAATGATTTATAAAACTTCTAATATCGTGGAATTATCTACTGAATATATGAGTACTATTTATATATATTTGTCAGACGTAATTGTTTAGACTTTCTTACGAGCATAATTTTAGAAAATTTAAGCCATTGATAGTTGATTTGACATTAAAATTGATGTTTATGTTGAGACAAAAATAGTTATTCTTCACTTTTTTTTGGGGAATCGACATTGGTTAAGAGGCTTAGGAAATAAATCTAGCATGTAATTATTGAGCATGTCGCTCATCCTTCAGACATGTTTTGTATATATTTTGGGTATATTAACTGGTTGTTATTCTAGAATCATTGTTCTTATAGTTTATAATATTGTCGTCCGTAGATTATTTCTTTATGTTCTTATCTGAATATATATATTCCGTATGAATATTGTGGTGCTTACAGAAAAATGGGTCATACAAGCTTACCCTATTTATATTTTGTGATAAATAATTTAAGATTTATAATGTTTACTGCTCCATCTTAATTTAAATTTATCTTCGGAATAATTAATACTGATGTTTTGTTGGTTAGCTTGAAACAAACAAAAAATGTTACCTTTAATTGGGTAAAGGATAAGAATCTTTTCTAATGTACTTGGGCCCAAGTTAGATAACAAAATTGGTAATATTGACAACATGTTGGAATGTGGGGTGTCTTTTAATAAGAAACTAATTTAAAAATACTTTTCTCGATGACTTCGTCTCTCTACAGTTTCTTATAACTTAGAAATTAGGACTGCTCAAAAATCACTTCTTTTCTTCTCATCGCCGAACTCAAACATCACCAAAGAAACAAACAGTTCGATGGCATTATATTTCTCGGTCATATCTCCTGTTTCCGATCTGCAAAATGGATATACTGATTCGGTAATCCGTGTGAAGGTCCTTCGTCTTTGGAAGCGGATCAATTCATTCGGTCCTACTTTGGAGCTCATCGTTAGTGATGATAAGGTGACAAATTTTACCTATATTATTCCTTAATCCACTTTTTGCGACTGGATCTAGTTGATTAGATCTTTGCATGTTTGGTTTTACAATAGGGAACTCAGATTTTAGTAGCTGTCATGCCTGATCAATGGCTTATCTTTAGAAATTACTTTGAGCAAAGTTTGTGGTATGATATTTGTAAGTTTGATGTGAAGCCCGAGATTGGTTCTGTTAGTGTGTCGTTTTACGATCAGATGATTCAGTTTCGAGAGTCGACAAGGGTTAGGCGATTTACGGATGGTCCTCCTGGACTATTTCTCAATTGCCGTCGATTTATTGATATTTGGACAAGGGAATTCGATGTTGGGACGTTAATAGGTATTTCTTATTAAATTTCTTTATTTTCTCGGGTTATTTTGGTTCTAGAATTATAATAATTTTGTGTTTGTATGTGAATTTATTTTTCAGATGTCATGGGAACAGTTTTAAGCATGGGGACGCTTTCGTGAATCAATAGCGACGCAGTTGAGGATGACTTGTGTCATGTCATGTTCGTTTCAAGCTTTGTGATGCCAGGTTATCCTATCTCATAATATTTTAAATTAATGCTTGATATCGTTTTCGTTTTAGTTAATTCGTATTTAATTTGCTGTTGTTTTGATATATTAGGAGGGAAGGTGTGATTGTGTGTATTGCAACGGGTGCTCTTGCTAGAGAATTCGTTTGTGCATATGAACAGAACAACCATGAGGCCGTTGTTTGTGTGCTTAGGTTCTGGCGGGTATCCGAAGGAGAAAGTACGAACTAATGTGCTATAATTAATATGTTATATTGTTTTTAGAGAGTTTCTAGCTTATGATGTTTATACTGTATTTTGAAATAGGTGTTGACGCAAAATCGGTTGTACTGCGGTCTCAGTGTCCGTGTTCTGGGTTCATGTTTGATCCTATTGATGATGATGTCCGAGAGGTTGGTGATATGTAAGTTTATTTTTCTGTATTATTGTTTAATTTGATGCATAAACGGGTATCGTTATACTAATAATTTACTTATTGTCTTGCAGCCGTAGGGCTTGATATATCATGGTTTTTCTTGGTTTTTGACCATGATATAAGTCTTGTTTATAGAGTCTTTTTGGTATTTTTCGAGTCCTATAGAGTCTTTGCAGGTCTAGGTACAAATGGAGCATAATTGTGGATTTCGGAACCTTTTGGAGCTATACTGAAGTTGATGCTGAAAGGACCAAGTCGGAGGGCATTAAGGAGCAGGGTGTCGATCGACACCCACTACTTGGTGTCGATCGACACTGGTCGTGGTCGCGAAGAAGCATAAAAATTCATTGGAAGAAATTGCAACTTGGCCCAGAAGTGTCCCACTATTTGCATTTTTGCCCTAGTTCGTGTTTAGACTTGTATTTAGGTTTTCTAAGCCATTGTTAGGCAGATATTCTGATTATCATTGAGACTAAGAGAGAGATTAGATTGAGAGCTTTTGGGGAGACAAATCCATACTCTATAGAGAAGAATTTCGAACCCCTCATCTTTTACTCTATTTTCTAAATGCAATTTTATTCAGTCATGATTTGTGTCTCACTTGCTATGTCTGAGTAATCTGCTAGTTAGGTTTTGGGTTATTCAAAGGTTGATAATGAATTGTTAGAACTACAAAACTGGAAGGATAAATCATTTGGTTCTTCATCTAAATTGCTTTAACACTGGTTTTAAGATTGATCACCTAGAAATCAGATCTTAGGTTGTTTAATAGATGTGAAAACATTGTTAATCACCAGAACTATCTTAGATGAGCAAAATAACTAGTTGCAAAGGAATTTGGATTAGTGATTTTGTGAACATATCGAACTTGATCTATAATGCATGTTTAGGTTGTTAGAATTTGCAAAGGAATTTGGAATTCTAAAATCTGATCATAGTTAATTTCTGCGACGGAAGTCGATTGGTTTTACATTAGTGTTTCGAGTTATAGAACGGGTTTAATAAATATTCCTTTCAGTCTGTAGTCTGTGATTTATGTCAACCTACGAATTTAAAGAACCTACAATCCGCTCCTGACATCATTGCTTTCGTTGTTATTTTAATTTCATTTCATTATTGATTGCTTAGCTTTATTTGAATCTAAAATCTGTTGACTGATAGCCTTAAGTACTTGTGGATTTGATCCCTAAGTACTACAATGATCTCTTAATTTGAGAGAGTAGCTCTAAGGGTTAATTTGAGCATATCGAATTTTGGCGCCGTTGTCGGAGACTTAGATATTACTTTCAAATTTTTAGTTTTAGAATTTTGACTAAGCCTTTATTTTCTGTTTACTACCTTTGTTCCTTTCTCTGCTGTCTGTTTCAGGTGTATGCATAATCGCAGTACCAGGAGCAACAAGGACAAGCAACTCGTGACTTTAGGCATCGAAGAACTTGCTAAATTAGAAAGAACCATCAGAAAAGCCAAGAAGCAGGATAAGATGGTGAGACCAATTGTTTTGAGGACAGATGTTGAGGGTCATTTAGTTGACAGAGAAGGGAATATAAGGAATGAAGATGGTCAGAGGATAGATGAGGATGGCGTTGTGATTGAGGAACAGGATGTGCAACCTGCTGTGCGAAATGTACAACAACAAGCTGCTGGGAATGCTGCTGGGCGTTTTCCATAGAGGACCCTGGGAGATTACAACAGGCATGATCAGTTCTATGCAAATAGAGCTGCAATCCGCTCACCTGCCTTTCAGAGGAATGACTTTGAGCTGAAACCCAGTTACTATCAGCTTGTTGGTCAGCATCCCTTCCATGGGCTGCCTCATGAACATCCAATGGACCATATAGAGAAGTTTGAAGACTTGGCTACAAGTTTTAAAGCCAATGGAGTCACCAATGACTTCTTATTCTGCAAGCTCTTCCCTCACTCTTTGGAAGGTGATGCAGCACATTGGCTTAAACAGCTGGAGCCTGGCTCTTTGACCACATGGGAGGACACCAAATCTGCCTTCCTCAACAACTTTTATGATGATGCAAGATCAGAGGAGTTGAGGACAAAAATCGCACTTTCTCCCAAGGTCCAACTGAAGCTTTCAAAGCAGCCTGGGTAAGATTCAAACTGTACCAAAGGGATTGCCCACACCATGGGTTCAATGAGGTGCAGCTGCTGGGAATCTTCTTCAGAGGTGTTGATTGGAATTACCAGATGGCTCTGGATGCAGCAAGCAATGGGAACTTCAACACTAGAGTCCCAACTGATGCAATCAAGCTGATAGAGAACCTAGCTTCCAGCAACAGCAGAAAGAATGCTGATTTTGAGAGATAGAAAAATGCTGGGGGTGCAGGAAGTAATCAGTTTGCTGCTGAGATGAAGACTAAACTGGATTCTGTTCACAATCTCTTGATGGGTAAGAAGTCTGTTCAGTTTGCTGCTGAAGTTGAAACATTTGAACCAGCTGAAGAGTTCGAAGAAGAGGATGTCAACTACATCAATGGAGCTGGTTTTCAGGGACAAAGGTACAACAATTAACAGGGAAACAGAGGATTCAGTGGGAGCATGCAGAGGAGCAACTTCACAGGGAACCAGAGCTCTACTGGCTACACTCCCAAGCCTCAGTTTCAGAAGTCTGAGTACCAGAAGCTTTACCAGAACAGCAACTTCAACATGAACTATGGTTCCTCATCTTATCAGCCTGCACCAGCACCATCAGCTTCAAGCAAGATGGAAGCCATGCTTGAGAAGTTGCTAGAAGGTCAGCAGAAGATTACAGTTGACTTCAATGGCAAGATTGACGCCTTGTATCAAGATTTGAATGGAAAAATCGAAGCTCTGAACACTCATGTGAAGACTTTGGATACTCAAGTGGCTCAAACTGCTGGGGCTATGAAAAGGCTGGATGGATTCCTTCCAGGAAGGACAAACACCAACCCAAGACACTCTGTTAATGCCATCACGCTGAGGAGTGGAAAGAATCTGCAACCAGTGCAGAAGAAGGGCTTTAGTGCAGAAGATTTCGAGCAACTGCAGGAGTTTGAAGATGAGGATTTCGAAAATTTTGAAGGGTGTCGATCGACACCAACCCCTCAGTGTCCATCGACACCAGAAGAAATTTACGACTCCTCGACTCGAGGCGAACAGATATCGACCCAGGTCGACAAGCAGCTCGACACCCGATCGATACCACTCTCAGGAGCCAGTGTCGATCAACACCCACCCCATGGTGTCGATCGACGCCCACTACAGAAGCAAACTCCGAGTTCTCAGACTCCAGAAAGTGCAGAAGAAAGGGTCTATAAGCCAAATGTGCCTTATCCAAGGAACCAGAAGAAGCTTAAACAGGAACTGGAGGATGCTAGGATCAAAGCTATCATGGATAAGCTTGTGGTGGAGATCTCTTTGATAGATGTCATAAGGACCACTCCTGTGATAAAGAGGTATGTGAAAAGGATGATGACCAAGAATTTGGGGTTGGAGCAAGGAACAATGCTGATTTCAGAACAAGTGAGTGCAGTGATTCAGAATAAAATACCAGAGAAGCTGACTGATCCTGGGAGCTTTGTTCTGGATTGCCCCATCTTTTCTGAAAGGTTTGAGAGGTCATTATGTGATCTGGGGTCAAGTGTCAACCTGATGCCTCATTCAGTTGCTGTCAGTTTGGGTATGACTGATTTCCAACCAACCAGAATATCTCTTATCTTAGCAGATAGGTCCGTAAGGATTCTTGAAGGCATTTTAGAAGATGTACCAGTCAAAGTGGGAGATTGTGTGATTCCCACAGACTTTGTGGTTCTGGCTTATGGCGAAGAATTAAAGGATCCTTTGATTTTGGGAAGGCCATTTCTGGCTATTGCAGGAGCCATTATTGATGTCAGAAAAAGGAGAATTGCTTTGAATGTGGGCGATTTGGTGATGCACTTTGACATGGACAAGTTGATGCAGAGGCCAACAATAGATGGCCACACATTCTATGTAGACTCCCTCACCAGTCTTGCAGAAGAGATCTTCCAAGAAATGCATCCTGCAGACCCTTTGGAGAGGGCATTGACAGTTTCTGCAGAATCAACAGAGCATCTAGACAACATTGCTGCTGGCTATGTCAGGATGATGGATGCAAATGAGCAGGTCATACAGCTGGTTGCACAACAAGAGCTGGTTGGGACATCTGTAAAAGCTGCAAAGTTAGGAGATTGGAGTGAAGAAAAAGCTCCCAAAATCGAACTCAAACAGCATCCTGCAGGTCTAAGGTTTGCCTTTCTAGGACCTAACTCTACATATCCTGTTATAGTTAGTGCCACCTTAAACAATGCAGAGCTCACTTTACTGCTAAGCAAGCTGCGCACTTTTCGCAAGGCTCTTGGCTATTCTCTTGATGACATTTCAGGTATCTCTCCAGAGTTGTGCATGCACAGGATACATCTTGAGGATGAGTCGAAGTCGTCAATTGAGAACCGGAAGAGGCTAAATCCGAACTTGCAAGATGTAGTGAAGAAGGAAATCATGAAGCTTCTGGCTGCTGGGATCATTTATCCGATTTTAGACAGCACTTGGGTCAGTCCAGTGCATGTGGTTCCCAAGAAGGGAGGACTAACAGTGGTGAAGAATGAGAAGAATGAGCTGATTCCCACAAGGACCATCACTGGGCACAGGATGTGTATTGACTACAGGAAGCTCAACGCTGGTACAAGGAAAGATCATTTCCCACTACCATTCATTGACCAGATGCTGGAGAGGTTGGCGAATCACTCATACTACTGCTTCCTGGATAGCTACTCTGGCTTCTTTCAGATCCCCATCCACCCAGATGACCAGGAGAAGACTACATTTACTTGTCCTTATGGTACATTTGCATATCACAGAATGCCATTTAGACTTTGTAATGCTCATGCGACATTCCAGAGATGCATGTTGTCCATCTTCACCGACATGATTGAGAAGTATATGGAGGTCTTCATAGACGACTTCTCAGTGTATGTATCATCCTTTAAAGACTGCCTTGACAACCTCTGTCAAGTGTTTGCAAGGTGTGATGAGAAGCATCTAGTTCTGAACTGGGAAAAGTGCCAATTTTATGTTCAGAGATGGGATTGTGCTTGGGCATCGAGTTTCTGGAGAAGGTATTGAGGTAGACAGAGCCAAGATCGAAGTGATGACCAGCTTACAACCACCATAATGTGTGAAGTCAGTCAGAAGTTTTCTAGGACATGCTGGATTTTACAGGAGGTTCATTAAGGATTTCAGTAAAATTGCAAGACCACTCACAGCTCTGCTTTGCAAGGATGTGAAGTTTAAATTTACTGAAGAGTGTCATTCAGTATTCCAGAAAATCAAGCAGGCATTAGTGAGTGCCCCTATTGTGCAACCTCCTGAGTGGGATCTACCATTTGAGGTGATGTGTGATGCTTCAGACTTTGCAGTGGGTGCTGTATTGGGTCAGAGAAAGGATAAATAACTTCATGCAATCTACTATGCAAGCAGAACATTGGATGATGCTCAAAAGAACTATGCAACTACAGAGAAGGAATTGTTGGCTGTAGTATTTGCATTTGAGAAGTTCAGACAGTACTTGGTTGGGTCTAAGGTAATTGTGCACACTGATCATTCTGCTCTCAAGTTCTTGATGCAGAAGAAAGATGCAAAACCAAGACTGCTAAGATGGATTTTGCTGCTGCAAGAATTTGACATTGAGATATAGGACAAGAAAGAGGTTGAGAATGGAGTAGCAGACCATCTCTCCAGAATTAGGATTTAAGACAACGTCCCCATTGATGATTTCTTGCCAGAGGAGAACATATGTCTCATTGAGGCAAGATTGCAGACTTCAGATGCGGATGAACTGCAGTTTTCTCGAACTGCAGATAGGGTGTCGATCGACACCCACCACTTGGTGTCGATCGACACCAATCTCGACGCGAGTTATAATCAAGCAGGATCGACATCGACACCCCAACTGGTGTCGATCGACACCAGTCCCAAACTGCAGTTCTGCTTCAGCAAATCCTGCATGATGTTTTCTCTCAGCCTATCTTCCCAGTTGCAACCTCTTCTAGGCCTTGGTATGCTGATATTGCCAACTACCTAGCTGCAGATGAGGTTCCTGACACTCTCAAAGGATATGAGAAGAAGAAATTCATGAGGGAACTAAGGAGATATTACTGGGATGAGCCATACTTGTACAAACACTGCTCAGATGGAATCTACAGAAGATGTCTTGCATAAGCTGAAGTTCAGAATGTCCTATTCCACTGTCATGGTTCTGAGTATGCAGGACATTTTGCTACCTTCAAGACTGTCTCCAAGGTTCTACAAGCAGGTTTCTAATGGCCTTCAATGTTCAAGGATGCTCAAACATTCATTTCACAGTGTGATGTCTGCCAAAGGAGGGGAAAGATCAGTAAAAGACATGAGATGCCATAAAACTTCATACTTGAAGTTGAAGTCTTTGACTCCTGGGGTATTGATTTCATGGGACCTTTTCCTTCATCTTATGAGAACAAGTACATCCTGGTTGTAGTGGATTATGTCTCCAAATGGGTGGAAGCAATTGTCAGTCCACACAATGATGCTGCAGTGGTCCCGAAACTGTTCGAAACCATCATTTTTCCTAGGTTTGGAGTGCTAGGGATTGTGATCAGTGATGGTGGGAAACACTTTATCAATAGAGTGTTTGAGAAGCTGCTGTAGAAGTATGGAGTTCATCACAAGGTTGCTACACCTTATCACCCTCAGACTAGTGGTCAGGTTGAAGTTTCCAACAGGAAAATCAAGGAAAACATGGAGAAAACAGTAGGGAAGACAAGAAAGGACTGGTCTACCAAGTTAGATGATGCACTTTGGGCCTACAGGACAGCATTCAAGACGTCACTTGGCGCCACACCATTCCATCTGCTTTATGGGAAAGCATGTCACCTTCCAGTAGAGCTTGAACACAAGGCAAATTGGGCCATCAAGAAGATGAACTTTGATTGGAAATCTGCAGCAGAGAGGTGTTAGATACAGCTCAATGAGTTAGATGAAGTCAGGCATCATGCTTATGAGAACTCAAAGCTGTACAAGGAGAGGACTAAAGCCTACCATGACAAGAAGATCCTCACCAGACACTTTGAACCAAATGACTAGGTACTTTTGTATAACTTACGTTTACAATTATTTCCTGGAAAATTGTGTTCTCGTTGGTCAGGTCCTTTCACAGTCAAGGAAGCCAGACCATGTGGTGCAGTTGTTCTATCAACTCCAGAGGACAGGGAGTTTGTTATCAATGGGCAAAGGGTGAAACATTACTGAGCGCAAACCGCGATTCCCGAAGGACAGATTGTACATTTGGCAGATGCACCCACAGCCTGATCTTGAGGACAGTCAAGCTAATGACGTTAAATGAGCACTTGGTGGGAGGCAACCCACTGGTAAGTGTACATACTTAGTCTAATTTTTGACTTTTACTACCTTATTTTCGTGATATTGAGTTAGTCAAAAAAAAAAAAAAAAAACCAACAGGGTGTCGAGGTGAGCACATGATTTCCTGCCAGAGCTTTGATTGTGTTTTGAAATTTGTTTGAACTGATGAGATTATGGATTATGTTGTTGCTTTTAATTGTTTGCTTGAGTGTTCTTAACAGTCTTGACTTGAGAGAACTTCAGCTAACAATCTAACTTGCAACAGATACACATGTTTAGGTCATCACATTCTGTTTTCGGACAGGGTGTCGATCGACACCACGCGCAGTCACAGGTACCACTTTCTCATCTCTGTACAAACCGTTTCTTTGCCTCTTTTTACCAACTCCTTACTTGATAACACTGGGGACAGTGTTGTTTAAGTCTGGGGGAGGTCGTTGCTGACATTGTGTACATTGTTTTGTATTTATATAGCCTCAAAGTTGAGTCAAAACCTGTTTTATTGAGTCAAAAATTTTGAAATTGTCAGTTTTTCTTGGAACAAACCACAAAACATTGATGCTTATAAGAACCTTTGCCACATTTGTTGACTGCAAGTCTTACTAAGTTGAAAGTTATAGGTAGATCAGTCTAGCAATGAAGGTTTAGGTTCTTAAAGAATCTGGAAAATTTGTTGTTAGCTCCACTTAAATGAACTTAAAACTTCTTGTCTTGATGCTTGATTCTCTTTGATCTTGATTCTCTCTTCTAACACTGACAAGTATGTTAAAACATAGTTTCTCTTTGATCTTCCCTGATAGAGCTTTAAAAGTTTAAGTCAAAAGAATGGTGCATTCATGACTCTGTCTCCTCACAAGGAACAACAGTAATGAACACACTTAAGAACCTGTCTTCTCACAAGGAACACAAGTATTGAGTAGCACTAATTCTTAGACTGTAAAAGAATAAGAAAGAACTGAAAAATAAAAAAATTATAAGAAAGAAAAGATCAAGGGAAGAAAAAATAGGAGAACTATGTTGAGACTGCTTTGTTCAGTTGTTTAGGAAGAGAAAAGAATCTATAAGTGATAGAGATGACAAAACCTTGATGAGACATCACTTAGATAGAAATAAGGAGCTTAGCAGTAGAGATCTCGGATTTCTTGAAAGAGCTTGAACTGGATTTGAAAGATTTGCTAAGCCTGTGATGATTAGACTGAAATTTGATCTTGTGTTGACCCTGTGGTATGTGGATTCGAAAGTGTTAATCAATGTGGTGTTCCTGATGTCTGACTGACTTTTTCTGTGTTTTCAAACCTCTACTCAAGGCTGTGTCTGATGTTTGCTTGAGGGCAAGCAAAAGATAAGTCTGGGGGAGTTGATATATCATGGTTTTTGCTGGTTTTTGACCATGATATAAGTCTTGTTTATAGAGTCTTTTTGGTATTTTTCAAGTCCTATAGAGTCTTTGCAGGTCTAGGTACAAATGGAGTATAATTGTGGATTTTGGAACCTTTTGGAGCTATACTGAAGTTGATGCTGAAAGGACCAAGTTGGAGGGCATTAAGGAGCAGGGTTTCGATCGACACCCACTACTTGGTGTCGATCGACACCGGTCGTGGTCGCGAAGAAGCATAAAAATTCATTGGAAGAAATTGCAACTTGGCCCAGAAGTTTCCCACTATTTACACTTTTGTCCAAGCTCGTGTTTAGACTTGTATTTAGGTTTTCTAAGCCATTGTTAGGCAGATATTCTGATTATCATTGAGACTAAGAGAGAGATTAGATTGAGAGCTTTTGGGGAGACAAATCCATACTCTGTAGAGAAGAATTTCGAACCCCTCATCTTTTACTCTATTTTTTAAATGCAATTTTATTCAGTCATGATTTGTGTCTCACTTGCTATGTCTGAGTAATCTGCTAGTTAGGTTTTGGGTTATTCAAAAGTTGATAATGAATTGTTAGAACTACAAAACTGGAAGGATAAATCATTTGGTTCTTCATCTAGATTGCTTTAACACTGGTTTTAAGATTGATCATCTAGAAATCAGATCTTAGGTTGTTTAATGGATGTGAAAACATTATTAATCACCAGAACTATCTTAGATGAGCAAAATAACTAGTTGCGAAGGAATTTGGATTAGTGATTTTGTGAACATATCGAACTTGATCTATAATGCATGTTTAGGTTGTTAGAATTTGCAAAGGAATTTGGAATTCTAAAATCTGATCATAGTTAATCTCTGCGACGGAAGTCGATTGGTTTTACATTAGTGTTTCGAGTTCTAAAACGGGTTTAATAAATATTCCTTTCAGTTTGTAGTCTGCGATTTATGTCAACCTGCGAATTTCCCATTGCTTGTCTTCATTGATTTTAAGAACCTACAATCCGCTCCTGACATCATTGCTTTCGTTGTTATTTTAATTTCATTTCATTATTGATTGCTTAGGTTTATTTGAATCTAAAATCTGTTGAGTGATAGCCTTAAGTCCTTGTGGATTCGATCCCTAATCACTACAGTGATCTCTTAATTTGAGAGAGTAGCTCTAAGGGTTAATTTGAGCATATCAGGGCTCTTCGTGCGTAGTACTATTTGCTTCGATCGTTCATGGTTCGTTATGTGCTCGATATGGCTGGATGCTGGCCTATTCCACAACTTCTATGTATTAAATTATTTATTTTGCGTACTGGTGTTATTGGCAAAACTAACGTGTTTCTTATGACTATGTTTTGGATTTGTGTTATTTTTTATTTTCTTCATTATTATGGTTGTTATTTTGTTCGGCTTATATGGTTGTAGAATTTAAAACTCTTAAATTAAGTATTGCGTAGCCGTATTTGTTTGCGTCTTTAGTTTGCTTACTTTTGCATATTAAATCATGGCAAATAATCGATTTAGTCGTCTAATGAACGGCTGTGTGTGGCTCTTTGACATGAGCTATATTTCTTATCTATATGCTATATGCTCTGTGTATATAATTATATTTAATAGTAAGATTCTGTTTAATTATTAGATTAATTTATAATTTGGAATTTCTGTCTTTGTTTATGAATAATATTTTAGATTGTAGTTTATGTAAATATTTTAGGTGGCTTATGATGATAATATTGTTACTATTATGTAAATTCCAGTATCATTATATGCAAATTTGCAGTTTCTATGAATCACTGTTGTAGAGCATATGTAAATAATAGGGAAACAGGGAATTTTTATTGTTAAACATTTGTAACTCTAATATATATTTAGATTGATAGTAAAATCATAAGGTTGATGATTTTTACATAATGGACATTTGTAGGCATCTTCTTATTTATTTGGAGTACTAAAAAACCCTAGGTTGACTTGATTTCAAGGATATTATTGTTTTCAGTTTTGTTATAGAAGAGTTGCATGAATATGCACTAGCTGTTATTATTATATGTTGTGGTCCATTAGAAATTTTGCTTCTTTATCTGAAGTGGATTTATCACTGTTTGGTTCGGATGAGATTTAATTAATTCACTATTCATTGTATTGGGCCCAGTTCGACTCGATATGATCATAATAAAGACAAGGAATATGCAGCTGAAAAGGTATCGATTTCTTATATAAGAAAATAAACTGCTAGAAAATTGTTGGTGCCTGTTCAGATCTTCTATATATTATTATCTAGGTTTCTTTTTATCCACCGTTCTTGCTCTTTTCTAATTCTTTTTTTTTTAAGTATCTTCCCTACAATTTGATATGGGTTTTCTTTCTGGTTTACAAATTGGATACATTAAAAAGTCAGTTTGTGTTAAGGTTCTCCGTTTTTGGAAGCAGATAGAGCTGATACTTTGTGATGATCGAGTAATAATTTACATAATTTAATTGAAATTTTAGGTCGCCTTGCATGTAGATCATCTTGCTCTAATTTCAGATTTTATGAAAATTTATTTTTGACTAGGGAACCCAGATCTTGGCGACTATCATGCCAGATAGCCTACAGGTTTTTGAAAACTACTTTAGGCAAGGTTCCTGGTATGAGGTATGTAGATTTGAATTAAGGCGGGAGTGTGGATCCGTGGTTTTGTCTGATTGCGAACAAAAGATCCAGTTTTGTTCTTCGACTAGAGTTAAGAGATCTGAGCACAGCCCTCCTGGATTGTTTTTAAACTGATGTCGTATGATTGATATTCGCACTCGGGAATTTGAGGCTGGATCTTTAATTGGTATGTTTTTTTAAAAAAAAACTGCTATAGCTTTCCGAGATAGATTTATTCAATATTATAATGATTGCATGTGTGGTAAATTGAAATCTGTCAGATGTTATGGGGAGCATTGTAAAGATTGGAACACTTCAGGATATTAATAACGACGCCTACGAAGAAGAATTATGTTTTATTTGTTTCGAACTCAGCGATGCGAGGTAATTTTATTGATAATTTGCTCTTTGTTGGTAATTAAGACAGCATACGTTTGTTGTATTTTATCGTTTGGCTGAAAAAAAAAAATTATTTTAGGAAGGAAGGTGTGGTCACTTGCATCGCCAGAGGAACCTTTGCTAGGGACTTTGTTCGTGCGTACGAGCATAATATTTGTGAATCAATAGTTTGTGTTCTGAGATTCTGGAGAGTATCAAATGGTATAGGTGAGAATTTTTTTTTTGTTTTTGTTAGAAAATGTATAATTATTGTGTTAAGTTTTCTAAAGGTGTTACATCTTGCACAATTTTGATTTGGTGTAGGCGCGGACGATAAGAAAGTTGTTTTGCGTTCTCATTACCCATGTTCCGAGTTCATGTTCAATCCTCTCGACGATGATGTTCGTGAGTTTCAGGAGATGTGCGTATTTCTGTCTTAATATTTTGCTTCTGATTATGGCTTTGCTTGATTTTTTCCTATTTGCTAATCTATTAGTTTCAATACTTTGTAGTCGTGGTGCTCTCGGTGGTCGGACTATTGGAGGATAAGTCGACATGCATTGGCGGTCTCTAATACGGAACTATATAATAATTAGATTTAAAACTAATTCATGTTTTTATTATTTTGCTTTTGTACGATCGCAACAAAAGTACAATAATGTGATACTAAGTGTGTTTCTCTAATATATAATAATGTATTTCAAGTTTATTTTTGACCCTTCGTTTATTTTTTATCAAGTGAAAGATTGGAATAATGCAAGGCAATATTATATAACACGCATGAATACGAATATTGATAACTGTTAGTTTAGTAAATAAGAATGCCTTATATATCAGCTCGAATTCATAAACATATAATATACAGTATTATACAAATAGTAGCCAGTTATTTTATAAAATTTCTCGCAATACTAACGTTCATAATAATAGGCATTTTTGGATAATTCTTCGATACTTAGGATTGGATATCATCTTCTCATAAAACTTTAAGTTTTTGATGCTCTTGATAAGTCGTACATATTTTATAAATCTGCATTGATTGTATATATAAAATATTAGATGGTCGATGATACATTAGTGAATATATATATATATATATATATATATATATTTGTGTAGTTTGTTCTTATCTAAAATATATTACTGATCAAAATACCTGAGATAATTTTACAAGAAAAAGGTCCAGTAAATATTTTTAGTTCATTTTATATATAGATCGTATATATTTGTGTATATGTATATATATGCATTTATAAATAAAAAAACCCTATTTTGAAAATTGGTTTGCTATGTGATTTTGCTTAATCAAAAGATGCCACCAAAAATTATTGCCGATAAGCGAAAGAGTTATAAACCACCTCGATCTGCTCTATAGCGTATGTTTTAGAACTATCTATATATTTAATCATTATATTGGTTCGCTGTTTATAAAACTTATATGATTAATCTGCGTTTTTATTTTGAAAACTTTGTAGCTTTTGTAACAAGACAAGAACGTTATGTTCCTTCTTATGCGGCAATAGCTATATCTGTTTCTGCGACTTCACAAAATCAACATATAAATCATGAGTATGATGGAAATTTAAGAAAATTGGCTTATAAGCTGGCGAGACAAAGGCGGAGGCAATACTTAACGAAAGAAGAAGCAAACAGAGAGTTATTGGTTAGTTTTGTGATTATTATCTATTGAAATGCCTATCATTCTTGATTATGTGACTTTGGTTTGTATACTTTATTCCTTTGTAGCCGCTGTTCACTCTACAAATAATGTGAAAGATTTTTTATGCTACGTTGCTACTGAATCTGAACCAAAAAAGGATGAGTAATATGAAGATGATTCAGATGATGATTTGTATAGTAATAATAATCAAGTAAAGAAGCGAGGAGAGAATAATAGGATTGTTCGTCAAAATATTCCCATTCGGGCAGATATAAATGGAATCGTCAAGCCTGGAATGCTTGATAGTGGTAAGTTTATCGTTGTCTGTTAAGAATTATGTTATGTTGTAGTTTTTAATAGAGATAATTACAGAATTATAATATTATATCGCATAGGTTGTTATGATGATGGTGATCTTATGTACGAATGTGAACATTGTAGAGCTTATATGTGGGCTGAAGAACGTACCAAAAAATGTGCAGTTTTTGGTGCACCTTTGTTTTCGTTATGTTGCGGTCAAGGAAAGGTCACATTTCCTCTCCACAGGACCCCACTTAAGACGCTTCTCTCTTTGATTTATAACACAGATGAATTAAGACAGCATTTTCGTGAAAACATTAGAGCTTACAACATGATGTTTTCATTTACTTCTCTTGGTGGGAAGATTGATCATTCTGTCAATAACGGCAAAGGCCCTTATTTATTCAAGATATGTGGTGAGAATTACCACTCGATAGGATCTATATTGCCCAATGAAGGTGAAGCTCCAGCTTTCCTATAACTTTACATACATGATACAGAGAATGAGGCTGTAAATCGTATAACTGTGTATGGGTATTTCTTCTTACTCCCACGTCTTATTAATTTAATTACTCTTTCCAGTAATATGTCTGACGATTCTTTTTTTTTATATATGAAAGAAAAACGGGGAAGGTGGGTGGTTTGCGAGAATCTGTAGTTATCAAGCTTCAGCGTATGTTAGATAGACATAATTTTCAGGTTAAAGCGTTCAGAATGGCTCGTGATAAAATTACAAGCAGTACTGATGTTACCAAATATGAAAGTAGTTCTTCCACAAGATCAACCGATGGAAGGACTAATAATCTGCCAACTGCTAATGAAGTCGCTTTCTTGGTTCCTAATGATTTTACTCCTGATGTTGAAGGTCGTGATATTGTTTTAGAGACTAAGAGTGGTGATCTGAAACGGATTAGTGAATTGAATCCTTCTTATTTGCCACTGCAGTATCCTTTGTTGTTTCCATACAGTGAGGATGGATTTAGATTGGGGATTGATATTGGATTCATTGATATTTCCGGAAGGAAAAGGACAACAATTACCATGCGCGAGTTTTTTGCATATCGTATACAAGAAAGATATGGCGAACCCTATTATCCTTATGTGTGGTAGGCTATACCAACAATTTCTGGTGGATGCGTTTACCATGATTGAGACTAATAGACTTTGGTATGTTTTTTTAACCAACGGAAGCTTAGGTCTGAGAGTTATTATTCGATAAAAGAAAAGTCTGATAAGGGAGTCTTGGATTTATCTGGTCAGGGACGCCGTATTTTCATACCTTCGTCGTTTACTGGTGGTTTGCGTTTTTTGTTACAGCATTACCTTGACGCCATGGCTACGTGCAGATATTATGGTTTTCCTGACCTTTTTATCACTGTTACATGTAATCCTAAATGGCCAGAAATAACGAGACACCTAGAGAGGCATAATTTAATTGCTGAAGATAGGCCGGATATATGTTGTCGTGTTTTCAAGACGAAACTCGATGATCTAATGTATCAGCTGAATAAGAAATCCATATTAGGAGCAGTTAAGTCTGGTACATATGTATTTTATATATATACATATATGTTAAAGTCATCGTATTTATTCTTATTTTATTCTGTTGATGAGGTGGTTTTCGTGATACATTATATATGCGAACTTAATGGGTTTTATGTTTTTGATCAGCTATATACACAATCGAGTTTCAGAAGAGGGGTCTTCCACATGCACACATAGTTCTTTTTATGCATCCAGACAATAAATTACCAACTGGTGAGGACATAGACAAGATTATAAGTGCTGAAATTCCTGACAAGGTTCTGGAGCCGGTGTTGTATGAAATTGTTGGTGAGTCAATGATTCATGGACCATGTGGTGCCTATAATAAAAATAATGTATGCATGGTAGATGGGAAGTGCACTAAATATTTCCCTAAACCCTTTACTGATGTTACAAGAATAGATGATGGTGGTTATCCCAAATATAAGAGACGTGATGATGGTAGGTTCGTTACTACGAAGGGGTTTAATTGTGATAATGGGTATATTATGCCATACAACAAACAGTTGTCGTTACGTTATCGGGCTCATATTAATGTTGAATGGTGCATCCAGTCGCGGTCGGTCAACTATCTTTTTAAGTATATCAACAAGGGATCAGATTATGTTAGGGCGGTGATAGAAACTAAGGATGAGGTTGTTGAGATTAAGAAGCATTTTAGCTGCAGGTACATTTGTAGTTTTATTAATATTACATTTATATGTTTAGTTCCATTGTTTCGGGATAATATTAATTAGTGTTTATTGAAAATGTGACAAATATGTATATCTCAGCATGTGAGTCTACATGGCGGATATTAGCTTTCCCCACTACGTTTCGCACAACAGCAGTAATGAAACTTCCTTTTTATTTACCTGGTCAGCAACAGGTTATTTTTCATGAGGATGATCCAGCTGATGAGGTGTTGGCACGTCAGTGTACTGGTAAAACCAAGTTTATGGCTTGGATGTAATAAAATAGATCCTTCTGCTAGGGAGTTGACGTATTCTGAAATATCTTCCAAATATGTGTGGGATCAGCGAAATCGTATGTGGAAACCGAGAAAGAGGGGTTTTGCTACTGGTAGGATTACTTTTGTCCCATCTGCTGTTGGTGAACCTTATTACTTGCGGATATTGCTTAATGTTGTTAAGGGTCCACGAAACTTCGATGAAATAAAAACAGTTAATGGAATAGTCTGTGAAGACTTCAAGCAAGCATGTTATGAGTTAAAATTGTTGGACGATGATAAAGAGTACATTGATGCCATCAATGAAGGTTCTTATTGGTTATCTAGTAAATATTTACGGCGTTTATTCGTCGTACTGTTGCTTACTCATAGTATCGAGTTACCTGTGCGTGTGTGGAATGCAACGTGTGATATTCTCTCAGAGGATCTTCTGTACTATGAGAGAAAAAAAGGAATAATCAGGGTACTCCGTTGTTTAGTTTTTTTGGCCTCGAAAGTAAAATAAGATTAAATAATACTTAATTAATATATGCTAAAATTTAGTGTTTTTATTTTTGTAGATTTCTTTCTAAGCAAGAAACAGCTACGTGAATTGGCGTTGGTTGAAATCGAGAAACTTTTGCGTAGTAGTGGTAGTTCCTTGGCTAATTATGAGCCAATACCTTTTCCAGATGAGCTTTCTCTTGACACTAGCGAGAATCCTCTTATTCGGGACGAAATGAGTTATAATCGTAAGTTTTTGGCTAAGAAATACAAGGAGTTGATGTCAACGATTACTTTCGAGCAGAAGTGTATTTGTGATGAAGTTTTAAATGCAGTTCGCAATAATCTAGGAGGAATGTAATTTGTTTATGGTTCTGGTGGGACCGGTAAGACTTATCTATGGAATATACACGGATCTGCGTTACGATCAAACGGAGATATTGTACTCAATGTAGCATCAAGTGGTATTGCAGCATTACTTTTACAAGGAGGAAGGACAGCACATTCTAGATTTGCCATACCAATTGTTGTAAACGATTATACGTCCTGCTCTATTAAAGCTGATTCGCATTTAGCTGATTTGATTAAAGCAGCTAAACTTATTATCTGGGACGAGGCATTGATGATGGGAAAACATTGTTTTGAGACTTTGGATCGCACAATGCATGATATTTTGAAATCTGATGTGCCTTTTGGTGGGAAAGTTGTCGTGTTTGGTGGTGATTTTAGGCAGATACTTCCTGTTGTTCCTAATGGTGGAAGGGTCGAGATTGTTCTCATGACTCTTAATTCATCGTCCAGTCTTTGGCCTCTCTGTAAAGTACTGAAGCTTACTCAGAATATGCGTCTTATCCCCGGTGATAATAGTCAACAGATGCTGTAACTTGTAGCTTTTTCGAAGTGGATTCTACATATTGGTGAGGGAAATATGGACAAGAATAACGATGGATAGTCTGAGATTGATATTCCGGAAGATCTATTAATAGCCAAGACAGATGACCCTATCAGGTCTATCGTAAAGGAAGTATACGGAGATTTGTTTGCTTCCAAACGAGATCCAAAGTTCTTCCAAGATCGTGCAATCCTGAGTCCAATTAATTTAGATGTTGAGATAGTTAATGACTACATGCTTTCGTGTCTTTCAGGTACGTAAATTCTTATAAGTGATATGTATAATGATTGTATGAGAATAATGTCTAATGTTGATTTCCTGTACATTTTATATAGGTGATGCGAAGGTGTATCTGAGCTCGGATAGTATTGATAAAACTGATGCAAAGTATAATTATATTCCTGATCCTGAAATACAATCTGTAGGCACTGCTGATGACGATGATTCTACAACTCCTTCTGATATGGTTTACACTGAAGAGTTTTTGAATAGTATCAAGGTATCGGGACTTCCTAATCACTGTTTAAAGCTCAAAGTTGGTACTCCAGTAATGCTTCTAAGGAATATTGATCCTAAGCATGGCTTATGCAACGGTACAATGTTACTAATTACACAGATGGCAAACCATGTGATTGAAGCCAAAGTGATAACAGGTGATAATATTGGTGAGAAGGTTTTAATTCCTAGGATATTTGTCTCTCCCCCTGAAACAAGATTTCCTTTTCGAATGAGAAGAAAACAGTTTCCTACAGCTTTAGCCTTTGCTATGACCATAAACAAAAGTCAAGGTCAGACGCTCTCAAAAGTTGGGTTATATCTACATAGGCCGGTTTTTTAGCCATGGCCAGTTATATGTGGTGATTTCGAGAGTTACATCTAGGTCAGGTCTGAGGATTTTGGCAGTGGAAAAGGATAAGAAACCACAGCGCAAAACAATTAATGTTGTCTATAATGAAGTATTTGACAACGTTTAGCCTCTGTTATTGTTGCAGTTATGTTTAACGGTAGATTTTAAATTTGGTATTTTTGAAAACAGGCTTTTGTTCAGCTTTATATTTGTCCTTCAATTTTATAAAATTAGAAAATTTATGTAACTATTATTAGTAACATATCTATCAAAATATATATGCTGAAAATTTATGACAATGTCCATTTGTATTTGGTAATTCAAATACAGCTAATACCTTCGGAAAATAAAAAATGTTAATGTTACTTTAATGATAAGTTTCGAAACAACAAATTAGAGTATATCAGTATTAGAGTTTTTTGAAACTATTGCTCACATGTCTTTGCGATGTTTGTATAAATACAAAGAGTTCAATCTTAAATAATTTTAGATTGTACGTTTTTGGGTTTAAGTTCTTATAATTGATAGAGGATGATCTCTCAAACGGAGTCTAATTCGCCATGAAGCTTTTTGACGTTGGAGTCTATAGGTATTCTTCATCCTTTATTCTGATTTTATGCTACGTAAATGTCTAACCTTTATCTATGTCCGTTCACGTTATGTAATCTCAATATCTCTTTATAATATTAATTTATGAAATTTAGTGCAGTCTTTGGTTGATGGTGTTGGTTGTGTGGAGTGTCGTTACTTTTCTGATGAATACAATAGTTTGGTTAATGGATTTGTTGTTACAGACGTAACTGACTTTAACAAAGTCGGCGATGCCGTAAGTTACACGCAGTTTATGTTTGTGAAGGTTCTTCGTAAGTGGTGGCAGTCAATAAACATATGTACCATCCACAGAACACTGGAATTAATTGTTACAGATGATCAGGTTTCTTTAATTCGTCTTATGCATATTTTCTTTAATTGTATAGCATGTTTATGGAGTGGTTAATATAATTAATTGTAATATTGAAGCAAGGATTGAAAATTCATGTTTTTGTGATCACCGATGAAAGTCATGATTTAGCAATTAGAACCTTTGTTGGGGACTGGTTTGGTATACGTCGGTTCGCCATTGTAAAGACCAATGGAGAGTTTGGTTATACATCCCATATTAATGAGATTATCTTGCATGCATCTACTACTGTACACCCAAGTCTGCGTATGTGTGATAACAATTATTTTGAGTTTATTCAATTTGAAAGAATTTACGATCACATCAGTAAACCTTAACATTTAGTAGGTTAGTTCGTGTTTGTATTGGTATATTATTATTTTAATTAATAATATTGTTACCTCTCTTCGTTATTAATTTAAATTTATTCTTCCAAAATGATTCAAGATTTTATGGGTAAAGTTGTTCGAGTTCAAATTCATCGTGGTAATCGTCTCGACATAAATGACAACGACAGATTTAATCTGGAATCTATCTATTTTTATCTCCAGAACATCAGGTTAAACTACGTAATTATTTAGTATTCATGGTGTCATCATTAGTTAGTATTCTTGGTGTCGTTACTATCTAATAATTTTAAAAACTGTTTTGTTTGTTTCAGGAACAAATTGCTTAGATGTGAATTGTCTGGATCGCAGGCATCAAACTTTTATCGAGATTGGTCGCGTTGGCCTCCTGCTGATGTCATATGTGTTATTCGATGAGCGGTAGTCGTTAACTTTGACGGTGGGCTACATATGTATTGTAATATTTTTAAAAATTAAAATAACACTATAACTTTATTTATTATAGTTTTCTTCGATGTGCTCAGGTGGATTGGTAGTTACATCTACATATCCTACTCTGATATTTGTGAATCCTAAAATTCTAGAAGTCAACATTTACCGTGCAGTGTAAGTAAATTATACATTCTCTTGCTACGTTTTTTGCAGTAATCCTCAATAACCAGGACCGTTTGGAGAATTTTAGGATTTTTGATTTTATGCAGTTCTTTACTGTGATTTGGGTTTGGAATTTGGCATATGTCTTATTCTTATTGCTTACTGGGTTTTAAATGAAGTAATTGTTTTAAATTATCGGTTATGAGCGATATAAAGTACATTCATGATAATTCTTAATCATTATTGCAAAACTATATAAATAGATATATATTGTGTATGTTGTTGATATATGCAAGATAAAATTTAGTATTTATTATGAGAATTTATCCTTATAGAGTAATACTAAATTATGTAATACTATGGCGGTCTGAAAAAAGAAAATTTAACTTATGTTAAAACTGATATTTATCAAGATTTGTGTATCTATATAAGATGTTTTCGTAATCATTGAATTTAGACTTTGGCAATCTGAAAGAATGGCTCATCTTCTTTCTGCTTCTATACATCGAGCATATAGTTCTTTCATGATTAATGTTTCACAGCTGGATCCTTCGAAATTTGTTTGGAATGTCAAAGTGAAGATATTACGAAAGTTTTATCATATATACGGGGTGAATGAGTCCCTCAATCTCATATTAGTTGATATAAATATAAGCTGACTCTTATGACTTTTACATTAATCTTTTTATACACAATCGTTCCCCGACTAATATATTTTGTATTTTTTGTCAGGGTGATAAAATTCAAGCAATTATAGAGAATGCATATATCAAAGATTTTGCTAATACTCTACTGGAGGTTAATTGGATCATTGTCAAAAAGATTGCTTTGAATCCAGCAGAAAGATCATTCCGAATTGTGCCACATCCGTTTGTTATCAAAATCATTGAACACACGGAATGCTATATTACATACAATAATATCTCAGTGAGCTATTTCGCTTTTGTTCGTTTAGAAGATATTAAATATGGAGATCTCGATCCAGATTTATCTGTTGGTATGTATATATCAACACATGATTCGTAATCCTTGTGTTTGATAGAATCTAATAATATTTATTATGTTGTTTAGATCTGATTGGGAGGATTACAAACGTCGGAAATTTTTTACAGCGTAAAGATTCCTTCATGATTTCGGAATAAAAAATTGTATGTTTCGATCTGGTGAACCCTAGGTACACTCCTAAAAATATTCCTAAATATTATTTGGATTATATGATATAACAAAATCACTAATATTTATTTGTTTACAGGAATTGTCATAAACGATGTCGCTTAACAGGGGACTATGCTTCTGAGTTTCTTTCTTCGTTTGGAAGTAGCCATAGAGATAACATTATTTGTGTCATCAGATTTGCGAGAATTGAATTTTGCAAAGGTTATCATTAACTCACGATGTTTCAAAAACTAACTATAACAAAATGTTTATAGAGTAACTAAAATATTTGTTCTATTATGCGCAGGTGTTTGGATTGTAACAACAGCGTGTAATTGTATACAAGTTTTTATTGATCCACCTTTTACAGAAGTCCATGAGTTTAGCAGTTCATTCGCTGAGGTTACAGCATAGACACTTTCTCATAGTCTATTAAATTTAATATTTAGAATTACTGCAATAAAATTATTTATAGTGTTATATATAAAGAGTTGTAATTGCTGACTTTGTTATGGATATTCATTTATTCATTGGTGATTTCATATTATATACAATGATTAATTTTTATATTGATCATATTATTCTTGTTAGTTTCAGAACTATAAATTATATATAAAATACATACACTGGAACGATTATTGATAATAGCTATAAACTTGAGTACTCTAAATTATAAATAAATATATAGTTATAAATAAATATAACTATACATACTCTAAAATAAAATACATACAAGGAATTCAATGATTAATCTCTATATTTTACTCGATTCTACGTGACGAAAAGATACACTTGCAGTTTAATAAGTCTATATAAAAATTATAAATTCTTATTTGGCCAAGTCACACATTTATGCAATTGATGTTTTCCTGATCGTGTGGATATTTGATGAAATCAATACAATTTATGTAAAGCTTAAAATAAGCATCAATTGTGTATGAAACAAATAATAAAACCGTTATATTAATAACATAAATACAGTTATTCGAGAACTATATATGTATATATATACTTACATTAATTTTGTTTATTTTGTTTACAGAAATATTTTACTTTATTGGACCTAATATTAGTAATTATGACGACTTTTTCAGAAATACATACATATATAGATATTCAATATTTTTATCTTAGTCGAATAGGCATCATTTACGTCTTTTCATTAATAGGTTCAATGAGAGTTCAAATTTTAAATTTGGAATGCATCATTTCGATATCATCGCAAACCCTTATTCTTCAAACTCTATAAATAATACTTCATATAGGAATAAGATGTTATCACCTGAAACCTGATACTTCTTTACCCTATCTTTAAAACCGTCAATTTTAGAATTTTGTTAAGGATGGATCTTTTGTTTCACAATATCAAGGATCTCAATCAATGGAGATCTAACTGGCACATTTGTGTCATGATTTTTAAGTGTTGGGAATCTCATACTCAAGGTGAAACCGAAGTGTTAAACTTCATATTCGTCGATGAAGAGGTATATTTTATTTCATTCTTTTCGATATCTTAGTTTACTTTGAGTAGTTTACTTTGATTATATGTTTGTCTAATTTACCGTTTATTAAAATTTGGTAGGGTGATAAAATCCATGTTATATGCAATGATCTCCAGAATCAGCCCTATTATAGAACGAAACTAATTGTTGGAAAATGGTTTAAGCTACATCATTTTACGGTCTTTGAAAGTGAGATAGTTAATCGTTTGGTCGATTGTAAGTGGAAAATTCATCTACTAGATAACACTGACGCGAGGAAAGAGTATGATGTAACTGAAAAACACTACATGAAATTCACAAGTTTCGATGATGTTATCAATGGAAGATTTAATCATGATGTACCAGTTCGTAAGTATTTTTGTTTTTGTTTCTAAATTAGATATATTTGTGTACATAATGATGAGTTAACATATTAAGTGTTTTTGTCTTATTTTCAGATGTCTTAGGTCAGGTATCTATGCTTACGGATATTGTCAAAGTAAAAGATGCTGACTTTGGGCCTTTGTATCCTGCCAACACATGTCAGCTCTCATTTGTTATCCAGAACACACAGTACGTTTGGTTTAAAGTTAAATGAATATATATGGATGATATTATTCCGGTATTTATCCTGAAGCATCTAAAAGTAATCTATCTTTGTGAATATTTACATTTACCTATCATAGAGGGACAAATCTAAGCTGTGTTGCACATGGAAAACTCGCACTTGAAATTACTAAAAAGTGGTGGAACTTCAACTCTAATAACATGGTTTGTGTCCTAGGTTTCGTGTGGTCAATGTTGGAGGTATGTTTATATATAAATCTTGATATCAATTTATATTTTTATACAGTATCATTTTATTTAGCGATTAATACATGATCTTTTTATATAGAACATGTTCAACTGGTGGATGCTGGAGAAGTATCGAGGGTTTTGTATAATCCAAAAGGTTCAAGTGTGCATTATAAGTAGAATAAAGCTTAAACTGTATTTTACCTTCATATTTATAATTCACAAAACCAACTGTTTATAATATTTTTATTATTTCAGGAATGGCAATCACGAAGACTCTGACTAAGATATTGTTTTATGTTTTTAAAAAATATTATGATGTGTTCAAATTTTAATTATAGATTTATGTTTATGAAACAATTTTATATTCTATTCAGTTTAAATCTCGCTATAGATTAAAAAGTTTTATGTTTGAGCTAAAAGAATATAAATATTTTATATAAAGAGAAAACCTGTAAATAGTTTAGTTAGACAATCCCATAATCAGATACCTAAAAAAAATGTACTTCTCTTAATCCGATTACACGATGATAAACAACAGATCCAAATTAAAAAAAAATTATGTAACAGAATCAATGAAATGCTACCTCTTCCATATCTATGCATCGTTTAAGGTTTTGATATCCGAAATTGAAAACTCAATCCGGGAAACTTTGAAGTGAAAACACTCTCAATGTTTCCATATACGACATAGAATCGAGCGATTTTGTACCCAGTAACAATGTCTCATATCTAGGACTTACTTGGTTTTATTTGAATAGGATTTATCGGAGATCTAAGATTTTGTTTTGGGTTTCCCAGTCGCTTTAGACAGAGTATGCTTAGGAAACCGAAGAGTTAGAAAAATGTCTTAGTTTATCATCTGTTTTGGGCCAACAGAGGAGTAATCACTGGCCCAAAAACATGATATATATAAATGAGTATAATTTGTTTCAACCCAGTAATTTAAAAATCAATTTCTTTGGAGAAATGTATTATCATGTTATTAATTAGTTCGGTCATATTATCTTTGGTGCATATTACTTTATAAGACCTCTTGGTTTGTATGAACATGCTTAAAGTTTATTTAAAGTTAGTAGTGACTATATTATCGTTATAAAAAATTCATAGTCGTGATATAATATACTAATATCATTCCTATTTTAATAGTTTACAAAATAAACCAAATATTCTATAATAATAAGCTTTACTATTTACATCCGACACTAGTGTTAAACTTCCCGAAATTCTTACTCTTTTTATAGAGCTTGATATATTATAGAAAATAACTGGATATTTTTCATATATTATGATACATATATATATATGAAATAAACAGTATAGATATTATAATTCATAGTTATTATCCCGTGAATATTTAGAATATTTAAGAAACCCTAATTCATGTCTGCTATAAAAACGCATCATGGATTGACTGTTCTGCATGCATTCGAAAAACTAGCTTTCATTGGTCTCACAGAATGGTTCTTTATCTGTATTTTTCTCGGTGTTACATACCTCGCAGGCATACGTTTTCTGAATATGGTAATCGATTACTGATTTGTAACTATAATTATGATACTCACATGCTCTTATTATTGTCTGAACATAATTAAAATTATTATTTTGTTAAGAATTGTTGTCGGAGGAGACTTGCCAATGTTCTAAGAATAAATATCGAGAATATAATACGATCTATCAGTTTATCCAGGGTAATGAAATATTTCTTAGTGTATTATATTTCGAGTATATATAATACTTTTGCTAATGAAATATTTCTTACTGTATTATCTTTCGAGTATATATAATATTTTTGCATTAGTATCTTATATGTAACTTTATTCTTTAATGGAGAATATAGTTACTGCTGGTGATGATGATTTTGACATGGATACATCCTCAGAGGCCTCATCCATAGATGATGTCAGTGATGATGATTATGAGATGGATCCGGATTTTGAGTATGATGCAGATGTGGACGATGACAAAGATGACGATGATGATTTGGAATGTCTTGATGAAGAGGTAGTTACTGATGGGTGTCCTGATGACTCTGCTGACGAAAGTTCTGATAGCGATGGTTATACTTCTGATTCTGATATCAACGAAGATACTAATTATGAACCAGATGTCGATACAAAAAAATCAAACGTTGTTCGTCTTGCTTGCCCTGTAACCCCTATCAAGTCTGAGGGTCAGTTTCTTGAATATGGTAAAATTCTTCCTGGCCCAATTCGCGATGCATCTGTTGAAAATGTTAGGCCTCGATCAGTTGTTTCCCTTTTACATCCTGGAACGTTTGAGTCTTCGATTAATATAAAGATATTGCGTGTCTGGACACATGCTACACATCCGAGCGGTAAAAGAATGGAGGTTATTCTGAGTGACGATAAGGTATTGTTCATAACTTCGTAATCTTTATATTTTTTGTTTTTATCGTATTTATGCTAATAAATAGTTGCGATTTGTTGATAAGGTGTTTGGAAACAAGGCACGGTGCCCGCTTTGCACTATAAACATTTATCTATACTCTTGAGGGAAGGCATGTGGGTTACTCTACAAAAGTTCGTGGTAGTAGATGAAATTGGGAAATATCATGCTACCACTCATCTTAATAGAATATTTTTTCTAAACACAACGATTGTCGATGAATAATGACAATCTTTGTGTGCTAGGAATTTTTTTTATTTTGTTGATTTTCGTATGATTTTAGATCGAGTTCAGAATGACGATTACTTAGTTGGTAAGTTTACGTACATAAAATCTATTGTTTTTTTTATTGTTTGGTTATTAATTTGTAAAGTTTTGTTGCAGATATAATTGGTCGGGTTGTCAATGTTAAGGGATATAACACGTGGGGTGGGCATGTACCTGATATGAGTATCACTGGTGGAACTGTTACATTCGAGCTAGAAAATACAAAGTTAGCTATTACTATTGGTATTTGGTTATTTCTGTATAATTTTAAAACTCTTATTTGATTATAGTTTGTTTCGATTGTAGAAAAGTTCGTTTGAAGTGTGAGTTCGTTGATGAGATAGTCATCGGTTTCTTTAAGGAATGGTTGGACTGTTGTGCTGGTGCTGTTGTCTGTGTTATTCGATGGGGCGTTATCAGTGTTCATGCAGGTATAATGTTCACTTATTTTTAATGTTTCTCTATATCCATAATTATTTTTTTCCGAGAAAAACATTATAGCTCAACAAATGTTTTAGGAGTTGTGACTATAAAAGCAGTTGGCCTTACGCAATTTTTATTGAACCCCTCTATTACAGAGGTTGAGGAATTCAGATCAAAGTGAGTATATCATATAACTTTATGTTGGTCCTCTAATTTTTATGATTTCTATAGCTTATATGTGGCTTACTGATGCTATGTTTATATAATATATTGATATGTAATTTACTGAACAAGTGACGGTTGAGATGGTGTTTGTCATTGCACGAAGATCTCCGTTACGTAGTATTTTTGCATAGAAAATAAAGTACTTCATTATTTAAAATACATTAATTAATAGAGTTTCTTATCTAGGTTTGGGTATTTTTTCTTTTTCAATATGTTATTATGCTTTAAGTTCTAAATTTTATATCTATGTTTCGTTATTCGTTCTTAATAAAGATATTGAAGTAATGATCATTTTTACGTTTACACATCAGTATCGTTTAAATATGAATGTTATAACATAATACACAAGTAGTACATGTTACAATAAAATTTCAAAGTACATATCATTTATAAAAAGAATAACTATTATAACAATGTATTATCAGCTTAAGATAATTTACATGTTGTTAGACTAAATATAATAATCTTAAATTATGAATGTTGTATAAAATAATATAATTATTTACAGAAACTAAATGAATATTGTAAACTTTGTCAATTGTATTCGGATAATGAGACGTTAGTAAATTATAAATTTTTAGCTCAATAAACTATTATTTGTCGAATAAATAAAACAAAAAATCTGGAGAACCATAACTTATAATTATTTTAAGTATTAAGTAAAACCATCGAGATAATAGATAATCAAAAATCCAGTAAAACCCTAAACATAATATAGGTAGGTTTATCCTTCTTCTCTTAGGCGTCGAGAGCTTCTATTAATCCTACTGCAATGCATGCTTCCGCAAACGTTGGGTACATAACACAGTCTACTGTTCTGATATCTTCGAACCACGTTGGTCCTTTTCGTACCTGTAGCAGTGTTTTAAGGTAGAAAAGTTCACCACGTTCTTCAGGGACGTCTGGTAGTTGTATATCATAGAGAACATTGTTTCTTCTGTCGCGTAAACGAGGGAGCCACTTTCTAATCCTTTGATGTCAAACCCACTTGGTTGGAAACTCTGTGTAGAGATAACGCATCGCTTTGTAATTCTCACGATTAGCGTCCATCCAGCCTTCGAGTTTTGTTTTGGCCATATTCGGCTTGGGTATGTGGATTGGTAGAATTGTCGGCATTCGATATACTCTGAGTTAGGGTTCTGTTTTCTGAAAGACGTGAAGTATTTAGTGGATTCTTATATAAGCACATGATACTTGGATTCCTTTATTTACGTTATTTGGGCTGGATACAGAAATTTCATAGATTTTTGGGCTTAATTTTGCATAAATATTCGCTTTGGTTATATAAATGGTTGTTAGAGGAGTGCAGTTTATTGTGATTTATAATGTTGTACGCACAGCTTTCTTCTCTGTAGAGATTTTCATTGATCGTAGCTAATTAGGCGGCAACAACCGAAGAAGCAGAAGAAGTACCCCTTTTTCTTTGGCTGTGTCCAAGTGAAATGAATATTATATGTTCTCAACATTTACCTTGGTTTTTGCAATTTATATACAATCGATGATACGAACACAATATATCTAAATAATAATATTCTAATGGTCGATATATTCGATGTCTATGCCAAAAACTGTTTCCTCTCTCTTCACTTATTTACTGATAAAGTGACTTACTATAGTCCTCCGTCGCAGAATTACTTCGTTTTCTTGGAAATTTTTTAATATGATAGTTGTTTTAAGATGTCGCGGTTCTTAAAAGTTTCTAAAATAGATCATCTGGTTGTCGATCCTGCTCTTGATGTTATGCTGCTCAAGAAATGGCATGAAAAAGATAGACATCGCCGAAATAAACTAAAGCTGATCTTTGTTGATATTCATGTAAGTTTATTCATCAAATCTGTAATTAAATGTTGCTTCTTTTCATATCTCATACGATTTATACATGTTATGTTTGAATCTTGCATGATTATGCAGGGGTCTAAGATACAGGCTTCCATTGGACATAAATACATCCATTTATTTGAACATGATCTTATAATAGTTCACTGGAGTCTTTTGAGTGGTTTTGTAGTTAAGACTTCGAATGCTATAACTCGTGTAGTAAGGCATCCTTTTAAGGTGAAGTTCGTTACCAATACAATGTTTCTTACGGTCAGCAAGCGTATAAATTCTCTGTTTTTATCATTCGCTGATTTTGGAGATGTTCTTGGAGGCCGTCTCGATGACACGTATAGTATCGGTAACTTCTTCGTTTATGAATAATAGATCTGATTACCATAAAAGGTAAGAAAGAGTTGCTGAAATTTGACTATCCAATTTCTACAGAATTAATAGGTGTTCTTGTGAATGTTGGTGAGCTCGATATTTTTGATGAGACGAAGATACAAGAAGATTACGCTGTAATTCCTTTTAAGCTTCAAGATGACAGGTAAATGAATTGAATATTCAGCATGAACAATAACAATGTATCTCATTGTTTGAATATTTTCTTGTGTAGAAAACGTGTGATCGACTATTATGCGATGGGGAAATTGGCTGAAGATTTTACATTACAATGGAAACAAAGTCACAGTGTAGAAGTTATCTGTATCCTGAGGTGGTGGACTATCAATAAAAATTATGACGGTATTATCTTATTATATACAATTGGTATTGTTCACATATTACAATAGATTACTCTTCAGTGAATTACTGTATTAAATCTTTCTAATAGGTATTTTTAATGTCATCGCAAGAAAGAAGTATTGTGAATTTATTTTCAATGCAGACATTCCAGATGTTCATCGGTTTCGTGATAGGTAATATTACTATATTCAGAAATTTTAATTAGATTATCTAATGTATCTTTAGTAATATAATGGATCTAATTGCAGGTTACAATGTGACGAAGAGGTTTACACTGCAAGGTGTGTTTCGAGATATCCATCGACAGAGATTCTATGACTCGTGGGAAAGAATGGTTTCACTTTATATGTTAGTTTGAGTGTCTTTTTCTTGGTGGATTTATTATGTTTCTTTTGCCTGCTTCTACATTTGAACAAAAGAATTGGTAATGGTAATGTCTATTCCTAAAAATTACATTTGGATTTTAATGCATGGAACAAGTTATTTAGCTAATTTATTAATTTTTACTTGATTTAATTGGAAATAAGCAGCATAGTAGTTACGCTTCCACCAACTAAAATTCGTAACAACTACATCAGCCCAGTAATAAAAAAGGCCATTCGGTAGACCTGGTGACAAAGAATTTTCAAGTTCTAAAAATTAATATGAAACGTTACTATTCTAATTTCTGAATTTTAATGGCTAAAATCTGTCTTGAAGAATGCGAACTGTCACGAATGACAAAAACTCTGAACAGTTTGGTTCTTTTCATTTATTCTATACATGCACAATGATTCGAATTTTGACAATGTAACTTTTCGATATCCGACTTATTTTCGAGACTCTACTATAAAGAAGCAATCGGCGCAGTCAGTTCTTAGCATAACAGACTAAAATATTTTCGATATATACAAAGAAAAAGATATCTTTAATCAAATTTAGACTGTTTTCTGAAAGCTTATAATGGCTGGTGTCTCTAGAATTAGTGAGTTGTGTTCTTCAAGAACTGATTGGACTATAAGAGTAATGATTTACAAAAGATGGGTTGAATTAATACCAGATGGTGGCGACGTTCTTCATTTCATTCTCCTTGATGACCAGGTAATTCTTCTTGCTAGATTTTCGCTTGCTTTTGTTTACTTCAATTTGGATTTTTTATTTGTAAAAAAAAAATTGTATATGTTATAGGGTTCGAAAATTCAAGCAACAGTAGGGAGTGAAGAAATGATTTCTTTTTTTATAAAGAGGCTCCATGAGGGGGGCATATGGAAAAGAATACGAAATTTCAATGTAATATTTGCGAGATCGGCGAGACAAATGACAAAGAATTGTTTGAAGATTGAGTTTCAATCTAACACTAAAATCTTGGAAGATTTCACAACTGAAAATTTCTACAATGGAGACTATCCACATATGCAGATTCTTAGTTACGAGAATCTCTATCTTGGCAACTTTCAACGAAATTGTCCTGTTGGTGAGTCTTCCTCGATATTACTCGTTATAATTTTAGATCGATAATTCCATTTTTAGATGTTTTTCTTCTGAAACAATACTTACAGATTTAGTTGGTGCTGTTGAACCGGTTGGCGAACTTGAGTTGGTTAGAGATTGCTCGTTTGAAGTTTTTGAGTCAAAAATGACATCAAAGATTGAGTTTACATTGATAGATGAAATGTAAGTGTTTATTTATATTTTAATACTAAATCTACTTCGTTTTATTGTATGGAACAACTCAATCTAATATTGTTTTAGTGAAAGAATGATAACATGTTATGCATATGGAAAATTGGCTATTGAGTTCAACGACAGGTGGTATTGTTGTAATGAACAGCAGTTGGTTATTTGCGTTCTAAGTGACTGGCGAGTCGTTATATACAATGGTACCAATCATCTCTAACTATCTGAAGTTTATTTACTTAATACTTTAGAAAATCGTAATTTTTAATGATCTCTAATCATATCAAAACTTTTTTGTAGAGGAATATCACGTTTCTGATCAAGCGGGCATCTCAAGGGTTTTGTTCAATCCTGATCTTCAAGAGGCACTTAAGTTACGGGATATGCTGTAAGATAACTATATTTTAGAAATTAATATTATTTATAATGTATGATAATGATCAACTATTATCGTAACTAATCTGTTTTGTATATGCTTGAATAGGATCGGAGATAATGAAGATGATGCAGACGAAGAAGAAAATCATTTGGATATAAATTAGTAGAGATTTGATTTGTGCAATTCTTATAATATCATTTGTTTTAATTTTTTTCTTATGTTTAAAGTGATACCATCGGATAGTAAATGTTCATTGTCCGCGCCATGTGCGGGCCACCATCTAGTTTTTTTTTAATTAGACCAGGGATTAAGTTATGATTATAGTAGGTTAACAAGCTGTTTATTTTATCTTAATGTCTATATTATTTCTTGAATAGTTGGCTATCTATTAAAATTACTAGATGAGTATCCGCGCGATGCGCGGATATTTTTTTATAAAATAATTTATTAAAAAGTGTAGTTACAATTTATTTTATCGTATATTTAAAATTTTTTAAATGATATTATGTATTTGAATATACATACAATACATATTTACAAATTATGTGGATATTAACTATATATGTGATCAATAGTTTATTGATAAGAAAATGTGAAATATATTTTATCTTGTATATATAGAATATATTAAATGGATATAGTGCAAATCAGAGATGTACTTTATAACAAAAATTAATTAGAGAAACTCTTCAAGCAAAACATAGATAGAAACAACTCTTTTTAACATGTCATACTTGTTCACGGCGTACATTTACACAATAGCAATGCCATGGTTTTATATTTTTATGAGCTTAAATAATTAAATTATAATTCTAATTTATACAGATGCGTTAAATATTTTAAAATTATCAATAAATCAAGTTTTGAATAAAATAAATTATCAAATAATTATTAGTTTATAAAAAAATTATTTTAAAGTTTATTATAATATTATATAAATTTTTCTTCTAACTTTTTAAAGTTCAAGATATCAAATAATTGTTATTTTTATATTTGTATAATTTTTTTATAATAATATCTTATAATATTAAATAAAAATAAGAAAACACTCTTAAATATAAAACATAAATTTTGTTAATGATTTTTAAAAATTACCACAAAATAGATATTCAATAATTTATATATATTGTTCTTAAAATATATTATATAATTCTTCATATTTAATATATTAAATTTATGCATTAACTGTATTTTATATAATTTGTATCATTAAATTTTTAAAAATGACACATGTCATTTCTACAATAAACCAAAATGATGAGTTAGCATTCATATGGAGAGAGTTGGTCATCTTTTATAATATAGATATCTTGTATATAAAGTTGTCTTTTAATAAAAAAAATATTTACGCCACGTTTCTTGACAGTTATTATATGAGTTTAAAACATATATGATTATCTTTTAAGTTGACCAAATTTTTTTTTCTGTAAGTTTTAATTAACTGTTTTCTTATGGAACTACTAGTGAACCTTACACATGTGATAAATCTTGGTATAAAAAATCTCATTTTACACTTTCTCAAGTATTCTTTGTTTTTTTCTGCTCAAGGTTTTTTGATTTAAATGCTAAGAAATATTACGACTTACAAGATATGACCTTTTAGAGCCATATAATTTAGTAGACTAGATAATAAGTTTATGCTTACACTATTTCAAGTATTTTCAAATTATAACATAACATGATTGACTATGACTATGCTCCGATCGATCAAATTTTAATTGTTAGCATGGTTCAAAAACTCTTTAAATATCTTACTTTCTTTGAACAAAAGATTGAATTTGAGCAAATATTTGCCAGCGCTGAACTCAAGCCAACCCTCATTATTCCTTTAACAACGTTTCCTACGTTATGATTTATTAATTTGTTTAATACAATGCGACTTTATGAGGTATATCTTTATACAAAATCAAATTGTTGACAACTCATTCGGTTAGGAAGCTTCTCACGATATATTTTCAGTTTTTCTGTTCCAGCTTTTTTTAATTTAATGATTGCAAATTATTTCTCAATTATTAAATATTTTGGACCATTTCGTTAATACAAATCTTTTTGACCTTTTTTGAATAAATAATATTTTTTCTTAATAATTGATGGGCCTTTTATTATTTTTGGACTATGCTCACTCTTTCTTCTTTTGCCCGAACAAAGTCCTGTCCGATTCCGTTTGCTAAAATTTTCTCTTAGGACAATTAAACATCATGTAGTTCTTAATACTTGAAAACGTCACAAAGTTCTTACTTGGAAAACCAAAACCTTTCTAATTCTGAATACCCGAATCGTCTCTCTTCTCCCAGGTCATGGATACGCGGGAAAGAACACAAGCGAAAATAAAAACTTCAGTGATTCATGATCATGCCGCACTTGCATCGGTCTAATCGCTTGTGGCTTTTGTGAATTAGTGTTTTTCTCCTTCGATTCTATCAACGTGTATATATCATTATTGTACAGCTTTCGGTTATGAGCGGTTTTATCAGTAGATTAGATTGGTTTAGATTAGTTTAATGTATATCGAATGTATATATATAGTTTGTACCAACATTATTCAGATTAATGAGAATATCGAGTTTACATTTTGTTGATTAAAGTGTAAACACTAATATGGTATCAGAGCATTTTTTCGCTCAATTTCTCTGATTTTTCTCATTTTCCTGCGAAAATTCTTCGTTTTCATCATCTTTTGCAATCCTGAAACTGGATCGATCATCAATTTGACCTCGAATCTTCTTGATTTCATCCTCGGAAGCTTTGTTTGGCATTTGGAATTCTCGAATCCTCCTCAGATCTGCTCCAATGGTGAAACAAGGTCGTAAAGCACGAAATCGCCTCTCATCCTCTCCGGAAAAGACTCTGATAAGTCATCTTCATGCCGAAGAGAATATCGCGATCACTCCGTATACTGGATTCACGGCGAATCGTTCTTCTCAACTTCGATCGGCTAAATCTCAGTCACAGATTGAAGCGTACGACAACGTACATAGTCCTTTCTTCCTTCATTCCGGCGATCATCCAGGTCTGTCTATTGTCACTCATGTTCTTGACGGATCAAACTACAATAACTGGTCAATTGCGATGCGTATGAGTCTTGATGCGAAGAACAAGCTCAGTTTCGTTGACGGATCTCTCCCTAGGCCAGATATATATGATGATTTGTTCAAGATCTGGAGTAGATGCAATAGTATGGTTAAAGCCTGGGTGTTGAATGTAGTGAATAAAGAGATTTACGATAGTATACTCTACTATGAAGATGCAATGGAAATGTGGAATGATTTGTTCTTAAGGTTCAGAGTTAGCAATCTCCCGAGGAAATATCAGCTGGAACAATCCATCATGTCTCTTAAGCAAGGGAACCTTGATCTCTCTACATACTACACGAAGAAGAAGACGCTTTGGGAACAATTAGCCAACACCAAGACCACTACGGTGAAACGTTACAACTGTGATCACGTCAAGGAACTCTTAGAAGAAGCTGAGACTAGCCGGATCATCCAGTTCCTCATGGGGTTAAATGATAACTTTGCGAGCATAAGGGGGCAAATCCTCAACATGAAGCCACGCCCTGGATTGACAGCAATATACAACATGCTTGATCAAGATGAAAGCCAACGTTTAGTTGGAGGACTGCAACAGAACACGTTCTCTAATCCAACAGCCTTTCAAGCTCAAGCCTTTCATAATGCTGATCAATCACAGATTCTCTTGGCTCAAGGTGGATATCAGAAACCGAAATGTTCGCATTGTCACAAGACGGGACATACAGCTGATAAGTGTTACAAACTGCATGGGTACCCTCCGGGTTATACTCCAAAGTGGAAGAAGGATCAATCCATTGGTGCCACTAACATGACAGCAACACAATTTCAGAGTCAACCCGAGTCAAAAGGTGATAACCTCTCTTCTTATGAGGAAATGTCCAAGGATCAGATACACACTATGATCTCGTATCTAAGCTCTAAGCTTCACATCAATGCGGAATCCACACCTGATCAGACTTGTGCCTCGACTTCGACCTCTGTACCAGTTGTTTCACAGATTTCTGGTACATTCCTAAATCTTTACTCTAACTCCTATTATGACATGCTCGTATCTTCAGTATCTAAGGAACCAGCTGTGTCTCTTAGGGTTTGGGTAATAGATTCTGGAGCTACTCATCATGTCACTCATAGTATAGACCTTTATGTAGAGTATCGTAACCTAGAGAACACCTTTGTCACCCTTCCCAATGGCTATACTGTTCGAATAGTGGGCATAGGACTCATTCGGTTAACTGATGCTATCTCTCTGCATAATGTGCTTTACATTCCTGAGTTTAAATTCAATTTGATATATGTTAGTGTCTTGACTAAAACTTTGTGTTCTAAGGTTAGTTTCACTTCGGATCATTGGTTTATTCAGGAACTTACAAAGGAGTTGATGATTGGTCAAGGTAGTCAAGTCGGCAATTTATACATCTTGGATATACATGAGTCAAACAAGTCCTTTTCTTTACAAGGTACTACCATCTGTTCCTCTCCACCAGTTTGTTATAGCGTCGTTGTTGATGAAAACACTTGGCATAATCGATTAGGTCATCCCTCAGAATCTAAAGTTGATGTCATGTCTGATGTATTGCATTTAAAGAAAGCTAAGATGAATAAAAACACTTCTCATGTTTGCCACATTTGTCATATTTCAAAACAAAAACATCTTTCGTTTCAATTACGCCAAAACATTTGCAACGAACCATTCGAACTTGTTCATATTGATACATGGGGTCCATTATCTGTTTCCATTATTGATGGCTTTAGATATTTTCTTACCATTGTAGATGATTACAGTAGGGCTACTTGGGTGTATCTGATGAAGAATAAGTCGGATGTTCTGCATATTTTTCCTGGTTTTATAGCTATGGTTGAGACGCAATATAAGACTAGAGTTAGATCAGTTAGGTCTGATAATGCTCACGAATTGAAATTTGCTGCTTTATTCACTGAAAAAGGTATTTTTGCATATCATTCATGCCCTGAAACTCCTGAACAAAACTCTGTTGTAGAGAGAAAGCATCAGCACATACTGAATGTAGCTAGAGCCCTTCTCTTTCAATCTAATGTTCCTTTTGAGTATTGGGGTGATTGCATTCTAACCGCTGTATTCCTTATCAATAGACTTCCTACTCCCATTTTAGGTAACAAATCTCCGTATGAGAAACTAACGCAAAAGGTTCCCGAGTATCAACATTTAAAGTCCTTTGGGTGTTTGTGTTACTGTTCCACTTCCCCTAAGTCTAGACACATATTTGAACCACGGGCTAGAGCTTGCATTTTTTAGGATATCCAACGGGTTACAAGGGTTACAAGCTATTAGATATAGAGACACATGCTATTTCCATTTCTCGTCATGTCACTTTCCATGAGGATATTTTCCCTTTGATTTCATCCACTCTCACGGATGTTACAAGGAACTTCTTTCCTCATATTCATTCTCCTGCTATCCCTGATGTTCAATTGCCTCTTGCGCAAACATCTTCTGATGCACATCCTCCTAATGATGTGTCATCTTCCGAGACCTTGATTCCCTTCGTCTCATAGACGAAAACACCCCCCCCCCCCCAAACACTTGCAGGACTTTCATTGCTATAATATTACTAGTACTATTCTATATCCGATTGCCAACTATATCTCTTATTCAAATCTATCTGAGCCTTTTCGTGCTTTCCTAAATGCTATTACAAACACATTTGTACCACAAAAGTTCTCAGAGGCCAAGAATCTTGAGGTATGGTGTGATGCAGCGAGAATGGAGATTGGTGCTATGCAACGTACTCATACGTGGAGTATCACTTCTTTGCCGCCAAACAAGAAGGCTATTGGTTGCAAGTGGGTCTTTACGATCAAACACAACGCTGATGGCAGTGTTGAGAGATATAAAGCACGGCTGGTTGCCAAAGGTTTCACTCAACAGGAAGGTTTGGATTACGAGGAAACATTCTCTCCTGTTGCTAAACAAACCTCAGTCCGTATGCTTCTCTTAACTGCAGCAAAGATGAATTGGTCAATAAGTCAACTTGACATATCCAACGCATTTTTGAATGGTGATTTGGATGAGGAAATATACATGAAGATTCCTCCGGGTTACGCTGATCTCCAAGATGATCCATTGCCTCATAACGCTGTGTGTCGCCTTCACAAATCCATCTACGGTCTTAAGCAGGCTTCTCGTCAAGGGTTTTTGAAGCTATCCTCTACCTTACTGAGTATGGGTTTTGTCAAATCATAGGCGGATCACACTCTGTTTGTTAAGTGTGTGAATGAGACTTTTCTTGGAGTTCTCGTCTATGTTGATGACATCTTAATAGTCAGCAACAGTGATCAAGTTGTGGTAACCTTCAAAGATGATTTGAAGACTCACTTCAAGTTGCGAGACCTTGGTGTAGTAAAGTACTTCCTTGGTTTGGAGATTGCGCGTTCTGCACAAGGCATCACTGTGTGTCAACTGAAGTACATCTTGGAGTTACTCACGAGCACTGGTTTTCTGGGAAGTAAACCCTCCTCTATTCCTATAGACCCGAGTGTAAAACTTTCCAAGGATTCTGGAATTCCATTAACAGATCCTTCCTCTTACCGCAAGCTGCTCGGGAAGCTCATGTATCTGCATACGACACGTCCTGATATATCATATGCAGTTAATACATTGTTCCAGTTCTCCCATGACCCTCGCAACACTCACCTTAACGCTGCCCACAAGTTGTTAAGGTACTTAAAAGGGACGGTTGATTAGGGATTATTCTATCCAGCTGATAACTGTGTGGTTTTGCGGATGCTGATTGGGCAGCTTGTACTGATACAAGACGCTCTATCTCTGGTTCTTGTATGTTCCTTGGTGATTCGCTCATCTCCTGAAAATCCAAGAAACAAGATATTGTATCTTGCAGCACTGCTGAAGCAGAGTTTCGAGCTATGGCCTTAGCAACGAAAGAGATGATATGGTTATCTCGTTTACTCACTGATCTTCGTATACCATTTCAGGAACCGGCTTATCTGTACTGCGACAATACTGCTGCGATTCACATTGCCAATAATTCAGTATATCATGAGCGCACCAAACATGTGGAACTTGATTGCTATAAGATTCATGAATCGATTGACTGTAGTTTCCTGAAAACGATGTATGTGAAATCTGAGAATCAACTTACAGATGCTCTCACGAAGGCTTTACATCCTGCACCTTACCGAGAGCTTATAGGCAAGATGGGAATCTGCAACATCTTTGCACCTCCATTTTAAAGAGAGCTATCAACGTGTATATATCATTATTGTACAGCTTTCGGTTATGAGCGGTTTTATCATAGATTAGATTGGTTTAGATTGATTTAATGTATATCAAATGTGTATATATAGTTTGTACCAACATTATTCAGATTAACGAGAATATCGAGTTTACATTTTGTTGATCAAAGTGTAAACACTAATAGATTCGAATAAAAAAGAGAAGATATGGTTTGGACTTACCCAGAAATTTCAAAGGAAGATTTCATGAAGCTGTTGAAAGGGTTTGTGGATTTGCTCATCCTTGCATCTGGGTTTCAATCTTCTGGTCTTCCCGCTCATTGGGATGCTGAAAATTGCAGGAAAGCTCTTCAATGGGGTCTCTTCTTCGAAAACGTTGGTTTACTCTTCGCTCTCACTCTCAGTACCACTCCTCTTTCTTCCGCTACATTGTTTGTTTTCATTGCCCTCGTTTTGTTTATCGGAGAATCCTTTTTTTGTAGATGTTAAGAAGCATAACTAGTTCAGATTCATTTGGGGGATCTATGAGAGAGATCGACGAAGCTATATCCGAGATGAAATCCAACCCCTTGTTCCCAAAGGTTGTTCTTTTAGGTTTGGCTTAATCACTATTTCTAAACCGTAATTGAAAACGAAATCTGGATTCTGATTTTCTGGAATTGGTGTTTCTTTGGGAGGAAATTTTCAGGGTTTAGAGAATCTATCATCAATTACTCTCTCAAAGGGAAGAGAATTTGTCTTAGAGCATTTGCTGAACAACTCAACATTGAATGATAAACAACTCCAAGCTATTCTGGTTGCAGCAGTTGAATCTGGTGACGGTATCACAGACGTAATCGATGAGAGGCTCTGCAAGAGGCAATCTGTTGTGTCATGTGTATCAGCACTTGAGAGAGGTTTGAACATTCTTTCTAAAAACATAGAGCCAAAAGAGTTTTTACAGAGAGAAGACAAGGATACAACTTTCTTGAGGTATGTATGTATGCTTTCGAAGCATGAGAGATAGCATATAAATTGCAGTAATCTTATGGTACTTGTTGATGATCTTGATGTTGTTTCGTTTTCTTAGCCGGAGACAACAGCCTATTGAGCTTTCAACATGGAACATCTGGCAATCAAAAGGTCTATCTTATTTTCTCAGTAAGAGAACGTTAAGGCTGGTTTCTGGTGTTAGCTTGATATTTTCTGCACCAAAAGCTCAGTGGACAGAAGTGTTAAGGAGACTGGCTGAGAAGGATGATGATATATTCATTGAAAAGATTGTAAGTTTTTTCTGATTATTGAACTAGTTGTATCCAACTTTTAGCTTCTTCTGATTTTGTAAGAAATGGTTGGTCACTCTTAACTTGAGCACTTTGTGGTGATATTTGTTGAAGAGCAGGAGCTATTGTTACTAGGATGCGTAACAAGCAGATGGGCTCATTTAATCGAAGGTTTCATGTCGGTTTCTTACAAATCTGTCACTGTGTCCGAACAATATGAGGAGTTGTGTAAGCTGCTTCTTCAAAGATCTAAAACCTTAAAACAGAACGAGATTGCTCTGGATTATAAGGTCACTGTTTTCGATTACAACCAGTTATCGAAATATTTAATTGCTATATGCGTAACCATGTTTCTAAGTTTCTCTGCTTTCTCTTGAATAGGTTGAAGAGATTCTTGAGTATCTAACAGAAATACTGGAGAGTCGTTCTCATCATCTCCTCTGGAAATTGCCTTGTGCCCTCACCGCAGCTGCAATTCCATCATGGTAATTTTCAACTGTATAATTCATCATTTTAACTTTTAGTTTACTTAGAAGTCTTGTTTTCTGGCTTCGAACAAGAGGTTGATTACAAATAAGACCAGTGAATGTGCTTGATGTTATTCTTTTGTGGTTATGTGGTTGAGAATTTATAACGATTCTATCAGAATCTTCAATAATTGAGTATATTTCAACTTGTAGCCAAACTCATTTTAGCTAAATAAAAGTCTTGCAAGTGCTCTTTATGCACCGTGTTCTTTCTTTTGTGATGTTCCTTATTGACACACAGATGTTACAGTTTTGAGTGGGTGTGTGTTCTGTCACAGGTCACCACTGTTTGGTCTGTATTTTGGCGAAATAGAGAAACAGTTGAAACTAGACCTCTCAACAACAAGGTTAAGTTTCTCTCTAATCATCAGTTTCACATTGCTATTGAATTGAACCTAAACGTAATCTAGAAACCGAAATCTATATATCTCTCTCCTTCTCTTCTGCAGATCTTGTAGCTGCGATAAAGATCTAAACGAGCACAGGGACTGTAAGTTACGCAACTACCTTGTACTTAACCATGTGTCTTTCTACTGCCTTTCATTTTAACTCTCCAAAATCGTTTTCTCAACAGCTATACCTTGAATTATTATAAATTCCCTCCGAGATATTTTGTTGTGCAATGACCTTGATAGTATTGTGTTTATGTGTTTAGGTGAGCTTGCAGAAAGAGTTTGGTCCTTGTACGTATTCCATATTTTCTGCAGATCATGCCACCAAACAATTTGAATGGCCATAGATCATCACTATCTTCAAGGTAAAGATGACATTGATGTGAGATGTTTTGTATACTGTATATGTTATAGCATATAAAAAGCTGGCTTATTAGCAAATACGTTTGCGATTAGATGAAAATACAAAAGTAGAGGGGTTTTGCCTTCAATTTCAATCACAATTGGTCTAAAAAATGGTTTTGAATGTTGATGGGTAAGTAAGAGAACGATCCAGAAACGAAAATTTTGTTTTCTGGTTCGAGATATTTCCTTTTGCTTTAATGTTTGGTTGTTTCGAAATTGAATTCTCATTGTTATCAATCGTTGTCTCTAGGTCACGTTTCTTTACTTTTACGTCAGGTAAACAAGAAAGCACTTAGCGCGTGGGGTCTGCTTTTAGGCATATCTTTAATCTTTTCGGGTATATATCCTAAACAACGTCGTCGTTTTATGCTATGGACGGTTTTATAACAACCGGTTCTTTTGACCTAACAGTCAAAATCTCACTTCTGCCTAATCTTTCCAGCAATTTCAGACAATCCAACTGAAAAAGAGTTTGCGTCAGATTATATGCTTTTTGATGATAAAGTTTTTATTTTTGTCAAAAGTGGAATTATTCGTTCGTTGAGATTTTGATTCACCGTTGTCCGTTGGTATATAAAATAAAGTTGTAATTTTGATTCTCCATCAAAAAGTGGGACGTGTTATGAGTCTTATGACCCGTAAATTAGGCTTTGTGATGTGGATCTGACACTAACCAAAATAGCAAACTTATCTATAACCTAAATATTAAAATATGATATAACAAAGCATCAAGTATTTTACCACTAAAGCAGATTCAAGCTTAGGAATGTTGGTGCGTGAGTAAATCTAAACTTATGGACGACAACAAGTATACTAAAAAGAAAATAAACCATATAGTTCTTGTAATTTATGATTAACAACTACTACTATCATTATATTTTGTGTTTTAATGAAAACTAAACCACAATAAGTAAAATAAAAGGTGCATGAAATAACACTTTATCTAGTGCGTAAACAAGTGTGAACCTGAGATATGAAAAAACATAATTTTTGTATATTGTTTCTTTTTGTTTGTTAAAAGGGTCGTTTAAAAACCTAGCTAGACCATGATTTGCCTATAGATGATTGTGTTTAGCCAAAACTATGATGTAAATACGTCACGGGGTAGTCTATAAAAGTGGTAATAGATTAAATTATTGCTATAACATTTCACTTTTTTCTGTTAGACAAAAAATTGGATATATGGTGGAGAATGATGCACTTTGGACTATTCTTTGACTATATTATACACTTTTAGTCCACGAATTATAAACACACACGTTGCAAACACGATATCCTCTCTCTCTCACTTTCTATCAAATGTTAGCTCTTTAAATATATTTCTCATTCTTTGCTTCTTCGTTACATACTTACATCTAAATTTTCTCACTATCACAAATCACACACAGAGAGTAAAGAAGCTATGAACAAACAGTGTTTGAAGAGACTTCAGTTCCGGAAATGGGGAAAGAGAATCGGTAGTAGCTCAACGACGGCTTCAGGGAGTACGCTAGGAAACACAGAGGAAAGAGCGATTGTGGCGTTTGCGTTCTCGTGTTGCGGGAAACCGCGCGTTCTCGTGAAGCAGTTTGTTTGGAGGGTGAAATCGCGTTTGAGGCTGTCGCGGAAGAGTGATAGTAATAATATTCAGTGTAGCTATGATCTCCGGAGCTATCATCTGAATTTTGACGACGGTTGGTCTCGTCGATGGTGATTTTTCAATTATTATTATTACATACGGAGTCATTTTATTTTCGTATTTTGTATATACTCAGTTTCTCAATCTACAAAGATATTTTGGTTATCTTCGTCTTTCTTGCGTGCAAACATTTGCAAGATCTTGAAATTTTTGTTCACATGCTTTGTATTTTTGTGTTGATTAAGATACCTTGTCAAATATAGCAACAAAATTTTATCAGGCTTGTGTGACTATATTCTTTTTTTGTTTCTTAATTAGTACAAATAATCTTATACTCCCTCCACTCATATTCGTTTGTTTCACAAACATAGGTGTTCTCGAATTGTGTTTCATTTCCTAATGTATCCATGCCAATTAGAAACAATGAGAGCGTTTAGATTTGGTATTACAACTAGTTTTCTAAAACGTGTAAAAATCCAAAAACATACAACTTCAAGGCGACGAGGGGATTGTGGGATTATCCATTTATGATTTATCTTAGTTTTGTTATTTCTTACATGTTTATTTAACGTTATTTTTACGGTTGATGTTGATAATATGTTGTCTTTTTTTATTTGTTTGTTTAACAGCTGTTTTTCATTGATCATAGCTGATAAAACTGGTCCCTGACCTTTTGTAAAAGTGATCTAAATCACATTTGCCTCTGTGCAAAGAACCATATAAATTCATAATACAAACTTTAACCCCCAAAATATTGATGTTGTTGATGATTTTGTAAATCCATAAAATGACTATAATAAAAGGCCATATTAAAAGAAATTGATGTGGATGAAAAAATTTTAGGCCCCAGGTAGGATAAATAACGATAAAATATTCAGAAAATTACTTTGAAAATCTAATGTTTTGAAGATGATTTTTTTTTGAAATTAAAGTGGAATAATCGCTGTCATTTTATAATTTATGAAGTAATCAAATCAGTTGCCTAACACTTATAAATAAATATAAGTAAATGCCCCCACGATGTTTCTAATTACCAATCTGATTTTTGTCTTTTGATTTTTTGATTTTTGGAATTGAGTTATTTGATCGAAGGGGACACTAATACAAAACAAGTAGGCTCAATGCAAATTTTAAATTAAAATATTAGGTATAAAACTCGCGCTACGCGCGAATCTGTATTAATATTTTGGTTTATTTTTTTAACTACTATCTTTAAAATTATTAAAAATTATATATATTTATAGAAATTTTTATTTATATAAGACAATATAATATATAATATGTAATTTATCCTATTTTTATTTATAAATTTTTAAAAAATATTAGGTAAAATAATAACAATGACACCTAGGTAAAATAATAACAATGATACATATCGAATTATTCAACTTTGACGTACATATATATTTGATTTTGAGAAATATCATCTTGCTAAGATTTTGGTATTGTTTTCTGTTTTCTATAGAATTTTTATAGTTCTTTTTTCTTGAAGGTTTATGTGTTCAAATATTTAGTTTTTTTTATTGAAAGTCGTATTGATGTTGATTCGCATTTAATTTTGTTAGGAAGCTGTAATGATCATGCAAAACCATTTTTCCTTCTCCATCATGTCTTCCAAGAGTTTTATGTTATATTTTTATTCAGTTTTCATTATTTTAATTGTTAAATCAAGTTGATTTTTTTAAATTGATAATTGATAATGGTTATTTTTTTATACATGTATTGTTAATTGTTAATTTTTTTTATTTAACTTTTAAATTTTTAAACTATATTAATATTTTCTGATATAATAAATATATTGATTTAGATAAATCAAATTAAATTTACTTTTTTGTTGGACATAATTTGTTAAATTAACTTTTAATGTTTTAATTATACTTAATAATTTTTGTTTTGATTTAAAAGCTGATGTGAATCAATTAAATCAAGTTTTTTCATCATAATCATATTTAGCATTTTTTTATTTAATGAATATGCTGATGTGGACCAATCATATCGAGTTTTTAATCACATGTAGATGTACTCCCTGCATTTAATTCCACTTTATTTTTTGCGCTTCGCGTTACAAATTTTTGATAATTCAATCAATCTTTTTAGATTTCCAAATATTTCGATTAGAAAGACGAAATCAAATAATTTGGGCCAAAATAAAACGTAAATGGGCCTATATTCCTATAGACACGAAACGCAACGTTTTGGGTTGTTCGTCTCTCTTCTCTCGCCGAGTGAGAGAGCAGAGAAACTCAGCCATGACCGTTTACAGCGCGCCGCCGCAATTAAGCTTTCCGTCGTTCACAACCACGACCACCTCGTTTGCGCCACTCTACGTAAGCCCTAGAATGTCGCAACAATCTCCAAAACCAAGCGCGAGCACCAGCATATTCACCTCCGCCACAAAGCTACTCTGGGGTCCATCTCTTCCTCCGGGACTGCTTATCTACACCGCTCGAACAGCCTGGACCACCGTATGGCAGCTAATGATGACCCAGCTCGCTCCATCAGATTCATCCGGGTCATACACCCGACCCACTTCCAAATTCCGCCTCGACCCAACCCAATTCGCTTCCGCCGCTTCCTCGGAGCTCCATCTCTACGTTGGTCTTCCTTGCCCCTGGGCTCACAGAACCCTAATCGTACGCGCTCTCAAGGGTCTACACGACGCCGTTTCTGTCTCAGTCGCTTCTCCGGGTCAAGACGGGTCGTGGGAATTCAAGGATAACAGTATCCCAATAACGGATAAGGATAAACTTATCCCGAGTTTGGATAAGGCAAACCGGTGCCGGAATCTGAAGGAAGTGTACAAATCGAGAACCGGTGGTTACGACGGGAGGTGTACGGTTCCGATGCTGTGGGATTCAAGGAAGAAAGATGTTCTCTGCAACGAAAGCTACGATATCATCGAGTTCTTCAATTCGGGTCTTAACGAATTTGCACGAAACCCTGATTTGGATCTCTCTCCACCAGAATTGAAAGAGAAGATCGAAACTTGGAATCAGATTGTGTACCCTAAAGTTAACAATGGCGTTTACAGGTAACATCATGAACACAAAGCTTATAGAAAAATTAACAATGGCGACTGAATTGTTCACATTTTGATGCGGCTTTGCTCAATAGCTCGTCTTCTTGATACTGCAATGTGTTTTGTTGCTTTGTGTACCCTAAAGTTAACAATGGCGTTTATAGGTAATGGGAAAACACAATCAACAATACAAAGCTTTATAGAAAGAGTTAGCAATGGCGATTGAATTGTTCACATTTTGATGCAGTTTTGCTCAATAGTTTTGTCTTCTTGATGCGGCAATGTGGTTTGTTGCTAAAGTTTATGGCTTTTTGTGTACCCTAAAGTTAACAATGGCGCGTTTTTGGAAAAGAACATCATCATCAACACAAAGCTTATAGAAAGAGTTAACAATGGCGACTGAATTGTTCACATTTTGATGCTGTTTTGCTTCATTAGCTTTGTCTTCTTGATGTGTTTGGTTGCTAAAGTTTATGGCTTTATGTTTTCGAAAAGGTGTGGATTTGCGCAGAGCCAAGAAGCGTATGATCAAGCAGTGAATGAGATCTTTAGTACTTTAGATGAGATTGAAGATCACTTAAGTGGTAACAGATACTTGTGTGGAGAAAGGCTAACATTAGCGGATGTATGTCTGTTCACAACTCTGATTCGTTTCGATCCTGTTTACAACGTTCTGTTCAAATGCACCAAGAAGAAGCTCGTCGAGTACACGAATCTTTATGGCTATTTGCGCGACATTTACCAGGTTTGTATATCAAATCTTTACTAGTTTTTTTTGTTTTGTTTTCTGAGCGTTTGAAAGTGCGTTATCATCATCTCTGCGTTTGTTGTTGTTCTTGTTGTAAAACAGAGTCCTGGTGTTGCGGCTACTTGTGACCTTCCTGCTATAATGGATGGGTACTACAAAACGCTGTTTCCGCTAAACGCAAGTGGAATTCAACCGGCCATTTGTTCGTCTGGCGATCAAGATTCTCTCTTGAGACCTCATAACAGAGACCTGGTTGGTAAAACGATTTAAGCACTGCATGCGGTTTAAGCGGAGAAAGCTGTACATAACTCAAAATGATAGGAGCACTCAAAAGTATCATATTGTATCTGATTATGGTCTGATATTTTAGATTATACTTCCTTGTAAAACCATATATACAACATATACGGAGAGCTCTTAAGTTGAGAACAATTTCAAAATTCTCTTCTAAATTGTGTATAGATATTTTATAATGTTAAGCCAAAAGCCTTAGCCATTACTTATTTGCCAAGGCTTTTGTAAAAAGAATACCATGTTCTTCACACATCCTCTCCTGAGCATAGCAAAGAAAACACTTATTTTTATTTTTATTTACAGCGCAAGAAAACACATTAGTTACAGGATTTTAACATACATCTTAACAAGAATTTGTAAATAAAATGCAGGAAGAAAGTATTGGGAAGCTTTGGGGAGTTTAACATTCAACATCTACTAAACCTAAACAACACAGGAAAGGAGAAAAAGAAAACAATTTAGTATACTGGAAAAAGGTTTTGAAATACTCACGTAAAGGTAAGACCAATCTGCTAAGTTCTCTCTCTCTCTCTCTCTCTGGCTCCATCACCATCTTCTTCTTCCTCTTCTCGCACTTGGGTGTACGATGTTTTCCCTAGCTTCAGTGAAGAAGACGTCCGTGGATCTCCTTTACTCCCAAATCAGTTTCGTTTTGGTGAGGTGAATGCAGATACCTGCAGCTTGTTGTGAACAACTCGGTTGCCACATCTCCTAACGCAGCCAAAACTGCTCCAACATTCTTTAATGACTCTAGACAAAGAATGAGTAGAACTGCTCCAACATTCCCGTTTTCTACTGAATCTAGACGAAGACATCGAGAGAAAACACCAAGAGACAACATGCAAGACACATATCAGACTAAGCAATTCACGAAAGATCAAGACCGTACCTTGATGAGTAGAGACCTGAAACGAACATCTGCAAAAAGCTCGTCTTTTGGAACAATGAGCGCACCAGCATCAGGAGCAGTGTCTCCGCCATGACCAGTTGTAGGCTCTTCAAAACTGTGTCCGGACTGTTCAGAGTCGAAGCAGAGCCTCCTTCACCTCTGCGTCGCAGCCTCTTCAAAGGAGGTTAAACATGACAGAAACTCAATAAATGTAAGAACAAAAGGTATTCCGTTGACATACCTCACGTGCCTTCTTCTTCCCTCTGTCCCGTTCTGCAGCCTGAAAACATTTGATCAACAATTAAGCGAATGCATGATGATGACAAAGCAAAAGAAGCTATTTAAGAGGAAAGCATGATGATATAAACAACAGAAATCAAAATTTCAGTGAGTTAAGGAGACAAGTAGAGATACCTGAATCTCTTGGGCATCGAAGATAGCATCAGCGAGAGCCCTATAATTGTCCTCGGCAATCAACTCCCAGTTCATCTTCCTCATCAGAAGCTCTTTCAAGACCAACTGTTAAAGTGAAACACAGACCCAAGCAAATCAACATCTAACCTAGCTGTAAAGGGAAACCGAGATTAGCACAAGAACTGAAATTTGAGGAAATCAGAGAAATAAAGCCAAAAAGAACAACTGCTAAAGCAAAAGGACAGACACGAATCAACATTTCAGACCCAAACACCTAAACCTAGCAGCAAAGACAAACCTGTAGCTTGTTGTGAATTTGGTACGGTGAATGTAAATACCTGTGAATACCCTGTTGAACAGTTAAGCAAAAGACAAACAGAGAATAGCAGAAAAACGCAGCAAAGACAAACAGAGAATAGCAGAAAAACGCAGAAATTAGAGTTGAAACAAACTTCACAGTTTCAACGAATACGAGAAACACGAGAGAACGGCTCATGGCCTTTCTTGGGAGCAGGTTTCTCTCCAAAAACATTCCAGAACTTGAGAGACTCATCTCCTGCCGCTGAAGCTACGGTACAACCATCGGGATTCTGAGCCATATACAGAACTCTTGATGTATGAGCAGTGAACTCAGCCATTTTGAGCATCGATGGGTACTTCCAGAGCGTAAGCTGGTTGTGAGGAAACCCATGTGAGCTAAGTAGCTCTCTTTCCTTGCTGCTCCACAGCAAAGAACAAACTTGAGAACCCGTGTCTACTGAATTCAAGCAAGCCCCTGTCTTAGTATTCCAGAACTTTATCGTCTGATCACCGCCAGTTGCAAGCAAACTGCTCTGGAAAGGACACCATGCGAGAGCTTTAACCGCGGATGTGTGTCCCCTGAGCCTGTGCAGCCAATTCGTATTCCTGGACTGATCCCATATGTGTACCAAACTGTCGTTGCCACCACTAGCTAGTATCTGACCAGACCACTTGAGACCACACACCTCTTGAGTATGACCCTTGTAAGTTCCCACAACGTTTGAGCCCATCCGCATATCGTTGTTGGTGATCCGTCCGTCGAATCCTCCCGTGGTCAGGATGTGATCGTTCCACGCCAATGATCCTACTCTCCCGTGGCGGCAACCTTGAAACGTTCTCAGTACAACTTCGGCTACAGAATCCCAAAGCTGCACCTCGCCGTCGTTGAGCCCCACCGCGAGGTAACGACCATCAGGCGCCCAGTTCACGCTAGTGACGGGTCCGTTCTCTTCGTCAGCGGCCTCAAGCTCAGATACAGAGCCAGTGGAAGCATCCCAGAGACAAACAGTGTCTCCCAACGCTATGGCTAAGACATTGGCACTGCCCCAATCAAGCAGGTTGAGCCCAAAGTCTTCCACAATATTCCAAGCATCCAATACTCTCTCTGGGTTCTGAGAAATTCGTCTGCGAGGCGCCAAGTGTTTGATAGGCTGATAAAGAGAAGAAGGTTTGCTACTGAAGGCAAGAATCCGAGTGCGATTGAGATCCAAAGCCTCTAACAATCGCGTATTGTAGGCTTCTCTCGATGGCGATACTTCTTCTTCTTCTTCAGCCTTTCTTCCCTCCGTAATTTTCCCGAAATCCATGGCGGATCTGTAGGGAATGAATCTGTCATATTCAATTCTCTGTTTATGCATTGAAGAGAAACCTATATCAAACAAAAAAACGGCAAACCGGAACTACACAACGAAAACCCTAAATTCGATTTCGAAGACAAAACAGATAATACCAGAATTGATCAGATCAAACGCAGGTGAAAGCTAAAGCTTCGGTTTTTCAATGGAACGGAGTTTGATTTTGGTTCGTGCTCACGCGAAAAGAAAGCAATGGCGAATAGAGAGAGATGGTGCGAAGGAAGAAGAAAAGTAACACAATTAATCAAAACGCGGCACTTTAAGTAGCTAGCAATCAAAACCTAAAACGGTGCGTTTTAGGGTTTGCGGGTTTGGTCACACTATAATAAAAAGCCCAGAGCCCATTAATAATTAATTAAGCCCGTCAATACAAAACATTGTGTACAATGGACTTTGTAATTTTATAATATTGACCGCTGAAAAAAAAAAATACAGTAAATTTTTATAAATTAATATTTAATAAAATAAAATACAGTAAATTTTTATAAAATAATACAATAATAATTTTTTTAAACTCTTAGATAAATACAGAAAAATGATCTCTTATACACATATTCTAACTTTATGTTTCACGTATACATTATACACCAAAAAATTCTTTCACATAACATTTCTCGTTTGAGAGTGACGAAATTGTTCTTCTTAAGTACGAAAGAGTTCTGGTTTTTTTTTATAATACTCGAGTTTTTTGAATTCGCAAGAGGCGGAAAGTTTTGATATTCTTCACAGTTGATGAGGAAGAGAGTTTTAAAATTCATCTCCGGCGACAATACACGAGCTTCGAACTTCACTGCCGACTACAATGAGAATTCATCGACGACAACGACAGCTTCGAGTAGAGATGTCAATATGGGCTGTGGCCCGTGGGTTCGACCCAACTAAGCCCACTGCAGGGCAGGTTTGGACTAAAAAAAGGTAACCCAAAAAACAGCGGGTCGCGCGGATCTGACCCGTGTGGATTTCGGGTTTTACGGTGTGACCCATCACAGGTTCGCGGATCTGCGGTCTAAACCGCAAAATTCATGAATTTTCTCATTTTCTCCAAACTTCATCGAAATTCATGCGATTCAGATGTGATTTCATCTTGATTTTGATGATTCTCCACTACTGAAATGATGGAAGACTTTTGTTGCGATAACCAGACACTGAATCAGGTTAGTTCAATGAAACCTCTTTGGAAAAGTTTCATAATTTCTTTGTTTTAACATTGAATCTTTACCCCTCAAGCTTTATCATTGGAGAGCTATGTATATTTTTGAATCCATGAGAGAGCAATTGGATTTCTATTGATCTCGATTCCTGTCTGATAACATGTTTTGAGAATTTTTGGTGGGCTTCTTTTTGTAGAGTATAAGCAAGAACAGGATATGGAGATTGAAAGTTGAAACACTTGAATCTATACGCTGCAAATATGGGATAGTGAAAGAAGTTAAGTTCTTTAGATTTGTTTATACACAACAATTTATCTATCACTTTAGATTTGGGATCGTAACATTTCCAATGCTTTCATCTTTCGATATTAACACAAACTCTTTCGACGAGGCTTTGGACATTTCCAATGAAACATTAAGCTTGTGACCCTTTCAATGAAATGCTTATACATCCACTGAAGACACAAACTACCATTTCGATATCAACACAGACTCTTTCGACGAGGCTTTGGACAGGTTTTACACTTTGCATTTTGCTTTTAATTTTGTCTTATATCGACTTTTTTTTTTTGGACACTTAGATTATTGCCTCTAATAGGGTTTGCGCAGTTCTTTATCAAACCACTAATGTCAGCTGATGCAACCATGAGGGAGATCAAGGCCGTTGACTCTGGTTAGCATTTTTTTTACAATTTCATTGATAGCTTCTCTTTTGTAGTTTGTTTGACTAACAAATTGTTGAACGATTCCTCTTTTTTTTTTCCAGAGAATCAGCAAAACTTGTTGTCTGATTCTTGGCGTATGACTCAGGTATTTTCTCTTGCTCCCAAGAACAAATGTCTCGGTTAATTGTATAACTGTTTATCCCTTTGGTTATTTATCACTCAAGGATTTGGATTACTGGATTTAGGATTTTGTTTTGTTTTGACTGGGGCTTTAGGTGATTTCAGAGGGGTTTTTCTGCAGTTTGATTCATCTTCTTGTGTTCCTAAACATTCAAAATTTTATTTTCTGGTCCTCTTGGTCTTTTGTGCAGTGTGATTGTCGAGGCTCTGAAAGTAGACAATTTGCAGAAGCTTTGCTCGTCTTTGGAACCTATCCTCCGCCGAGTTGTAAGTTCTGTTTGCTTGCTTTTGTGGGTAAAGGTGCTGCAGGGACAAGTTTATAGGGAAATATAACTAAGAAACTAAAACTGAATTTGCAGGATAAGTTTGGTGTGAGGTCAATCAGGGACAACAACTGATGCGGACATCAAGTCATCATCAACAATGGAGCACGGATCCAGGAGTCATGAAGTGGAGAACATGAAGCTGAGGAGATCTAAAGAGGCATTCGAGTGGAGTTCAGCCCAAACGGAGGTTGATATCAAGCATTCAAGCTCAACCAACACTTGGAGAGCATACTCAACTCATCCAGGGTTCATCACGAAGAAGAATCACCCAAAAAAGAGTTCACATGAAGAAGATATTGAAGATACAAGTTGGAAGATCTTCAATAGACCCGATGGAGACATGCGAGTACTAATAAAATTATTCCGGCCAAACCAAGACGAACCAAGCAACAATCCCGGATGTTTTGGAAACTTTATTTATAAGAGAACCGAGGAAAATTGGTTTCATGCCAAAATTCATTATGGTTTAAAAGTTATTCAACTTCTAAACCGGAGGATGCTCTGCTTGCCTTATTTGGGAGCTGGCGAGTTTAATCACTTGCAAACCAAACTTTGGCGACCAGGAGAGACATCTAAGCATTCAGGAGGCACATATTACAATCCAGGAGAGTCAGGAAACATCTTACAATGCACCATCACTCACAGGATCAGGCGGATCCCATTACTTACAAACTTTCCATATCAAGACATGTTCACACTTGGAGTAAAGGAGCACCAACGGCTACTTCTTCAAAGCTATAACGTTTTGGAGTTATTATCTACACATCCACACCTCTTAAGCTACACCAGACCTTACTTGATCAGGCGGATCACATTCATACTCAACTTACCATTTTTGGAGCAGAATTCCATCAAACCACAAAAGCTACTTTCTAGCCAAGACTTCAGCCTTTTTTATGATTCTTGGAAAAGGAAGATCGTCCCACAGAAGCTCACTTACACCCTCAAGCCATCCAGATACAAAGTCAGCAAAGAATCCCTTGATTCTAGCCATTCTCCCTATCACTCATCAAATGGGACAAAAATCCCTTTAATCATTCTTTTTGATATTTCTTTGATTTTTGCATAATTCTCTCTTAAGAGTTAATGTCTAGGACGTTGCCTGGGCCTATATAAGCTCATAGCTGTTTCATTTGTAGGACACCAACTTTTATCTAAGAAAATATAAAACCTTTGTTCTTTTTTTATCCAAAGAGTCTTCTTTGTTTAAACACTTTGTCTTTAGATTCAATTGAGTGATTCTTTGTTTCTACTGATTCTTGGAATAGATTTGTTTGTGTGATTCAGGCAAGGCTAGTTCCAACGGTTGAGTGAGTCAGCCATCTCACCGACTGAGCGAGTCAGACAACCCACCGATTGAGCGAGTCAATCACTATCATTTCCACCTCCATTCCGACTTCATCCTACATTCCGCACCATAAGCTTGGAATTCTCTTGATCATCTTGTGATCATAAGTTGAAGTGATTCCAATCTTATATCATCTGGTATCAGAGCTTCAAAAGCTCATATCCATCAGGTTGTGTCATTCCAACCTTTATCCTTATTTTCTGTTTATTATTTTTGTTTTCTTTCATTAATTAAAAAAAAATCTCATAAAAATAGTTTTGCTTTGATTTGTTATTTATTGTTTTGTTTATTGAATTTTATAAAATCTAAAATCCATAAAAAAGTTGTTTGCTTAATTTTCTGAATATTTTATTTTATCTAAAAGTCAAAAAAAAAATATTGTTCTTGTTTTATTTGCATCATTTAAATTTCGAAAATTCAAAAAAAAAAAAAAAAAACAAATTACTGCTATTTGTTATTTGGTTTCTTCAAAAAAACAAAGTTTATTTGCAGTTTGTTCTTGCTTTATTTTGCATTTATAAAATCTAAAAGTCTAAAAAATTATTGTCTTGTTTTATTTGCATAAATTAAAATCCGAAAATTCAAAAAAAAAAAATATTTGCAATTTGTTCTTGATTTATTTTGCATCTATTAAATCTAAAAAAATCAAACGAATTTATAGTTATTTGTTATTTGATATCTTCATTCAAAAAAAAAAAAAAATTGTTCATTTGAAATCATTCTTAGTTTCAGTTTATTCTCTTCTTCTAGATTATTTGCTTATAATTTTTAAGTAAACTTGATTCTGAAAATCTCTCTGTCTTTGTGTTTAAAAGGTACTCACAATAGAGTGGAGATCATGGATTATGATTCAGAGGAAGAAGAAGACTCATATGAGCACTCACATGAAGGTGACTCAAGTCAAGATGAGATCCTTAGCCAATATTCATGTTCTGAAGCAGAACAAGGAGTGGAGACGTGGTATTGTTCAGAAGAGGACTGTGAAGGCACCCCATGTCCTGAGAAGATTGATCATGAGCCCCCAGACTGGTATACAAGCCCCAATGCAACATGGTGTGAAGAAGAAGAAGATGGATGGGAAAAATTAGATCACAAAACAATGGAAGAGTCTTTGCGTAAAGATGAAAACTCTCAAGGAGTATATGAAGGAGGACCAGGCCGTGGAGAGCTGAATCTCAACCCATCATATGGCAAACAAGGCCCTAGTTATCAAACTCTTAATCTGGTGCAATACACAAACTCCAAATCAGTCAAGTGCCAAGGTAAGTATTATGTCCCTAATAATCCTTCAGAACTCACAAGTTATAAGTGTATGAACAGAGGACAGATTGCTAAGGACGTCCCAAGAAAGGAACCCACATCCTACATGAGATCAAGGCATAAAAATCATGTAACACTAGCAAGTGTTAAGAAAGGAGATCAACCAGAAGGCACAGAGGTAAGTACCTCAACAATATTTCAAAATCTTGACCAATTACTTGAACAAGCAATACACTTGGTTTTGTCAAAAGGAGTTGGGAAAGGCCTAGGTACAAAAGAGGGAACAGACCAAGCTGATTGTTGTGCTCCACAAGTAAACCTTGCAATGGCCCAGAAACCGAGCTCCAAAGATGCACCCTTAAAAAGAGAAGTTTCACCCAAGGCAACAACATCTAGCTCTAAGGCTATAACAAAGTCACCAGACCCACCAACCCAAGGTAAGTCTTCTAACTTTGTTAAATCTAAAGAACCAACATGTTATAAGTGCCATAAGAGAGGACACTTTGCTGCAAATTGTTCTATTAAAAAAATGTTGGTAGAAACTTCACTAGAAGAGAAAACAGAAAAATCTAGAGTTAGTGATAGTTTATATCCTTCTGAATTTTTAATTCCCAATTCTAGACTTATGCACTTGTCTTTGCCAAAGAGTTTTGATCCAGGAATAAGACAAGAAGAAAAGGAAAGCAGCAAAGAAGAAAGGCTACAAGGAGATCAGATTCAACAATTGCCTTGTCCAATGGAGGATGAGAAAGTAGGAGAAGAGCCATCAGATGCAATGCCAACACCAGCACGCCTAGATGAGCTAACTATGATTAATTCATATCAGTTAGAAGCTCAAAACTCTAAACAAAATTCTGAGAGTCCTGGAAAATCCTTAGTCATCTCTAGCCTTGAGAAAAACAGCAACCATGGAGTTCAAGTAAACAAAAAGCAATTGATGCTACAACTAGCTAATACCATCACTGTGAGTTTAAATATTTCAATGCCTATTTCTATAATTTTAAACTCAGATATGATGCACTTGCTTTTGTCCTTGAGAAGTTTTTCAGGTATAGACCATGTCCAAAATGCTGAGAGAGGAGATAGCCTCACAGAAAAGCCCCCAGACCAAACATTGTATCACTTCACAGATTTGGGAAACAAAAACACTAAGAGTGTTCCTCAGGTAAGTCATGTATATACTAAAATTATTTCTGAAGATTCAAAAGTAATGGACTTACTAGAATTGAGAAAAAGTGAGAACTCAATACCTTGTCTAAAACAGCAACAAAAGAAATTAGGCTTAACAAGTTTAAAGTTTTGTAAGAAACCCATAATGCACTTGTTTCTTGTCCAAAGATTTGAGATTATTTCAGGTACTAAGGGTATAAAACATAAAGACCCTTCACAAGAGGAGAACTTGTTGTTAAACCAAAGCAAACAAGCATCACCACCAAAGGTGGACAAGACCAAGGTTATCAAGGCCATAAAACAGAGGAGCCACGAACCAGGCCAGAACATAGGAGATATCCTATCCTTCCTGCTCAAAGGAGAACCACCAGACGTTCTACACTTCACCAAACCAAAGATGCATCAAGGTAAGGCTCTAAACTCCCAAAATATAATGAAAACTAACTTGCTCTTTCTTGGTGCAGGAGATATAGTTTCGAGGTCGAAACCTTTTGAAGAGGGTGAGTATGATGCGGACATCAAGTCATCATCAACAATGGAGTACGGATCCAGGAGTCATGAAGTGGAGAACATGAAGCTGAGGAGATCTAAAGAGGCATTCGAGTGGAGTTCAGCCCAAACGGAGGTTGATATCAAGCATTCAAGCTCAACCAACATTTGGAGAGCATACTCAACTCATCCAGGGTTCATCACGAAGAAGAATCACCCAAAAAAGAGTTCACATGAAGAAGATATTGAAGATACAAGTTGGAAGATCTTCAATAGACCCGATGGAGACATGCGAGTACTAATAAAATTATTCCGGCCAAACCAAGACGAACCAAGCAACAATCCCGGATGTTTTGGAAACTTTATTTATAAGAGAACCGAGGAAAATTGGTTTCATGCCAAAATTCATTATGGTTTAAAAGTTATTCAATTTCTAAACCGGAGGATGCTCTGCTTGCCTTATTTGGGAGCTGGCGAGTTTAATCACTTGCAAACCAAACTTTGGCGACCAGGAGAGACATCTAAGCATTCAGGAGGCACATATTACAATCCAGGAGAGTCAGGAAACATCTTACAATGCACCATCACTCACAGGATCAGGCGGATCCCATTACTTACAAACTTTCCATATCAAGACATGTTCACACTTGGAGTAAAGGAGCACCAACGGCTACTTCTTCAAAGCTATAACGTTTTGGAGTTATTATCTACACATCCACACCTCTTAAGCTACACCAGACCTTACTTGATCAGGCGGATCACATTCATACTCAACTTACCATTTTTGGAGCAGAATTCCATCAAACCACAAAAGCTACTTTCTAGCCAAGACTTCAGCCTTTTTTATGATTCTTGGAAAAGGAAGATCGTCCCACAGAAGCTCACTTACACCCTCAAGCCATCCAGATACAAAGTCAGCAAAGAATCCCTTGATTCTAGCCATTCTCCCTATCACTCATCAAATGGGACAAAAATCCCTTTAATCATTCTTTTTGATATTTCTTTGATTTTTGCATAATTCTCTCTTAAGAGTTAATGTCTAGGACGTTGCCTGGGCCTATATAAGCTCATAGCTGTTTCATTTGTAGGACACCAACTTTTATCTAAGAAAATATAAAACCTTTGTTCTTTTTTTATCCAAAGAGTCTTCTTTGTTTAAACACTTTGTCTTTAGATTCAATTGAGTGATTCTTTGTTTCTACTGATTCTTGGAATAGATTTGTTTGTGTGATTCAGGCAAGGCTAGTTCCAACGGTTGAGTGAGTCAGCCATCTCACCGACTGAGCGAGTCAGACAACCCACCGATTGAGCGAGTCAATCACTATCATTTCCACCTCCATTCCGACTTCATCCTACATTCCGCACCATAAGCTTGGAATTCTCTTGATCATCTTGTGATCATAAGTTGAAGTGATTCCAATCTTATATCATCTGGTATCAGAGCTTCAAAAGCTCATATCCATCAGGTTGTGTCATTCCAACCTTTATCCTTATTTTCTGTTTATTATTTTTGTTTTCTTTCATTAATTAAAAAAAAATCTCATAAAAATAGTTTTGCTTTGATTTGTTATTTATTGTTTTGTTTATTGAATTTTATAAAATCTAAAATCCATAAAAAAGTTGTTTGCTTAATTTTCTGAATATTTTATTTTATCTAAAAGTCAAAAAAAAAAATATTGTTCTTGTTTTATTTGCATCATTTAAATTTCGAAAATTCAAAAAAAAAAAAAAAAAAAAAAAAAAACAAATTACTGCTATTTGTTATTTGGTTTCTTCAAAAAAAAAAATTATTTGCAGTTTTTTCTTGCTTTATTTTGCATTTATAAAATCTAAAAGTCAAAAAAAAATTATTGTCTTGTTTTATTTGCATAATTTAAAATCCGAAAATTCAAAAAAAAAAAATATTTGCAATTTGTTCTTGATTTATTTTGCATCTATTAAATCTAAAAAAATCAAACGAATTTATAGTTATTTGTTATTTGATATCTTCATTCAAAAAAAAAAAATAAAAAAAAATTGTTCATTTGAAATCATTCTTAGTTCAGTTTATTCTCTTCTTCTAAATTATTTGCTTATAATTTTTAAGTGAACTTGATTCTGAAAATCTCTTTGTCTTTGTGTTTACAAGATACTCACAATAGAGTAGAGATCATGGATTATGATTCAGAGGAAGAAGAAGACTCATATGAGCACTCACATAAAGGTGACTTAAGTCAAGATGAGATCCTTAGCCAATATTCATGTTCTGAAGCAGAACAAGGAGTGGAGACGTGGTATTGTTCAGAAGAGGACTGTGAAGGCACCCCATGTCCTGAGAAGATTGATCATGAGCCCCCAGACTGGTATACAAGCCCAAATGCAACATGGTGTGAAGAAGAAGAAGATGGATGGGAAAAATTAGATCACAAAACAATGGAAGAGTCTTTGAGTAAAGATGAAAACTCTCAACGAGTATATGAAGGAGGACCAGGCCGTGGAGAGCTGAATCTCAACCCATCATATGGCAAACAAGGCCCTAGTTATCAAACTCTTAATCTGGTGCAATACACAAACTCCAAATCAGTCAAGTGCCAAGGTAAGTATTATGTCCCTAATAATCCTTCAGAACTCACAAGTTATAAGTGTATGAACAGAGGACAGATTGCTAAGGACGTCCCAAGAAAGGAACCCACATCCTACATGAGATCAAGGCATAAAAATCATGTAACACTAGCAAGTGTTAAGAAAGGAGATCAACCAGAAGGCACAGAGGTAAGTACCTCAACAATATTTCAAAATCTTGATCAATTACTTGAACAAGCAATACACTTGGTTTTGTCAAAAGGAGTTGGGAAAGGCCTAGGTACAAAAGAGGGAACAGACCAAGCTGATTGTTGTGCTCCAAAAGTAAACCTTGCAATGGCCCAGAAACCGAGCTCCAAAGATGCACCCTTAAAAAGAGAAGTTTCACCCAAGGCAACAACATCTAGCTCTAAGGCTATAACAAAGTCACCAGACCCACCAACCCAAGGTAAGTCTTCTAACTTTGTTAAATCTAAAGAACCAACATGTTATAAATGCCATAAGAGAGGACACTTTGCTGCAAATTGTTCTATTAAGAAAATGTTGGTAGAAACTTCACTAGAAGAGAAAACAGAAAAATCTAGAGTTAGTGATAGTTTATATCCTTCTGAATTTTTAATTCCCAATTCTAGACTTATGCACTTGTCTTTGCCAAAGAGTTTTGATCCAGGAATAAGACAAGAAGAAAAGGAAAGCAGCAAAGAAGAAAGGCTACAAGGAGATCAGATTCAACAATTGCCTTGTCCAATGGAGGATGAGAAAGTAGGAGAAGAGCCATCAGATGCAATGCCAACACCAGCACGCCTAGATGAGCTAACTATGATTAATTCATATCAGTTAGAAGCTCAAGACTCTAAACAAAATTCTGAGAGTCCTGGAAAATCCTTAGTCATCTCTAGCCTTGAGAAAAACAGCAACCATGGAGTTCAAGTAAACAAAAAGCAATTGATGCTACAACTAGCTAATACCATCACTGTGAGTTTAAATATTTCAATGCCTATTTTTATAATTTTAAACTCAGATATGATGCACTTGCTTTTGTCCTTGAGAAGTTTTTCAGGTATAGACCATGTCCAAAATGCTGAGAGAGGAGATAGCCTCACAGAAAAGCCCCCAGACCAAACATTGTATCACTTCACAGATTTGGGAAACAAAAACACTAAGAGTGTTCCTCAGGTAAGTCATGTATATACTAAAATTATTTCTGAAGAATCAAAAGTAATGGACTTACTAGAATTGAGAAAAAGTGAGAACTCAATACCTTGTCTAAAACAGCAACAAAAGAAATTAGGCTTAACAAGTTTAAAGCCTTGTAAGAAACCCATAATGCACTTGTTTCTTGTCCAAAGATTTGAGATTATTTCAGGTACTAAGGGTATAAAACATAAAGACCCTTCACAAGAGGAGAACTTGTTGTTAAAACCAAAGCAAACAAGCATCACCACCAAAGGTGGACAAGACCAAGGTTATCAAGGCCACAAAACAGAGGAGCCACGAACCAGGCCAGAACATAGGAGATATCCTATCCTTCCTGCTCAAAGGAGAACCACCAGACGTTCTACACTTCACCAAACCAAAGATGCATCAAGGTAAGGCTCTAAACTCCCAAAATATAATGAAAACTAACTTGCTCTTTCTTGGTGCAGGAGATATAGTTTCGAGGTCGAAACCTTTTGAAGAGGGTGAGTATGATGCGGACATCAAGTCATCATCAACAATGGAGCACGGATCCAGGAGTCATGAAGTGGAGAACATGAAGCTGAGGATATCTAAAGAGGCATTCGAGTGGACTTCAGCCCAAACGGAGGTTGATATCAAGCATTCAAGCTCAACAAACATTTGGAGAGCATACTCAACTCATCCAGGGTTCATCACGAAGAAGAATCACCCAAAAAAGAGTTCACATGAAGAAGATATTGAAGATACAAGTTGGAAGATCTTCAATGGACCCGATGGAGACATGCGAGTACTAATAAAATTATTCCGGCCAAACCAAGACGAACCAAGCAACAATCCCGGATGTTTTGGAAACTTGATTCATCAGAGAACCGAGGAAAATTGGTTTCATGCCAAAATTCATTATGGTTTAAAAGTTATTCAACTTCTAAACCGGAGGATGCTCTGCTTGCCTTATTTGGGAGCTGGCGAGTTTAATCACTTGCAAACCAAACTTTGGCGACCAGGAGAGACATCTAAGCATTCAGGAGGCACATATTACAATCCAGGAGAGTCAGGAAACATCTTACAATGCACCATCACTCACAGGATCAGGCGGATCCCATTACTTACAAACTTTCCATATCAAGACATGTTCACACTTGGAGTAAAGGAGCACCAACGGCTACTTCTTCAAAGCTACAACGTTTTGGAGTTATTATCTATACATCCACACCTCTTAAGCTACACCAGACCTTACTTGATCAGGCGGATCACATTCATACTCAACTTACCATTTTTGGAGCAGAATTCCATCAAACCACAAAAGCTACTTTCTAGCCAAGACTTCAGCCTTTTGTATGATTCTTGGAAAAGGAAGATCGTCCCACAGAAGCTCACTTACACCCTCAAGCCATCCAGATACAAAGTCAGCAAAGAATCCCTTGATTCTAGCCATTCTCCCTATCACTCATCAAATGGGACAAAAATTCCTTTAATCATTCTTTTTGATATTTCTTTTATTTTTGCATAATTCTCTCTTAAGAGTTAATGTCTAGGACGTTGCCTGGGCCTATATAAGCTTATATCTGTTTCATTTGTAGGACACCAACTTTTATCTAAGAAAATATAAAACCTTTGTTCTTTTTTTATCCAAAGAGTCTTCTTTGTTTAAACACTTTGTCTTTAGATTCAATTGAGTGATTCTTTGTTTCTACTGATTCTTGGAATAGATTTATTTGTGTGATTCAGGCAAGGCTAGTTCCAACGGTTGAGTGAGTCAGCCATCCCACCGACTGAGCGAGTCAGTCAACCCACCGATTGAGCGAGTCAATCACCATCATTTCCACCTCCATTCCGACTTTATCCCACATTCCGCACCAGAAGCTTGGAATTCTCTTGATCATCTTGTGATCATAAGTTGGAGTGATTCCAATCTTATATCAACAACGATGAGCTAATGGGTGTTCTGTAGTGGCAGCACCGCTGTTACAATCCTCAAACAGGTAAAAACCTGAAGAACAAAAGAGCTCTGTTTTATCTTTAAGCATGTATTCCTCTATTCTAAGTTGTTGTCTTTCGATTGTTCAGGGATCTAATCTCTTCAGAGTAGTCTTTGATCTGAGTCTTGCGAGAGGTCTTGATTACTACACCGGCCCTATCAAATACTTTGCTTCTGCCTCTTGACCTTAGAAGTGTTCGTTTCTTCTGATATAACCCATTTAGGCATTTATGATTTTCATTACTGGAATGATGAACTTACAGTTAATATCTGTATTGGTTGTGTGTTTTTCAGGCTGCTTATGTTGCTTTGATGCAAAGAGCCATCAAGTTGACAAATTTGGACAACAAGTCAGTTTCATTCTCTATCTATCTCTTACTGTCTTACACAAGTTTAAATAATCGTGAGGATTTGTTATGATTTTGAGAATTTTAAACGGAAAGTCTAGCCAAGCTCAGGTTTTGAGATTAGTCACCATAGTACACTGAATTATGGATAGCCTTTGAAATATAGTGCAACTTACTAGTTCAGTATTAAGGCAGCTATTAGCATCCTATATTCCTATGTCTTCATCTACATTAGCCCTGTAGAACATTTTCGTTGCTTTCTGATAGAATTCTCATACCACCACCACTCACGTTAAAGCAAAACTTGTAACAGAGTGAAGAACGTTTAAGTTCTACGTGCATAATAGTTGATTAATTTTTTAACATTGCAAAAATTTGAATTAAAATCCAAGGTTTTAAAACCTTTTGCACCAACTAGATGCTCTCAAACTTAAACGGTTAAACCATTTAAGTGAAACCCTACTATTAATAACTTTAAGAATTTTGCTAAAGCCTAAAGTCAAGTCGGCTGATTCTGTGATTTCTAAAGACTTCTCTGGAAATGTATCTTGAAGAACCGCCATTAGACATGATCAATCAGAGTTTGGACATCCTCGATTACTGGAAAGATAACTCTAAAAAATATGGTGAGTTATCTTCAATGGCTTGCGATTTGCTTAGTATACATATCACGACAGTAGCTTCAGAGTCTTCTTTTAGCATTGGAGCTCGCGTTTTGAACAAGTACAGAAGTCGACTTCTTCCCAAAAATGTACAAGCTTTAATATGCAGTCGCAATTGGTTAAAGGGATTTGAAGCATATGAGAACGGTAAACTAATCCTTATTTATATGTTTTACATATTTGATTGTTATTTTTAGATTCACTAACTTAATTTATTTACATATGTAGAAGAAGAAGATGAGGACGATGAGACACTACCATCTTTTCAGTCCATTGTCGATGATGAAGATGAAGATAAAGATAATCGTTGAAGAAGAAGACTCAAGTTTGTTGTCTACTAGTTTTTGCACTTCTATCTTTTGGATATTTGGGTTTTTTTTATATGTTGGAATGTTGCTTTTGGATTATGATTTTTGTTTTTTTGAATATTGAGCTTGTTTTTTACGATTGGTGTTTTCATTAGAATGTTGGTTTTAGATTTATAAATAGTTTTTATATAATATTATCATCATAACAGATATACAAACTAATAAATAAACATATTTGTACTAATTTATAAAATAAAATTGAATTAGAAACAGGTTTATAAAAAAACCTGCGGGTCAGCCCGCTAACTTATAAAAATATACGGGTTGGACTTGGGCTAAGCAATTTAAAACCGCAATCCGCACGGGCTAGCCCGCCAAACCCGACTAAAATCTGAACCTGCGTTGGGTTGGACTATTTAGGCTCGGGCTAGCCCGTTTGACATCTCTAGCTTTGAGCAATCCATTAGAATTGTCGAGCTTTTTAAAATTCATGAGAGGTGGAAAGTTTTGATCTTCTTCACAATCAACCACGACAAGAAGATCAAATACGAAAATCGTCGAATTCGATCATCGGCGATAGAAGACAACGAGGAGAATTGTGCAGCCCCAACAAATAGAGAATCGACGAACTCTGACCATCGCCCAGCTTCACCGGCGACAATTGGCCCTAATTGACGATGAAGTAGCAATCACAGCCCTAAACACGGTGTGTTTATGGTTTGCTCACATATAATTAAAACAGGGTTGTCATACATAATAAAGCTCAAATCCCATTACTAATTAATTAAGCCTGTAAATGCAAAACTTTATGTCACAATTGACTTTGTAGTTTTATAATATTGACTTCTGAAAAATGATATACAATAAAAAAATTATAAATTATCATTTGATAAATTAGTGGATGTTATAAATTAATAAATTTTACTAATTTCAAATCGGGTTAACATAAAAATTAACAAAATTTGATAAAATAATAAAATAATAAATTTTTTGAAACTTCTATATAAATATATAATCCCAATAATAATGTAAATTAACATTTTAACAAAAAGAATCTCCTTTAGTTATGTTATTGACAAATGCAATTTCTCAAAACGAATGACAATACTTTGCAAATAGGCACTAACCATGGATAAATCTTCGGAATTGAGGAACGATAATAATTACGCATGAATACATCTAACCATATATAAGTAATGTATTGTAGTAAAATATGATTTTGTTGTTATTTTAAATTCTAAATATTGTTTGAATAATCTTTCAAATTTATAAATATGACATTTTCTGAACAAATTTTACACTATTAAAAATATTTTTTATTATCTCTTGATGAAAGTTAAAAATTTAAATTGAAAATATCTTTATACATTAATAAATTATTAATTTATCAATTAATTAACTTCTCTAGGCATATTCCTGAAGGAGATAGATCACTAACTTTTTGAAATATTAAATGAAACCGCCTAGCCATTGCAGCACACTGAAGCGGAGATTCACCTGAAGCTCCACCAAATACCTTGCAGAAGTCTCATTTCTTGATTTCCATATTTCAGATATTGTGGAATTGATATTGCTACTGTTGCCTCCATCTCCAGCTTGATATGCAAAAGGAGTGTTGCTTACAGAGAGATTCCGACATTTGTTCCAAACTTTGGCGCAGAAATCAATATTAGCCAGAGATTGTGTTGACTAGTTAGAAGAAAAACTGTGGAATTGCAGAGCATAGGAACTTGTCTTGATTTGTACTTAACATGGGTTAACACAGAAAAGCTCTGCTGCGAAAGGATCACACTTTTGCAACCAGAGAAGATAATCATCAACCATTAACTAGAAAGGTTTAAATAATAATCAAGAACCATAATGTTTCACCATCAACGGCTAAAACAGATGAACGTTTGGGTATTTTTTTAAAGGGCAAAGTAATGACTTGAGGAGAGGAGAAGAGCTCTCAAATACACTGACTGCTTGAAACTGTCTTTGCAACTCCAAGCGTTAAAAAGAGTCTTTGATGTTGAATCTGCTCTTCCAATACACTCCCCTTTGCCTCCAACTCTTCTGTCTTTTATGTGTATCTGTTTCATATTTAAGATTTATGTGTAGTTGAACCGATCTCTGTTTCACTTGAATAGATTAATGCAAAGTTGTTATGATTCTGAATCGTATGCACTTATTGATTGTGATCAATTGTTTGTTATAGGTTTTCGTGAAACTTTGTTCAAGAGTTCGTATAGAAGAAAGTACTTGTAGCGAAGATTAAAAAAAACAAATATGCTTGAAAGTATGTGAACTTTTACTAGATTCCACTGTGCAATAGCCTCATGAAAATATAGAATTGCTACAAATCACAACCAATTACTATGATAATGACTCATACTATTAATAGATTCCACTGTCAAGTATAAATGATTTGGTTCGCTTTTTTAACAATAGGATTCAAATCTCTGCGTTTTATAAACTGCATTTGTTGAAAGACGAAGGGAAACTTCTGTTGTTTGTTGTTGTCTCCTCATAACCGAGATTTGGTGGGTTTGGTGGGTAAAGCCGTTGAAGCACAGCACGCGGTATAATATAAGCTCTGATTATGTTCGGACTTATTTGGATTATCATTCCTTGTAATATCATATTCATTCATATACGGAGAGCTCTTCAGTTGAGAACATTTTCAAGTTTCTATTCTAAATTATGTAAATAAAAGATACTTTGCAATGTTTAAACCAAAAGCTTTAGCCATTAAGTTAAGCTTACTTTTTTCATAAATGGTTAAACCAAAGGCATAGAGGCCATTAAAACCTAACTTACGCTATACATAAGAGCTTAAGCTATACAAAACACAAGTGTCATCCTCTGATAATCTACTCCTAAGATGGACCCACCCACCGACTTTACTTACTTGCCTAGTCGGAACGGCAATCATATAGTTTTTACTGGAAAATTTTGCCAAATTCACAAAAAGAGACTGGGCCATCACATGTACTCAAAAAACAACCAACGTAATAAGTTCTCATGCTTTCTTCTTCTTCTTGGACTTCTTGGTCTCTGCACCAACAGAGATTTGCTTGTTAGTTGCAGGAGAAATCAAGAGTCCATGTACCAAAAACTGACATTAACATTTTAACAGAAAAATCTTTTTATGATTACTCACTCTCACTGCTTATCTGCATAACATTTCGACAAGAGTCGCTACCACATCGACAATGGAACGGAAGCGTGGGGAACACATGATCGTTGAACTCCACGCCATAATCCTGCAGGTTTAAGTGCAACACTTCTCAGACAGAATCACACCCAAAAAAGAAAAAAATGACTTGAATCCGAACTTGTGAAAGTTTGTAAGGAAAACAAATCTGTTTAAGAGCGAGCGGGTTTGAGAAAGTTCTAACACACCCAGGTAAGTTCCTCCATAGCATCGATCTCTCTTGTTGTGAAGAACGCAACCTGAGGAAAACACACATATTAGCTTCTCGTTTCTATAGTTTCCACATAACCGATGAGACTTCTATAAGCAAAAGACTAGAAATGAAACCAGGATTTTGAATCATACATGATAGTAGTGCAAATCCATATTCTCCACATGAACTGGGATCTCAATCAGATTTGCATCCCCGCATCTGTACATACACAGACATAGCACACGAAATGAGAGGAAAAGCCAATTATAAGTTCAACAATTTGAGTTTCGAAAGCCAAACCAAAGGAATCAAAACTCGTTTTTAAGAGATTGTACTCGTAAAAGCCCTTTTTACCTGTGATTGATGAACCTGGAAATATTTCCATATTGTGTTCCGTCAAGACAAAGAGCTTCGTTAACACCTGAACCTTGTTCAGAACCCCAGTATGCATCCAATATTACCGGAGAAGTTTGTTTCTCAGATCTACGTTGGAACAGCTCTGTAATGGTCAATATCTCTCCAGCAAACTCACAGACAAATGCTCCTTTAGGCAGCTTTTCAAGACTTCTGACACCCCAGCCTCTCCCATCGGGCGTGTAAAACACCTGATTCAATGAATGAAAAGTAAATGGGTTGTACAGATTTCACCAATATGAATAAACAAGATTTAGGCATCAGAAACTATCAAATGTTTAAGTCCAAGTCAGACTGATCATTAATCAGTTTCGTTTTGGTGCGGTGTAAATACCTGCAGCTTGTTGTGAATACCCTGTTGAACAACTCGGTTGCCACATCTCCCAACGCAGCCACAACCGATCCAACATTCTTTAATGACCTTCCTCTTGAGATGCCCCTTGCAAGGTTCCACAACCTCTTCGGTTTTGGCCTTCTCAAATGGACATTCTTTGCAAAACTGAACCACTTGTTTCTTCGGATCACGGGCCTCAGAGACACACTCTTCAAGGAAATCTTTCTGCAGGATGCCATCTACTGTGTACGCAAAGCCGCTAAGTGCAGTTGCGCAACGGCATGACATTGACGGAGCCAAGCAATCTCCACAGCAAGAGGAGCAGCACTGGTCATCGCTGATATTCATAAGTGTAAACTTTACTTCGGCATCTCGATACACAACGCTTTGTGGCATGTAACGAAAGGCTGGAGGAACCTTGCTATTGACTTCATTCACCCAAGGAATCTCAACAGTTTCTCTTCCTAGAGTGACGTCACTGACGCCGCTTATCAATCTCCAGTCATCCGCAGATATTTGGCACTCAGGAACAACTACTAAACCCATGGTGTCACCAACTTCACCGTTTTCATCATTACTGCCCTCAGAAGTAAAATCCATAGTTACTGCGGTTTCATTGACGAACGGCAGGTTTTCTGGCGACAGGTTGGATGAATTTATCGCCTTTGTTGCCAGGTCACTACTGCCATTAGAAGCAAAAGCCATCGTTGCTACAGATTTCTTCAATGCATCCACATTCTTCGTGAGAAATGGCAAGTTTTCTGGCGACTGGTTAGCTGAATTTTCCGCCTTTGTTGCCAGTTCCAAGTAGCAGCTACATATGTCATCCATAAAGCGACCCACAGAAAAGTTAGGGTCCAGTATCTTGTATGATCTGAGACACCTCTCCTCCATTGCTCTTCGTAGTTCTTCCATAGAAGGTAGATGTCGACTGGATCCTCCAGTTGCAGGAGCAAAACTGAGGTTGATCTTAACCTCACCCGTATGAGAAGAAGCTAACTCCAGTGCTGAAGATTCTGCTACAGTTGCAACCAGCTTGTGCTCACTAGACCTCTCGGTAATTGTAGGAGGAACGCCATTAGTACTAGCACCATCAACAGTATTTACTGTTTCACCAACTTCCACATGTCCATTTGTATTCTCCATCTCAGATATGGCAGCTGAAGAGTTCCCAATTTCTACGGAATCTAGACAAAGACACCAAGAGAAAACCATACAATACACATATCAGTTTTGAAGTAAGTACCGTCAACACTTGATTACAACAAACTAAGCAACGCACGGAAAATTAAGATCACACCTTGATGAGTAGAGCTGAATGGCATATCTGCAAAGCGCTCGTCTTTTGGAACAATAGGCGCACCAGCATTAGGGTCATTTTCGTTTGACAGAGGATGAAATGGCAATAAGATAGGAGCAGTGTCTCCGCCATGAATAGTCGTAGGCTCATCCAAACTGTGACTGCCCAAGTCAGGACTGTTCAAACCCGAAGAAGAGCCTCCTTCACCTCTACGTCGCAGCCTCTTCAAAGGGGGTTCAAGCTCATCCAATGCATCTTCATCTTCCTCATCAGACTGATAAAAACATGACAGAAACTGAATAAAAAATGCAAGAACAAGGAAGAAAACATTAATTAACACAACAAAAGGTATATTCCGTTTTGCATACCTCACGTGCCTTCTTTCCTCTGTCCGGTTCTGAACCCTGAAAACATTTGATCAACAATTAAGCTGAAGCATGATGATAACAAAGCAAAAGAAACTAATAAAAAGGAAGATTCTTGAGGAAAGAACATACGCTGCATTCAGCTTTCTTTTCCAGTTCATTTCTTTCTTGAGTAGCCTTTCATGTGATAAATCAAACTGGAAATGTCAAGGTGATATAAACTACAGAAATCAAAATTTCAGTGAGTCAAGGAGACAAGTAGAGATACCTGAGTCTCTTGGGCATCGAAGATAGCATCAGCGAGAGCCCTATAATTGTCCTCGGCAATTAACTCCCAGTTCTTGTCGTAGAGACTGAGAAGCTCTTTCAAGACCGGCTTCACTTGTTTATCCTCTATTCCGAGAGCATTCATAGCTCTAAAAGCTTTCTTGACATGCGCATTTGGTGCCATTGTTTCCGCCAAAAAGTCTCTGCAACAACATAAAAGAAGAAACTAATTTCAATCGCATGAGAGAGACTCGAAAGACAGATTATAAGCTCCTCATCAGAATCACCTTCAAAGCAAAAAGAAGAGCCAAAAGCAAAAAGACAAACCCAAAGCAAAATCAACATTTCAGACCCAAAACATCTAACCTAGAGGCAAAGACACACCGCTAATAGCAGAAAAAACGCAGAAAGTGAGTCGCTTTAAGGGTTTAAGACAATTGATCTTCCTTCTTCTGTCAAATGCCGAAGAAACAAGCTACGAAAATGAAAATAAATCTTCAAAATGAGGAGAAAATGAAACCAAAGCACAGTCAAGTAAAACACAGACCCAAGCAAATCTATCAAAGATTACATATTTAGAAACCATGCAACTAAACTAGCAGCAAAGACACACCGAGAACAGCAGAAAAACAGTTTCTCTGAGGAAAAACCCCGAATTTTTTTTTGCGAAAGTCACTCGTTTGAACCTATGAAACGGTCACAAACGCACCAACGAAACCCTAATTAAAACGTTCTTCTTCTCTTCCAGAGAACAAGTAGCGTTAATGCGAGCTAAAGAAATGGTGTGAGAGAGGGTTAGGGTTTAATGCGAAGAAGATGAGGGTTTCGACTGCTTACCAGAGAACCGTGGCCGTTGAACACGAAACGGAACAGACTGTAGAGGCAATGTCGGCGTTGAAAGGCGGAGAATTGCGACGGCGCGTGAGAACACGCGAGTACTATGCCAGGTGCTTCTGTCGTTCTCTCTTGCTCGTTTCTCTGGACTCTTGACTATCTTCTGGCGTCTGTTGAAATTTCTTTTTATTGATTTTCTACTCCTCTTAATGGGCCGGGCTTTATCGAGAAGTCCAAAACGATTCGACTTCTCACTTAAAATTTGGATTTTGGAGTTAGTGGGATTTAAATAAAATCAATCATTAGTGGGGTTTCAAACTTTAAATTAAAACCAATCATCAAAAAACATTTGTTCATCATTTTATTTATACTTGTAATCTATTGTAATAACTAGCCTCAAATAATCCGATAATTAAATAGGAATAAAAGTTCATTTCTCTCTCTTCTTACCTAAATAAAAATAAAATATCTTTATTACCCTTTTTCTTTCTTTCTAATTAACACAAACAAATTGATTTTTTGTTCATCTTATCTTTAGCTTTGATCGATAATTTTAGTGATGATTATCGATGGCAGTGGTGGTTTTGTCGATAGTGATGATAGTCAGTGGTGATGATGGAGTCGTCGGTGATGGTGGTGGTGGTGGTGATGATCGATGATGAAGGTGATGTTTGTGGTGGTGTTGGTGGTGATCACTGATAGTGGAGGAAGTGTGGTTGTGATGAAAGACGATGGGGGAAGATAATGGACGATGCTAACAATGGTGTTAGCAATAATTGCTGATGATTGGTGAATTAAATGGTTATTAATATAATTTTGCTAACTTATACAGTTAACAAAGTTAACTCATATTTTTCATGAAATGATAACAACATTAGCACAATAGTTATCATGTTCACTAGGTTTATACGATAATTTTGTTATATGATAACATTATCAAAGTGATCATTTCATTTTTTATTATATGATAACTGGTTAACTTGATGTTTAAATAATATGATGATTAAGCGTTATATTAGTTAGTATGATATATAACAGTTATCACGATGTCATATTTGTTAGCATGATAATCGAATAGTTATTCTCTAAAACTACATCAAATAAAACAAGTCACCGTCATCTATTTTTATAGGGGTAAATATGGAATAATATGCAAACATAATATATACTGATTTAATTTTTATTTATTTGCTCCATATTCTTTATTTACTCATTATTTGGATTATAGATTAAAATTACCCATCTATTTATAACAGCAAACCTACGTTAAAAATATGGATTTTTTTATACATTAAGTATCCACATCTTCGTTTTTTGCAATCCTGGATCTATATTATTATTAAAAGTTATAATAATAGCCAAAACGATATTCATATACTAATTAGTTAAAGATATAGACTTTTAAGAAGCGGTACTCAGATGAAGCTGCATTAATGGAGAGCACTATATGGGACTCTTAAAAATAAATTCTTTTTTTAGGAAAACGATTTTTTATAAAAAAAAATATATTGACCAATCAAGACACGTGGCGAGAGAAGGGGGAGAGTCGACTCCTGTACCTCTCTAGAGAGAATCGATTTCTTCTTAAAATTTCTACACGTCATTTATTGACCAATCATATTGTTTGCTTTTTTTTTTTCTTTCTCCATTACAGCCTAGGTTGCATGGAAACTTCGTCCCAGGTATGTTTTCCGCTTCCGAAATGTTTCGGAAACCGAAACTCTCAGAAACTCGTCGGAAACACGAAAAATCACGTTTCCTAAAAATCTAATTTAGAAACACTTTGGAAACGCGTTTCCATTTTAGAAACACACGTTTCCATTTTGAAAAGAAGATAAAAACTAATTTCTTATTTTTATAGAATAAATAAATAATTATAAAAATTAAATAAAATAATCAATTTACTTATTTATAGTAAATAATAAATATTTTGATTTGGTAATTAAGATTAATTTTGAAATTATTAAGTTTGAAATTATTCTTTCGATGAATTAGAATTAGAGATAGATTGGTCAATGAAACTAATAAAATTGATAATAAAGAAAATCTTCAAAATTTTTGACTTTACATATTTTAATTTTTATAGTTTATTAATTATGTAAAAATTATATATTAGATTTTGTTGATTTAAATATTCTACTTACAATTAGATCTTTAATACTTAATATATATATATATATATATATGTTTCCAAAATGTTTTTATTTCTATATTTTTTTAAAATAACGTTTCCGCATTTCGAAACGTTCCGCTTTCACGTACCCATTTCCGTTTCCATGCAACATAGATTACAGCTACTTGAACGAAGCATAGACACCGTCTTTAATACTTCCTCCGTTTTTTTAAGTTTGATGTTTTCATCTTCACATATATTAAAACACACTTTAATAATTATTTGTTATTTTACTTTTTAGCTACTTTTATTTTTTTAATAATATAGTAATACTATTTCTCTCTTTTTTATTGGTTATTAAAAAACTAAATATATTATTTAAAACCTAAAATATCTAACCTTTTAAAAACAAAGAAAAAAACTAAAACATCAGACTTAAAAAAACAGAGGAAGTATTGATCAAAGTCTCGTGCTTCCCTTTCTCAACGATGACTCCGTTCTTAACGACGGCGATTACGTCAGCATTTTTAATCGTCGATAACCGGTGAGCCACTACAATTGTCGTCCGGTTAACCATAACCCGGTCAAGCGCGTCCTGAACCACGCGCTCAGACTCAGCGACAAGAGCACTCGTGGCTTCGTCAAGCAGCAATACCTTTGGATCCTTGACGATAGCTCTCGCGATGGCCACTCGCTGCTCTGGCCACCTGGCTAGCTTCTCCGTACATTTTCTGCCATCAGAGAGAGAGAGAAAGCTTTAACTATTGTAAAACGTATAAAAACTATAAAAAAAAAAAAGAAGGAAACTACTTTTACATTTGCATTTGCGCTGAAACCTTTCAAGAACCTCATAGATAGAAACCCATTGAGTGCAATAAGCGGAAGCATCGCGAGGACGACGAACGCCAGCTGCCAACAAGCCAAGAACGCAACGATCAAACCAGCCGATATAGACGAGAGATTCTGAACCATCTGAGCCAAAGAATCTCCCACTAAGCCACGTATCGCTGCTGCATCTGCTGATAGCCTTGCCCCTACGGTTCCACTCGAATGCTCTGGCTCATCGAACCATCCAACTTCCATGCGAACCACTTTCTCGAAACACATACTTCTTATCCTCTGCACCAGTTTACATCCAGCTATGGCGAATAAGAAGGTTTGCGCTGGGTAAGCGATGACGGAGACTATACCAAGAACCATGAATATAACCGCCGAGAAGCTCGTGTCTTCTTTTAGCTCCTTGGGCGGTTTGAAAAACGCTTTTAAAACGCTTGCGATTAGTACTCCGAATATAGGAAGTATAACTCCGTTTGCTGCTGCTGATATTGCTCCGAGTACAAGAACCGGGATCTCTGGTTTGTTTAGAGCAGCGATCCTGCGAATCGAGACTTTCTTTTCTTTGGTTTTGGGCTCTATAGTAGCCTCTTCTTGATCTTGAACTTGATCCTCACCAAACATGTTGAAAGAATCGTCTCCTTTGTTTAGAGACGAGTTACTCAAACTAGATTGCTTGAATGACACGTTTTTCTCATCCGCTCGATTCTCATCCGATTTCTTCTCTTCTTGCAGACGAATCAGCTGAGAATAAGCCCCTTCTGGGTCCTTTAGTAGCTCCGTGTGAGAGCCTTTCTCTACGATCTTCCCTTGGTGAACCACAGCGATCATGTCGGCGTTTCTCACGGTGCTTAACCGATGAGCGACAATAACTGTAGTCCGGTTAACCATGACTCTATCGAGCGCTTCTTGAACCACTCTCTCAGACTCTGCATCAAGCGCGCTTGTAGCTTCATCTAAAAGCAAGATTCTTGGATCTTTCAAAATCGCTCTAGCCACTGCGATTCTCTGTTTCTGTCCAACTGAGAGTTGAGTGCCGTGTTCTCCAACCATTGTATCGAGACCCTGAGGAAGCTTATCCACAAACTTAGACGTGTTCGCAAGCTCCGAAGCCGCTTTGATCTCTTCGATCGTAGCGTCTTCTTTACCGTACGCGATGTTGTCTTTGATGCTTGACGTGAACAAAACCGGTTCTTGACTCACAAGCCCTATCTTGCTTCTGATCCATTTTAGCTGAAAATCTTTTAGTAAATACAAAGATAATAAACATTAAAGAGACAAATCAATGGGTGCACTGATATATTTTAGCTTAAATTTTGTCAAAATATAAAAAAAAAATTAAAAAAATAATGGGTGCACTTGCACCCATAGTGATGTAAGTGGCTTCGCCCCCCATCCTCTTGTGAAAGCGATCACGAAGCCTCCAGCAAATGTTGATACAAGTTGTATAGCTTTAAAACGTCGCCGTCTCGTTAAATCTTTTTGCCGTTTTTGGGAAATATACCCAAAAGTTTCAAGGGATTCTTGCAAAAATGATCTAAAATTTGATTTGAAATGCAAATTTAACCCACAAAAATCAGTTTCCCAACATTTGTCATTTTGTGTCCAAACAATCCTTAATAGTTTCGTTTATTTACGAAATTGCCATTGTTTTAATTAATTTCTTTTATTTTCGGAAATCCAAATGACCAACTAATTCTCATCTTCCTCACTTATTTACGAAAATGCTCCGAAAGTAGACTTCTCTCGGTCCGAATGAAGTCTACTAGTCAACGTCCAGGTTAGTTTTGCAATTGACCGCATGAAAAAATAGACTTCTTTTGGTCCGAATGAAGTCTACTCCATTTCCTTTGATTGCAAAAAAAGGAGTAGACTTCTCGAGTAGACTTCTTTAGAAGCAGATCATTTTTGCAATTGACCAACCTTTGACTTTGTAGAGTAGACTTCTCTATGCAAAGTAGACTTCTCCGAGAAGTCTACTTTCGTAAGTAGACTTCTGGCAGATCATTTTTGCAATTGACCAAAAAGTCAAATATTTTTCAATTGCAAAAATGACCTGCGAGAAATCTACTCTGAAAAGTAAACTTCGCGGAGAAGTCTACTTTCGTAAGTAGACTTCTCGCAGGTCATTTTTGCAATTGACCAAAAAGTCAAATATTTTTCAATTGCAAAAATGACCTGCCAGAGAAGTCTACTAATCTTTTGGCAATTGCAAAACTAACTTGCGAGAAGTCTACTTTTATCCGAGAAGTCTACTTTTCTTGATTTTTCAAAAAATTCATTTTTATACAATATATAACGAATTTTTAAGATTTTTGTGATCCTAAGCTTCTGTTATTAAGTTTTTTTGCTTATGTATAAGTTTTACATATTTGTATTTTATAGGTATAGTAGAATCAGTTTTCATGTTTTATATGATACTTAGCTTATTAAGAGTAGACTTCTTAGTTTACTCTAGAAAGTAGACTTCATCCGACTTTCAGAGAAGTCTACTTATTCAATTTTGATGTCTATTGTGGTTTGGATTTTGTTCTTTTTCACAGAGAAAGGTTCACATACCCGCTGTTTATGGAGAATGGGTTAAGAGTGAACCAGTGTGGCAGTTCGAGGTGGATAATAGCAAAGGAGGGCGAATGTTGTTCTTAAGAGATGGTTGCACACATGATGAGCTTCTTGGTAAATGTTGGCAAAGGAGGGCGAATAGCAAAGGAGGGCGAATGTTGTTACCAAGTTATGTAAAATTAATGTCTTTAAGAAGTCTACTCGAGACAGGAGAAGTCTACTTCAGAAGTCTACTCGAGACAAGAGAAGTCTACTCGGTTGACAAGTTATGTGATATAGATGGGAGAAATGTCCCTCTGAATCACTTTTAAGTTATGTAAAATTATTGTCTTTTAGAAGTCTACTCGAGACAGGAGAAGTCTACTTTAGAAGTCTACTCGAGACAAGAGAAGTCTACTCGGTTGACAAGTTATATGATATAAATGGGAGAAATGTCCCTCTGAATCATTTTTAAGTTATGTAAAATTAATGTCTTTAAGAAGTCTACTCGAGACAGGAGAAGTTTATTTTATAGAATAGATAATTTATGAATTTGATACAAAATATTCAATACAATTCAATATTACATAGAATATAACCCTCTAAACAAACAAACATTTAAGGATCACTGATTATAAATCTTAGAATTGGCATAAGAAATTACTACTAAACTAAAATCTCTGAAAACTATGTATGCAACTGAAGTCTGCTTGAGAAGTCTGCTCGAGATCGAGAAGTCTACTCGAGAAATCTGCTCGAGATCGAGAAGTCTACATTCAGATCTGCAAAAAAATCAACAAAATTCAGCTCTGCAACAATAACAAAAAATTTAGATCTACAACAAAATCTACAAAATTTATACAACAATAAACTCAGATCTACAAATATAAACTTAGATCTACAATAATAAGCTCAAATCTATAATAATAAGCTCGGATCTATAATAATAATCTACTATATTTATAACATTCAGATTTGTACAAAAATCAACAAAATTCAGCTATGCAACAATAACAAAAAAATTTAGATCTGCAACAAAAATCAGATCTACAACAAAATCTACAAAATTTATACCACAATAAACTCAGATCTACAAAAATAAACTTAGATCTACAACCATAAGCTCAAATCTATAATAATAAGCTCAGATTTGCAATATGAACACAAAGCAAACAAAAAAAAGAACACAAAAGCTCAGATTTGTTTACCACTATCATAACCTGCAAGTGAGAGGAGGTGGAATACAAGATAGAGAGGATGGAGAGGATATTGATAGCAAGAGAGGAAGGAGAAGAAATTCATGGCCAAAGAGAAGGGAGAAGAGAGAGAGATGCGTTTTTTAGACAGAGAGAGACTTTATTGTTAATACAATTAGGTTAAACTCTCCTTATATATGTAAAAAAATTCGTTTAAGTAGACTTCTCCAAGAAGTCTACTCGAGAAGTCTACTCGAGAAACCGAGAAATCTACTCGAGAAGTCTCTTAGTATTGATTTTTATCCTAATTTATCTATGATGATTTAAATTGATTATTTTCTGTCAAATTTTATTTTTAATAGGTGTAAAAAAATATATATTTGTTGTTATGTATCTAATTTTTTTTATCAAATTATTTTTTATGATTTTTAAAATTAATTATAAATATATTATTAGAAAGTAGACTTCTCTGGGATAAAATAGTAATTGGAGCTGGCGTTTTTTTGTTTGGTCATAAGGGTTAAAGTTGTAATTTTACTACTCATGTGAGTTATTTTTGTCAAACATGCAATAGAGGGTCTAATTTTGCATTTTAACTCAAGTTTTGAGTCATATTCAGCAATTCCCCCAAGTTTGAAATTATAAAATATTTTTTTTGGGTATATCAAATAAATAATATAATAATAAAATAACTAAAATATTATTAGTAGAACAAACTTAACTAAATATTTTTTTGTTGATTAATTATAAAATGTTTAAAAACTATTTTTAGATTAATCACATTTTACCTTTTTAGTTATATTTTTGACAAGTTAGCAGAATAACATTTTAAAAACATAAAAATTATTAAAATGTGATGAACAGTATAAATCAAAATAGCAAAATCGCGTTTTGAAATTGTGAAAACTGTATATAAAAAAAACTGCATAACATTTAAACACATAGTTTGTAATTTGTACCTTCTCTCCCATGGCGTCTTGGATTAGCACAGTGTCACCGGACATTCTTCCAACGTCTTCTCCGGTATTTGTATCCACGTCGAAAAAGGCGATATCTTGTCTTAGTATTGTCTTTAGATACATACTCCGTATTCTTGCTGCTTGTCTTTCTCCAGAAATCATCCAACCAGACAATTCTGAACAATTATTTACATCAACAACGTTAAAGCTCTGTTTTCTTTTAACCAAAAGTTTTAATTTTTTTAAAGAACTTACGGAGAAAAGCAGCCGCGAAAGTACCGATTCCAAGCCATGCAAACTTCAGAGCTACCTGTTGAGTGAGTGAGTTAAGAAACTCATATTATTAGCAACAGTTAAAATCGATCTCAAGTTAAGAGAAAGCATCATTTGATCTACTTTGGAGACTTGGTCTGTAACATTTGAACTAGACTGATTCTGTCCAAAAGCATCTACTACATCTCCGAACAGTATGGTCATGATAGGGAAGCTGAGACCATTTCCAATAGATCCAAGCGTCCCGAGGATCATCAAGAGAAAATCAAAGGAATCTGCAAAAGCAAGGAGCTTGTAAAGCGGCACCGTTTTTGTTTTCTCATGATCTTTCTCTGTTTTCTTCACTTCTTCTTCTCTGCTTCTTTTGGTCTCAGAAACCTCTTCTACTATATTTGCATCTCTGTTTAGGCTTCTGTCTGAAGCCATTAGATTTTCACACACTCCTTATGATCCCAAGCTTGTAAAAGAACAGAGGAAAGACATAATGAGTTTCCAAATCTATGAGTTGAGATAATATTTTCTTAGAGAGAGCAGTATCATAGAGGTCAGACCAAGAAGGAGACAAAACAATGACGAGACGAAGTATTCTGGTGCGTCAAAGGGAGAGGCTCGTTTTGCCGGACTTGGATCTCTGTTTCTTTCTCGGCGACGATGGCTCTGCTCCGTCGCTCGTGTCCGCCGGAGACTGTGGCTTCCGAAGCCGTAAAACTTTTTACTAACCACATTTTCAGTTTGTTTTGTGTTGTCAATATTCTTTAGCCTAGACGATTTCCCAAAACGCCGCACTTTTATTAAAAAAAAAACTTTATAATTATGTGCTGATTAAAAAATAGTTTTATTGTGGTATTTTAATCATTTATGTGTTTATGTAACTTTATTTTCTTGTAAAACTTTATTTTTCTTATTTGATTTATTTAATGTAATATTTTTGTTGTGTGAAATTGGTTTAAATTTATATGTCAAAGTAAAATTCATAAGGATATATGTAAAATATTTTGATAGGAAGACATAAAATTATTAGGACTAAAATTATAAACAAAAGAACTAGTAGAAATATTTTCCAAATTTAGATATACTATTATTTATAAAGTAAGTATGATTGATGAGAATAAAATTTATTATGGTTGATTACCCTGTTAATTTCTTTCATTACTTTTAATGAAATCGTTGGGTCTGACTGGTATGTCAGATGAATAACAGAATAACGGAATAACTGAAAAATTACTAGCGGAATGAACTGAACTGAATAATATTTTAGCTGAATAATTGTGAAACGCTAAAAAGCTACTTTAGTAGATTAATTACGTTTTGTTTTTTTTAGTTATATTTTTAACACGCTAGCGGAATCACGTTTCAAAAACATAAAAATGTGAAAATGTGATGAAAAACATGAATAGTAAAAAATAACAGAATCAAGTTTCCAAAACGTGAAAACGTGAAAAAGTTGCATACCATTCAAACCCGTTGATTGATCTAAACCGAATGGTTTAATTACTTAAAAATGGTATTGTTTGGTATGTTTATTGCACATGAGTTTGGAATTGTGAAACGATGGATATGTAGTTGTTGTAGCGATTTTGTGCGTGTTCTCGTTAATTGGGAAACTACTGGAAGAAAATTTATTTGTAGTGATTTAAACTGCTCTATCACTTCTTTTAATTCTTTAAAGAACTATTATTTTTAAAAAAATAGATTAATTAAAAAATCATATAGGCAGATTAATTTAGAAAAACACGACAAGTAATATGTATGGATGATTTTGTGGTCTTACACTTTTACTCAGTATCTTTGAATTCGATTATTACTCGCAAGTTAGAAAATTAAGGAGGGGTATTAGATTATTGAATTCATGTATAAAATTTTAAAAATAATTGGTTTTGAAGAATTTATAGTTTGTTGGAATTGAAACAATTTTATCAAAATTAGAGCAATAATGATAAGAATTGATTCTTTACAATTTTAGCTGAGATTCTATTAAATTCCTTCTAAATGATAATACTTCAAAGCTATTCTAAACCTATTAAAAAAAATCAAATCTATTATAAAATTGAATAACCTAAATATTTAATAGAATTCGAAAATAAATAAATTGAGTAACACGAGAACTCAGTGTAATTTAATAAAATGCATACAAATAATATATTTAATAACATATTAATTTAAAATAATTTATAAAATACATAATTGAATAACACAAAAATTAAAAAAAAAACTTCAATTCTTTCAAATTTTATTAGATTCTCAAATTGAATAACCTCTTCTAAAATAATAAACCTTCGTTAGTTGTGACTGTCAGCAATCACACATATTTACGTTGTATCGTCATTTTAAATCTAATATTTAATGGTTTGAGTATACCAATTCTTCTAACTCCTCGAATATGAATTTTCAGATAAATTCATCACAACAAATATAATATTTTAAGAGAAGGAAAAATTAGTTTACGAACACCAATATTTGTGTTTGCATATTTTGGAATTTGATCTTATATCTAAAGAGATTTTATATTTTATGTCGACATTTGTGCGTAATATGCGCGGGCTACCAAATGGTGTATAATTATAAAGATTATAATGCAAATAAAAACTATGAAATCCCAAATTTTAATATTGTTTTAGATATGCTCTGAAATGTAAATATGTACCTCGAACAGGAACAAGAAGAAGCTGAAAAGTGCAAAAAGGGTTATCGACTTTTAGTGTCTAGCATAAGCAAAAAATGTGTAGAGATCTATCTGCTTATATCTTTTTTTTTTTTTTTTGTGCACAGCTTATATCTTTTGTTTATATTTATATAATTGTAAGTAAAGTTTGTAAAGACTAATGCCAGTTTATATATTGCTCTGTTTTCTTGCTTAAGAAAAAGAGAAAAATAGATATCCAACAAATAATAATTAAAATTCATGGAAATTTATAAATATGTTTTTTATCACTTAGAACATCTCCAGCGGTGGAGTTACTTTTTCTCGTCTCTTTCATATATAAAACTAATATAACTTATATATTTAATTAAAATTTAAAAAAATTTTAAAAAAGAAAGAATGAGCAAATAATAATTCGACACTTGTTAACATACGTTTCTAAAAGTTGTATTTTGAGAAACGTTTGTTGTTTTTCCCTCTTGTTTTTCTTTTTTTTTTTAAATTTTTTATCTTTATGAAACCCTTCTAATATACTCCAGTGGAGGTGGTCTTATGGATCTATTCTAATATATACTCTCTTTTTTTTCTAGCTCAAAATAATTCTTGTTTTTGCTTGTCTTTATTTTAAATTACTTTCTCTGTCCATTCTTGTCTCATAATGCGACCTAATAATTAATTACCTTAAACAGAAGAATTTATCATAACGAGTAGTAATTTAGCTGCTTTCTTCAACTACAAACTCTAGTACTACTCCCTCCCACTAGTAACATTTTAGTTTTAATCTCTAACCAGATATGTATTAAAATTATATATTAAAAAAGAAACCACAAAGAAATTAATATATAAAAAGAAAAAGCTGAATTGTTGTAATTTTCTTGATCGGTTTAGTTGACATTCTCGTTCGCATTAGTTGTGTCTTGTGACTATGACAAGTGCAACATGCCTTTTCTTACTAGGTCAAATTTGTAAACACAACAGCGTTTTGACAACGGATGTAAAAAACATGTGCGCATAATTATGATCCTGGAAATGCCTCACACATTTGACCTTAACTCAGGCTCTAAACCCTTTTTCAAAAAAAATAATTATGCTTTTGCATTATAATACTTGTGTTGAAAGAAAGAAAAATATTTGAATTCTCGAAATCTAGGTTTCGTTAATCATATTGCAGCTGAGCTAAACAGTGACCCTGGCCTGACGTCATTCCTGACCTAAAGCCACGTATATTTACCATACTTGAAAGAATACAATAATCAAAAGAAAATTACTACTTGCAATACTATTCCAAACATTGATGCTACATTATATTTTATTTATTAGCTTGTAATTGTGTTGTTGTATAACAATCTGGTTCGTAGAAAAAAAAGTCAAAAACAAATTCTCAAGTTTAAATGACAAATTCCTTTGATCGATTATTTTAGCAAAGTAAAACATTATAACCATTGGATTTCCACTAAACCTGCGTTAAATTAGATGTTGTTTACCAAAAACAAAATCACAATTACATGTTGACCCGGCCCGAGAACTCAGATGGATCGTAAATTTAGAAACCGAATAACTAAAACTGACGGAGCCATTGGCCCATGGGCCTAACGACTGGACAGAATGCACAAATGAGAGAGGTGCAACATTTGAAAAGAGAAGAAAACTTTATCATGTTTTGGCTCTCTAAAGTCCAAATCAACAATGACTAGCCATGCACGAAGTGCATAATAAACAATTGTTTTGAATAATATTTATCAGCACATCCAAAAACATTAATACATACGTCTAAATACCAAACATGTTTACATTAATATGAAATACATGTAAGTGCGGAGTCAATGCTAGATCTTATTATTTGATTTTACGGAGTTAAATAATTTTCTGACTTCTCCTAATCAGAAAAATTAATGGATTTAATGATGGTTTCGTATAAATTACCATGAATAGAAGTAAACTCAAGAAACTTCCCGTCAATGATTTCCACATTAAATTATTAACAAATTTTGGGGTATATCTATCTCAACCTACATGGTATTGGACTCATTGATCTTTCTGTCATATATATCTATCTCGCATATCTATATACAAATTTAATATTTATGTCTATTATGTTCTTTCTAACTTAAACAACAATAAACTAAAAAAAACAGCATAAAATACAATGCTTTAATAATTGATATTTAGTTTTTTAAAACTACTTAGCTTTTCAGTCTCTTTCATGCTCATCACAAAGCGATTTTATACTATTCTTATATTATCTGCCTCTTACAAATCAGGATCAAGCATAAAGCTTGAAATTATACAAACATAAAACTTGAAATTATACAAACATAATCTGCAATATGATATTCACCTACTCAAACATTTTTGAAAACAATTTATTGCCTATTCTCTAAGAAACTAAACAGAATACGCATAAAAAAATAAAACTAACCTCTAATGACACACCAGTCACTCAAAACACTCAAAACCAATTCATTGTCATGACAATACTACATGTCACTGGACTCAATAGCCAAATTTTCGTGAGCAACACGTTGAAAACTCATGATAACAAATTAACAATAATATTAAAACGTTATGTTTCTCAAAATTTCAACAAATAACTTTTGACTATTATTTTTTTAAACAGAAACAATAAGTTTTTAATGCAATATGCAAACCCTAAACATCAAACCTTTCCTTTTCCTAAATTTTTTAACAGAAACAATCAATTTCATGATATGCACATTGAAAATCATGATAACTATAAAAATATAAAAACGATATGTTTACCAAAATTTCATCAAAAAACTTTCTACTTTTAGATTTTTTTAACAAAAATAATAGAGTTTATAATGTGATGTGCGAACTCTAAATCCTCCCATTCCCTTCCCTCTCCCCCTCCCTCGCTCGCCCATCCTAGCACTCGTCTTCTTCATTTTTTTGAACTTCTTATTTTTCAGTTTGATTCATCTCATCTTATCTCATTTCCGTCCTCCCTAGCAATTACACATGATCTTTAACTTTTTTTTAAAGGAGATCCTATCTCTTTCTTTTTTTATCTCTTTATCTCTCTTTGTATCATTTTCCCTATCCCTCTTGCTCTCAATATCTCTCTCTATCCCACTCTCTCTCCCCTTTCTCTCTCGATTTTTTGGGGGAGATCCTTTCTTTCTCTCTCTCTCTCTACCCCCTCTCTTTCTCGATCTTGTTTTTGAGGGAGATCCCCTCCCTCCCTCCCTCCCTCCATCCCTCCCTCCCTTTCTCTCTCTCTCACTCTCTCTCACTCTCTCTCTAAAAGATTTTCTTCAAATTAAAATCTCATATATTAAAGATTTTGTTTAAATCAAGGACAAGCAAAAGAAAACAAATTTGTTCTATGATGACTCTTATAGTTTGTATTTGCCTCTTTTTCATTTTATTCATCTTCTTCTTCATATACATAGACTTCTTCTTCTCTGGAATTTTTTCTTCCCTATCTTCCGGTTTTTTTATCTTCTTTTCAGATTTTGTCATCTTTTTTTTTTCCGTTAACCTCTTCATCGCCTTTTATCCATCTTCTCCTTTATTCGCCTTTGTCTTCGTCTTCTTCTTCGTCTTTTCCAACGTCTTCTTTTTCGCTTCATCTTCTTCTTTATCTTTTAATTTTTTTTTCTCATCTTTCAATTATTCTTTTTAATAATCTTAATCTCCTCTGACTTCTTCTTGTTCTTTGTTTTCTGAATTCTTTTCTTCTTCTATTTCTCTTTCTTTATTATTTTCATTTTCGTCAACATCTTACTCTTTGTTTCCACATTGTTCATGCACAATTTTATTTTTCTTTCTCTTTATCCGTTTTTCTTCTCCTTCTCCAATTTTCTCATGTTCTTCTCTTTCTTCTTCATGGTCTTCGTCATTCGTCTTCTTAATTTTTTTCTGATTTTATTACTCTTTGTCTACATCATCTTTTTTCATTTTTTGGTATTCTTCCTTTTTTTCTTCATCATCTTCTTCGACTCATTATTCTTACTGTTTTTCTTTGTCTCATCTTTCTCTTCTTCTTTTTCTTAGCCTTCTTTCACTTTGTCTTCTTCATCCTTGTTTTTCTTTATTTTTGGTTTTTTTTTTCAAATTCTTCATCATCTTCAACGTCTTTGGCTTATCCGCCTTCTTCTTCTTCTTCTTCTGATTTTTCTTTTTTCTTCTTTCATTCTTTCGTCTTCCTTATTCTTCTTCGTCATCCATCCTTTTTCCAGCATCTAATGCTTTCGTTTTTTTAAATCTCGTCTTCTTCTTCTTACTCAGATTTTCCTTCTTTTGTTTCTTCTTATTCTTTTCTCGTATTTTTATTCTTCTTCTTCAGCTTTCTTTCATTTTTATTCACGTTCTTCTTCGAATTTTTCTTCTCCCTATTTTTTTACTTCTTCTTCTTAATCACCCTCGTCTTCTTATTTTTCTAGGTTTTCTTTGTCTCCTTCCTCATCTTCAGTTTCTTCTACTTTGTCATCTCATATATATTATTATTAGTCTTATTCTTCTTATACTTAGTCTTCTTCTTCTCTTTATTTTTGCTTCCCTATCTTCCAGTTTTATTTCTTCTTCTCAGATTTTGTTATCTTTTTTTCCGTTTATCTCTTCATTGCCTTTTTTCCATCTTCTGCTTTATTCTCCTTTGTCTTCCTCTTTTCCAATGTTTTCCTTTTTTGCCTTCATCTTCTTCTTTAAATTTTATTTATTTTTCCTCATCTTTAATAATTCTTTTTAATCATCTTAATCTCCTCTAAGTTCTTCTTATTCTTTGTTTTCCGATTTCTCTTCTTCTTCTCTTTCTATTTCTTTATTATTTTCATTTTCGCCAACATCTTACTCTTTGTTTTCATCTTATTCATGACCAATTTTATTTTTCTTCTTCTTTTCTGTTTTTTCTTCTTCTTCTCCAATTTTCTCATGTTCTTCTCTTTCTTCTTCATGATCTTCGTCATTCGTCTTCTTAGAGCAAACCCAATAGAGACACCA